>JARYHS010009186.1:192728598-192830589 GCA_031002005.1 Vandiemenella viatica
TTAATTAAAGAAGGATGTTGAGAACACACTAATCAGAGAACTTTGCTGAGTATCCCGCCGAAAGCGCGTCTTTCATCAACACAATCCTACAGCGAACCCGCGAAGATTATATTACACACTATCAGTATTAATTTTCATGGCTAGCAGATGTTATTCGTAATTATCAGATGATTTCCAGGCTTAGTACTAAAATGGTTGTTGTGAAAATTATTACTGTTTTGTTTATTGCAAGAATGGTGAAAATTGCTTTTTAATGTAATTATCTGTACTGTATAGTGAAATTGAAGAATAATTGCATTTATATATGAATTCCCTTTTAATGTTCATTAGTAAATGAAAATCGTTTCAAGAATTTCATTTAAATGCAAATTCCTCACCATATCTAACCTCTTCCAGTGTAAAACGAAACACCCGAAAAAAAACCCACATAAAATTAAATTCTAAGTTCCAATTAATAGATATAAGCATCTCTGTAGGAAGAGACTTTATGTTTTTATAGATAATTTACCGAAGTTTTTTTTACTAAATTTAATATTATTTCTTAGTTGTTTTGTTGTTATAATTAGTGAACAAGGAAACTACCATCAGATTTTCTAAAATCAAGATGGCAACGAGCTGCTCATTTCTAGCTCTCAAGACCATTATTATTCGCTATGGAAATAACCTTGCCTATTGGTACGTATGCTGTAGAGGCTCTTTTTCCATGCTGTTTAATAGTCTTAAAAGTATAAGTAGAATTTTTGGCACAGTTTCATTAAAGACATAATTAGTAACATTTGGGAGTCATTGTGTTATAGTGTTAATTGAACCAGAAAGACTGCGGGAATACCATTTCCTTCAATTTATCATTGGAGACCACATTTTGCCGTCGTGTAGGTTACAGAATCCAATTTTACTCACTTTTAGGGCCAGAGGTAATACTGTAAAATTTAACATTATTAAAATGAAAAAACAGTGGCTGGCGATTAGAAAAGTACATCCTGAACAGCGTGGAAAAAAGTAATGTATTCCGAATCGTGCTCAGCTTCTAAAGCTAAATCAATATTACAGTGTTTACATTAAGTTCTCTGACTTTATGATCACGCTGTGTGCATTCATTCAGAATCCAACATGCTGAACATTACCTTTACTTGTGGTGACTTCACCACCTACATTTGTTTGGCGTTTTCTATAATCATGTCTATTATTTGATCGTATCGGTCCGTTAATAATGAGATCTCTGTTTCTTTGAGCATTATGAGTTATTTCTGTGCTTGTGTTTACGCTTCTCTGGAAGAAGAGGTTTTGCACGTTACTGTCAGGCTGGTGGAGGGAAGCTCTCCTTACTCTCTGGCGTGGAAACATGAATACAAGCGACACAGCAGAAGGACTGCGGGAGAAGGAAATTACAAGCGAGCACGCGACGTGATATACAGCATGGTAGAAGCAACAGCTGTTGGTGGCGTGATTCCGATTGTATGTATATTGTGTTCATGATGTAGAAATGCTAATTATGTTTTAAAATATTTTGTCTCAATGTGTGATTTAATTGCACACAGAATATTTGCAGCATAAAATAGTGTATTTATATACTTGATTAACCGATATTTGCTTCGAGGTTCATTAAATTCTACATTACTGCACTTAATCTGTCCAGTATCTACATCTACATCTACATATATACTCTGCAATTCACAAAATTGTGGGTGGCAGAGAGTGCTAAGCACCAAAGCTAATCTCTTTGCTGTGTATTCCAATCCCTAATGGTACGAGGGAAAAAAGAATTCATATAAGAATCAGTCCGGCACCTTATTTCTCTAATTTTATCTGTCCTTCCGACTCAAATAGGTTGGTGGAAGAAGTATTTCACTATACTCGTAAGTGAAAGTGGGAGTACGCATGTTTACCAATAAGTTTAAACGAATCGTGCGTCGTCTATCTACCAGAGACTCCCAGCCTAGTCTACTAATCAGTTCTGTGACGCTTTCATAAAGACTGTAGCAAGCGGTCACGAATCGAGTGGCTCTTCTCTGTACTTTCTCTATACTTTCGATCAACCCCTTACGAAACGGGTCCCAAATGGCACAATAATAATCCAAATGTGGACGCACAAGAGATTTGTACGCTGTCTCCTTTGTTTGTTCATTACAATTTTTCAAGATTCGACCTATGAATCGCAGCCTAGAATTTGCTCTACCTACTAACGAATTAATGTGTATGTCCCATTTCATGTTCCTTTGTACTGTTACTCCCAAATATTTCATAGAATCGACCATATCAACAACTGTATTGTTTAACTCGTATTTCTGAACAATTGTATTCTTTTTGTTAGTTATGCTCATTGTCTTGCACTTTTTACAATTTAGAGTAAGTTGCCACTCAGCGCACCAAGCCAAAATAACATCCAGATCACGCTGAATTTCTAAGCAATCTGCCAAATTTCTTACTTCCCTATAAATAACCGCATCATCAACAAACAATCTAAAAAGGCTTTTCACTTTGTCTCCGAGATCGTTTATAAAATTTAAGAAAAGAAGTGGTCCTATTACACTTCCTTGAGGTACACCCGATGTAACATCTAGATTAGATTAGAACTTTCTCCCTCAACGACAACATGCTGCGACCGACCAGTTAGAAAATCCTTTATCCGTTCACAAAGCTGATCCGATATACCGTACGCTCGAAACTTAATGCATAGACGATTGGGTGGTACATTATGTGGCTTTATTCAATAAAATCTGAAAAATACTAATATTGAAACAAGGTCTTTAAACCACAGTACATGCTGTGGTACACGTAAAGCTACCATGGTATGAATAGGAAATTTCATAAAAGACAGTTACTATCCAAGTAAATCTTTAATTAAAGTCCAATAACTACTATTGGGAAAAAATGGAAATAAGGACTTCCTTTGGTAGAAACATTTTAAAACATAATATTAAGTGTAAGTCATATTTCAACAGTTGTAACAAAGAGGCCCTAGAAGAATCTTAGTACCGCCCCCCCTTACTCACATTCTAAATTTTCGAGATGCCATGAATGAGCAGTTAGGTATAAAATTCCATTACTTCTGTTAGTACTGTTGAAAATAGACAGTTCAAGCCATGTTAAATATTCCTCCCTTTCTGAAAACGTAAATTTTGCTTAATAATAATAGTACTATCTCTAAAAACTGTCACAGCCGTTTAAATCACACTCATGAAGACTGGCAATGTTTGTTGGTGGTAATTTTCGGTTTACCCGAGTTGGAAGCAGAGGTTTCCGTGGACAGCCACGCCTGTTAATGAACCGTAAGCTCTGGCCGGCAACCTCCTCCAATTAGGAGAGCGCCTTCTTCTGGTCCTCGGCTCGCTAAAGCCACGGCCAGTGCAGTGTAAACAGCCAGTGGGCGAGCAAGCCGGCCACCATGGTAAGTACCACACCCCACATCACTCTGCAACTTGTTAACGAATTCCACTACGACTTATGTCTATGTTCATGCACTGTGTGTCCCGATTTAGATCATCGTTCTGAAATTAACATTACTGTGTGTGCGCTGTACTAGTATTAAATTCCCTCCCTTTTTTTCTAGCTTCCAGTAACACACAGAAATATCGAGGGTGAAAAGCGCCTTTCCTTCCTTGAATTGACTCCACTATATCTTCGATCCAGTAAGTTGGTGGATGAATAAATCATTCTTGTCAGAAATGAGCGTAGGCGCCATGGCATATTAATCATGAAAATTTTCTGTTCTGACGGCCGTGCTTCCGATTTTTCAATCGTTATCGTAAAATCGGTACAGCTGAATATAAGATGCAGCAACATGGTAAAGAAAGTGCTCCCATTTTCTGAAATTTCTAATATTTTGGGTAATTCCTCAGTGAAAATCGTTCCAATACTTTTACATGTCACTCAGTCATAAAACACATATTTACACAAATTTCTTTGCACCTTCGCTACATTTATCTAACTTTCACACAGCGAAATTAAACATAGTATTCGTCTTGATTTTATCGAGGTTACACGTAGATCACGCTTCACCTGAATCATTATGAGATATATTTAAGGAATTAGTTTCGCATGACTAAATCGCCTAGATGTTTGCTCATTCACAAACCTCATTTCACATTTCGTGCAGTTTTAACTTCAGTTGCCATTTATTACTATATACAGAAAAAGTATTGACGTTCCATTGTAGGAGTGCTATTATTCTGAATTTTCTGTTTACAGCAAGGAATAATTGTAACATACTGTTTCGGATCGCCTTCAGGTCCGTGAGAAATCCCTACAGATTATGCGATCCTTTGAAGTTTGAACAACGTATTCAGAGTGTTATTGATTAATACACCTTGTGCTATGTTCCGATACTAGATATTATAAGTTGTAGGTTATTTAAACATTTCTGTATCATTGTTGTAAAAATAGTTACTTATCAGGAAGTAAACTGAAGAAATCCTTAGAGCGTGTGACTGAAGGATGAGAAATTAGACAAACCAGGAATTGAAGTACTCTCTTTGTGTTGTTTCAGAGATCATAATTTTTTTAATACGTTTAGGAATTTCCCTCATTTGTTGATTGCAGTAGCAAGGAGATCTTTCTCCCATGTATACGTGTTAGAATAATTAGATTCATACTTCATGCCGGACATCTCTTGGCATCTGAGCATCAATGCCATGAAGGTTTCATTAAAAAGTAAATTCCTAATTAAAAAGTAAATTAGTAACATAAAACGCTTCAATTAATTCTTCCTTTATAAAAACAAAAAAACAATTCCGTTTCTTCAACCAGCTTGAAAGCTGTATTTGCCAGAAATATCATCAGAAACACGAAACCAAGTGACAACTATTACAGGTTTTCGGTGTAATTGTCATAACGGCTCAGAATCTTCCAATTGGATTAAAAAAAAAAAAAAAAAAGTGTAACGAAGTCCTTACTTTCAATAAAATACGAAATTGTAGTAAACAACATAAGAAACGTGCTTTGTGCTGACTGCTTACATTGAAGCTTCCTGGAAAGGAAATCTCAGTGAATAGTGAACTACGGCGAGACAAAATCAGCTAAGGAGACAAACAGAAAATGAATGGGCTGAAGTAGTGATACACTCTGCCCAGTTGGAGAAATTACTACTCGGAAGTTACTATCGGCTGCTGCAAATAACATTTGGTACCCACGTAACCTTTACCGATTTTTTGACCAAACAAAATTTCTATTCTATTGGAAGATTTTTTGCATTTTATTCATAACACTGAAGCTAAGATAAGTTACATGTATATTTTTAATGCCAAAACGTTGTTAATCCTTGTTTATTCAATTTATGTTTTTTTTTTTTTTTTTTTTTTTTAATTTAGCAAATAGCAATATTTTCTAAAATATTCTCAACTATTCATACTTTGTTAATAATTTAAGCTTTTGCATAAGTCGCATACATTCATAATTTAGTTACAGAAATACTTGCGTCTGATGTGACATAAATACTTTCGTACATGATATAAACACCATTGAACAAGGAGAAAGTATTAACACATACATCCATAATATGGCGGTATGGCATGTGAAAAGTGCATGAGGGTTTCTATAATTACGTATTTTACTCAGTATCAGACGAATATTGAGTTATTTATCTTCGTTAATTTATGCGCATTATTTGACTGTTACTTCTCATATCTGAGCCAGTTGTTTTATAGTTCTTACTAGTAAAACTTTCATTTAGAAATTTTAGTTTCAACTGCTTTAAGTGGCATCCGTAGATAGCTATCCAGAAAGTTGTAGAGTAGAAACACGCTACTTTCGGTTTATTGAGAAGCACTATCGCTAATAATATAGCAGGGTTAATCACATCGCAGCTTCCGCCAGGCTCTATTGACATACGTGATCAGTGTGCATGTGACAGGCTGCTACCGGAGTTGTTACATAATTAGCTCTCGTTGAGCCCTAACAAGATCCGTCGAGGTCGATGCAAGGTACCGGAGAGAAGAGGGACTTCCGTTTCCAGCCGACCTGGAGCTGTTTATTTTTAGACGGGTCTCCACGGCAACGCTTCCAGAAGAACCATCGTGTGTGACGGCGACGGAATTGAAGTCGCTTCGCCTCGTCTTGGCAGACGCTATAAATTCGTGCTCTGCGCTGGAGGTCTCTTACTTCTCTAGACTTCCAAATAAAAATTTCATATTCTGAGCCGTTCTTCTGTTTACCGCCACATCTTTACAAGAAACCTTTTTGTAAAATTTCTGACAAACGTATAAACGTAAAAATGTTCGCCGAAGTATGAAACATGATCTTCTACATGAGTGCTTCGTAGCATAACCTCTGGCGTTCCACTTTCGTGGAAAAATACCTGTTATTTCTACACACAACTTTCGTTTCACAATCTCTGCGATGACAAAAAGTTATGAAGAAATTAAAATTTTTCTTAGTAAAATGTCAAACTTTTTAAAACATTTTTCCCATGACTTGAACCGTAAACCCCCATGAGATGATTCTGTTGCCTGCTAATCCCCCGCTTTTTTTCTATTGTGACTTAACATTATCCTGAACAAGGGGATGAAGTGTCTCGATCTCTTTATGAAACGTGTAGTTTATGTTTTGTATGGTAAGTGTATATAATTGTTTGTAAAATGCTTCATTTATGAGGCAATGATTGGAAGTAACCCAGCATATGGCTAAGTGATTCTGACCTGACCTCGTTGTACTTAACCCGTCCAGTATGGTCACACTGGTTGATAAGAAAGTTCTGTAGTGGCTTTGTACTTTTTTTCTTCTGGACTGACTTCGGGAAACCATGGAAAACCGAAATATTTACCACCCTCGTGAATTCCAACTCGCGTACTTATAAGTTTTTCTCCTTATTTATAAATAAACAAATATATTTTGCAATTACCAATATCGGACCAGTACTACAGGATCCTTATTTATCCTCTGTATCCATTACTGGGTTTAATACCACGGCTGAAACTAAATTACCTTCTAAACGAAGTCAATTATTTTTCAAGCATCAACTCAAATAGTTTACTACACTTTTATAATAACACTTATATTTTGGTATTCTGTTTACAAACATTATTCCAGCACAATGGTTACAGTTCATTGGTACAATTAAACTTCTCTTCTGCCCTCGGGCTTATCTTTTACAGTATTAAATTACGATTTTGCGTTCCTCCAGCCAGGATTTTGGAATGCCTTTTGTATTCATCTTCTCAAGCCATCTTTTTTACAACACTTGTAATCAGAGATCTTCTTTCCTCTGGCTCGACGTTCTATGGCCTTGAAACTTAAATTTTCACAGTTACTATATTTAATCATAATTACTTAATAAAAATATTCGTATACTTATACATTTCACAATTAGTGACGTTAGTGTTTCACATCCTCCTGAGTGCTTAGGCCACAGCTTACCGCAGGCTCAGTGCCTTAATATTTGAACGATTAACAATGTAGAGACAAGAAAGGAGCAGCAGTTAACATTTCTTCACTGGAATAATCACAGAAAAATAATACTGTAAAATACATTTTATCACACGTAAAGCAACATTTTATTGTTGTAGTTTTAACCATCAGGTGTACAAACCAAATCTTAGTGGGTTGTACTGTCGTAATTTCAAATCTTGAGCAAATTTTTTTTTTTTTTTTTTTTTGGTAAAGTTGTCAGGAATTGGAACAAATTACCAAGTGAAGTGGTGTATAATTTATCAAAAACGCTTAAGGAATTTAAATTAAAATTTGTAAATCGGAAAAGTAAACTTTCCAATTATAAAAGAAAATTAATATATATAAATATATAAAGGGGTAATTAGATGAGCGTTAGCTCCATCGCAATTAAAATTAATGATAATAACAATACTGATGTTGAAAATGGCTAAAACGTAGCTTTCTAAAGCGTATCACAACACTAACGTTTATATTTGCCCTAAATTAATAAGACAGAAATTAATTTATATATAAAATATAAAGCACAAGAAATATAATTTACAATAATCCTCTTTTGTTAAAAAGTGAAATTGTAGTTCTACCTAAAAGGCAATAACTTCACTCAGTCGCACAGGCTCGGTATGCTGATGCGGTTTTTGCTCTCATGAACTCGATTAATATTATGTTTATTCCTCTCAGTTAAATGAACACTAAACCCAGTGTAAATAATTCAGTAATCAGAAGAGCGATTACGTGATGCAAATCCAGTAAAATATCAGTGATAAACCGGACTTTTGAAACAAGTGTAAATGCCAAAATTTATTCGTATCGGAAACTACCTACATAGCAGATCTGATTTCACTTGGATGATCAGCAAGGTCGTTACTGTTCTAACAAGTTACCACTAACCAACAGTAAAAAATTGTGAGTTAAACTTAAATGGTTATTATGAATATATCCGTTGATAAATGCCAACTGGTAGGTACAAATACCTGATTTCATGAACCTCTAAATGGTGTTGTTAAACAAAAGTTAATCGTCTAAGAGCCGATATACAATTCTCAAATCTTATCATTTGTATAACCAACGAGTGAAACGGTAATATTTCTTATACATTTTAATAGTTGCTAATATTAGTTACCTCGAATTCAGAGATATTATGATAGAAGAAACTCCGAAAATAAAGCATCTCATAGTTGAAATATAACTGCCCAAATTTGAACCATTCCTCTCACAGTAGCAGGAGAATCATTAAGTCGGAAAAGGCAAATTTTTTTGTAACAAAAACGAAAGAGCCAGTGTAATATTGGTATAGGAAATTTGCAAAATTTTGACAGTTTATCTATAGATATTAAAATGGAAAGCGCAAAAAGTAATGAAGTTATGAATAGTGGTGATAAAAATCAATCAAAATGTGCTGACATCTAGTTTCCCGCGTGCTGCATTCCTGGACTAATTCTAAAGGTGGATTTATCAAAATTATCTCAGATCATATTGGATGACCATCTTCATTGAACTCCTAGTCTGTGCCAGGGCATACGATTACCATGGAAAAATCTGGGAGTCAGGGGGGGGGGGGGGGAGGGGTTGGGTGATGCCCTTCCATGGGAAAGTCTGGGAAGATGTACTGAGGTGGTTTCTCCGTTGCCTTCCCCAGTGTGACTTGTGTTCAAAAAAAAAATCTAGAGTATTGTTTGTGTTGTGGTGAGAGAAGACACCCTACTTTCCTGAAAGGAGCCGCCAACCTTAACGTATCCATGCAACGAAGGAATCACCATCAACAGCGGAAAGGTACGGGATTTAACGCAGGACTTTGGTGGACAGTCTGGAGATAAGGAATTGTGCACCACCGCCTCTCCCCCCCTGCCGGCCAGGTAGGGATGGAAATTCCTTCCACTACCAGTACTCAAACCAGCTACCCCCGTGTCAGCACCAGATACCACCACAGTGCCGCAACCAATTGAGCTACCGGTGGGTGCTATTGGTTATTACTAAAACAAATGTTTACAATTATAAACACAAGTTTTAAACCAATTTCAGCCTCCAGTAGAAATTAAAAAGTCGCTGTCTCAGCTGTGAAATTTTTCTTATATAATCTAAAATCCCTGTTCCTCCATTACAAAAATCGGAATTGACAATTATAACTGAACCCTGCACTCCAAATCTCCGATACTTTATTGTTACGTGCTTATTATTATTATTGTTGTTATTTTGTATGTTTGTTGTGATGATTGGATATAAGCAGTGGCGGATGGCGGATCCAAGGAGGGGGATACGGGGCTGAAGCCCCCCCCCCCACAAACCACCAAGGTCACCTCCGGGGTTTTAGTATTTTTTTTTTTTTTGCTCTACTGTTTTTATAAGGGCGGCAGTCAAGGCCGGAGTCAAGCCCCCCCCCCCAAATCAAATCCTAGCCCCCCCAAACCAAATCCTAGCCCCCCCCCCAAACAAAAATCCTGGATCCGCCACTGGATATAAGCATCAGTTGAATAAGAGGTTGAGGAAGGTTCTGATGTAACCCATTTATTTTCAAATTGTATGTGAACGAAGTAATCTAGACAGTGATAGAAAATGTTCGCTGTCACCTAAAGTCCCACAGTGGAAGTATTAGTATGCGGTTAATTGTTGATGACGTCCAGTTTGCGATTAAGAGTGAGGATCAAATGAAATTTGTAGTGATTTCAGCCTGAATAGAAAAACAGGCAATGATTATGAACTGCTGCAGAAACAGAAACAATAACAACTAGTGAAATAGCAAAACAGAGAAGCTGTAGCAGAAGAAGTAAAAGAATGTTGTTAACAAGAAAGTAAATTGCGCTTAGGTGAGGAAGCACTGATGATACTGAAAGCAAGCTGGTACTACCGAAAATATTATTCTTGAAAGGGAGAAACTTTCTAGTATAAAATATTTAGTCAGAACTTCGAAAACCATTCTAAAAGCCTGTATGGAGAGTAATAGCGTATGAAAATGGAAATACGAAACTGTAGTACGATTAAAGCATTCATACAGTATTAGTACAGAAGGGCGTTGAGTTGTAAGTGAGCAGTACAAAATGATGGGTGAAATATGGAGTATGTGGAAGAATATAAGGAACAGGCTGGCAGATCATATATCATGACACGTCTTGATGTTAAGACAGCAATCACATTGAGTGCCCGACTGGAGGTGAACGGCAGAAGACCGTGGGCAAATGTTTATATGGATGCAATATCGATATGAGTCACATTCACTTCGAAACGGCTTTTGATAAATTTTTTGCTGTAGTAGAAGACAAGCAGTCAATGGTCAGGGGCCTAACGGAGGCTCGTGTAGCTCTCGGTACGAATTCGTTTTGGTCTGGAATCCTTAAATGTCGATATTGTGTCCATAGGACCAATGGAAATGTATTTAAGATATCCCGTTAAATATACGAACAGAGAATACCAAATCTGTTTTGAAATACTAAACTACGTTAGCGCCCACAGAATTATTTACAGCCCAGTTTTGAAAAATGAACGCAGTTTAAAATATAAAAACATAATCTTTAAACTTGATCGATAGAAGTATTCTGGTCTTCTACGCATGAGGAAATATGTGTATTGGGATGATGCAGATGAACTGTTGAAATATTGAGGTTACTAACAGCATCGACATCAGCCGGACATACAGCACACTCCAACGAAATTATTTTAGTGACCGATCACCTACATCTTTTCATACTCTTCAATTTACAAATATTGTGGTTGGCAGAGGGTGCTTTGCACCAAAACTACTCTTTTCATTCCACCCTCGAATAGTCTGATGATAAAAAGAATACAAATAGGTATAAGTACGGCATCTTATTTCTCTAATATATATATATATATTTTTGCTGTCGTCTATCTTTCGACTGGTTTGATGCAATCCTCCATCCTTTCCTATCTTGTGCTAACCTCTTCATTTCTACATACCCCTTACAGCCCACGTCCTCAATTATCTGTTTCATATATTCTAATCTCTGTCTTCCTCTACAGTTCTTGCATTCGACTGTTCCCTCCTCTAACAAATTAACTAATCCATCATGTCTCAAAATATGACCTACCAGCCTGCCTCTTCTTCCTGTAAGCTTCTTCCTCAAACTTCTTTTCTCATCCATCATTTGCAAAACTCGTTCATTTCTTACTTTGTCTGTCCACTTAATTTTCAGCATTCTTCTGCATCACCATATTTCAAATGCTTCAATTTTCTTTATTTCCGGTATTCCTAAAGTCCATGTTTCGCTACCATAAAGTGCTGTGCTCCACACAAAGAGTTTTAAAAAGTTCTTTCTAATTCTTAGATCAATATTTGAAACTAAAAGGTTTCTATTTTTCATGAAGGCTCTTTTTACTAGTTTTATTCTGCTTTTAACATCATTCCTGCTTCGGCCATCGGTCGTAATTTTATTTCCCAAGTAACAGAATTCACTTACTTCTCCTATTGCATCCGATCCTATTTTTATATTTAATCTACTAGTATTGGTATCATTTCTGCTACATTTCATCACTTTTGTCTTGCTTTGATTTATATTCAGTCCAAAATCCTCCTTCAGTATTTTATTCATGCCATTTGAAATGTCTAGGCTCGTTATGCCTAGAAAACATTTACGTGCATGAGATGCAAGATGTTATTTATTAAAAAAAATGTTCTTTTAATATTTATTTTTAATTGCAAAAAGCAGGCTTAAATTTAAATTACACCCTCTAATTACAAAAGGACAACACGAGTGCGGAATTAAAAGAAAAGAGTACATTTATAAAGTAAAACACAAAGAAATACATATTTGTTTAAGATTACACAAACAATTGGACTCAGTCAGCAAAGAAAAAAAGAACAGAAACTGACAGACAATAAACAAAATGTTCCCGGCTAGGGAGAGCACGAAACTCCATCAGTTTGGGCATATACTGGGTAAATGTTTATATGAATTTTTTTCACTTATCGTTATGGAGTAAGCTGTCGGTGACCTCGATATTTCCTTCACAATGATGAAACACCTTTCAATGCCGTCCACCAACTAGATGGGTTCATTCTTGGCAGCACATGACGAAAAACAGCACGACAAATGATGTCATGACAAAAACGCGTCCTCCACGTTTCTTTGAAAAGTCCGCGTACACACACACATGCGGACTACACGGGGTCCAGCCCCCAAGTGCCCGCGACAGTTTGACCATTCTCACCCCCCCGCCTCCGGGAGTGGCATCTCTACCTGCGTCAAACAAAGCAACCTCGCCGACAACAGGACGCCAGCAGGAATCTGCCAACCTTCTCTGTCTTCCAAAACGGTTGGATGAAATGTCTCACAAATGGAGAGGTGATGGAAAATCAATGACAGCAGAGGCTGGACATTACACATTCAGTAAGTTCACAATATCCTCAGCCCTCTCTGCTAACAAGACAATGTCATCATCAAATCGTAGCATACTGATTTTTTCTCCATGAAAACTTAGCCCACATGGAAATTTTTCTTTAACTTTCTTCATTGCTTCTTCTACATACAAGTTGAATATTAACGGGGATAGACTACAACCTTTTCTCACACCCTTTTTAACTGATGCATGTCTCTCGTGATTCTCTACTTTTAATATAGCGACTTGATTCTTATATAGTTTATACAGTATTCTTCTATCTCTATACTTAAGACCTGACTTCTTTAAAATTTTTAACATGTTTTCCCACCTAACATTATCAAAAGCTTTTACTAAATCAATTAATGCCACAAAAGTATCTTTGTTCTTCTTGATCCGCCCTTCAAGTATTAATCTTAAAGACAGAATTGCTTCCCTTGTACCGCAATTTTTCCTAAACCCAAACTGATCTTCACCTACTATCTCTTCTACTACCCTTTCCATTCTTCTGTATATTATTCTGGTCAGTAATTTTGAAGCATGTGATGTTAGTCTAATGGTGCGATAATTCTCACATTTGTCGGCTTGTGCTTTCTTTGGAAGTGTGAAGATGATATTTTTATTAAAATCAGTTGGAATTTCTCCTGTTTCATAACTTTTTGATATCAACTTGAATAATCTTTCGATTCCTTCCTCTCCTAGGGATTTAAGAAGTTCTGCAGGGATCTCATCAATTCCAACTGTCTTATTTCCTTTCAAGTTATTAAGTGCTTTATTAATTTCTGTCCTCAAAACGGGATCTCCTAAGTCATCAGTGTCGACATCACCTTCCTTTTCCATTACACTATTGTTCAAGTCGTCCCAAACATACAGTTTTTCAATGTATTCTTTCCATCGGTTAGCTCTATCTTCTGAGCTTAAAAGATCTCTCCTGTTATTATGACCTAACTGCACTCGTAAATGAAAGTAGAAATTTGCATATTCGGTAATAGATTCAGATGAAACCGACGTAATCTGTCTGCCAGACAATTCCAGCACATTCTACGCGTCAATTCTGTGAAGCTTCCATAAGGACTGTAGCAAGTAATCAAAATCGAGCGGCTCTCCTATGTACTTTCTCTAACGCTTCAATCAATCCCTTGTGATAAGGATTCCAAACTCCACAACAGTAATCCAAAAGTAGACTCACGAGAGTTTTATGAGCAATTTCCTTCGCATGAGCGTTGCATTTCTTCAAAATACAACCAATGAATCTTAACCTAGAATAAGCTTTACCCACAACGGAAGTTATGTGCAGGTTCCATCTCATGTTGCTTTGTATTATCACGCCCAAATACTTCACAGAATCAACCGTGTCAAAAACCGAGCTGTTCACTTTGTACTCATAAGCAAACGGATTATATTTGTTGGATATGAGCATTGCTTTGCACTTTTTGCAGTTTAGTGTAAGTTGCCATTTACAGCTCCATTCCGAAATAACATCCAGATCGCGCTGAATTTGTAAGCAATCGTCAGAGCATCTTAGCTTCCTATAGATAACTCCATCATCAGCAAACAATCGTAACCTTCTATTAACGTTATCACCGAGATCGTTTATAAAAATTAAGAAAATATGTATTCCTATTACACTGCCTTGAGATACACCCGGAATAACATCTAGCTTAGAAGAGGCTCCCCGTCAACGACATATTGTGACCCACTAGTTAGAAAATCTCTCATCCATTCTCAAATCTGATCGGATATACCGTACACTCGAATATCCGCTAAAAGTTGGTTGTGTGGTAGTAGTCAAAAGCTTTTCAAAACACAGGAAAATTGTATCAACTTGTGAACATGCATCAATAATTTTCATTATGTCGGGAGAAAAAAGGGTCAACTGTGTTTCACACGGTCTGTTCTTCCAAAATCGGTGTTGTTTCATTATAAGTAACTCGTTTTCATCTTGAAACTTCATAAGGTTAGAGCATATAACATGCTCCAGAAATCTACTGCAAATAGATGTTAGCAATTTGGGTCGATAATTCCTAGGATCCCTCCACTCTCCTTTCTTGAAAATAGAAATTACCTGGGAAATTTTCAAGTCCAAAAGTACTTTTTTCCCTTCTAAAGATTTACAGAATATATCAGACAAGTATGTTCATATTTCCTCCGCTTACTCTGAAAATACTCGTACTGGTATGGACCTAGCGCTTTTCCCCACTTCATGAGCTCTTAGTGAAAGAGATATTTTACTCTGACTTGGATCAACTTGTAGCTGACTTCACAAACCAATGAAAAGGAATTTTCGGAGAAGCCATCTACTAATCTGATATTTTGGGAATGGTAGAGTACCATAGGATAAATAGGGGTTACTGGTACATGCAGATGGTGATTGATACTTATATAATGTTTGCGTTGGCTCTACCACTCAAAAAAGAAAAGGAGGAGCATTGGAGTTGATACTGCAAAGAGGAATATACTAAGTGTTGGTCGTTGGTCGTGTGCCTAAAACTTAACAGTCTGACTATGGTAAGGAAATGTACGCAAAACACAGGACCGGCAATGGTATCAATCAATACTCAACATATAACCATCTCAAGATGTCGATAGTTAAACGACTGAATAGTGCTATCAATAACCCAATCTGAAAGGATTTACGAATCTCGCCTGTAACTTCATCAGTAAAATTTAAAGTTGGTGATCAAATTAGAATTATCAGACTTAATGAACATCTTGAGGAGGGTTACTTGCCACTGACCGACAGAACTATGTACCATGTATTGGCTTGAGCTGTACGTACAACGAAAATGACTTTAACAGTCTCCCACATCAAACAAAGGTAACAACGCGTTACTTCGTAGCAGCTGAAATAAGTGGAACAATAAAGCGATATCTGAATAGCTTCTGTGTTTTCATAACACAAACCTTGTTTCTGACAGTATGCTACCAATTTACATCGAATAAAGCCACCGCTTCAATAGAGCCTGTTTTCGTAACCTAAATTCAACATTTAAGAGGCTGTTATTAGTTTTTCTAACACTAATATTTAATGATTACTTTCTCATGAACACCTACAACGTTCAACACCTTTCTTTTTATCTGACAAGTATTGTAAGAAAATGAGCCGACGACTGCGTTATAAAAACCATTTCCGTTTTTTCTGCTAGAGATAATGCATGGCTTGAATTTTCTCATCTTCGAATAATGGCCAAATATAGAATGGCTGGAAACATTAGTATTCCTCATCTGATTGACAATAAGAGAAGACTAAGGCAAGTAACAATCACTACTCAGAAACTGTCTAATGTTTCACTGCCATATTATATCTCAATGGGTACGAGTCACGAGCTTCAGTAAGTTGTGACTCAACGCTGACAATTGTATGCAGAAGCAAGAATTATTCCTTACGATCACATCATATTGATAACTTACGGTAATAATGATCCCTAACATAAAGCTAAACAGTCTGTATTCTTCTACATCTTTATTACTTTATGGTACTGAAATTTTGGTTTTTCATCAATTTTAAATATTACTTAATTATATTTTAATTTTTTTTTGAATCGTTATTCGTGGCAATGAATTTGTTCAGTCTTAGCTTTCTTGATTATTTACTCGCGGATTTTATAAGTATCCTACTACAACCAGTAAAACATAAGGAAAAATCAACACTCAAGTTGGTTTACACGCATGTATCTTAATTCATTGTTTTTCTGAAATTCCTTACGATCACATGATTAGCACTAAAAGACGTAAATATTCATAACTTACCGTAATAATGATCACTAACATAAAGCTAAACAAAAAATTCTGTATTTAATTCATGTTATACTGAGCAAGGTGGGCGGTAACGGTCTGGCCTCGCATTTAGGAGCTTGTGCATTCGAATCCCCTTCCGGGCATCCTAATTTTGGTGATCCATGGTTTCCCAAATCACCCCAGGAGAATGCGGCGATGGTTCCTACAAAAGGCCATGGACGAATTCCTTACCGTTCCTTGCCCCCGTCTTTTACAGCCTTTAATAACCTCAATGTCAACGATGTATACAGTCACAAGGGAAAAAATGACGTTACCACTAAATTACGTTTGAAAACAAGAAATGTATTTAAAGGTATTCTATCATCTTAAGAGTTACAACTGAGAAGTAGTCTTCATTGCGGAGACATCCGCGACCTGTTGTTTTTATTCTGTTGGTGCTACGGGTGTAGCTGCGTCTGTTTTTTAAAACCTAACAGTACTGCATCATGTTCTGGTTTTCAACACAGGACGTTGTCTTATTGTGTACAAATCACAAGCAATCTGCATTTCTTTTTTTAAAGAAGACTTTGTTAGACGAAAATATTGAAACGTGTTATAACAAACAGGGAACCTGTATTAGACGGAAAAACATAGTTATGTATTCGAAAGCTTGCGGATGGTTTCATGTTTTCTGAGATGTACTGTCTCAGAGGATAAAAACAAACGAACTGTCCGTTATCCTGAGGACTTCTTTCAGGACAGAACTGCGATCTCAATTCTTATCAACACACTTCCTTCTGTAAGCTTGACGATATGGACGTCCGATTAATCCCGACATGTGACAGTCGCCTGTTTATTATTATTAGGGTTAGTCGGCTGCCGGCTCATTAGAAACGGGAAAGAAACGAAAAAGAATTCGGCCATGGTATTTTAATGGAACTATCCCGAAATTCACCAGGAGTAATTTCGGGAAACTATGTAAAACAGAAATCTGGATTGCCGAACTGGGATTTGAACTCTCATCCTTCCCAATTTAGGCTGAGCGTTTCAGCTCACACATCAAGCTCAGTCAACAACATGTTCGGTCCTTAGTAGAACCTAGGAATGTTTATTAAGAATTATAAGTTCTTACATGGGATAAAAACGAACATATCGAAGCCAATGTATGCTTATCTGCGTATGGAGAGGAAGTAACTGGTGCGAGGAAATTTACTCAACAACGAGACCTTATTGAAATTATTTGTTCAATTACATCGCTACGCTACTCGAAGTACTGCCTAGTAATTTACAACTTAAAATCTTCAAAAGCAACCATGAAGGGCACAATAATAATTTACAGTAACATATCAAAAATTACCAGTAGAACAGGCAAGAAAAAATGAAAAAAATACTAGCTGTTGGTTTAAACGCGATGAAAGTTATGTAACGTAAGATAGACTGGCTGTGTGGATAGCAGCGCGTGTGCGGAGAGAGGCAACTGGTGGTGGCGCCTTGTGCGGCAGCAAGAGGCTTATCAGGCGCAGCCTCTCCCAGCGACTTACTGCCCGCCAGCCCCGCTCTGCCAGATACCGCAGGCCGGCCAACTTGCTGCGCCGAAAACACAGGCAACGCGGCTCCTTAACCAAATGCGAAAAACTTGCAAAACTTATACAACAAATGTTTTATCTGACTTTACTGTGTCACAGTTACATGTTACCACAAAGTAATATTCAAATACTATTGGTAAATGGTCGGCGAATGTATAAGAGAAGTAAAGGAATTGAGTTACAAAACTTTGGTCAGACCATTGCTTGATTATGGTGGTGTAGTATAGGACCCACATTTTGGATATCAAATACAGGAGTTGGAGGGGGGGGCAAAGAAGCGATGCTACATTTTGTCTGGACAAAGAACACAACCAGTAACCAATATGACGAAAGAGCTGGAATGGGATTCATTTGAAGACAGCAGGAGGGTGAAGAGAGTCATTGGAGTGTACTAGACTTATGTTGGTCGAAAGATATTGGTGTAAGAATTAAAAGTAATGCATGGAAGGGAAAAGATGACCATGACGACATGTTGGCACTCGATTTCAGGCACAAGGGTGTGGGAAGATTTTCGTTCGTAGGTAAGTGTGTCAGGGTCTGGAATAAATTACGAAGGGAAATGATGAATACATTACCAAAAACGCTGGAAGAATTTAAAGTAGAATTTGTAGAGGGCAAATGTAGGTGGGTACTGGAAAGAGGAAAAAGTGAGTGTTTACGGAAATTGCCATCCATGCTTGCACACCACCACAATTAGAGGGGGCGGGGGGGAAACATTTCTCTGGCCTCCCATCGGAAGTCTGAGAACGGCTCCGAAACGTCACATCTGATTGACGCACTCCTCCGGTGGGAAGCCCGAGAAGTATTTATACAGTTGAAAACCCGGGAATGCCTTCATTCTTTCATCACGTATGTTATTAAAAAAAAAATCTACAGGGCCACATTTCCTCTTTCATACTTAATCATAAACGATAAATGAGATACCATTTTAGAGATTAACTTCTCCGCTTTGACAACATCATTAACTGAGAAAGTCATTTAACTGTTAAATGACAAAATTACGGAAATATAGGTGACGGGAATGTGATAGTTCAGAGTCAAGCCGCAAGGCTTCGCTGGCGTCGATAAGGAGTGATCACGTTGCCGCTAGATAGCAGCACCTCATAACACAGTAAACAGTAAAAAAACCTTTTTTTCTTTCGACAAAAGATTACTGACGATCATATTTTTACTTCAAATACTGCGTACAAAGAGGTTTTTTTAATTCAAATATTTAACAACCAAACGTGTTTTACAATTGTTTAGTAAAATGTTGTTTTTTGCTACGTTCCTGTTTCAGTTGAGAAATAAACAAGTGATACAAATGAGCCGCTTCTTCTTTTAACAAATTACAAACCAAAAACCTTGCTGTTCATCTCATTTCATTGGCGAAATTTTCGCATGGGCCACTTAGTCTGTAGATCTACATACCTCGTAGGTTTAGCATATAGTTAGTTATATTTTTTATACAGAAATACACCTACTTCTTTTACTGGATAAATTTCGAGGAAGAATTACTTATCCAACATTATTTTCAACAGAATAAAATTATTCAATTAAAAAAATATGTAGCTGGTGACATAACAACACAGTCACGCTTCCAATATCTGGATACACCTACCTAACAGCTCTCTTGTGATTTCTAGTGGTGATAGAAGGTACTTCATTTTTACGATTCTTTTTATCTACTCAAAAAAGTGACAAAAAACATAAACCTCTGTTCCAATTCGATGTTACAGTTCGCAGCATCGTTAACGCTTCAGGAAACCTGACCAAAAAATTCATCACAAAACTCCGGTCCCAAAAATATTTGTCTCCAGACACAATGTAACAGTTTTATTCGACGTTGCATATTGAATTATTCTAACCTCCCACGGGGAAACTATTAAAGGATTAGATCTGAAGATTCCAGGTTCGATTCCTGGCAGGATCACTTAATGAATTAGTCCGTCAACAATTGTTCTTCAATATCTTTGAATATCTTTCTAATGGAATAATGAACCGCATTTGGTGCATTCTGCTGGTCTCATTTTAGATTTTGTCAGTTAAAACAATTTATTCTAGGTTGCGTTTAAGTGACCACAACAAAGTACGCTATTAATCTGAAGACATTTAATACCAGTGTTCTCTCTCCAATCCCTTCATTGTAATTACACACTTTCTCGTACAACACTTAATACACATAGACAGCTGTACATTAGTAGTTTCTTCGCTTTACAGAGCTTGTGCCCCATGCTTGGTCGATCACTCCTCGCGTCATTGCCGTTTCTTACACACTCCGCTGTGCCAGCAACTCCGGCCTTACAATTGTGCCAGCTGTTAAAACTAAAAAATTCTCACTTTTATACAAAACTTAATAACTACCGCAGATAACATGATACTTTGAAGCCTAATTTGAGTACAGAAGATATATACATTACGTTAATTATATATATATATATATATACATATTGATGATTTTTTTGTCATCTTCGATTTAACGTTGTCTTTTTTTTGTATCGTCTACAATTTTATATTATGTAATATACTTTTTTGAATATTTTTTTATTATTATTTATTTAATGGGTATAATTTTATTTAAATAGTTTGCGGAGGGATTCTTCTCATTTCTTTTTTTCCTCTTCTTGAATCTGTGGTAGTGTACCACAAGTTGGCCCAATAGTCTTCTATGTTTGGATTCTTTTGAGAAAATATGTAGTATACAGTGTTTCCCATTAGCCATATTAAGTCGTCTCTTTCATGTTTCGAATCTGTTGTCACATCTGGTTTAAGCAAAAGTTCATGAGTTATTCTTCTCGTTGTGTTATCTAATATGTGTGGATGATTGCTGGAGTGGAAACTCAGAAATTGCAGCACAAAGCTTTACAACTGCACTTTGTTTCGTGTGACTCGCATTTGTCTTTTGACACGTCCATCGGCAGAGATATAAAAATGATTCTGAGATGCAGAGTGAGAAGGTTGTGACAGCTTAACAGTCACTTTCACAGTGGAAAATCTCGTTGGTATATACGCGTACAAGCAGACTGGATATAAATCACATACGACAAGCAAGAGTTACAACAAAAATAACAAAACGGCTCCGATGTCAGGATCGAAAAAATATTGTAAAATCAGTTTTAATTAACGACTCCCAGCTCCGAATTCACTGTCTCTGTACAAAAGCGACACGAGACAGTGGATGTTATTAAGACTGAGCTGTATACTAAAATTACGACCATGTTTTTCACAGCTTCCACTGTATTCACTGCTTTCATATTGCTGACACACCTACGTCGGCGCAAATCGTAAAGTAATTGTTTTTATGCAAAAACGATTTCGTTACCTAACGTCAACATAATCTTGTAACTTCCAACACTAATCAAAAATGCATTACCAGCAGAGAAATTCACTGATCACTTGTTAATTACACTCCCGTAAAGGCAATAACCAGAGTGACGCAACGCGCTAGCAACCCCTATTAATGGACCATAATTGAGTGCGAACCGTATTTAATGAAATCTCCTGCGGTAATAGCCCACAAATTCATTATTTAATCATTTTTAGAAAACGAATTACGATACAGGTGCTCAATACTTGCACGAATATTAAAGCCAATATAAATGCAGCAAGCATTTTGCTGAAAATGTTAGTTCCTAAGTATAGATAGTTAGTTAACTCTCCAAAAGTTGTATTTGTCTTATTTTCTTTATTGTTGCACATCCAAAAAAAAAAAATAGATTTGGGCAACAAAAAAAATTAAACTGAAAACTAATTCTGTTAACATAGCTTCGCTTTGTATCTTATGCAGCCTTGGAATTTAATTTACATTCACCGCACAATGATGAAGTTTTACTAAGAATTGTGATTGGGATTTTCTTGCCAATACGATTTATGCCAATAATAATTCTGCTCTTATCTCTGAAAAAAGTAGAGATAAAACATGAAAAGGAATCATGAAAAACATTAGTGGGCTGAAAATGGTGTCCTCAGCTGCTAATAACATGGATAATTTCAGGTAAACTATGAAGAAACTGTAACTGAGTTTATATTTTAACATAAAACATCTAAGCAATTAACTGTTCTGCAACGCAGTTACTTATCAAATGTAACTGCGTTGCAGAACAATTATTTGCTTAGTTTTCTTTTGAAACAGTTACAGAATTTCAAAAAAAATCCATGTATTATGGAAGAAGTAAAGATAAAACATCTAACTGGAAGTGTAGTAATAATTATTAAAAAAAACTTAAGATTATTTAATTTTAATAAAACTACAATGCAAATTATTACACATTGAGATACAGAAACGTAGTCAACGTATTTCAGGAGACGAGGATAAAATATCAGAAAATGTTTACCAAGGAGCTCTGGTAAATTAAATAAAAACAAAACTTAATACCATTTTGTAGCTGTCTCAATGAAACCGTTTCAATTAGCGTAAAAAAATAGAGCCATATGAATAAATGAAGCACTCAGCTATAAGATTAGAATCATGAATGAGAACGTAGACCATGTGAATATTTTGATGATGCCATTTGATCTTAATGACAGATGAAAATAAAACGGCAATGAAGGGGGATGTGAAATTACGTATATACTGAAGTGCAATAACGTGGCTAAATCGTGATTTCAAGCAAACATAACAACAGTAGATCAAGATATACAATTAATTCAGCTTCTGATTATTACCACAAGTGAATGGTCAGAACCGATATATCAAAATCCTTCCGTTAGCACTTGGTTGCTAATTATTCCAATTTACTACTTAATAATTCCATATCCTCTTGAAGCCTGACTGTCGCAGTTAACATCACATGCAGCTTTTTATTTGGTAACGAATAGTATCCTATTAAATAAATAACATATCTTAGGTCTCCACAGAATTAACTCGCACGAATTGTAGGTTCCGAAGGAATTGTGGTTTACTAACAGTCGCTGTTGCCTGTTAATACAAACTCTGTTCGAGATCATACCATGCGTACTGGGTTTGTAAATGCCATTTACTGCTCACAGGAAAACTGCAAGACTTACAAAGTTACTCTTGCTGTTCATCGGTTTTATTTAATTTGATGTCATTTCTGTGTACATCTGGAATACTCTCATCGATTCATATAAGCTATAGAACAAAAATCCTAACCATGTTAAAATTTCAATAGAGATACTAAATTTTAATCCAGTGAACGCATTACAGCAATCAAAGCAAACGTTTCTGAAAATATTATTTTTTATGAGTCAGTTCATCATTTTTGAAAAGCCTTTCTCTTTTTCTCTTTATCATTCCCAAAAGCATTAGCAAATAGAATTCAACAGTTCGAGCAATACTGAAGATAAAAATTTCAAATGAAACCATATTCCCTTAACAACACTAATGTTAGTCACAGGTACAGAAACGAACGAAACGATTGACGGAATCAGCTTAAGCTCATTGAGTAAGAAATTGGAAATTTTGGAATAGCATGTGCTGCAATAAAGAATGAACTTTGGTTTTCGACTGGAGGCGTTATGAAACAGCCGCGGTGTTATTAACTATATGAAATACACTTAAGAACATCTCACCAGCGCTAATAAAGCGCAGTATTAGTTACAACAAACCAAACCAAAATAAAACAAGAAAACCTAAAGGAACAATCTCAAGGTTTCGTCCAACTAGTTATCTCTATGCTAAAAGTGCTCAACTTGTATTATTAATTACCAACATATTATTGAAGCTACACATACATTATAGCATACCCTATATTTCATTTATGTTATGTATATTCCGTTTTTCTTAACTAATACAAAGCCTACAGCGGTGTATAAATACCAGTGGAAAAAATGTTGTGCTGACTTTACTTTAAAATTTAAATTACCGGTTAGTCAACGGCCGGCCGGGTCAGAATTTACCTCAACACACCGAGGGAGGGGGTGTAACGGTTAGCGTTCTCGCCTCGCATTCGGGAGGACGGCGGTTCGAATCCCCGTCCGGGCATCCAGATTTGGGTTTTCCATGGTTTCCCAAATCACTCCAGGCAAATGCCGGGATGCTTCCTTCAAAAGGCCATGGCCGAATTCCTTCCCATTCCTTGCCCCCCATCCTTTCCCGTCTCTAAAGACCTCGCTGTTAGAGAGACGTTAAGCAGATAAAAAAAACCCTCACCACAGCGCCTAAATTGGCAAGACGCAACCTGCCACGCACAATAGTTGGTTGGGTAGCGGCAGCTTCAGGGGTTTAAAGTAACCGAGACTGTTTTTAATTTCTATATAAACAACATTTTTGTATTAATCATTGAACATTACAAACAAAAATTCAAGAAGCTTGCATTCTGACTTCAAATATAATATCGAATACAATAACTGTCTTTGTTATAGTGCGTAGTAGATGTTACACGCTACTTCGCGTGGTCTTAGAATTGGATAAACAAAGCTGTAAGTTGCGGAAAATGGGTCCCAAAAAGAATGGAGTCGGGATAACATGAAAGGGAAACCATCACCATACAATTTTATCATTGAATCTGTCTCATAAAGAGAACCAATCTGCATAAAAAATAATAGCGACAAACTAACTGCGAGGAGGTGGGCGGAATTAACTGTGGGTAACCTTCTACCATAGTTCCTCCAGCAGAATTTTGTTTGTCGTTTAAAACTACGTCACTTTCTGGTGACATCTTTGTCAATACCGTTATAAAGATCTTGGTTTCGCTGTCCTATGGTAAGATATAGAGTCTTTGGGAGTTGGAAACCTTTGAGCTAGCTACATTAAACTGCCCACGTGAAAAACACGTTTATAAGCGCATCCCTGCTACTTTCAGTGTCTCCCCTAGGCTTTATATACAGTAATCACAAAGGGTAATTTTAGTTGAATCTGTAGTCATTTAAACTGGAGTGGAAGGTGTGCGGATGAATTGATTCCCCAATTCCAATAATTCCATCACCTTTTGCCATTCCACTCAGGATCACAGCATTTATTACGTTGCGCCCCAACTGTGTGATTTGTAGTCATGTGCCGTTGCACAGTCGCGGTGCATCGACACAACCTGACTGCGAGAGAAACAAAGCCTAGGCGACTGGTATAGTACAAAGTACAAAGATTTACACACGCTATCCGTCTTTCTGTCATCTTTCGGATAGTTTCCAAATTTTTTTGACAAAATATGTTTTTCATCCCGAAAACAGTAATCTTCGTCCTTCCTAAAGATATATATTCCTTTGTTGTGTAATTTCATCAACGGACAGAGAGACAGATTTTTTTTTTTGCGTTTATAATATTAGTGTAGATACACTTCACCGAGTGTTTTACTTTAACAACTCAACAAAAACATCGAACAAGCATTTTTGCATCAGCGAGCCTGATTATATTTGAGAAAGTTTCATCTTTATTGCTATCAGCGCTTTGAAAATGTTAATGAGAAAAGTGGGTTGTGGAACATAGAAGCGAAAGTGTTGTGATGATAAAATTCCTTGTTGATGCGTCTATCGAATTTAATTGCCCTTTTTCATTAATAATTAAGGCAGGAAATCTCCCATCTCTGACACCAAAGTTTTGCTGCGAAAAATGTGCCTCTGGTTGCTATGAAGATAATTATCGCTGTGACTGAAAGAACACGTCCTCACTTGTGTTTGCTGATGGGCTGATTCGTGCAAATATTGCCGATCGATGCATTTATGTATAGGCAAACAGACTCGTCGCGCTATTTGCATATATATGGCGGTGTCGTCGTGTTGCAGCCGATGCTGGGCCAGCTGCGACGCGGCGCCGCCTCCGGGGGCAGCGGTGGAGGCGGCGGGGGCGGCGCGGGAGGCAGCGCGGGAGAAGAAGTGACCTATTACCGAGTGCGCAGCTTCTCCATCACGCCCAACGGCATCTTCAACCTGGGAGACTCGTTCCGGTCCCGGCGGTCGCCCTCCGTCAACTCCGTCAGCTCGACGGGCTCCAGCCAGCACAGCCCGACGGACAGTCCCGGGCCCAGGGAGCGCGTCTCCAGGTATCATTACCAACAGCTTTAAAATAGCCTTCACACTTCCTTCACCATAATGGTATATTTTCGTACATTCGTGTGGTTAAAATATTTATTCTCACCAACCTGAAGTTTTTTCTGTTCACCCACTATAAACAAAAATCTCTCGCCAAGATATCTACTTTTTATTTATTTTATTTTGCGAATGTTGCTACAAGACATTTACACAATTCAATTACATTTATAGTGTAATGAACAATGTAAACACACATATATACACATAGTTAGCGTACAATGCCCGCAGCTGGCCACTGAGACAGGATCTCCAGTCACAACCACTACAACGTGACGTCGAGTCGCTCCAACCAGGCCACTGCCTCCGGCGTAGCCATATTTAGGTCTTCCAGACTACCAGGAAAGGCACGCAGTGGACAGTTCTGCACAATGTGCGACACAGTTTGAAAACCTCACCGCAGTCACAGTACGGAGAATCTGCTCAGCCCCAGGTGTAGAGAGTTGAAGCAGTTCTTCCCGTTCCACATCTAATCCGATTTAGTTTACGCCAAATTGATGGTGGTAAGTCGAATCCTGGTAGTTTTGAGCAGGGATTGGTAATTTACACTATGCCCTGTGGTGTTGACGATGTCCATTCCGCTGTCCAGCTATCTGTAGGGCTCAAGGAGTTAGATGATACACTGACAGCAGTCTTCCAGGAAGGGTGACGTGACTTCAGCCATGTTTTGTAATCCCCAACATCTCCATGGATGGGAAGAGCCTCATAATTTTATTATAACTTTTTGTCTTCTGATATGAGGTGGTGGGATGTTGCTCAGCACCAGCAGCCACTCAGCCACTGAGTAGGTGTTGATAGAAGCGAGCCAGTTATAATGCGCATTGAATGGCGAAACTGAACGCCCACCAAGCTGGTGTGAGTGCTATTAAGCCATATGCTGAAGCAGTATTCAGCTGTGGAGTAAACCATGGCTAGGGCTGTTCTTCTTAATGAATTTGCATCAGCTCCCCATGAAGTTCCTACCAGTCGTTAAAGTAAGTGGTTCCGACTTTTAAGCTTGGTAGCTGTATTCTGAAGGAGCCTTTTGTAGGTTAGGGACCTGTCTAATGTCACACCCAGGTATTTTGGGGTACTATTATACTTCAGCATCATCTGGTCTCTAAACAATATATTTGGATGGTAGTTCATTTGTTTGTTGCTAAGATGGAATGTAGATATTTCTGTTTTCTGTGGACTGGGTTGAAGGCACCACCTTCGAAAGTAGTAGATAACTATGAAACACAATTATACAGGGTGTTAAAAAATCTATCGAATATCTTAGGTGGTTTATTTTGTTTATCTATTTACCTTATGGCCATAATATCCAATAATCAATAATACAACTGTACAAAATTGTTTCACACTAAAAAAATTACATTAAGTATAGTGAAAATTCAAAATCGACAAAGCGCAGCCAATGTAACACTTCATTTGAAATATCTATGAAGTCTTTCGGTGATCCGCTGGAGGCTCGGAATGGGCAATCAGAGGTCACGTGACGGATGGTTTGTTCTACCTCAGCACAGTCGTAATTCGGCGAATCTCTCATTGATGAGATGAAGCAGATCTGCTACGACCAGACCTACCTCTGCTGAGAGCTGCACAGGTCTTACGGGGGAGGTCAAGTCCCTGTCAAACGGGGAGTGCCATTCTGTTGGGGCTGAGACTATCCACTTCGATCTCCTCGCTTCTCTCCCGTTAAAATTGATAGATATAAGCGGTTTTAGATGGTGAAAGAACGCAACAAAACAAAACAAAAAAAGTGTAATATACATTGAACCGCAAACACATACTTTTACGCGTTGACATACAACAAAGAGTGTCAGCTCATCGTTAACTTGAGTGTCGTATACAGTTTTGTTGTAGTGTGTACTTTTTAATTTAATTTAATTGCAATGGAGCACAGGCTCCGGTGGCAATTTCCCTATACACCCATTTTCCCCCTATCCTGCACCCACCTACATTTGCCCTCTACAAATTTTATCTTTAAATTCTTTCAAAGTTTTCGGTAAATTATTCATCATTTCTCTTGGTAACTAATTCCAATCCCTGACACCCTTACCTAAAAAAGAGAATCTTCCCACACCCTTGTGCCTGAAATCAAGTGCCAGATTGTGGTAATGGTCATATTTTCCCTTCCATGCACTACTTTTTTCACATTGAGCATTTGCTATTCACTCCTCATGCATACGTTTCCGACCCAATGTTTATCATACATTTTTATCTTGTTGTGAAGCATTCTATTACCTCCTAAAATATTAAATACTTCTTTTAAAAATCTGTGTCTTTTTTTTCAGCTATTCTGATTCTTTATCAAATCTAGTTAGACCTACCATACTTGTTACAAATAAATCTAGTTCCCATCCTTTGTACGTCCTCTACTTTCATAACTTGCTAATTTCTACTAATGTCAGATGATCAGTAGGACATAAACTTGCTACACTTCAGCAGTTTCAGTTCACTAATTGTTTACAGCATTTTTTACCAAAGAATTCCTGTACGTTTCTGGATTTCACGTGGAAGTCTGTTTAAATAATGAGGTGTGCTTACTACGATTAATTTCCCATTCTTCTACTAACCCATGTTTTATGTAATGGACACCATTAACTATTTTTGAGATGAAAACTGAGGTATCTAGTGACGGGAACTGTTGTTAAGTAATCTTACTTATAACAGTCTCTCAAAAAACTACAACAACAAAGTCTTACTTCGTCCCCTATAATATGAAAAGCAAAATGCAATTTCCTCCCAGTACTGAATCAAAAGTAAAATAGCATATTTTTATGACTTTATAGAAGAATTTTTTCAAAAGATTTATAAGTATTTATAATATAATTGCCAATATTTATTATAAATGCACTTATTACAATTAGGTTTTTATTATTCTGTGACAGTGTATCATCTTGTGTTCACATCCGTTTTGTTTTAATGATTTTGCTCTAAATTGACTCCATTTCACATCCCACTGATTACTTCACGCAGGAATCCATGGATAATGTTTGTACTGATGCTTCCTATTTCTGCTTAAGTTGATTTCTTATAGCAGGTCTACGATAAAGTTTAGGTGTATTTGGTAGTGTAAATCTTTTCCAATAGCTTATAAAATCTATTTTAATTGCAACCGTCATGTAATTTTTTTTACTGTCTGATATTTTTTTAAAGATTTATTTCTTGCGTCATTGATTGAAAGGTGAAGAATTACTGTAATGTTGGTACCACAAAATTAGTATTTTGGTAATTAGCCAAACAAACTTAAAAAAAAAAACCTTCAACAACAACAGACTGGGGAGATTTGTAACATTACCACATTACTAGATTCAACCTTTATGACTCCCTCAATTCTCGTGGACTCAGGAAAGTAGCTATGGCTTCATTCAGCAACACAAAATAACAAAATTTAAAATGAAGAAATAAATATCTTTTAACTAACATGTTCCTGCAGGCTGAAAATATAATTCGGTAAATGAAAACTCAAGCTTTCAGTCAACATCACTAAAAAGTGACAAGGTTTCTAACAGTTCTGTTTCCGGAAAAATTCTGGCATCAGGGGTGGATCCAGGGGGGAGGGCGGGTTAGGGGGCTCAAGCTCCCCCACAAAAAGTATCTAGGTCCATATCTGACATTGTAATTTTGGACTATAAATACTACCTTTTTCTAGACACAACCCCCCCCCCAGAGCCAAAATCCACTAGAGGCAAGCCCCCCCCCCCCGACCAAAAATCCACTCAAGCCAAGCCCCCCCCCCAACCAAAGTCCACTCAAGCCCCTCCCATATCTGGATCCGCCCCTGTCTGGCATTAACAGTATATACTAATGCCATTCAATAAGTGTGTTGCCTGACAGATTAACGTGAAGTAGAAGAAAAACTGTGGTCTGTTTTTCATCAGAGTATTCTCTGAGATCCGAAAATTTCCACCAATAGAGTTTCAATGTTTTTATGCCACCTCATAAAAGTATTTCTAAAAGGTGTCAAAAAATGGTTTGCCAACACATATGACGACAACATACGACTCAAATAAGTTACCGACATAAACTTTTCATGGTTTAGAGGTGGGAGAAAGTACGAGGGGGTCCGTTCGAGTGAAAAAGGAGTTTGTGGGGGGAACTGAAACCCACATTAAACAATTAAAGGAATGGCAATGAGAGATTTGTCATCGGGAACTGATGAAATATAAGTTTACTTTCTTATTTACTTCATTAGTGCTCGAAGCTTGGTCTTAAGGTTATCATAATAAGTCCCTACGACTGTATCACTTATTTTGAGCAACTCTATATCAGTTACTACTCCAGAGTCCACAAAAAAGTAACATGATGTATTTCCCTGCAGAACCTTCATCCTTTTTTTGAGGGATAGAAATTGTGTTCTTGCACTCCGTCGCCTGTTGGTTTTATTCTGAGGTAAAGTGACGAGATCAAATCTCATCCGCAGTCACAACTCATTCAACAATAGCTGTTAGATTAGCTTCAGTAAGTCCTAAATTTTCCGCATACAACTATCTCTGAACTGTCTTTTGATCTGCTGCCAAAAGTTTCGGCAATTTACAGGAGAAAACTTTTTTGTATTGAAGATCTCCTCAAATCTGTATCTAACGTATTGTCTCCACATTTTCCCGCCTAATTGTCTTGTTAATCATCTTTAGTGGTGGCTATCCGCCATTTAAATTCAGAATCTCATTTCTTATTGGTGCTATATCCAGGGCAAACCTTCTCTAATGTTCCCACCAAGAAAATCCTTTGAGACATTTCGTTCTAAAACAAATAGTTAATCACATCACGAGACTCTTTCTCCTCATTTTTCAGATTGCACCTCATCCCTTTCTGGCACTCAGATTAAAATAAAGGTTCGGTTTATATTCAGGTAATTTTTGAAAATGTTCTAAAAAGAACTGAATTTTTACATTCACTGTTCGCAAGGTTCTGCGAACCGAGTTTCTTGATCATTTCACCCACTTATAAGATTACTTCATATGTTGCTCTGCTTGAGAATAAATTCAACCTCCCTCGATTTAAATCAGTAAAAATGAGCCTCCAGAATTAAGACCACAAATATGTGTTCAAGTATTCGTATATATAAGAAAGGAGACTTTCCCGGCGTTTAACTGCAATTAAATCTTTATTCGTATATACGTATTACGCCGTTTCGATGTTTGGACTAGTTAGTCCCCATTCACAGCTATACCAGGAGGAATAAATCGGTATAATATCGATTAAAAATGACCCATTGTTAAATGTGTACAGACAAATAAATTTGAGTCAAATATAAATTTTCTTCCACAAAGAGTCATAAACGTTTACCTACTGCATTTGAATTACTTCCTTGTTGAGATACTTTGGTTGAATCAGATGACAGACGTGAACAAGTTATTTGGGGTGTTACGGCAGGTAGTAGGATAGATATTTAAATAGAACAAATAACATTTGTACAACCAGAATTTTTTTAACAGTAACTGCATATCGAATAAACAGAGGTTATACATTATCGTTAAATAAAATGGAAATATACTGAAGATAAATAATTACCAGGTAACAGCTATTATTTAAAAAAATAAAACTTTTTTATAGAATTCATAGAATGGTTTACATATAGTTAGAATTGATGATTATTTATATTGTATTATGTTTGTGCTCACAAGCTGTGTGTTAGTAAAGTATTTATAAAAATATATTTATGTCGATAAAAGAAACAGATTTGGTTAATATAAAAACGGAGCGTTGATGCAAGCGTTGAGAGTACGTCGTATCTAGCTGAGAAACAAATTATATTTAGAATAGTGAAGCGTCATGCATAATTTCCAATTTCAGAACTCATTATAAATAAGTTCTCGATCCAAACAGAATAATGTAGAACAGCTTCTCGCTGGGCCAGGAATCTGCTGATAGCTTATCGATGCGATCGAGGGAAGTGGGCCTCGGCAAACTTGTGTACTGAGAGCAACGCAAACAGCTTAGTAGGCGAAGAAATTGGGGTCGACTGGTCGGATCAACTATCGATAGCACACGATGCCATACAGTCGATATAACAGGGGGCTTAGATTATCTTACCACAAAACGGTCATTTATGTTGAAATACTGAATTTAAAATCCTATAATGAAATAAATGTTTTCAACGTATAGAGATCATGATTATCATAAAAATTTGGTAAAAAATGAAAAGAAATATTATAACACTACTGTATGATTCTAAGTGGTTGTGTATATCACTGGTCCATTGTGTTTCTTAACCGACTCGATGGAATCGTTCGAATAAAAATTCCATTTTAGTTATGAACTGTTTATGGCAATTGTGTTGGATAAAAAGCATTGGATGTTCACATTTGCAATCAAGTCAGTCTAGTATAACTCATTTGTGAGTCCAATAGCGTGTTTTATAGTGTTTAGTTGAAAAAATGCCAACAGTTGTCGACGACATCTTTCGTTGAGTCCAGGAAATCATTGTGCTTAGTCTGCGCTGCCGTACTTTTTTTATGGCTTTACGATTCACCGACGAGGTCATTAGAGACGTGAAAGGACTCGGGCAAGGAATAAGAAATAAGGAATAATGACCTTTTGAAGGAACCGTCTCTGCATTCACCTGCAGTGATTTCGGGAAACCATGGAACAGCGAAATCTGCATGGCTGGAGGGTGATTCCAACCCGCGCTCTCCCTAATCCTAGGCAGGAGTGCATCGGCCACCCAGCAAGCTAGCGACCATTCTTACTGCCAAGCATCGTTAGAATTAATGGAGCATTTAGTATGTCTTTAATGATGTCGGTTTATACAGTCTCTGCTTGTTGGAAAACATTCCCTGAAGCCGATTTCCTTTTCAATACCTGTAGCCATTGGTGGAGTAATCAGATTACGTCACTTTCTGCGGACATCTTATCTCAGTACCGTCTTAACGTTTTAGAATTTGCTGTCCCTTCCCAGAATATACTTGGGGGGTTGGAAACTCGTAAGCTAGCTACATATAACTTTCAATGGCAAATGTGCATCTTTTATAAGTGTATCCCTGCTAGTTTCAGTTTCAGTCCATTGGCTTTACTGATAGTCATCGCAAAGGCCAATTTTAGTGAAAGTAAAGCTTGGGCTGCCAATATAACATTACCGTTCGTTTGTAACCGTTTGGTTAGTTTTTAAAATGTAATGACAAAATACGTTATTTATTCCGAAAAAATATCCTGTGATCTTCCTAGATATACAGTACATAGTACTTCCTTATCAAATTTCATCAAGTTTGGTTTAGCCATTTAGTCATGAAAACGTAACAAACATACAGAATCATAGTTACTTTCGCATTTTTAATATTAAGTGTAGATTCTTCTTAAAGTTATAGTTTATATTAATTTTAACTTAGTTGCGATCTCAATAAAAGATTTGACCTATTTTTTCCGCAGTTGGTATTCAACGTTTGTAGTGTACAACAGTTGCGTAGTTATTATTTAATTCAGTTTGGTGGCATAATGTTCATGCAGAGGATATTAGTATTTCGATTTTTTATAATTTTTATGAATCTCCCCAGGCATATCCCGGGATGTTTCCTTCAGAAGACAGTGACTGAATTTCTACCAGTTCCTTCTCCTCTTCTCCACGCTCCAGATCCTCTCCTAGCTATGATGACTTTGTTGTTAACGAGATGTTAAAAATATGTCCTTGTTGTACAAACAGGTATTCTTGTAAGGACGGAACAAGCTGCTACTTCAGACCGGGGTTGTTCAGAATTTAAGAATGCTGGTTTCAGCAAGAGCAGCTAGATTACTGCAGAAAACCATCAGTAAGTGGAGCGTGCGCCTCACCACAATTAAAATTAAATGTTTCAGACAGGAAGTGTGTTATATAAGAGACTGTAGAACCTTTCTTATAGTAGTTATATCCTGGAGTACGACAGTGAAAACGACTGCCTGAATATCGATTACTAAAATTCTTTATCTTTCCGTTCAAGCATTGGGATTTCTTGCACAGAAATTTCAAATGAAATTTTATTTACCCTGGTAAAACAATGCACAGACTGTCATCTTGTGTTTTTAAAATAACTTAACTATCAAGATATGTTATTAACACTACCCCAGGAACAATTTGCATTCAACATACCTTCGCTCACAAATTTATAACAAAAATGAGTAAAATATTATCAATATCCGCATGAGAAATTTTTAAACTTCATTACTATATGCAGTTGCAATCGTTAAGTTCAAGTATCCAATTGGGTGGTAATTATCAATTAGCAAAACTTCATTTCAAATACGAAAACTTTTAAATTTTAAGAGGAAGGATTAAAGTAACAATGGTAGTAGTGAATTTGTAATTTATTACAAAATTGACTTCCACAACTGTGTGAAAGCGTTGCGTCAGTCATGATTAATACCGAATTTGATGGAAATTGGAACGCTGATAAGCACGCTAAAATGCTCACGAAATAACATTACCAGGCAGTACCTTACTGCTTGAAGATTGTTCTAAAAAATGTTATTATGACCCCATTTTCTAGTCAGACGTGGAACAGCATTTTACGAAATACTATCTTATTTTATGAGAGTTATTAAAGAAATGGTATAAAACCAAGAGACAAAAATGAAAATGTTTTCAAATATGCAAACTCAAATAAAATTAAGTGTGATCTAGAGCGTTAAATACTACTTTAAATCGCAGTTTCTTCTCAAAACGATTATTAGAATATAAAATTAAAATTCTTAATCGGAAAAATGGGAATGTAATAAAACTGAGCTCAAATAATTTATAATAAATAAGAAAAATACTTAATTAGGAAAGTAATATGTAGGGAAATTTCCTCCATAACATACGCCGTAGCGCTATTAAATTAAAGTAAATATTTTCTTTGCCATCGTGTTCACAACGCTGAATAACATGGATACACAGTGACATATATTAAAGCTAAAATATATGTGAGCTTTCTCAGGAATAAACTGATCAACCAGACGTTTCTTTGGTGGTAAGGTGTCACCGCAAAGTGACAGAGACTTTGAATGAAAATGAGTCGTTCTAAATGTGAACATGTTTAAAACACAAGAACGCGAAGTGAAGACTAATAACGAGTTGAAAACGTAGTCTTGGAACAGTTCGATTGAAAGGTACCTCAACAATTACCAATATTTCAGTTGTGTGTTTGAACAGATAACGTTAAATACTGTTGGAGTAGTCAAAAATATAATTGGAAAGGCAATATGATTCAACATATCATAGCAAACATTTGGTGCTGAAATCAGTCTGCAAATAAAATGTTGGTGAAGAGTTCGTTGCTTCTACTATTCGTCACCAGTTCAGTGGTATAAATAATAGTTTGTTATTCAACTGAGAAAACTGTGTGAAAGACGTAGAAACATATTTCTTTATAATATACATAATTAAATAATTATTCACAGATTTAGGGAGAAAAGGCGAACAACTAAGATGTTTCGCTATTTCTTGTTTGCAGTTACAGTATCTATTAGCAGAACACGGCAACTTGCTGTTGTGAACATCGATTGGAGCCATTATATTCGTAGAGCAGGTGCTTTTGTTCTCCAGACGATAAAAGCCAGCCAGAGAATTTTGGCATTGCTTAGAATAAAGCTCTTTTGTAATGCACTCGTGCCGAAACTCTTGTTCTCTTAGCAGAAAGGACCACTGTTTGGCTATTCATCGCACCGCTTTCAACGCTACTTAAAACTAAAGGTAAAATTACAAACACGTAATCGATCGTTTGATCAGCTAATTAATTTACTTAAATATAACTCGTTTTTACTACATTTTTTGTTTTAAGATTTTAAAAAATGCAGCTATAATAGGGGAGAATGGAATCATTGGTAACTGGACAATTACATAGGTTTAGAACTTGTAATATATAGCACTTCAGTGCAGTCATGTGACATGAACAGATTGCAAATGGCCGCCCAGATGGGCAGTGGCTTAAAATCTCACTCTCAATCTCATCTACAAAGATTGCAATGTACTTCATCAATTTTTTACTTTAATTTACAGCATCGCTACTCAAGTTTAAGGGCAAAAAACAAAAAAACACACAAAAACAAAAAACAAATTGAGGATAGGTAGTAGTCGGAGCTATTACCGCAAGTATTAACTTCAGTACGTATTTCTTTAATCAAATAGCCAGTGAGAAAACGAATATTGCTTATAACTGAACATTTCCTTTAGGTACATAAGAGAAACCACTACTATGTACTTAAATGCTAAATATATTTCGGTACACGAGAGAAACTACTAATCAGTACTTAATTGCCACAACATCTTCTTCAGGATAGGTTTACATAATCCCAGGCAAATCGACTATCATATAATTACATTTCTCTGGCCAGTCCACGTGCGTCGGAGGAAGTTCTGTTGCCGTAACTCTCTTCCCCGCACCGGTGGTCCCATCAAGATCGTTGACGCGCATGGCTCGGCTTTCTTGCTCAAGCGGTATATCCCCCACCTCTCCGCATTTCCAAGGGGGTTTGCTTCAATTCTATCTGCGTTCCGCTGGTTCTAGATCCATTTTCGCAAGATGTGCTTTGACATTATCACTTTCAAAGTATCAAAATTTTTCGAAATTTAATTTTGTCGAACTGGAAATAATCTTAAATTTTCCGCGAATGTTTATTTGATAAGAAATAATACTTTTTGGCTCCTTTACGCCTTGTCGACGTCGAGGTCATTAGAGGTGGGAGAGGACTGGCTAACAAGGAACGGGAAGAAATTTGGCCATGGATATTTGAAGGAAGCATCCCGACAATCGCCTGGAGTGATTAGGGGAAACTATGGAAAACCCAAATCTGGATGACCGGACTGGGAGTCGAACCCGCGTCCTCCCAAATGCGAGGCCACAGCGTTGCCGGTCACCCACCACGCTCGATGGAGTCTCTTTCCCGCGTTGTTCTGGCGGCTGGAGACATGTTGGCTGATATGCTCGCTCCTTCCCAGTTTTCACTGTCGAACGCCATTTACCCTTTTGTTATGAGCTGAGTATTTTTTCAGTACTAGTCGTTTGAAAATGGCATTTTTATGTCGTTCTTAATTATGGCGTGCTTCCCAGTACAGCCTGGGGAATACGTACTCAGGTCAAAGAAACTAAGCGAGGGTAGCAATAATCGCCATATTGTCGAGGGTTTTCGGGTTTTCCTAGTGTGTAATGTGTTGTTCTAGTTAGTTTTTTAGGTTGAAAGAAGGAACCGTCCCTCAAAATTCTGTGAAGTAATTAGCGAAAAGCAGTCAGTACCCACATTCGGGAAGAACGATACGCCAAAAATGCCAATTGTCTGGAGTATACCATTCCGTCCCTTCAGGCTGCTTGCCTTCCCCTACAGTCCACTAGGGGCGGCTTTGGAGTAGTAGTATACCTTCTCGTAAGTACTTCAAACATCGATGCAACAAACTTTGTTTGTAACAGTCGTGAGTGTAGCATGATGAAACGCGGTGTGTTTAGCTGGATGTGACTTAACACTGAAACTAGAAGGTAATTTGCCAAGAAGCATTAATTATGTGTTAAATTTCTTTTCAGTAGAAGATGCTATCTTCTAATTTTTTATTTTATTTTAGATTTATTTGGTATCTTCCTTGATTCACTTCGCAATATGAAACAGTATCGACGATATTACTGTTCAATATTACGTCACACGCCCGGCTAAAGAATAATTCTAAATTTACACCCACTTACCGTGAAGTGTTGTCGCAACCTGCAGTGGCATTACCTGAAGTACTGTTAAGGTAGGTTCCCAAAGCGCGTGGTTTTGTAGGCTGCGCCATCTCTAGCCCTCGCCGCCTCCCCAACACCTTGCCTAGTGTCGATTCAGCTACCCGGGCGTTTGATCTTCACCGAGTGGGCGATGGATAGAGGCGAGCTATCCCTGCAAGGTCAGGAGAGACTCTATCCAAAGCCTGCTCTTGGTAGCTGGACCGGACCGGCCGGCAAATGCACGGGTCGTGGGAAGCCAGCTTGAGCCTTTTTCGCATAGTCTAACAACTTATGACCTCAAACTGAGTTCCGTAATAATACATGCTTCCTTCAGCGACTGGCCTTAAAATATCAGCAACTTTTAAGTGTCTTCTGCTTGAATGTATGCCGAGAGTTGAAATTGAGCGGTAACGCTATGGCCTTGAATTCGGAAGGACGATGGCTTGAATCCACGTCCGGACATCGGTTTTGCATGATTTCTCCAAATCACTAGAGGTTAATGAAGGGATGGTTACTTCAAAAGGCTATAACCGAATCCCTTTCCGTTCTTTATCCCCGATTCTTTCCCGGCTCGAGTGCCTCGACGTTGAATATACATACAGATGAGTGAAGGAGAGACGTGTGTCCGCAGCTCGTCCTCGCAGCACGGCGGGCACGCGTTGCTGGCGGCCACGGCGTCGGCGCCCGAGCAGGACGAGGCGGCGGCGGCGGCGCCCGTGCCTCGCTTCAAGGTCGCCATGCTCGGCGCCTCGGGCGTCGGCAAGACGGCGCTCACCTGCCAGTTCACCACCTCCGAGTACATCTGCGCCTACGACACCTCGCTCGGTGAGTCACAACACCAACAACACGCCCAAACAACTCCACATCATCAAATATTCGTCTTACGTGGGAGTAATGATTGCATACGCCACTGTTTTTCTTATTATTTCCTAATGTGTCCTGGGACGAGTGCCATGTAACGCAAAAGTTTCTTCTTCTTCGTACTTTTTTTATTTTTTAACCTTAGTGGCGACGTGATTTTAATACTTGATTTTCTTTATTAGAATCAATAACTTTAAATATCAGAGGACAAAAATTCTATTAAAAATTTCACTGAAATCTGCTATTAATGACAAATATTTTTTCTTTTAATACTATAATCATTTAAAGACAAAAAATTTATTCTTGGATAGTAGGAATAGCACCTGCTATCCACTAAATTCAGAGACAAACATGAAGATACTTATCTCTCCAGGTTCGCAAAGAAACTGTACGCTCATTTCTTCGACAAATTGGCTCTGGATATGACTCTTACGTGATCGATTGCATTTATATGGTATAACTCTCCTCTCGTAACCTTACAGATCCGCGATTTTTTTGGTAAATGACTGCAAGAATTGGTAGTAAACGGTTCTTGGCAGCACGTCCGCATTAGATTGAGTCGATTAACAACTGACTGTCACCATACTCCACATCGTACTTTAAACGAATGGGTTTCTGGAAACAGGAAAATATAACTCTCTGAGATAGCAATATTGCCGGAATACTAACATAGAAGACACAAACACGCCATCACGTTACCTGATATCCAGTTATCACTACAGAAGTGAGAAATATCGCGCAAAAAACACGTTAATAATCAGCATAATAAAAATTCATAACAAAAACAATCATTTCCAGAAATGTAGGGCTTATAAAGGGATATTTTTAGTTGATAACGGGAGTAAAACGCATTTATTTGAGCATTAAATTGTATATGAACTTCCAGTGTGTGTAAATAAATTCTCTATTCTTGGTTTATACATAAGTCTATGGTATAAATTCTGAAATTCATAACCTCTTTTTAAAAATCGGTGAAACCTCCTTATATTCTTTATTGAGACTGTAAAGCAAGAAGTGTGTTTACTTAGGTAACGTCATAATTAAGAAAACATAAACTATTTATCCTTATTTGTCTTGATTATTTATAAAATCCCTGAAAAAAAAGATAACTAGAGGACTGATGTAAATTTTCCCAGTATAAGCAATAACCTAGCGCAGGTTAATTAAAAAAAAAATGACAATCTCAATTAAAGCTGGGGGCTTAAGAAGGCACCTAATGAAAATTTGTTGTGTAGCTCAAGTTGTACGAAAACATGAAGCTACAGTAGTCCTTCACGATTCCAGTAATTTGCGTGAGTGGTTTGATGTTTTCCACATAGTTCATCGCGACTCTGAAAACGTATTCAACTAGCGAATTTAATAGGCTAAGGTTTGTCGTTTTGGTGTCATAGTTATCTATTTATAATTGCCTTTGTCTCTCTCTCTCTCTCTGACTTGCCTATCGATATTTGTATCTATGTCTCAGCTGATTGGTATCCGTTGGAACATAAAAGTAAGCATTACCCAACAAATTCTTAATGAACTTCATGTTAAGCCTAAAATTGTAAAAGAATTGAAATTATCACTCACCAATGTGAGAAAGGCATAAATACGACGCTTAAAACCAATTAATATTGTAAAGTGTCATTTTTTAGATAATAAACAGATTTTTAAAAAAAGAGAGAAACAAAGAAGGAAGAAGGAAAACATCGCTATCATCTTTTCCAGCAGTTGGATTCATTTAATGGATCATTTGCCGTTGTATTCAATTTCCATTAATTCTGTTTACATGTTGTAATTTTTCCCATTACAACTGAACGCATTCAACAAGAGATACTCTGAATTTAACTGCAATGTTTTATTGCTGTTGTGATATGGCCACAGTCTGTCTCAGATAACTAAAGGAATCTCATGGTTAATATGCTATCAAGAGAGTAAAAATCAATATTTGTTTCCATTTCTTCGCACGAAGATTTTTGAAGGGAAATTTCTTTGGCCGCGGTTGGGAGAAGTTGCGATCAGTGCGCATGCGCCGCGCCCTACGTTCTGCGCTGACAATCACGTGACGTCAATTTTATCCGGCGGAGAACCTGTGAAGACTACATTTCAGCAGTACGCCGGAAAGTCTTAATTCTCACAACAGACAGGATATTTATATCCAGTGGAGTCGCCATTAATAAACAGCGAGACATGTAACAGTATTTTTAATTGTTGTCTTGTTTATTAGTTGCTTTTGTTTATCTATTTTCGTTAAACGTTGATGATTTCATAATATCTTCTGATCGCTCTTGTGATAAAAGATTTCATTTTCATGTAGAAATATTAGCATTTGTCTTTACAAAGGAGGGAATGTGTTATTTAAGCTCTTAATTTTTTTTGTTATTAGCCAGAAAGCTGTATTATCAACGAAATTTTTGCACACTGATACATACACCGATATTTTTAGTTTGTTTTATTAGCTATGAGCCAGAAAATCTGCGTTCAATTCAACAACATTTTTGTCGGGCTTGAAAACCAGTTACTAACGAAAACTGACTGTAAGTACGGTTATCAGATAATATTGTGCAAGATACTCAGGAGTAATTCACATCGCGGTCCAAGTCGTGACTAACATTGTGCTTATCAAAGTAGCTTATTAATTACAAATAATAACTAAATTCCCCGCACTTTATGCTTTAACAAGAATATTCTAGTCCAGGTTCCATTTTAACCTAACCACAATCTCCGCTAATATTGTCACTACAAAATCAAACGATGTAGACACACCTAAATACATCGCAAACTGCATTTCGTGAAATAACATTAGTATTCCTAGTTCGTATTGCATAAATTATCACAACTGATTTCATCATATATCTTCAGTATGAACTGCGACTGAACTAAACTAGCGCACTAATATATTCACTGTGTCGCGGTGTAACTTGTCCCAGATTTCTCCTATATAAAAGCTCTAATAACATAATACAGACTAATACTAGATGCAATACTCCATAAACCAGCAAAGTTTGTTTTAAATTTTCAATAATTTTCATCCATTTACAAGAATAACTTGGCCAAAGTTTCTTTTTACTGAACGAATGCATTCATAGGGCGAAAGAAACATAAAAAATATACAGAAAAAAATGCACAAGAAAAATACATAGAAGTGCACACATTGACACACGCACCAGTTGTTTCTTTCTTTTCTTTTTTTAAAAATATTGTTATTGGTAAAATTGTGTTTCATAAGATTGCACCGTTAGTGAGTTTCGGTGAGCGAAGGTATCGCTGGCTGCTGTTGGCTGTAGTTAGGTTACTTGTGTGCAAGTGAAAGAGGGCGACTGAGTCAACAGGGCGCGATTCTCAAGGAGACCAAAGTTTCCAGGAACAATGAAGGCAGTATAATGTTCCCCAAAGTTTTTAAGTGATTCGCGATATAGATGCGCCTTATACAGCATATTACCCAGTTCACAACAACTAGAGTATTTCTATCCTTTATCATCTTTCATGTTCGAGAGAAAAATTATGTGGAAACAACGTAACTGTGTGAAATGCTCTCGGGTGACTAGCCGAGTCAAGAAGCGTTGTCACACGATATTTCGGCAACTAAATTCATTGTCGCCATCTTCTGTTGACAACGCATTCTTGACTCTGCTAGTCACCCGAGAGCATCTCATACATTCTCAACGCCGAGAAAGACTTCGTTCTTATATAACATAACTGTAATTTATGAGTCAAATACATATTAGTACAAATACAAATCAAAGGTTAGTTTTCTAATTTAATTTCTTTACCAGTTGTTATTATTCTCGAGTCAGAAACATAGATTCACAGTCAAATCTTGTACAAGTTAAACACTTTACACCCACTGCGACCAGTACTTTACAACATTAAGTGCATTCTGTGTTTCTTGATACAGTCCATCTTCGTTGTAAAAAGGCGGGCACTAAGGGCGCTTGAACATATGTTCATGGTAGGATATCACATTCACAATATTGGTCATCATTTGTGTTCTGCCCTAAGGCAGGCTTTCACCTGGCTGCTGTCCGTTCTCTACATGTCCATGTAGTTTTCGTTTCTATTGATGTTATTTATGATCTTAGACCTCCTTCTCCCACACTGTCACCATCCTCCCACAAACTAGTCCTCCAAAGGCGTCTTTAACAAGCACTCTCCTCTCAGTTCTTCTTTCTTTCTTTTATGATTGGAGTAGTTTCCTCCGCTCAAAAACCTTTTCCAGCACCTCAACATTATTACCTTTTCCTCCAGCTAATCCTCCCCATTCTCTTTCACATCCACATCTCATACGCTTCTACCCGTTATTCGTCTTCTCGCCTTACTGTCCACGTCTCTGCCCCATAAAGAGCCACACACCATACAAAACATTTTCCAAGTATTGTCCTTAGTGGTTGGTCTACTTTCAAATTAATAATCGCCTCTTCCTATTAAATAGTGGCTGTGTCAATACAATCCCATTTCGCACATTAACTGTCTCTTCCTCATCCCTCACACACGCACAGTCTATTGTTAGATTGTTGAAAGAGCATTGAGAGTTTATTAATATGAATTTATATTTAAAAAAACTAACTTAGTCCACAACCCGTTAGGTTGGTTGAAGCCTACCGAAGGAGGCATGCTATGCCATTGTGTCAGATATAGGACGGCCAGTTCCTTTCCTCTGGGACCTACAGTTTAACGTGGAATCTGAACCACGGAGCGACCTGGCATAGCTCATATGATCAAACACAATTCTCAAAAATTCCTGTACCCACGGGGATTTGAACCCAAGACTAGAGCAGCAAATTTTTGAAAGCAAGCTCCTTGAACACATTTTTTATTTATTTCAAGAATTATAATTTTTGCAATTTGCTATAGACTTTGTAAATGATTGTTTCACATAGTAAAAGTAAAAGATTTTAGTAGAAGTTTACTTCAAAGCCGTGATATCCGAGGCAGTTCTGCGTTTTAAGACGTCTCCGTCATATTTCAACCCACAGTGCATGCTATATTTGTAGTGCTGTATTTTTATACGAGAGAGTACAAATATGGACCCCAATTTTTATCAATCTATTTTCCAGTTTTTAACCTCGATCTGTCAATTCTGAGAATATTTTTAAAATTTTGCAGTATAGTATTCTGATTCGTTGTTTTGTAAGTCACAAAATGTGTAATCATCCAGACAACAGCTTGACTGAGCTACCAGATCGCTCATGAATTTATATACCTACTTCTAAATAATATTAGTTGGCAGAATTCAATTACCTTTAAGTTTTAGTATTTCTTCAGTAATTGATACAAATATTGTTTAGCATCTTGATTACGTTTAACTCCTGACGTTGCCGCTACCAAGGAAACTGGTTTGCACGGCGGATAGCGTCTCGTCCACGCAGGGGCTGCAGTGTGGTAAATTGTAACCCGTCCAACTGTGGTCCCATTTATGACTTAAATTTTTAACTAACAATGTGTTTCAACGCAAAATAAGTATGCTATGACAAAAATCGGTAAACCATTGTCTCCTCTGATAACATATTCATTAATGTACGCTTATTACAGTGGAGAAAAAGGAGAGTTACAACGGAAATAATATAAATGATTGGAAAATGTCCTACATAATGGCAGTGTTTTAATTGAAAACTATTTTCCATAAAATATTTAGAAATAATTATAGGTAATTCAATATATATTTTATTTCTTTATTCTAAACATTTAATAAGAAAACCAGAAAAAGCTATCAAGGATAGTGTAACAATTTTATTCCCACAATTCAATGGCCTTCGTATCCTTCTAAGAAAAATTCACAGGTTGGGAATGTCTATAGCAGATTAAGGTAGGAACCTCGGGAAAGTGTTATTAATTACAATTTCTCTCGTAGGGATAAAAATTGTCCCTTTACTGTCCAATTGTCTCCATTAAAAACAAATTTAAACTAAATTTCTTACTTAAAATAGCAGTTATAAATATAAATAACATAAACTGTTAGTTATAAAACAATAGTGTAATAGGTTTTGTGTTATTGTTTCACAGTTCTTTGTATTCACAACAATTGAAATTTAAGTAGTTCTTGGTAATAATGTCGACTCAGTCTGCTGTTCCAAACTTACCGTTGTAGTTCTAGACTATTAGGAGTATTTAAACAAAATTTGCAATGCCTCACTTGGAGAGTTATTGTTAACTTCAGAGAACAAAACTGTTAAATGAAGGGTTTTAACTACCTTATGGCTTTACGTCTCGGTTTGTAAAGGTCATTACAGGCTTAAAGGAAAGGGGAAAGAAACGGGAGGAATTTGGCAATGGTCTTTTTAAAGGAACCATCCTGATAATTGCCTGGAATGTTTTCAGGAAACATTAAAAAACAGAAATCTTTGTGGCTAAACGGAAATTCAAACTCTCGTCCTCCCGAATGCGAGGCCAGAGCGTTTACGCTCACCCACCACACCAGTTTAAATGAAGAGAATTAAGATTGTAGTAGTGTTACCAGTTGCAATCAAGTCGTGAATTAAGATTGTAGTAGTGTTACCAGTTGCAATCAAGTCGTGAATTAATATTGCAGTCGCGTTAGCAGTTGAAATCAAGTCGTGAATTTTAAACTTTAAATGGTTTAGTTTTGGAAGATTTGTTCAAGTTGATTTATTAATACTCTAGTTATGCCATATACGAATTGGGCAAATTTACAGACAACCAGAAAATACTCTTAGTTTGGAAGTATTCAGGGAAGAGTAAAACATAAATTCCAAATAATTCCCGAAGACGAAGTAAAAATAGGGCTTATAAAATGTTATGTGGTCTTTCCTTGAGCCTCGTTTGTTCTGTTCAATGTATTTACTTCACTTTCTTAACCATAATGTTTTCTTGCGGTGTTATGGATAGATGAATTAAAAAAAAACTTCAGGTGAATTTTTCAGTAGGCATACTACGTTTTAGCGAAATATCTTTCTATATAAGTGCTGTAATTTCGTTGTTTGATTAGCATTACAAACAGACAAAAGCCAAGCTTTCCCTCTCACCTCTTTTGTATTTTACAAGTCTTAGAGAAAATCGTACACTTTACACGTTTCATTTGAGTAGAAACTATGCATTATGGCCACCTCAGTTTTGTTTTAAGTCAACGATCCATAACTCGAAGAAAAACCATTCTGTTTCAGAAAGTGAAGTCAATACCCACTGCAGAATTTAGAATTGGCTCAAAAAAAGATCACATAACATTTTATAAGTAAACAGGACGAGACCTATCCCTGTTTTTACAAGAGCTGTTTTTGTGCGATCTTATTATCCAATTACCAAGACCGTCGAGTAGGAGAAAAGGGGTAGCGCTTTAGTTTCCACTTGCATTCACAATGGTACCGCTTGTGCTAGTTGAGTTTGCGCGCTGTCACACTACGAGACAGATGACACTTTCCGCGTAACTGAACGCTAATGGAGGCTGTTTCTCCTCACAAAGACGCCTGTAATGTGATGGCTGCCGCTGTAATCCGATTGTTGCTTTCGCCTGGCAGCGTACGTTCGCCATGACAACTCCCTCCGTCGCGTCGTTATGTAATCACAGCTGCTTTGTAGCGTACGCACCAAACCCGCAGACAGCTGTGGGCACTTCTTTATTGGAAAATATGAGAGCTTCAAATGGAAACGGAATGTAATATGAGAAATAAAAAAAAAGGAGTTGGTCGCTACTGCTCTGTCTGTCTGTACCATTCGGCTACATGCAGTCTCCAAACAGCAAACCTCTGATACTCGTATTATTTCAAACCAACTTTTCACACTTCAACTGTTTAAAAATCTTTTTTTTTTTTTTAATGTAGAATTAAATCTCAAGAAAACTAGTTTCCTGATGATTAATACTTCGTTGTTTGATTAACATTAATATTAATATATATTATTGCTAACATCGTCACTAGTGTTTTTGTATGTAACGAAATTATGAACTACAAGGAGGCAATGACCTAAGATACACTATAAAAATTGTAGAAATCTCTCTGAGGTGTTTTTAACGTGGACCATATGACGGATTTCTTTTAACTGAAGCTTTTCAGCCAGTTTCTTTACAAATGCTTTACTTGTTAATTAAATACATTTTGGTAAATTAAAAGGCAGAATGAATACAGTCCAATTGGGGTTTACATAAAAGTAAATCGTCAATTGGTAAAATCAGCAGATCATTGAGTTTCAGACGGAATATAGCAAAAGCTAGTAATAGTTGGCATGCTATAACTTTTATGCAAAACATTTCTCGCGGTAGAAGACTGTTCGAAGAAGGATGAAACAAGAAATAAGATCAATGTTATTGCATAGACTTTTGCGGTCGATGTTATACTGGTGGAAACGCATCAATTTTTTGAAATTTAACGTTTCAAACATCTTTCTGTGGCTTTCATCAGAGGACTCTGAATGTTTCAGGCATCATTCTGTGGCTCTGATGAAAGCCACAGAATGATGGCTGAAACGCTAAGTTTAAAAAATTGACATAATTCCGCTCGGACAACCAAGATCAAGGTTGTTGTAATATCTTGTACTTTCCTTTTGGCTTCCGAAGATAGCGTATTCAGCAGAATTTAACGTAAATTGTGTAGTTAAGATAGTTCCAGTGCGTAGAGAGTAATACAATATAAGTAGCAGATTTTTTTAACGGTATTTTGATGAGGAGTAGTGTGTTTCGTTAGTAATTTGTTTTAATTAAGTGTGTCAACTGACGCGACCTAACGACCAATTTGCTGTACATACCGGAATAATGTTGCAAATAGGAGCAACACTAAGGGAATTCAATACTTGTTTACTGTATTTGCTGCGTGGTTTCCCTAAATCAATCTAGACGAATGCGGGGAGAATTCAATCGAAAAGCTATGGCCGAATTCCTTCCCGTTAATTGTCTCCCATCCTCTCCCGCTTCTAGTTACCTCAACGTTGATGAAACGTAAAACCCCAAGAAATAGATATATTTGCTGCATCTTGCTGTAGGTAGTGAATTTGGGCTGTGATGAAACGTAAAACGTGTAAAGTAACTGTCAACAATGGCAGCATCAGTCGTTACCCTGATAAAACAATTACTAAATGGAATGACTTTTAAAGGTCTTCGTCCAACTAAAATGGTTTGTACAAAAATGAGGTAGTATACAACATAAACATATCTTTTGGAAACGATTGGTGGGAATTGCATTCTTGAAATAAATACGCTCACCTCTGCAAAAATAAAATTTAGAATCTGTTTAGTGGTACGCTAAATATCTGTGTTGTATTTCTAAAAAACATGTGGATTTAATCATATTTTATCTTCTTGTGGCGACGTTTAGCTTCAGAGGAATGTGATTTTTTCAGGAAAATATATTCACTGACGATAGTGGCAAATTGACAACCGAGTCACAGATATTGCACCCTGGTGTAATCAACCAGTGACGGAGTCTCCAGAAACTCTTAAGCTAATTACGGTGCTCGATCTACTACGATTTTGGATCTTCCTTCATCGTTAACAAGGTGATAAAATTCCATAAGAAAGAATGTGGTAAAAAATGCTTTTCTCGACACATCGATTGGATGACACTTTTTTATTTTATTTTCTCACTTGCATAGATGTTATTCCCTTTACTGTATACAGTGATTTGCATCGTACTTAGTTTCTTGAGAGACAATTCTTAAATCATTAATGTCTGGGAATAATTTTCAATTCGGATGCCCGTCTGAAATTGTCTAATTAGATGCGGTGCAACAGGCAGTTCATTTCCTTTGTAAAACCAGAAACCACTAATTCCGTTCAAAGGTGCCGTTGCCCGAGTGAGCAGCTGTGCGCCGATTGAACCGGATTGTTAACTCGATCCCGGCGGCAAATTGAAGGCAGCTCCGCAGCGAGCCTATCCTCAACCACTTGTTGCCAACTTCCTAATTAACAACCACAACAACCGGACTGCTCACCACCAAATGTGCCGGCCGGCTTGGAGGATAGAACTGTCTGGTTTTCATTGAATGGCTCAAGTTTACATCACGATATAGTGAATGTATTAGTCCAGTTGCAGTTCATAACTTCATACAGAAAGTGTATGATGAAATTAATTTCGCGAACTAGTAATCATGATTTAGTCAGATATACCAGAATGTTGTTGTTATGGCGTAAGGCACGAGGAGTCACTAGTAATCCTGATTTCAATCGACAGCAAACAATCGTATGGAAAACAAGTATATTACGCCTACGGTTATATAATGCATGCGTTCGTTTCATACTTTCAAAATCACTTCACAGAAAAAAAATTATGATTATAATTTACAATTACTAAGCAAAATGTGATTTTGTTTATATAATATACAGTACATTTTTTGCCTGCGAGAAACAACGTTTTCATTGACCATGGTTTTGTTTGTTTGGATGAACGAAATTCGCGAAAAACAAAAAAACCTACTGTTCCGATTTTGATGCGGTTTCGAATAAGCTACATCCCCAAGATTCGAGGTGTAAAATAGGGTTTATATGGTTTTAATGCATAGTCACATAGCTGAAAAATTTAAGATTAAAGTGTTCACAATCTGGTGTCATTATTTTGTTAAGCGCGCTTCATGAAAAAACTGCCTATCGGATTGTGATACACATTCGAATAATGAACAGCCCATAGTTCAAGGATTCATCTTGATGTGAAATCGCAAAGTTGAGAATTTTAGATGAAATTTCCATAAACTGGTATTCGTTGTACGTTTCCGGCAAAGCTTTTAATCAAATACATCTTGAGAAGTGTTGAATTAGGAATTCTTGTAAATATTTAATTAAGTTTTATGAAATATGTAGTTTTGCATTATAATATATTATTACACTAGCTGACCCGACATACGTTGTCCTGTCCAAATTTTAATATTTTTTTGTGTTCATTTGATGAATTTGTGGAAAGCTATTGGAAATGTGTAAACAAAGTGAAAATGAAAGAAAATGCACTTCTGTGTAACTATAGTATTGATTAACGATTGTGTCCTTGGATATTCAATCTGAGGAGGAGAACATTCAGAAGTACGCCAATGGGGAAATTTTACACGTGAGATAATTTCTATCGGCAGTATACCACTCAAATGCTGGAAATGTTTGAAGTGCATGGAATGTGGTCGACTTGGAACCATGCGATTTTGTTCCAAGATTTAAATCAAATGAATTAAATCAGAATTTCATGTCAACTATTTTCTTCCATTAAACTTGAAATCTCAATGAATCTCAAGGCGTTTTATTTAATTTCGAACATGGCACTACCAAACCGATTTTGATTGTTTCGCATATCTTGTATCGTTACCTTAAATACCATTGTACATTCATTCCAAACGATCAATTTGCATTGCTGCACAACCTTGGCCATAGCACAGTTCTTTGAAAAGTTGCGCGTTATAGTTTTATTGATTTACAAATTCAACGGTAACTTTAGTGCTGAATGAACTGGTGAAGCAAGTGCAAGTACAATTTCATTCCGCGAGCGAATCGTTGCGAAAATCCATGCGATAAGAAAAGTTTCTCCAGTTCCACCTAGAGCGTAAAACAAGAAATTTTTTCTAGTTCCATCAGTGACAACTTTCATGAGATTGTCGTACGCATATTTAACAGCGGAATGTTCGTTCGAACTTATTCTCTAATGCACCGCAACCATCGCGTTCAACTCTTGATTAAATGAGTCATGCATCGGACAATTGGGTGCTGCATGGGTAATTGGGGAAATACAGTGTTCGATATCATCAAGCAGATGTCCTCAGTTAATATCATTGGAATAGAAATAAAATAATTACATTTGTTGGAATGATGGCGAAACGACACAAAAATAAAAACAGATGTAGTTATATCTCAATTTAGGCAGGAATGCGTCTTTTCTAGTTTTTTCTCCAGTTCTTCCAGTTTTTTATTTTTAAATAGAACACATTTAATTGAGTTGTTTCCATCCTGGGAGAATAAGCAACAAAGCAAAAAAAGAATTACTCATATCCATATTTCGAATCAGAATATGTGGTTTTAAATTAATACAAAAACCCCATAAAAAATTTTCCAGAATTTTCCCGGCAACTTTTTCCAATTTTTCTTTCTCTAACAACCTTATTTGGAATATTATGAACAATTTGTTTAAAAAAAATTACCAAATTGGTACAAAAAATACACTTTTAGTTTTTTCGCGAATTTTCCTATTTTCTGTGCAACTTTTCCAATTTTTTTTCCTACAAAAATCTTATTCGGACTATTACAAACTTTTAAAAAATTAGTCAAATAAGTTTATATAACAAACCGAGCGTGGTGGTGTAACGGTTAGCGTTCTGACCTCGCATTCGGGAGGATGGCGGTTCGAATCCCCGTCCGGGCATCCAGATTTGGGTTTTCCATGGTTTCCCAAATCACTCCAGGCAAATGCCGGGATGCTTGCTCAAAAAGGCCATGGCCGAATTCCTTCCCATTCCTTGCCCCCATCCTTTCCCGTCTCTAAAAGACCTCGCTGTTGAGAGACGTAAAGCAATTAAAAAAAAAAAAATATGTAACAAAGCAATTTTTCAGGAATTTTTCAATTTTACGGGATAATTTTCCAGTTTTTCTTTCTCCAGAAACCTTATTCGGAAGAATTAGCCAAATCGGTCCTGCCGTTCTCAACAGATGCGGTTATCAACGAACAGCATTTCATTTTTATTTAGATCAGTAATTTCTTGAGTGCCATGTAACCCCTAACTTGTATCGCGATGTAAACTCCTCACCATAGCAAGATGCAGTGATTTGTAAATAAACTATTTTGATATTGCGTTAAAAGTTTGGTTGTTTTTACATTTGTAACAAATTAACCTCGTTTTATATAGAAAAATTCTTTCATTATTCTTCTGAGACTTTTGTCCGCAATGGAATATTAAACACTGTATTTTTCAATAAAAGAAATAAGACATATGAACGTTTGTGAAGGTTTTAGAGCTATTGGAAGACGAAATAACTCGAGAAGATATTGCCTGTACTAACTATTATTGGTAGTCGAAAATTAAGGTGAATACATATTGAAGCAATCAAACAGAAAAAAATGGAAATAAAATATACGCGAATGTCTCAATTGTAGAGTTTTTTGTTATCTTAATTAATTTAATTTAACCGACATGGAACGCATACTCCTGTGTCAATTTCCATAGTCATCTACTAATCTACTAAACCCGATATCTGGATGGCTAGAAAGATGAACCCGCGACCTTGTGTTACCAGACTTGGTTCGCAGTGAAGAACGGTAAACTCTCTGTGAATTAACAGTGAGAAAAGCTCTCACATTTCCAAATAACCAGTCTTTTGTTGCATTACAGAAGTTTCGTAAAAGTAATAAGCTTAGTTTTCTGGCGGAGACCTCATTACAACGAAACATGAGCCGCCATTACAAAGCGCGCCCGTATAATATGTAACCGCAGTAACTCAGGCTAAAAATTATTAAAGCAATTCTTCAGCGGTCAGACGAGTTCTTATCAACTTACACTCGTACTAACTTAATAGAGACAAATGACATACTGAATGTTTTACACGCACGAATGCTGACTTAGTTGATTTAAGTCAGCTTTTACTGCCCGCACATTTCAGAAGTTGCCACCTTATTTACAAATAAAATTCATGTGAAATATCTTTCGCACGAACAAACTATGATTAACATCAGTATCTTTTCTAAATCCGTATTGCTATCTCAAAAACCACTTCTTTTCCTCCCAAATATTTCTAATTTGGATTGATATTAAAGTCTTCATCAATATACCCACCACTACAGCCAAATTAATGGGACTATAATTGTCAGTCCTGTTTGTCTCACTCCTTGACAAATTAGTACTATTGTAGCATATTTCCAGCCATGTGGAATACAACAGCTCTTCGCATTCAACCTAAATAATACTTCTAGCCATTTTTAATAAAATGTTATCTATGCCTGGTGGTTTAGGTTTTTAAACTACATAGCTCTGTCATAATATCCCGTGATTCCATTTCCAATTTTTTTTTAATAATTTCTAATAACATAGAAAATCTTGTTTAATTATTTCTTCAACTATCCCTAAGTTACAATCAATAACAATCTCACTGAGCCAGGTGCTCAATATTTTGACCTTTCTCATATCCTCTGAAACTTCGTCTCCATCCTTATCCACCATTGTGATAAAATAATTCCTCCTTATTTTTCTATCATATGTTTAGAAATTTTTTCTTACCTTATTCAATGTTCTTCCTTCTTTGTTGTCACTAATGCCTTGTTTAGTTGTTTCATATGTTGTCTATTTCCCGAAACTGAATTATGTTCTGTTCTCGCCAATATTTTCAAGATCCTCTTACCTCTATTGTAATATGCAGATTCTGCGATGTTTATGTTTCTGGCGTGGACTAGAAAGTTGATGACTAGTCATACACAGTTGATAGCAGAAGGATAAAAGAAATAGATGCTGGCTACAGGATGTCAGTCGATCGGAGTGATTCGAACGAGATCTTACAGCCGGCGTCCGAAAGATAACCCCATACTTTATTTTGACATCAGTTTCATCCCTTGTAAGTGTGTCCACGGAATAAGTCCACATATATAACTAGATACTGTATTTTGTGTAATTCAACGTTTATTTTTTTTAATTGGTGTGACCGGGTGACTGCTGGAAAAATGTATGGTAGGTTCCGCATCTCTAAAGCGCTCCTTGGTAATTTCAGATTGCAATCAGCTCGATTCTAAAGAAAAAGTGATTTCCAAATAAAAACTCTAATCTAAGCCATCCCTTAATCTATTACGGCCGTATTTATTGCTTTTCATGTGAATACCTCGGAAAAACATACTGCTGTCTTTTCACATTGTAATAAATGTAATCCATAAGCTCTTGAAAACTAGAAGAGATGAGATATTTACTTACGAAAAATTTTCCGTACTAGGGTATGATTCGTTTTGTACTCTCTTGCAGCACGTAACACAGGTAATAACGGGAGCTTTCGACATCAGCCTGGTCTCATTGCATCTTCCTGGCGCAGGTTGGTGTCGCCTTAGAGCTCTGTGGTACTTAGTCCGCAGATGTTCGCCGATCGTGCAAATACAGTTCACCACCAATTACTCATTGTTACCTGCGTATCTTTGTAAAATTATTATTTGAAGAAATGGCATTTGTTGAAGACCGTTATTAAGTTACAATAAAATTTAATTACGTTATTTATCCATTGTTCTTAATAACATGGAATAATCTTAAAATACAGCTCTAACTATACACCATGAAAGAACCGATAACACTGAGACGATTTTCTGAAAAACCAACAAACTGCTCCTCATTTTGTTCGAAAGATATTTCGAAAGCACTAATGTACTTTTCTGTTTGTGAAATAAGTATTTTTGTAACAGAAGATAGAAATGCAACTTCACATTTGACGAATTTTGAAAACTGGCTGAAAAGTTTTAATCCAAATGAACGGTGTGCCGGATATGACCTGGCAACTGTTATGTTTCCCCGTGGTCGGAATGTCAGTATTCTTGCGTTTTAACGCATTCTGTTGAACAAATGGGTCGAATATTTTTTGGCTGCGAAAGTCGTCATAAGGGGTTTCTTTAAACCTGGTAAGAACTTTTAAATTTTGTTGCTGCAAAATTTACTGGAAAGAATGTACATACAAAGTGTTGAAAAATTTGTGCTGAAAATATTTCGTATATGAATGTTCTCTATTACAAGCTAGCTACTTGATAAGATAATGGAAACAACTTCACACGAGGACTGCATAAACACTCATTCAAAACGGAGATTCATGCATCACTCTGAGGCAGGTAATTCCTCATTAGTGGTTACAATAGTTCGCTTTGCGAAAGCAAAAAGTTTAACACAGCAGTTAAAACCAGTCACCCCTTAGCGGACATGATCTAACAACCACTACAGGTAAGACCAGTGAGCTTATGGCGCAATCAATGACAATTATCTTTTAATGGCAACGCAAAGGAGATTAGAGTTGTACCTGACAAGTTCCTATAGTAGTTTTTCTTTCAGACTATAAGGGATTATAACATTAATGGTAGGCCTATTTTTAGTGATGATCCAAAACTCACACAACATGACAAAAGAAGAGCTGTAAAGAATAAAGTACCGCCAAGCATACTTAAAAGAATCCAAAACGGTTTCCAATTAGCTATATAAAGAAGATCGTAGCCATGTTTCCCACTTAGGCGATTACAAATTGAGATATCCAAATGACCTAACCTGACAACGGAACTATAATGAAAGCCAAAGTGACAGAAATTTATAAATGGATCCCGGAGAACATGAACATGTTGAACTACTTCAACCACCATTCCTAGATCCCTATACGCAATCGCAACAGTTTTCTGATAATAACCCATTGGAGATTTTTTCCAGAACTTCGAGATCTATTCCTCTCAGACGGTTATTTGTTCCTAAGAGTCGCCACTGCCTCTATGTACAATATTCGATAAAATCACAAGTAAAATAAATTCAGATCGCTGATGCTTCTTTATATCTGGTGCTCTACTTCGTTTCATTGGAAAACGAAACCGCGTGATTGTACCTGTAATTGGAGACCATGTTTTCGAATCAGCCACACAATCCCATTTCTATGGGAAGTAACAGCCCAACGAGCTTCAAAGGGAAGCTTAGCGCTGTTTGCTGAGGAAACTGATTACAGGGCTGTTGGTGCGGTATTACCGCCGCGGAAATGAAATCCAAATATTGTTCGTTTCGCGGAAATGAATAGCGCGCTTTTTATTTGTTTTCCTGTTCCAAAGAGAATAAACTGTTCCGAAGAAGTAAATCAGCTGATTCCATCGACGGATGGATTTTATATTCTGTGTTATCTTTAGAACATCTCATATTCCAATTACTTCGACAGTGAGTGCCGATCACAGAAATTAATCATCATTTGCAATGTGATTCATTAATTTATTTAGTATCGTTTGAATAAAAATTAAAATTTCTTGTAAAAAATTGTATACATCTTTATATGCTCCTCATTTCTGATAAATGTCTACCGCTAAATAGCTTATTTCATTATTTTATTTTTGTTTTTCTCTTTATTCAGAACATATTTTGTCTGTTTAGAAGTTTTTCTTTCTATGTCGATTCAATCAATAACTAAAGGTCTTCTGATTCAAAAATTAATTAGACAGATGCCATTCATAAAGAAGTGTGAGGTACTAAGATGGTTGAAGATGAAAACAATCGAAACTATATCAATGCAGAAGATATATATAATAAAAAATGCAGTAGAACAGAAAATTCAAATGTACCATTGAACCTAGCTACGTCCTGAGAAAAATTATAATTGTTTGTTATTATTTAAGAATAATAGTAACAATAAAAACGACAAAAAGTAGTGGGAGAAATATGATTTCATAAATGTACCCGGAATATCATAGATCTTTATTAGTACACGAAAACAGCGTCGACAAAATAAGTTTTTTTTTTTAATTTGGAGGCAAAAAATTGACAGACATAAAACTCATGTTTTCTGTTCATTAACAATTACTAACGATCCAACATGAATAAAACATTCTGCTGAAGATTAAATATGGTAAAGTATGATGATACTTTGAAATAAGCTACAACTACTATTTTTCTTCATTTAATTAATCTACTCACAGAATCTGCATACTTTCTAAGGATAACGTTTTTCATCATTAATATACTGAAAGTATTGACGTTGCGGTAATTCGTACACCGCGTCGGCGGAATCTACATCTACATATATACTCTGCAATTCACAAAACTGTGGGTGGCAGAGGGTGCTCAGCACCAAAGGTAATCTCTTTGCTGTGCATTCCAATCCCTAATGGTACGAGGGAAAAAAGAATTCATATAAGAATCAGTCCGGCACCTTATTTATCTAATTTTATATTTCCTGTCCTTCCGAATCAAATAGGTTGGTGGAAGAAGTATTTCACTACACTCAAAAGTGAAAGTGAGAGTACGCATGTTTACCAATAAGTTTAAACGAAACGTGTGTCGTCTATCTACCACAGACTCCCAACCTAATCTACTAATAAGTTCTGTGACGCTTTCATAAGGACTGTAGCAAGCAGTAACGAATCGAGCGGCTCTTCTCTGTACTTTCTCTATACTTTCGATCAACCCCTTACGAAACGGGTCCCAAATGGCACAACAATAATCCAAATGGGACGCACAAGAGATTTGTACGCTATCTCCTTTGTTTCTTTGTTTATTCATTACAATTTTTCAAAATTCGACCTATGAATCGCAGCCTAGAATTTGCTCTACCTACTAACGAATTAATGTGTATGTCCCATTTCATGTTCCTTTGTACTGTTACTCCCAAATATTTAATAGAATCGACCATATCAATAACTGTATCGTTTAACTCGTATTTCTGAACAATTGGATTCTTTTTGTTAGTTATGCTCATTGTCTTGCGCTTTTTACAATTTAGAGTAAGTTGCCACTCAGCGCACCAAGCCAAAATAATATATCCAGATCGCGCTGATTTTCTAAGCAATCGGCCAAAGTTCTTACTTCCCTATAAATAACCGCATCATCAGCAAACAATCTAAATAGGCTACTCACTTTGTCTCCGAGATCGTTTATAAAAATTAAGAAAAGAAGTGGTCCTATTACATTTCCTTGAGGTACACCCGATGTAACATCTAGATTAGAAGAACTTTCTCCTTCAACGACAACATACTGCGACCAACCAGTTAGAAAATCCTTTATCAATTCACAAAGCTGATCCGATATACCGTACGCTCGAAGCTTCGCTAAAAGGCGGTTGTGTGGCACAGAGTCAAAGGCTTTCTGGAAATCTAAAAAAATTGCATCTACTTGTGAACCTGCATCGATAACTTTCATTACGTCGTGTGTAAATAGGGCCAGCTGTGTTTCACATGATCTTTTCTTCCGAAATCCGTGTTGATTTGTTGTAAGCAAATTATTATCATCTAGAAAATTCTTAATGTTCGAGCATATAATATGCTCTATAACTCTACTACAAACAGATGTTATAGATATGGGAAGATAGTTTCCAGGATCACTTCGATCACCTTTTTTGAAAATCGGAGTTACTTGCGCGATTTTCCAGTCTGAAGGTACTTTTCGCTCTTCTAATGATTTACTGAATATATCAGACAGAAATGGCCCGATTTCCGCCGCATACTCTGAAAATACTCTTACTGGAATTCCATCCGGGCCCGGTGCTTTCCCCCACTTCAGGAGCTCTAATTGCTTAATGATACCTACAGTATCTATTCGTAATGATTCCATCACCGACTCGCCACGGCGTGGGAAAACGGGAATACTATCCTTATGTTCATTTGTAAATATATATTGTAATATATTCTGGCGCAGTTTTTCAGAAGTTCCATATGGTTTAGCTGCAGAACGTATCCTGAATTTTTGCTCGGATGTCTTGTACAGAAACTTTTCAAAGACAAAATTTCTGACATGAATTCAGACAATTTCCTAGATTTATCAATTCCGGAAGGTCAACACATTTTCTCTCCTCTAGCTTCGAAACAGTCATCATTGGAGTTATACAGTTACTTACACTTTAACACACTGAACCTAAAGGGCTTTGCCACACTGTACCCATCTTTGAATGCGTACAGTGAGTGATACATCTTCTGTAGTTTCCACCATCATATGAACTTATAACACTGTTCAAAGATTCTTTCTGAAGCTAAAGAGCAATCATAGTGTTTGAATTTGTTTCTCAAGCGAGTGCGAAACTCATTAGGTGGTATGATGTAAGGATATATTTATTATTGTATCACAGAATAGTAAGAATGATACAAAGGCAAAGAATTCTAGAGTTCATACCGTTTGAGGATTGTAAGGGAATAACAATTTCTGACAAAAATCTGATCTTAACATACATAGTCTTTTTAAAAAATACGTTCAAATGCTAGTGTCTGATAATCTATGAGATCCAATATTATTCTTTATATGAGCTGGTCCGAGTTTTCCTTTGCCATACCCTGTAACATCATTGTAATATACAGGTTTCATGGGTGCCTTAATTTAATCACGAATTTAATATTGATACAGTTGAAATTAATTAAATTTGTTTCAAATGAAAAAGGATTCAAAATAATAAAAAAAAAGCATAACTGTACAAGTAAATCTAGACCGAAATATGTGAAACACATTGACAAATATTACTATTTTAACTTAAGTAACAATTTAAAACAAACCCTGACATGTTAATCACAGAATCAGGATCAACCTAAATATTAAACTAGAGAAAATTATTATTTTGGCTTCAGTACATATTATCTACAAAATTTAAACATTTTAATAGTATCATTAAAATAAATTAAAGAAGTACGTTATTACTTTCACAAGCGACGAATGTCTGTATAAACGCCCCGACCCTAGCTTATTAAAAGCCGATAAAGCATGGATTTTCATCAAACAAATCTCTTTGTCAGGGCGTTATTCGTGTAGCACAGCTTGGCTGAATTTCGGTGCAGTTCAATTTAAGGGTTCGAAGTCTTTACCGAATCAGTCAGCACCGGGATAGACACACCAACCCCTCGATCTTTTCTCAAAATATGATAAGCCGCGCTTGTGACTGTATTAGCACAAACACTTGTAATGTCCAGCTGATCACCACTGGGAGGCTGCCATCTAGTGACATTGCGCCCGTGGAAGTCGCCGGACAAGTCTGTGACCCGACGCAGCATTACGCTCTCACAGGCGCTGGGTTCGATTCCCCCTTCAGCCCGCGTACAGTCGGTGCTAGTTCCGCACAGAATCCAGATACGTCAGACATGAACAGATAGTAACTAAAAACTGAACCTTATTATTAATGGATGGTTACAGTCATTCTCCCCTCAGGCACCATGTTCTCTCAACTCGTACCTATTATGATTGCTTGGGAGCTTCCTTCCGTATCAATATTTCATGGAATTTTCGTATATCGAGCTTCTCTCTCTTACAGATTGTCTGTCCTTATTCGCAGGAAACCACTACTACGACGTATCTCTGTTTTGTGAACGTATTATAATTCGACACAGACAATCTTGAGAGATTCCCAGGCATTTTTAAATGCACGCAAATTTGAATTCTGAATGACCATCGATTCGGTACACACATTAGGGAGCGTGTATAAACCACGTAGCTACATTTTGGCCTTCTGTGAACCCCCCCTCCCCCACACGTAGCCCTACGTGGCTTTTGCCCCCCCCCCCCTCTACGTAGCAAGTAGCTTTTTTCCCTTTTGATTCCAGACGACATATTGTAATGTTTTCTCTTGTCAGACGATTGTAAATTACGTACGGAGATAATTAACTGAGGGAAATAAATATCCACATGCTGTTGTGAGTTCTGTTCCTCATTTTAACTGTGTAAAATGTTGTGAAAGGAAAGCTACGTGGCCTGGATCGGAAAACCCCCTCCCCCCACGTAGCCCAGCGTAGCCTTCCAGCCTACCCCTCCCCCCCCCCCCCTGGACAGAGCCACGTAGTTTGTGCACGCTACCTTAGAGTTGACGACCCGGCGTGAATTCATTCAAGGTAGTGACAGCTGTGAAGGCATTGCCTTAGTCCGTCTGCCTTTCTGAGAAACTGCCTGGCAGGTAGTGGCATAAGGTCGACAGCGGGCATTTCCCCTCGGCTCACGGCTTTCCCTCACAGATTAACTTTTTTTTTAAACTGCTTTACGTCTCTCAACAGCGAGGTCTTTAGAGACGGGAAAGGATGGGGACAAGGAATGGGAAGGAATTCGGCCATGGCCTTTTTAAGGAAGCATCCCGGCTTTTGCCTGGAGTGATTTGGGAAACCATGTAAAACCCAAATCCGGATTCCCGGACGGGGATTCGAACCGCCGTCCTCCCGAATGCGTGGCCAGAACGCTATCCGTTACACCACCACGCTCGGTCACAGATTAACATCTTTTACGCGAACCATTACGAAATGAATTTGTCTGTAGTACGCTTACATTAATAAAATAATTGTGATGTTTGCATAGCATTACAATATGTACGAATATATGCTGAGTGTTGTATTTGATGCGGCGTCCATCCGACCATATTGCGAGATAAATGCTGTCCACTTTGAAATCTTCCCTGTACATTCGTTCTGGTTTTCTCACATTTCGGTCGGCTACTTAGTAAGCAAAATACATGATTTAAGTATTAATTGGGAACCATGTATAGTTAGTTATTGCATGTATGTAATTATTACGACAGCTAATTATTAAATAGACTATCTGAATCACAAGCTGTTCTTGCAGTGCAGGGGTCAGTGCGGAATTTCTTTCTTCCCTCTCCACCTGCCCATCATTAAAATTCCAGAACTATCGCTGTGAAGTCAGTCAGCTTGTTAAAAGCAACAAATGTATACAGAACTGTACTAAACAAATCATCTCTCAAAAATTTCAAAACACACTTTTAATAAAGTTACTTTAAAAAATCAGTCATAATTTAGCAGTAAGACGAAATTTAAAATAAAAACAAATTAAATTAAGTGAAGACTAATTTTTAGTGCAAGGGTCAATCCTAATGTCTTGAGTTTCTCGAAAGTTCAGCTTTCACAGTGCTCCACAGAAACGCTGCGAAACAGTAGCTATTGAAGCTTCAATTAGTATAGCCAACAGATTTTAATGAAAATAAATAGAAAATTAGCAGCCACTTTAGCCAAAATGGCTACGATATTATGACCGTGTCTTGCGCTCAAGACGGGATTAACGAGCACACACTGTCACAGCTATCCACAGATGCAGTTATACTTACGAACGCTTTCAGAAATGGGAAGATAATAGGAAGCCACCCCAATTTTACACCTCCGGGAAGCTATGATACTCCACTTAGAAACCACCTACGCACACACCTTGCAACAAGTCCTCAGACCCAGCTCTTTTATTAAATGTTTAATTTAATTTAATTGCAATGGAGCACAGGCTCCGGTGGCAATTTCCCTTCACACCCATCTTCCCCCTATCCTGCACCTACCTACATTTGCCCTCTACAAATTTTATCTTTAAATTCTTTCAAAGTTTTCGGTAAATTATTCATCATTTCTCTTGGTAACTCATTCCAATCCCTGACACCCTTACCTAAAAAAGAGAATCTTCCTACACCCTTGTGCCTGAAATCGAGTGCCAGCTTGTGGTCATGGTTATCTTTACCCTTCCATGCACTACTTTTCATACCTATTGCAATATCTTTCCATGCCTCATCGCCAGTATATGCCCTGTACACTCCCATTACCCTCCTCATTCTACTCCTGTCTTGCAATGAATCCCATTCCAGCTCCTTTATCATATCCGTCACTGATTGCATTCTGCGATAATCATGGTTATCTTTACCCTTCCATGCACTACTTTTCATACCTATTGCAATATCTTTCCATGCCTCATCGCCAGTATATGCCCTGTACACTCCCATTACCCTCCTCATTCTCCTCCTGTCTTGCAATGAATCCCATTCCAGCTCCTTTATCATATCCGTCACTGATTGCATTCTGCGATAATTTCCAGAAACAAATCTAGCATCCCTTTTTTGCACCCTCTCCAATTCCTGTATTTGATACGAAAAATGAGGGTCGCATACTACACTACCATATTTGAGCAATGGTCTGACCAAAGTTTTGTAACCCAATTCCTTGACTTCTCTCGTACATCCCCTCATCACTCTCACCAACAAGTGCAGAACTTTGAAACCTTTTCCTACCACCTGTCCTATGTGTCCTGCCCAATTAAGTTTGTTATCAAAAGTAATTCCAAGATATTTACATTTCAGGTCTTCAGCAAGCAATTCTTTCCCCACCTTATATTCATAATTAACCTTTTGTTTTTTATTTGTGTATCTAATAAGCTGACTCTTCTTTGCATTTATCTTCATTCCATGTTTACCAACCCAATTAGATATCCTGTCCAGATCACCCTGTAACTGTTTACAATCCTCTTTCGTTTTGATTCTTTTATACAGCATTATGTCATCTGCAAACAATCTAATTTCAGATAGTAAACAATCAACACAATTATTCATTAATTGTGTTGATTGTTTACTATCTGAAATTAGATTGTTTGCAGATGACATAATGCTGTATAAAAGAATCAAAACGATAGAGGATTGTAAACAGTTACAGGGTGATCTGGACAGGATATCTAATTGGGTTGGTAAACATGGAATGAAAGAGTTATTTTAATAATGTATAGCAAGCTGGTAGTTGACTGTTTAGGGATTTGTATATCTCTTTGTGTTGTTAATTATGAATTTTAGTATATTTGTCATGTAAGTGAAGATTGTTATATGCAGAGGAACTGTGTAAATTTATTTATTTATCGTATGATTATTTAACAAGTTACACAATAGGAAATGTACATATCACAAACTTGTACAATTTCATATCTCGAGATCTAATGTTTTAATCCAGTCAACTGCACTGATCGACGCATCGTGTATTCCCGCTATTGTTCCCTTGTAGGCCCGAAGAGGACAGTCAGAAACGATGTGGTGGATTGTCTGGAAGGTGGCTCCACAGTCACAATTTGCAGAATCTACCCAGTCCCATTTGTGTAATAAGAAGGCGCATCTGCCTTCCTGTTCGAATCCGATTGATGATTCTCCACTGCCGCCTGGGGAGATCGATACCTTGTAACCTTACTGAGGGGTCCTCAACTACATTTTTATTGGCTACTGATGACTGCTCCCATTGAGTTGTCCACAGCTTGTTGCTGATGATTGAGGACTCTGTAAGATTGATTGCTGTGCGCCATGGTGGTTTTCTTCATTTCAACCGTTGGTGTTTTGCTTGAATAATGTCTTGATGTATAGGCAGCTGAGGATTCTTCACGATATTTTTCCACATTTGTAAGAGAGCTTCTGATCTTCTTAGTGCTGTGGGTGTGATGTTGCATAGCACCGGAAGCCATATGGTGTTCGTACTGTGAATACATCCCGTAATTATCCTCATTTCACTGTGTAAATGATCTGTAATACGATCAAGGACAGTTTTATGTATGAAACATTAATTAAAAGTTTTTTGATTGTAAGAGTTGAGGTGAGCCACGATGTTTGGAGAGCAACTTTCAACTATTTGGACTGGTTTATGGTGATAATTTTGTGTGTAAATACCTGTAAATATCTTTAATTTTCATTTCCTCGTGTTTCATGATGATTGTGAATGATTTTGTAATAATTCTGATTGTTTTAACGTGTTTTTGTTTGTTGACTGCTTTGTCGCTGTTCAAGACTCATAGATCGGCTTTCTCTGTGTTTTTTTGGATTTTTCTGTAGCGTCTATACAAACGAGCGGCAGAGACGAGTAGTTAGTTGTAAGTCGGTTGTTTTCGAAGGTCTTACAGTCGTTCGTGAGTTTAATCCTTGGAATATTTGTATGTTTGTGCTTAATATCTTTGGAGAAGTCTGGTGCCTTGTGTTATCTTACAGTTCACCAAGAAATATAGGCTATATAAATTGAAAGTGATTCGTCCGCGTTGCCATTTGGTTGAACTATTGAATTCAGTCAGGAAGAGTAGTAACCAGTAACCTATGGAGGAAGGTAAAACTCACTGGCCACCAAGACAGCAACCTGTGGAAGAAGTGATAGAAGAAATCAGCATTAATACGGAAATATGGTTTTTCTGCAATAAAATTTCGTTTAAATTTGTATTAATGCCTTACATGGTATTCGCATTATTGCAGTCTTCAGTGTGTAAATCGAGCATAAACTATACATGTACAAATATTTTCAATCTGCTTTCTCATCTCGTCATAGTAGAACGAGAAACGATACAGCCGTTTCTGAAAATGTTCTGGCCTTTGCTCATGTACTGATTTGGGGTCGCACTTGCTTTTATACAATTCTTTTCGGCTTACGTATTTGCAGACTTTAATTCACAGAACGTTGAACCTGTAGAATATAGGCTTCGGCAGTACTGTTTTGTACCTTCCATCGGATCCCCCCCCCCCTCCTTCCTCACTGCTCCAATTACGAGCGCCCAAAAAACTCGATATAGTCGCGACCGCGGTAATGACGTTACTCGTCGCGTGACGCGGGCGGAAATGTGATGTCAGGTGGCGGTGCATACTCTGCAGCAGTGAACCGACAACGGACTGGTGACAAGTCGAAAACGTTAATAACACCTCTATTTATACTTATTCATTAATATTATTGATACACAATACAACGTCTTACGTGTTTTGTCGAAATCTTATTATTTCTTTGAAGTTAAACAATCTATTTCGAAAGTATCATCCTTTCACATTGTTTGTGAAAAATAAAAACGTTTTATTGAATTTTTGAATTGGAGACTTTCAAAGGGGATCGGTCTATTGTTACTAAATACTTCAGTGCGGAGGATATTTTCTACGTTTAAATTAATAAGCTTTCCAGTCATGCTGCACAGACATATTATCTGCCAAAATTTATCACTAGTGTATCATCAGAAAAGCTAACGATTTTAATTAGGAACATTCTATTCTTGTTTTAGTGTCTCAGCAACCAGATCTGTGACTATTCGTGATACTCGACAGATAAAACTTTTTATTTATGAACGTATACTAAGAATTGAGGTCCATGTACGGTAATTAGCGTGTTTTTCTTAACAGTGGATATACATTTGTAAATTGAAATACCCTCTCTTAATAACTGTTATTTTATTTCTGTTCACTCAGATTCATTTCACCCTTGTGGAATGGGGCATCATCAGTGAGATTTTTTTATATAAACAGTCACCTGTTGGTCAGGAATTAGCTCAAATTGCACTTTATGGTTACCAGCTGTGTTTCAGTCAAACGAGATTAAGAAGTCTGGCCATTTAAAAACAGTGAAATAGTGACGTTGACAAAATAAAAGTAGCACTGCATAACTCTTATTTAGTTGTCATCAGTCTCTCGCCTTGTTTGAGGCAATTCTATAACTCTTCCTATCTTGAGTTAAACCTCCTTATCTAAACATAATCCTCATAACAACCTACGTCCTCAATTATCTGCTTCATATACTATAATCTTCGTCCTCCTCTAAAGGTTCTTATTTTTGTATGAAAGTGTGGTCTGCTATTTCTGTCTCATCTTTGTCTGAGATTCTTCCACATAATTATTTCCGTGCTACCATTTCACAAACACATTCAGTTAGTACTTTATCTGTCCACTTAATTTTCAGAATCCTTCTATAGCATCAGAATTTTCTTTTTTTCAGGTATTCCTACCATAAAATGCCGTGCTACATAAATTCAATTTTAAAAAGTTCTTTCTGATTTTTATATCGATGTTACATACTAAAATATTTCTCTTTTTTCAAAAATGTTCTTTACGCTAGTGCTATTCAGCTGTTAACATCATTTCTGTTGTAATTTTATTTTCGAAGTAACAAACATCATTTTACTTTTCTTATTATGTCTGATCCTATTTTGAATCTGCTGTTATTGCTATTATTTGTGCTACATTTCATGATTTTTTTACTTGCTTTGGTTTACATTTAGCCGAAAATCTTTCCTTAGTATTTTGTTCATTCCATTCTGTAATTTCTCAATTAACTCTCTCGTCCTGTCAACAAGACGATGTCATCAGTAAGTCGCAACATAATGATTGTTTCTCCTTAAACAGCTATCCAACATTAATTTTTTTCTTTTACATCCTTTGTTGATCACCTATCTACAAATTAAATATTAATAGCGAAAAACTGTAACCTTATTTTTAACTGATTCTTGTCTCTTGTACTTCGCTAGTATCAGCATTGCCACTCGATACTAAAATGGATTTTAAATTACTCTCATGTCCCCTTGTTTTAGAGCTGAATTCTTTAAAATTTTAAAACTCCTGTCCCATCAGACATAAAGAGTTGTCTAAATTACAAATACCCTAAAAATATTCTCGTTTTTTTTATTTTTTTATCCGCCTTTCAAGTATTAATCTCAAAGCCGGCATTACTTCTCTTGTTCATCGTTTTTTTCCTGAACCTAAACTGATGTTCACCTACTAGACTTGCTACAATACTTTCTATTCTGTATATTATCGTAGTAAGTAATTTTGAAGCATGTGATGTTAAAATCTGAGTGCGATTTGTCAGCTCGTGCTTAATTATGGAATGTGAAGATGATACTCTTATTAAAATCAGTTTGAATCTCTCCTGTTTTGTAACTTTATAATACCAATTTGATTAATCTTTGAATTTCTTCTTCTCCTAAACATTTTGGGAGTTGTTCAGGAATTTATAATTGCCTTAATTGAGTTAAAATCTTTCAAAATTCTGTCAAATTCTGCTATCAATTTTAGAATAGTAATGTTTCCTGGCTTTTCAGATTAATAATGTAATTGGGGAAGAATATTTGCTAATATTACATTACACACTTGTTTTAGATAACTTTGCCTTCCTTTAGATTCACTGCAATAGTATTGCTTCTCTCAAATATATTAATTGTCACATACATCAATTTACTAATGACCAAAGAGTTTTATATTTCATATTTTCCAATTTTATTTTAAGTATTAATCAAATCATAAAAATCCGAAAGCTCATAGATTCGATCTGTGCACCGTAAGTTGAGAACGGTGACGGTTTTGACTTCGTAATCATCTCGTCGAAGAAGTTTGGAAGCAATTAAAGTTCAGCTTTGGCAGGCGTAAAAGTTGTCGGCGTTTTATTTGGGGCGAGCGACGACTGGCCGTTCATATTTTACTGCCGTTTTATGTCCGAGGGCGGAGAATCGGTGAAATGTGTCGTTTCGCTCCATCCCGGCTGAGCTTCATCACCCTCAACACAGGCTCTCTATGTGTTTAACAACAGACGCTAGACTTCAGGGAATGAAGAGTCCGCTAAGGTACAGAAATATCAAAAGTGCTTCAGACCACAAAAGAACTTACAGAATGGAAACAAGAAGAGAAATATAAGTAAAACTTCACTGGCAACTTAATTTTATTCTCAGGTATGAAAATATAATATAAAATCATACATATTTTTTCTAGAAGGTATTCTTTTATTTATTATTATTTTTTTTATTTTTTTTATTTTTTGTCACAAACCATTATTTTCCTTCATACTTAACCGAAATCTATGAATGAGGTGTCATTTTAAAGAATATGGGCTCCACTTTGTTCACATCATATTTTAAGAAATTAATTTTTTGGGATTCGACCCTTAAAGGGCAAAAATGTCAATATTTTATTGCTGTTTTTGGTGTCACGAGCCATTTATCTCCCTAGATACCTAATTGAAACTGGTCAATGAAGTATCATTTTAAAGATCAATATTTCCGATTTGATGACATCACATAAAGACAGGAATTTTTCGTAACTCGACCCTCAAAGGCTAAAAGTATTAATATTTCTACAACCCATTTTTGTGTCGCGAGCCATTTATCTCCCTTCATATTTACTCGGATAAATTACATATCATTTTAAAGATTAAGGACTCCACTGTGTGCATAACATAATAGTATTTTTTTTAGTAATTTGGCTCTTAAAGGGCAAAAGAATCATTATTTCGATAACGTATTTTTTGTCACGAGATATTTATCTCTCTTGATATATAATCGAAATTGAAAAATGAGGTACTATTTTAGGGATTAAAGTCTCCACGTTTGTCGCATCATATTTTAAGACAGGACTTTTTCTGAATTGGGCCCTTAAAGGGCTAGAGTATCATTGTTTCCATAGTGTATTTTGTTACGATCCATTTATCTCCCTTGGTCGAAATCGATAAATGAGATATCATTTAAAATATTATGCCTCCACTCAGGCACCATTATAAATTAAGAACGAAATTTTTCTGAATTTGAACCTTGAAGGGCAAACATAATAAGTGTGAAAGTCACGTGTATGAGACAGTTAAGAGCCAGGCCGGTACATAGCAGCAGGACATATCACAGAGATATTAATAAACTGCTTCACTGGCATCGAATCTTGATATGTACCTATTACACTAAACAATTGATACAAATGAGGCAGTTCTTCTCCGTCCTAATACAAACCACTAACCTTACTATTCATCGTATATCGACATTTTCGCACGGGTGATCTAGATAACCAAAAAGAATTATACCAAACACTTATTACCAGTTCAGTTTAGTAGGCTGTGATTTCGGAGGTACAACTCCGCAAAAATTTTCAAGCTTCGGTTTCATGTCATTTCTTCCGATCACACTCTCTTAGACCTAGTAACCCGGTATTAAATTTCAATTACAAATTCTGACGTTTTTGAGTTTCATACCTTGCAATTATAATGTCACCTGGAACTTTCCATTAATCAATAAAATTTACTCTGCATTCATTAGCCAGCGGTGGGGTTTTTATTTCCTTATTTTTCATAGCCTACTACCTGGTTTTGTAAAGTAGGGCCCTAGATTCTAAAATTTATGTTCGCGGCAGTTCCACACAACTGTGCACGTTATTAGGAAATCTGACTTTAAATTTCCTACAGGATTATTCAGTCTTATTCGATTGGTTACAATCTAAAACTGATATTCCTCCACCAACAAAACGTAATATCTAAGAACTCTCAATATATTTTCTACTCATTTCTTCCCTACAGAAAAACAAATGACCTATTTGTACCAGTTTAGTTAAGTTGTAAAAAAACTATTTTTCATACCTCAACTTCCACCAAAAAAACAATTATCTATATGAACCATTACTAATTTTATTAATATTAAACTGTACTCGAACAGATTTTCATCTGCAGTAATCAGATTCGCCTGTTACGCTGAAACTTACCTAGGCCGCCGGCTATCACTGCTGACGTTACAGGGCGCCTCAGATGCAACAGGGTCATTAATGTATATGAAATTATCCCTATTAATAATTAAAACATGATAACAGGCATTATGCAAATATTTTTCAGTCATTTATCCTGGCAAAACTATCTGTAGTGTCAAGGCGTTTGTCGAAACAAAGGTCATATGATTTATATTAGGTCGAGCGAAGTGGGTGCGCTGTAACGCTCTGGCCTCGTATTCGGGAGGACACAGATTCGAATCCCCATCCGGCCATCCAGGTTTGGGTTTTCCATGGTTTAGAAAATCACCCGAGCCGAATTACGAAATACTTCATCCCAAAGGCCATGGTCGAATTCCTTCCTGTTCCTTGCCCCCAGTCCTTTCTCACCTCTAATGACCTCAACGCCGACGTGACGTAAAGTAAAAAAAAGGAGTGTATTTATTGTGACTCACATTTTACCTGCTTCTATACATTGGCGTCTGCAGAAAACATCATCAAAAACCTGTTTCTGCTGGAATTTTTATGCGTGGCAGCATTGACTCTCACTTCTGTCAAAGTTTTACCTTATTAACGTGAATGACGCTAGAAAGCTACGTGTTTCGATTTGTATGTTAATCTGTAGGTATCCTTTTCCCGTCAGATTAATGGGATGGGTTAGGCGGCTATGACAGAGGCAGATTCCGTTGCTGTTAAGAAATTCTCTAACTATGCCATTGAAACCATACGAAATTGTTATTATCATCGCAAATGTGTATAACAGCTTTAAGCAGAGATATCAACAACTAAACGTTGTTAGTCGTGCTGTTTTTCCAAACCAAAGAATGTTCTTAAAAAAATAATTTTGCCCACAATTCATATTAATACTGACATTATAAATGCGAAAGTAACTGTCTCTCTGTTTCCACGGGTAAACGGTCTAACATATCTTCATAAAATTTGACATTGGTAAGGACATATGGTAGATATTCCTGTGTAAATAATGTTTTGTCATGGAATTTTGAAAACTAAATGAACGGTAACAGACAGACGCATAGCGATTCTAAGTCCTTATACCGCCACGTCAGGAAGTAGGCCGGTGGCTCTACTTGAGGACGGCGGTTCGAATCCCCGTCCGGGCATCCAGATTTGGGTTTTCCATGGTTTGCCAAATCACTCCAGGCAAATGCCGGGATGCTTCCTTCAAAAAGGCCATTGCCGAATTCCTTCCCATTCCTTGCCCCCATCCTTGCCCCCCATCCTTCCCCGTCTCTAAAGACGTCGCTGTTGAGAGACGTAAAGCAGTTACAAAAAAAAAAAAAAAAAAAAAAAAAAATACTTGAGCTCTTGCCTACAGTAGTTCAGAGTCTGGTCCCGGGTTCATATCCCGGTAAAGTCAAAAAAATTTAAGAGTAGTTTTTGATCGTATGAGGCATGTCTGTATGTTCCGTTGTTCGGATTCCACGTTAAACAGTAGGTCCCACCAATTTAAGGTTGTCAAACCGTAGGTGGCCGAACAATGCCATACGCGTTCACTTTTTTATGCTATGTTGGTGGCTCAGACTTTGTTTCTATCGCAGTCAGTTTTTGTATGATTTATACTAATAATATTATAAATGCAAAAGAAAATCTCTGTCCGTTTGTTAAGTTTTAACAAGTCTCAAACCAATATTGGCGAAATTTGACGCGGAAAGACTTTGTATCATTAGGAAGGAAAGAGGCTAAATTTTTCGGTATAAACAATAGTTTTTCTCATGTAATTTTGATAACTTATCGGAATCTGACAGACAGATGCTTGTGTAAGTCTGTAATGTTACATAGGTCTTTCTGGTTGTCCTTCTCTCTCAATCAGTTAGTGGTTAAACTGTTACTAAATTTCTTTTACAGTCAAAACATGTTATTTAGTACAGATGTTGATTTGTGTTACATCATACTATTATTTTTTTGTCTACCTAATAGTTTTTGGCATGAGTATATTTTGTCCTCTTTTTGAGATCCCTCGCTGGAGTAAACCATACCTAAGATGTGGCTCTAGCAGAGCACTAACAGCTAAAGTTATTAGAACCTAAGAATCTGATGCTCATGTTGAAGAAAAGATAGAATACCACGCTGAAATTGCGACTGCCCTCAGTTAAGCCCCCCTACCTACCCACGCCTTAGTTTTTTCTATTTTTAAACATGTTACAAACTGATTCTCCTCATGAGACATGTTCGAAGGTAGAATGGTATGATGATGGCTCCCGGTCATATTAGGCCGACTCGGTGTTGTTTGGGACAAATCTTACGTAACTTACAGCCTTCTACATCAGGTTCTAGCAATTAAATTCCAAGCCCACGCGTACGAAGTCGCAGGCAGAAGCTAGTGTGCTATAAAGTGCTTGATATCCTAATAATTCTTTACACACTCATACCAACACCATTAGTTTCTGATTATCTGCCATTAAGAATTATTTATGGGCATTTGTTTGAGTCGTGAAAATTACTGACGAAAGCTAATCAAACTTCGGCGATTATTTCAGGCACTATTCACTAAGATGCAGACTACAATTGTGCATGCTTTATTCCTCAAGACAGCAGAGAACCAGACAATCTATTTTGTCGACTGCAGACAGCTTCATTGGGATTGACGCCAAGGACCATCGCAGTCGTATAGTGAAGCAATAACACAACGGCAGAGCCCTCAATCACTAACAAACAACGGGCAGGAAGCCGTAGTGAAGTTTACAAAGCACTGTGTGTCCAGAGTGTTCTACAGCCACGTCAGCCATCAGCAGTGGCACTTTCTTCATGTGAAGAATATTAGTTACACTTCCCAGCACACATCAGAAAGTGGATCATTCTTTAGTAAAATAACGCATTAAGTAAATAATGTATTGCAAAGCCATGTCACTTAACGTCAAATACGGTAAGTAGAATAAAAAAAAAATGACGAAGTCATATAATCTGTGTTTCAGATATACGAGTGATCAGAATTCACTGGATATCACTACTACGTGGATGAGTATTACAGATCTATGCGTTTATGATCCTTTTGTGTAGAGTGATGTGACTTTATGAATTTAGCAATGTCGAAACTGATTTTGAAGCAGTGACTCTATGGTTTTTTATTATTATTAATTACACAGTTCTTTCCTTTTACAGCCATCCAGAAGTACTTCGATTTTTCAAGTGTGCATTAATTCTGTAAGTGTAAATATAATTACTCAACTATTCGCAATCAAAACAGCACAAACGGCACTTAACTCCCACACCCTATACTGAATTCGAATCCGCGATCTTTGTACCTCGAAGCCAACAAGATTTTTGCCTGAAACACAGGTTAAATTGTATAGTTCGTGATCGGGCAAAGAAGGTCGAGCTTGGTACTGGTGGTAGAGCCCCTAATTCTCATCCCTTGTTTGGACGTTAATATTTATATGGTGTGGAATCAGACAACTTCGATTCTTTTAGCCATCGAACATTACCTCCCTGCTTCCTGTACTCGACTGACACAGGGAACATGAGAGGTATTCAGAATTTTTGAACAATTCTCATCTTCGTGCGAAATGGAACTTCTGTTGTACAATTAGTCACTCATTCAAGTGGGCTGGAACACTGTGAAACAAGGAGCGTATGAAGAAAAGAACAATTTTATTAACAAAGAGGAGATTTAGATTGCATTTAAATCATACGATTTGTGGATTATTTCAGTTGTTAAATTTGTATCATTTCTATCAATTGAAAGTAACTATAAAAATGAAAACACTCTCATGTGAGAAGGAAAAAGGAAATATACGCTTTCTAAGGATATCCCACGGTGATTTTGTGACGAAGCAAGGGCTACGGGGGAATATCCGAAGACTTCTGGACAGGAACCTTACAGCTTTCTCGCTGTCAATAAAAGTGGACTACTTTTATGGTTATAGCTTTTCAAATAGATTCCGACATTCTTAATTCCAACTTTTTTCAATAATTCCAGTTTCCTTTTTGGATAAAGCTATAATCTCAATTTACTTACATGCAGGCAAGTCATGATAAAGAGTTTCCCACATAAATAAAATATGCGCATAATTTAAGAAAAGAAAAATAGTGTTAGGTGAATTTTCTGTCTATTTACAAAGATTATTACATGCGAAAGATGTTATTTATCCTATGATCTATTAACACAGCCTGCTCTGTATTTTATTGCTGCAGACGATATTAATGGTTTGCGCGTGCAAGAGAAGTAAATCTCTTACTTAAACACCCTCAATTTGTGAATAAACGAAACCGAGAACCACTGTGTTTAATGTAGGAGCAACGCTGCTACTGTGGGCTGGTTGTTTTAACAGCTGCAAGTAGCCTCTCACACTTCTCACGTTCCTGGCTCCCCGAATGTTATTTTCTGATAATGATCGGACCACTTGGGAACGCTTTGATCGCTGCCGTATAACCGGTGTAGCCTCGCTATTTAAAGAACCGTAAGGTAATTTCCACACTTGCTTTCTAATTTTACGGTATCAAACCAATCACGTGTGTATTTCATAAATAACTTACCACCACATAAATTACACAAGTGTAAAATAATCTTAACAAAAGATAGTCAGAGCTGGTATTAATACAACAGTTTAGCAAAGTGTCATATTAAGCAGGCGGAAGTTCTCAAATTCCGCAAACAAACAGCATACTGTCTACCTACCTGAATGGTGGCCTTTAGAATGCTTTCCATAATTGACTGCTGATTGATATTAAAATTGTTCACACTTTCTTAACCGAGCCTGTTGGGAGAGCGACTACATGTTGGCCTGGCATTTAGAAGGGCGAGGGTTAATCTGTGCTCTAGCTTACAGAATTTCGTTAATGTTCGGAAACACGGCAATATTAATTCCGTTCAGTTAGGTTCCACGGCACTGGAATACAAAAACTCGTTAAGCCTAAAAAAATGTTTTGGTCCTTTGTCATCTAATTTTTAAACTTTTTACTTCCTTTACCTATTTCTTTCTATCTGCCATGAAACAAAATTCTCCTTCCTTGAACAAACATAAGATAACTGTTATAATTGCAAGATTCTGATAAAGCAGGCTTTTAATTTATACTGTCGTCCACTTGACTGTGTGGGTATATACTAAACGTAACATTTTATCGGAGTTGAATCTTTACCATCCAAATTATCCCATTCATTAACGCCTATGCATCATATTTAATAACTGTAAATTTTATTAATCTGATACTTACGAAACTTTATCCAGCACTTCATATTTGTTACTGACAAGCTGGAGATATTTGCAAAACTGATATAATAATGAGAATTCATTGAACAAACATTCTTTACTAAAGGTGTTTTTCAATTCAGTTGGCAAAGATATATACTCGAAGAGTGGCAAAATAAAACCAATATTTATTTTAAATATTGTACCAATCGTTTCATTAACACTGATTAAACTAAAAATTACTGCAGCAATAGAAACTTTCCAAAAACACTGTGCTTGATATGTTTTGTTTCAAATTTAAAGTTATACTCAAAACACTATTCTTTAAGCGAGGAAAGGTCACAGGATACAATCTCAGTACTTCTGTTGCAAGCAGACAGTATTGTCACAATTACAACCAAGAAAGAATGGAAATTTGGACATAAAAAATAATACTAATAATATATAATTAAATTGCGATGGAGTGCACGCTTCCTTGGCAATTTATCTACACACATCTTTCCCTTTCCTGTATCCACCTACATTTGCCCACCATTTTGCAAATTTTAACTTTAAATATTTTCAGCCGTTTTGATAGATTATTCATCATTTCTCTTGGTAACTTATTCCATTCCCTGACATCCTTACCTAAAAAAGAGATTCTTACCTCACCCTTGTGCCTGAAATCGAGTGCCTGCTTGTGGTCATGGTCTTTTCCCTTCCATGCATTACTTTCAATTCTTACACCAATATCTTTCCATGCCTTATCACCAGTATACGACTTGTACACTACCATGACCATCTTCACCCTCCTCCTGTCTTCCAATGAATCGCATTCCAGCTCTTTTTATCGTATCTGTTACTGATTGCATTCTGTGATAATTTCCAGAAACAAATCTAGCAGCCCTTTTTTGCACCCTCTCCAACTCCTGTATTTGATCTTCAATTTCGGTATTAATCTAGTACAGTACGAAACATCAAAGGCTGGATTTTTGTTTCTCCTTCTAATACACATTCCCAAAATATTATTTTTATCAAAAAAAAAGAAGGTAAAATGATTATGTTTGGATGTTATGTGTGTTTAGCAAGTTCAGTGTAACTGTACGTAAGTATTTTCTTGGAATACCTGGAAATTAGTCGATTGTAGGGAGAATGGCATATGTTTCTGCATCAGTCTATAAACAGAGGCCTTGGGATATTACGCTATGTACAAGAAAGCTTGTCATTCACTTGTAACCATATTTCAATCGCAGATCCTCTTTTTGTGAAGTAAGAAATATATTTTTCAGATTCTGTTGTAATATTATTTTATTTCTTTTGATATAAGTTTAAATCATAGAAGAAAAGTTGTCCGGATTTTTCCCTACGGTAAACGAGTGTAAAAAATAATGTTGATATGAGAATTCCAGCACCTGAATCAAATTTTTTCCTTTATTTACATACTCAGCGAGTTTTGTTGCATACAAAAACGATGGTCTGCCAACTATAATTATTTGCGAATAATACTTTGTTAATTGATGCAAGGCACAGATTTTTATGTTCATCAAAGAAAAGACTTTTATCTAAATGATCTACCATGAAGCTTAATACTTTCGGACCAACCAAAGTTAACTGTAGTTTTTGCGTGGTTTATTAACGGTTCAATGCAACAAGCGCAGAAAAATTGTACTGACTGTTCACTAGACCTGTCGACATTCGGCATTCGGAAGTTGACGCTAGCTATACGGCCTGTGTATGAGACATTTTTCCGTAACAGTTTCCCTGTCTGCTGCTAGCGAAAAGTAATTTTTTAAACTCTATCACTTTTAAACAAGGTAAAAATAGTTGAATCTATAGTGCCATTTTCATACAAACCGTGCGGAATATGTCCCAGCTATGATTCTTCTGATTAATTATAAAAAATATGAGAGTTCTGGATAAGTTAATACCTAATGTGTTTTACAGATGACAGGATGAATTTTATATCACTCTAACGGAGCGAGATCTCACAGACTTTTCCTTCGTATGCCAAACATGTAGAAAATAAAGAATTTTTTGGTGAAGTTTTTACGAAAGATACAGCCATATTTCTGAATATTAATTCACTATAATATAAATATGTGAAAGGTAAAGCATGACAGACCTTATTATACTAACTATTTTAAGTGGTTGATTTGGATAAATGAAGTGAAAAAACACATGTAAGTTTGACATAGAGTCGTAATTTATTTAACATTTCTTTCACGCTAAAAACGGAGTATTGACTACTCTTCAGATGGAAATGAACGTTGACACATCACAGTCAAAATGAAATAGCTGGACAAGCACCTCTTTTGACATTGATTAGAAGGGTACATTTTACGGGTGACTGAGTTGTTTGTTGTGGGCCCCACAGAAATGACGTAAGGTGTCACGCTAGTGCGTCGAGCATGGCTGCATGCATCTAGGAGCCAGTCATGTGTACGTTGTTGTTGAACGACGTGTGTACCATGATTTTAAACTAATGTTAGGTTAAATTTCTGAATGTACCCTCCCTGTAAAATCTTCGAGATTTGTCTCACTTTTTATAATTACGTAGTTGTGCGTTTGAACACTGACTCCATATCTGAAACGTTACTTGAAAAGTTGATGAGAAAGTGATATTTTGTTTAATTTAATTAATTATTAATTTAATTGCGATGGAGCACACGCTCCGGAGGCAATTCCCTTATTAATCTAATTACCTATTTTTATTTTATTTTAACTGACTTATATGTATTGAGTGTTAACTTCTTCTCGCATCTACTTTTGTGATTTACGAATTTTAGTTTTAAATTCCTTCAGCGTTTTTGATAAATTATTCATTACACATTTGGTAATTTGTTTCAATCCCTGACATCCTTACTCACAAAAGAAAATTTTTCCACTCCTTTATGAATGGAATCGAGTTCCAGCTTGTGCAAAACTCCTTCCGCTACTAAAGTTTCTCTAGAAAACTTTTTGCAATACACCAAAGCAACACTACATACAAGAAAACTATTATTTTTTCTCAAGTTTTGCTGATTTCTATAGTCTTTTTAAAGATGGCTTTTTTGCTCATTTCCGACCCTTTATGTGCATCATTGCAGTTCTTGTATCAGGATGCGCTTCGTTGTGATTCCTCTGCTCTATTTGTTAGCTGCACATACGGCAATGACTTTTGATTTTAAATGGTTAGTTTAAAATAATTACTTTATTAATTTTCTGTTTGTTAACCATTCATCTGCAAATCAGGCCACTTACCGTACTTACCGTAGACGATGGATGGAAAAAGACGCTGCAAATTGTTTTTGAAATAAAAAATGAAACATAGTCTACAATTTACTTCATACTTTGGATCGCACTCGTGCACATACAAAAATCATAACATCTTCTTAGGTTGGTTTATTTAAGTAGGTTATTTGCAAACATAAGTCGATAGGAGAGAGTTACGCTCTTAACGCATTAATTAATATTGACGTAGTTCCTATGCTTCACCACTTTCTTACCAGTTTCTTAGAGACTTTTAAATTTAATTATTTTCACGACAAACTGTTTGGTACTCATTCATTCTAGTGTCCTGCCAATAATCCAAAATTATCACGGTGCGCTTTCTCGCATTTCATCTTCAGGTCTTCTCATACGCTTCTTGATGCCATCTGTTCGGTCAACGACATTCGCACAATATAGCTCTACCAAAGCAATACTGCCAATCCTTAAACTTTCCATCCTCACATTGAATGCACGCATATTTACAGTATATGTAAGATTTATTGAAAGCAGGGTACATATGACAGACATCTCATTTCACTCCGTTATTGAAGAAATGAAGGGATATGACCTCGAAATTTTCCGTGTTTCGACGCCGCAACAGTCTACATCGATGGTAAGCAGTGGTTATTCTCCTATTCAAATGTTTAATGTATCCGCTGTAGAGTGCCTTTGTTTCCTAAATGTAGATTCGCAGTCGTAAAGATATATTCAATATGTCGGGTTATGGATACATTTTATTGATGATTTTTGGCCAGACTCTTGCAGCTGCCAATTACTTCCTATACGACAATGGCGAAAAAGAATATCATAGTTTTAATGAAGTGCTTTCCAATGTTGTAAACTCGGATTTTTCACCCCACCAAACAAAACAAAACAAAAAACAATTAAAATATTTGACTGACCCACAACTTTATCATACTATTGCACTCTCATTCATGTTCAGATCTGCTGTTAAGCGTTGCTATCAACTTCCCTACGTTTACTGTATACGCACCTATTTTATTATGACTTGCAAACGTATGTAGGGACCAGTTCCCCAGCTGTTATTGGTTCGCCATTGGTTGTTATTGAACGAAAAACACGGACATAACAAAGATAACTGAATTGCAGTTTATCGTCTTTGTACTGTTTGCTGTGTCTGAACAATGGGCAATGTCTGATGACCGATATTCACAATAGTAATGAAATCTTGGAATCCATTGCACCACTTGTTCTATTTTTATTTCTAAAGGTCGAGTACAAAGACGTATAAACTTTCCGAAGAGCCATGATGTGTGGAAACACATCGAAAAGTATTTGAATTCTGAAACAAAACATTTGGTTATTTAAAGCATCGTTTTTTTATACATTCTGAAATAATGCGTTCAGTATACTTTCAATGTACCGTACCTGTCGAAATTTTACGATCTGAAAAGTTTTCTTTGGTTGATAATGAACACGGAAGGTATATTGTTGTGTGGTAATATTCAATTGTCCTCGTACACTTAAGCAGCATCTAATAAAAGGAACGAATATTAAATAGTGTGAAAACGACGAAAAGATCAGCAAAAACACATATTATTGTGAATTACTAAATTCAGATTTGATGGTAGGTGCATCAACCATAACATTACATTATGATGTATTAACATGTCTTTAGTTATTTAATTCATCAAGCCAGCTGAAGATGAAAAACACCTATCTTCATACAGTCACCTAGGATTACACCCAGATTTCAGTTTTGGGCTGATAAGATGTCAACGAAGTATTCTGAGCACAAAACATGCTATTAGAGCCTGTTGAAGGCAGTTACAGAACTAATTTGAAATGCGATGTAAAACGTGAGTTCTTTAAGCAAAAGAATTTACCTCATTTATTTTCGGTAACGGTGTATCTACAAATTTCTTGACATTTTTATCTTGGATGTTACATCAACTTTGTTACAATGAAAAATGAACTTACTGAAAGCTGTTTGGAACGTATATTTTTGAGTTATGATTTTTAGTTGAAACTCAGTGCTTCGTATTTTGCCGACATGATTTTGGTCTTCTATTTTACTAGTGAAAAAGCATTGTGATAGATCAAAACTTCTGTTAAGAAATTTCCAGTCATTCTTCATGTTTAAGGATCGCGGAAAAGCTGTCTTAAAAACTTTTGTATCGTGTTTACATGTTTCAGAACTCTGTTAAATGAAAATTAGTGAGATCAACAACATGATACATGGTATTTATGACATGGTTTACGTCACTAGATATAATATAACTTTGTTAAGTGTCCTCCTGTTCTATATTCCGTTGTATTATTCATTTTGTACTTTGAATTTTTTAATTACTAAGCTTTTAAAAATTTGCAGGAAATTTCATGTAACCCTTCTATTATTTCTAGCAGAAAATAATGGGAGAAGCAGGATTCAAAATACGATCTATACAGAAGCAAAGATTTTGTATCGAGGGTAGTAGGATTCGTTAGGAAGTCTCCTAACATATTTTAGTCGGCGTTAAAATAAATAAAATTTTCCCATAATTTTATATTTAGCATTTTTGTGTCAAGCTCATGAATTCAAGTTTTGAAATGTGTAGGTCCTCCTGACGTCTTGGTTTTCTACTACTTTAATTTCGTTGATAACAGCACTGGCACAGTGATGACCTCCGTACTGAACGGAACATATTACTTTTTTTTTTTCATCACTAGCAGAAATTTGTAACTAATACAACACAAAAACGAGTATCTTTGACGTTATAAGTTGTTGTTTGAATATTAAATTAAAAGAGGGTTAACTTCAATGCAAAAATGAGTTAAGCCCACTATCATTATTATTAAAATAAAAACCACTAATTCTCTAATTCTTTCTGTTTGCAGATAATTTAATGACAAAAGTAGGCATTGAAGGTGTTAAATGTCATACTATATTTTTGCGTGTCGAGAGGCCGCAATCCACTTGAATTAATTTCAGCCAGTAAGTATACAACTTTTAAAAAAAAAATCGTTCCGAGAATTTTAAATAAAAAAAATACAATTACGAATTTTGTTAAGTCAGCAAAAAAAAAAAAGATGGTGTAAATTTTTTTACGGTTTTATATAGCATATAGTTCTTCTGCAATATCAAAATTAATTGCTGCGGTCTGACCAAAATTCCGCTCGTTCACTGTTAAATAAGTTATAATTGATCCAATTAAAGTGTTACGGACAGCATGTTGCCATCACATGCTGTCCGTAACATTGTTTAAGTGTCAGAGGTTTGTACGGATGTACGGACACTGATATCAGTATTATTTCATTAATTAATCCACGCATAGCTTAGCTCCCAACATTCAGTGAACTGTTTAATCATTATAACGATCGTGCACGGTCAGTTAGCCGTCTACAGAATTCTGTGTTACACATTCCGTGTGGACGCGTAAATTCAGCGCTGCTAGAAGCATAGTATAATTTAGGATTTTTTTTTAATAAGGTGGTGCGACTTTTTCTTTAATAGTGATTGAATTAGTTTACTCTTCAGTTGTTGATAAATTATGCAAAAACTACTTTAAAATACGTTTTTGGACTTAATTTATGTGATACAGTAACATAGAATCAGATAAATTTTCAGAAACTACAATTTAAAAAATTCAAAGAAAAAGAATATATAAATTATATTGATGGGTATATACTTCCTGTTGTATATAAATTTAAAAGCAGTGGATACAACCCCTCTTTCTAAACCACGGCAGACTGTCAATGATTGCATAGAGAGGCATTTGAAGTAACCAATATATATATAGAATCGTTGAAATCACTTTCAACTTAATCTACCCGCCAAGTAAAAATTTATTTTAGCAGTATGAAGCAAACATCAATACAATCACAAAACGTGTGAACAGCAAAGTAATTAATTACCTCTCTAACTTCTTATAACACTATTTGCTAAAAGAGATTTATCAATCAGGCATTTATCATCATTTCACAGAAATCTCGATAACTTTGATTTTGAAGTATTATAATTCGCGCATATTCTATTTGCATAAAGTATATAACATTACACATTATTTTATACATTATGCCAAGTCACATCAACACCAGGAACGTACACAGACGGAAAAAAAAAATCCCAACACCAAGAAAAAATTATTGTAGAGTAATGAAATTTGGACAATGCATTTGTCAAGTTAACATGTTTAATTGATTAAATTTTCAAGATCACAGGTTAATTTAAGCTCAAGAAAATGCATTTCAAATGTGAAATACTGTTAAATTAATAGCCGGTGTAACCTCCAGAATTTTGAATGCAAGCCTGCAAACGTGAATGCATTGTGTCATACAGGTTTCGAATGTCACTTTGTGGTATGGAGTTCCATGCTTGTTGTACTTGTGCTGTCAATACTGGGACGGTCAGTGCTGGCTGTGGATGATGCTGGAGTTGTCGTCCAATGATATCCCATACGTGTTCAATTGGAGACAGATCTGGTGATCTCGCAGGCCAAGGTAACATGTGGACACTCTGTAGAGCACGTTGCGAGACAACAGCGGTATGAGGGCGAGCGTTATCCTGTTGAAAAACTCCCCCTTGAATGCTGTTCATGAATGGCAGCACTACAGGTTGAATTACCAGACTGACGTACAAATTTGCAGTCAGTGTGTTTGGTATAACCACAAGAGTGCTCCTGCTGTCATAGGAAATTGCTCCCCAGACCATGACTCCAGGTGTAGGTCCAGTGTGTCTAGGCCGCAGACAGTTTGGTTGCAGGCGTTCCCCTGGCCTCCTTCTGACCAACACTCGGCCATCACTGGCACCAAGGCAGAACCTGCTTTCATCAGAAAACACAACAGATCTCCACTCCGTCCTCCAATGAGCTCTGGCTTGACACCACTGGAGTCGCAAACGGCGATGGCTTGTAGTCAGTGGAATGCACGCTACAGGGCGCCTGGCTCGGAGCTGTCCTTGAAGTAACCGATTTCTAACAGTTCGTTGTGTCACTGTGGTACCAACTGCAGCTCGAATTTCTGTAGTGCTGCCATTCATGAACAGCATTCAAGGGGGAGTTTTTCAACAGGATAACGCTCGCCCTCATACCGCTGTTGTCTCGCAACGTGCTCTACAGAGTGTCCACATGTTACCTTGGCCTGCGAGATCACCAGATCTGTCTCCAATTGAACACGTATGGGATATCATTGGACGACAACTCCAGCATCATCCACAGCCAGCACTGACCGTCCCAGTATTGACAGCACAAGTACAACAAGCATGGAACTCCATACCACAAAGTGACATTCGAAACCTGTATGACACAATGCATTCACGTTTGCAGGCTTGCATTCAAAATTCTGGAGGTTACACCGGCTATTAATTTAACAGTATTTCACATTTGAAATGCATTTTCTTGAGCTTAAATTAACCTGTGATCTTGAAAATTTAATCAATTAAACATGTTAACTTGACAAATGCATTGTCCAAATTTCATTACTCTACAATAATTTTTTCTTGGTGTTGGGATTTTTTTTTCCGTCTGTGTATCTTGTAACCAGCTTGACGCAGGAAAGAATGAGAGTTTTGACATTTTACTGGATAATGTTTGAAACGATATGAATAAATGATAATATTTATTTAAAGACAGCACTGTATAAATAAGTTAGCAGGTATTCAGACAAGAAAATTCGAAATAAATCACATTTACGATGTCATATTAGGCCAAGGAAAAGCAACGATCCTGAACTACACCTTCACTTTAATACCTATAAATATAATATGTGATAGATGTTGTTTCGGGGATGTACAGCCAGAAGTTAGTTGTCACTCCGAGAACCAAGTCAACAAAATCAATGATGATCTTATGAAATACGTACCGCTATATTTCGAGATAGTTATTCTCTTGCTGTGTTTATAGTGTCTCCTTAACAATCTTCCACCAATTATTAGAAGCGTAGTTAAAAATGAAGCAAAAAGTTCGAAGGTAAAGGAATTCAAAGGAATGAAAACAGTTTTGCCGTAAACTTTTTGCTTCCGTGCGGTCACCCGATTCGGGCTGGGAAAGGTGTGAAAAAAAAAAGTTTTCGTTCACTGCCGACAGTTCCCGGTGAGCACCTCTAACAAGTCAGTATCAAATATTGTTCCATTCTTAAATTTTATTTTTTGAGCGGTACACAGTGCAAGTTATATTTCGTAATATTACCTGGTAAATGTCAGAAAATCTCAGTGAAAGTAAATTAAGAAAATTTTCCGGATTCGAAATTTAACATTAATTTTAGTAGGATGGTTGCATTAAGAACTGAAATTAAATGATTAAAAAGTACTTTATAAAATATTTATTTTTATTTTTATAACACTATACAAACTCAACTTCCCTCAATTTCGTATTCAACTAATTTTATGTTTTGCTGTTTTCAACATTTCCATGGCCAGTAACAAAACAAAACTTTTTCATTTTGCCGATTGGTCAATGAGTTTATATTACTTAAAGTACGGCTATAAAAAAAATGAAGCCGAAGATTTGAGTTTTCGAAGTTAAGTGTAATACAAGTCCTTATTGATAAAAGTAATAAATGGAACTGAGTTAGCTCTACGTGGTAGGAAAAAAATTCGATCCCATCGTACAGGAAAACCAAACATTCAATTACCGCAGTTAATACTCCTTTCTTTAAAGTTCTGTTCATTAATACCATCAGATTCCAGTCTCCCGAATTCTTGTTAACTTATCATTTACAGAATATTCCCTAAGGTACTCAAAAATAAATAGAATGTGACATAACATACCTTCCTGAGAACAACAGCAATCTTTGCCGTATTCGACTTTAACATAGTACCATGATGGCTCAAAAAAATGCTGGTCTTGTAAAATCAATTAGTAGTTGAAATTGTGTGTTACCATTTCCTTTGATAACTATATTGACTTGTTCACATTTCATTCAAAATCAAACACAATGCATACTTCACAAGCTGAAATCTGTTTATAAGACTACATTAGCCATTTTACGAGTATCTCAAACCGGGATAGGGATTTGAATAGTTATAATAAGTCATTACTAATTTGGATAGCCACGAAAATACAAACAAGTGATTATACTATCTGAAGAATTACTGCATCTTCTGCTGAAGTAAAATCTTTCTTAAATTGTTGATGAAGATGGAAAAACAGCTGAATGAAGTTGTGGACTAAATCTTGAAGGCACGTTGAGATCACTCTTGTATTCGTTACTTAAATTTGGAAATAAAAACGGGCATATTCTGCAAAATGAAGAAACGTATTGTGACTTTATTCTATTTGGATCTCTATTTCTCAAACACTTTGACTTAATTCATAACGTGTGTCCCACTGCTCGCAACTTCAACACCTGTCCATTTTGGTTCTGTCCATCTCAACAAAATAATTCTATTTCATGTCGTATATTACGGTTGTCATGTTGTAAGAAGAGGAAAACCTATACTCGCTTTAGATTAGTTCACCCGTGTGTCTGAAACAGTATCGACTAAAGGTCAATTAAATCAAGGTTAATATTTTTACGTGAATGATGGTCGGTCACTTCTCGTACTTGATAAATGATTCCATGAGGGCTACAAACACATTTCGGAACATTTTATCATCTGCTTACGGAGAGGGAGGCAATTTCGTATCGAATATCAACTACATAATCCTCACTTTGGAAAGTTTTATTCACAAGTTTCTGTCTTTTACCAAAAGGTCCAATTTCTAATGGTTTCAGCAAAGAAATGCGGTATTTGAGCTTGAAAGCCAGCAAGAAATAATGTCCCGGAATCCAAATCAAGGAAGTGGTGAGGATGCATCACGTCACAATCCACGTGTTTTTTCGGCGTCAATTTTTATTTTTTGTTATGGGTATGAAACCCGTGACCCGAATGTCATTTGAACGCCAATGCCTGCAGACATGCCACCTGGCACACAGGACAGTAAAGCAGGCCGTCTGGCGCGGCGCTCATTACAAACTGCAGCCCTCCGCGTTGCGGGGCCACTTTACGAGCGTCGTGTAAAACGCGCACATTTTACGACTATGCAGGGAGCTGCGCACGTTACACAACAGAGCGGTCGCAGTAAAACAGTAACGCACGAACCGATGGCCGGTTTACGCCCAATGCCGCCCATACTCATCAGAGAGGCCGCTGTGAGAATTTAATTTACCTTAGCTCTGAACGGGCAGCGTTACGTTCTGGTAATAAACCTGCTGCCATTCTTTATGTGTCTTTCACCTGCATCCAAACTTGATTTATATCGTTTTGGTGATCCATGTACTTTATTTGTTAAAGAGCCTATAAAATTACGTTAGCTTCTTTAGATTACTATAACATGACCTCATGTAACAATTTGTTTCGTTGATGGTTTTCTAAATCGTTAATTTTAGCTGGTGGATTTAAGACCGTGTAGTTACTTGCATGAAGCCTCTTTGATTGCTACTTAGGTCGCAGCATGTCTCCTGAAGTGCTTTTCACTTTTGACAGTTGTATTGTGACTAAAGATGTATCCTACTAAGCCTCCATGATAAATATAATATCAAAAATACAATAATAAATCCAGGTTATTTCCTTTGTCTGTATCTACACTAGTGTTGTAAAAAAACAGTTTTTTTTTCTGACGTGAAAAAAAACATGAAAAAAACTGTGAAAAAACATGTTTTTTTTTCTGGGACATGTTTTTTTTTCCTATAACTACTAAATTTCAAATTTTTAAGGCATTTATCGTTTAATATGACTGTTTTAGAGTTTATACTAAGTACTTATCTTACTTTTAAATCTACTATATCTTTCTGGTTCAGTAGGAAAAAAAAAATTACAATAATATTGGTAACATTGACTGAAGTTTTCTTTTACGAAAGGGGACTTCCCGAAAAGGCTAGGTTGCGTGAGAAGGAATCCCCGTTCGGCCGTTCCCCATTGTTTGGATTGATACTCGCTATTTGAACTAGTGCTGCCAGGCCCTACAAATTTATCTGTAGACCTACGAATCTTTTCAAAAAATTAGGAAATTTAACTACGGTTTTTGCCTCTTTTTATTACTTGTTGTGCTTTCCTTATATTCGTATACTCGCAGCGTATAGTGATACTGAGTCATTGTCAGTAATGATGAATCATTTCCTAGCAACCGTTAGCGTAAACCAACGATTGAAAAAGAAATAAAGCTCCTATTTTGTATAATAGATTTAAATTCAAACTTAAAAGACCGTAATACAGAACTATCGGCGCAGTCTTCATTCACAGTGTGTACTTTGCTCACAATTTAAAATTGCATTCCCAAAAGCTTTTGCATGCAATACAACCAGTAAAAGAAAATGTAACTATTTCTGAAGTTATGGATCTAGAGGGGACAGAAGAAGAAACAGAAAATTCCAACTAGTGTTGGTACTACTGATACTAGTGAATGTGGTACCGACATAGAAGATGAATAAAAAATTATGTTACCTATATAGATACATTTATGAATCATTATGTAAGATATTATATGATTTAGTAAGGTTTAAAACACACATGTAAAATGTAAGTTCCATAAATAAAACCATAATTTATTAAATATATTGTTTTCTGAAAAAAAAAAATTAGAAAAAAAACGAGGGTGCTAGGTTTTTTTTCATGTTTTTTTTTTCACAAATCTGAAAAAAAACATTTTGTTTTTTTTCAGTTTGCAACACTAATCTACACACAGTATAAAAGGAAGCCCCCAATGCGTGTTTATCTGAGAACCTTTCGACTACTTTCATGCAATTTTCGATGTTATATTCAGCAATTCTCGAGGAATACATCATTATATTAAAACTTAACCTAGAACGTTTTCTTAGAGTTTGCTGCCTAAATAGTGAAGGATATAGAATTTTAGAGCATAAAACGATTTACAAAAAATTCTGTGCTACCATATATCTATCTATAGCGGATAACTTGCAATACCGTAAGCTGACTTACGATTTAAATTAGCGGAGAAGAATGAACGTGAAGCTTAGTGCATTTTTTCGTTTAGTTACTTCATCCATATCAAAATTAATCATTTCGTTCCACATAAAAAATCGCGCATATAAGCCTTTGGAAAATATTTAACTGAAACATTTTCAATATCTTTCTCACTGAGAGATTAGTATTCTGGAACGCAGAATAAAATACTACGTGCGTCTGTCGAACAGGACTAAATTTTTCTATTTAAGCGAAATATATGGTTAATAATCACGGTGGCACAAATAATGAGTGAAAAAAAACCAACAGGCGCAATATTACAAAGATTTCAAAAAAATGATAGCTGGCAGTTTTGTATGGTGCAGCACTACTAATACTAAGTATGACCTGTATACTGAGGAGGTTATTTACGATTTATAGTATCGAAAAATCATAAGTGCAATTTATGTACTGTATGGTACCTCTTTTATCAACTTTCCCAAACACCACAGAAATTTTATACAATCAATTTCGTCAAGAAATTTACTGAACTACGAGATAATGAAGTCTCAATACTCAATAGTTTTCTATTGTTCGATATGAAAGCGCTAATATATTAGGAACTGTTGTTTGAAGAATACAAGTCAAAGTATCGTTTACTTATGGCTTTACGCCACGTTGGCGTCGAGGTCATTAGAGGTGGGATCGGATTGGGAACAAGGAACGGAATTTGACCATGACCTATATAAGGAAGCATCTCAGCATTCGCCTGGAGTGATTTGGGGAAACCATGGAAATCCAAAATCTGGAAGCCCGGACAGGGATTCGAGCCCGCGTCCTCCCGAATGAAAGGCCAGAGCTTTAGCGCTCACTCATCATGCATAATAAGGGTCATTGACATTACTAAGATAATTTAAAAAAGAGGATTTAGAACATTTTAGAGGTGCTGGTCCGAGGGCTATGGAATTTTTGATGGCGAATGAAATGAATGGTAAGTAGTTCTTATATTTGTCTTTTATTTTTTACACCTAGGAAAACAAACTAATCTATTACGTTCTTTTTTGTTTATTCTTCACGTTTGTTGTTCTCTCCTATTATATTCAGTTTGCGCCTTTCGAATCATGCCGACAAATGATTTAGCCATAAAGCTACCCACTGCGTAGATTTTCCCGAAAATCATTCCCCATGGGATCAAAAAATACTGGGATACTATACTAAATGAATGTAGAATCACCTCATAGAAAAATTTCCGTCTTTACGGACATCCTAATCTAATCGAGTGTAATTTATGTCGCCATTTTTTTAGCGAACTGTGTAACTGTTTGTCCAGTATGCTATTTGTGAAAGGATTGCCGAAAGTTAAAATCATCGCAGCTTTTGCCTAGATGAATACGGAAAGGAGTCCAAAACCTTGATAATGATGGAACCGTATTGAGAATTGCTACGCGTATAAAAGACCAAGAATTATCAATCTCTACTGATGGGAATGACTAATGCCTGTAATTATTACCAGAAAATCTATAAAGTAACATACGTATTACTATCTTGAAAAGCAAAGTGAAACGTGTTGTTTACGTGGCGGTGATTTCTAACGGCGAGCGGTTGTTTCACGAGGGGCTGCGTGAGAAAAGTTACAGAACCGTGTTAGCTCGAGAGAAGACGTCAACGCCAACTTGAGCAGCGTAGCGGATAAAGTTCTCTGCACGACGTGCCGGGCGACATAAATCTCCGTGCCACTCCCAGCAGGGTCGCCCGAGGAGTGATCGCATCGCAGGCTAACGGCCGCGCCGGTCGGATTTAAGAGGGCGCCCTAATCCATTGACCGCCTCGCCACCTCCATCAGCCTGGTCGATGAACCCACCTGGAGGCTTCCTTCCTCTCGCTAACACCTTCCGGTAACACCTTACAGAACTCACCGATTCTCATGTCTTAGAAAACAGAGAGATCGGTTACAATTGCTCTTAAATCAATTGACATTATTACAGTAATTACATAATTACAATTGTTTCCTCAAAGAAACCGTAGATATTTTAAGACGGATATACATACAGGGTGTCAAAAAATGAAAGGATAAACCTGCAACCGCAGATATGTCACATAATTTCCTAGTATATAACAAAATTTTATTTTAGTAAAATTTCACCATTTTCGAGATATTGATTTTTTTCGAAACATGTCATTTTGTTCAGTTTATTCCATGCCATTTCTACAAATTAAGACTCTTTGAACCCTGTTTTTTTTTAATGTATTCAAAGATATTTGAGTCATCTGAAACAGTGTTTTTTAAACGTTAAAAAACCTTGTAAAAAAATCTTAAATGGTATAAATATTTTATACTTCTCTTCAAATGATTGTTTTATTGTAGTTCAATCTTGAATGGTAACTTCAATTCGATAGACTTTTATTTTAATAAAGTCAAAAATACCAACCTTTGTCCTTTAGAAATACCATAAAAATATAATTTTAAAATAAATGTTAAACAATTATATCATTTTAAAATTGGCAATAACGAAGCAATTTTTGAATGTAATTGGCACGATCCGCTTAGTACTTTTTTTTTTTTTTTTTTTTTTTTTTTTTTTTTTTTTTTTTTTTTTCTCCACAGGCTGTCAAAGTCAGCCGTTTGAAGAAATTTTATATACACGTTTTACATAAGTATTTTTAACATTTTAAGGAAAAAAGAACATTGTTTTATATGGCTCAAACATCCTTGAGTAAACTAAAAAACAGGGTACAAAAAATTTTAATTTGTAGAAATGGCATGGAATAAATTGAACAAAGTCACATGTTTCGAGAAAAAAAAATGAATATCTCGAAAATGGTGAGACTTTTACTAAAATAAAATTTTGTTATATAGTATGTGTGACATGACGTGAGCTATCTGAGGTTGAAGGATTGTCCTGGACATCCTTTATATAAGACTAAAACACAAATGACATAAAATTTTTTGGTCTTAGCCATTTATTATTTTTTTGGTTATATAAAAAATATTACTTCACGGTAAAAGGGAATTTATAAAAGACAGTGATAACGAATTAAAACGAGCTCCGTCAATAGTAATAACATAAATTTATGTTTGTGAACGAAATCTTGTTTTTTTATGTTTGTGAAAGAAAAAAGCCTATTACCTTTTCTTGTTCTTTTAGCTTACTTTGGACTGTGGGGAAATAACTGATTTTTTGGTTCGCCAGTATGTTTTAAATCTTTCACTGGGGTTTCTCCTTTCTTCAGATTAGGTAATCGTGGCCTTCGTACATTGTTCCTAAAACCGCCCAAATTTATCAATTTTAGTTTAAAACATTTTCTGATTCTCTATCTCATCTGAAAGGATCCCAACTTTTTCCGCATCTTTTATCGTCTCCTCAATCCATTTTATAGTCATCTTTGCTTTAGTAATGTAGTTGAAAATTCTTTTTGCTAACATACTCTCACTCATTCTCATTAGGGTTCCATAAAATTTCTGTCTTCTCTTGTGCATTGTGACTGTAATTTTCTCTGCATACCTATATACATCTTCATTGTTCGCCTCCCACCAAGCACCGTCTTGCTTTTACTGGTCCTAAGATTTTAGTCTCTTTTTTTTTCTAACTCGTCAGTCTCCATTTCCTTATTCAGTGCTGGTATTCTGAGCTGAACATTGCCTCCGTCTGGACTAATGTTGTATAATGTCTAATTTTTTCTATGGAAGAGATATTTTTCTTTTTGTATTTGTTTCGTGTTAGCTTATATTCTAGTTTCATCTTTCTGGCTTTCGCTTTCTTTCCTCCTTTAACAAAATCACTGTATTGTATTCATTCACTCAGACATTTAAATTTGTCTACTCCTTTCACTTATCCAAATTTAGATTTCAGAAGTTTTTCATTATTGTATTAGATTCTTCTTATGATACACTTCTAACTTTTTTCAAATTTGATTCTCGGGCACAAAATTATTGATGTATCTCTGGTATTACATCTCTAACGTTAAGAATCTCTTACACCACTGATCTGGTGTGGCGCGAGTAGCTTTTTGCAGTATCTTTATGAGTCTGTCAGTATCGAGTATTGCCAAGCACATGTTTCAGAGTAGTGATAAATCCCCTTATATTACCCCAAGTATTCTACTTTAGCAAGTATTCTACCTAGGCAAACAAAACCGATGCTGTTTTAATAAAAAATCAAGTGACTATGTGAAGTACTTTTCGAAAATCTGATATTCTCTTACATTGGAAGTCCGCGTATTGCTTAACAAAACTATATTCTGTTTAGAGTGTATTCTTGATCGCAGAACTAAGCACTATGCGTGTATGTATGCGTTGTTACCCAATATGTCCAGTCATTGAACATTCAATTCACAGCAAAAATCGAACATATGTGATATATTTTTATTCGTTGCTATTCATATCTTCCGTACTTGTCAGTACATGAAACACAGCATCAAATTATAACCTGTTTCGCCGTACATGACATATTTCCCTTCTTTTTATTTTTTGCTTATGACCTCGTACTTTGTTAATGTTAAGATTATTAAAGGCACGAAGGGACTGAAGACACTGAATGGGAAGAAATTCGGCCATGAATTCGGTACTGGATTCTGCCATTTAATTATAAATCCATTTTGTTTAAATAAGTAAGGAAATGAATAAAAAAAAGGTATTTAACTAGCAAGCGTATTTTGTCGGATGTGTGTATTTTATCGAAATTCACAGGTTAAGCAGAGAGTAATTATCGTCAAACATTAAGGAAAGAGTAAAACCAGTTTTGATTTATCTCAAATGAACAATCAATTTTTAGAGTTAAGAGAAAAATAAGCTCATTGCCCAGAAATCGACGGAAATGTATCTAGCAAGAAATTCATGGGTACTAAACTTGTAAGAAGAAGATGAAAAACAAATTGAGTTATAAAACTAATTGATTATTAGTGTAAAATATGAAAGATAAAGTTAAATCCATTATAGGACGAATAAATTATTTATTTGTACGTAATAGAAGAAAGTTTATTCACCGTTAGTATTTATTCAAACTACAACAGCAAAAAATACAGCAAACGTAGCTAATGAATGTTAATAATACGTCACATTTTCTTGTAGTTGTGTTAATATTTAATTTTATTATTTCCTAATGTGGATTATAAATTTTGTAATTACGTTTTATGTTAAGGTAAAGCTCATTAGATGTAGATGCAATTCCCCTTATTATTAATTAAGAAAATTAGCTAATGAAATCGTTCTTCAATAAATTGACAGTTTTAACATTATCATCGAAAATCTGATGCTTTAAAACAAATAAATTCAGCTACAAACAGCTGATTTAATTGATTAGTTTTTCAAATAGATTCAAAAATATTTACGCTCAAAAAATAAAATAATAGTGAACAGCCAATGCATGAATTTTCAATTTAACCCGACGGAAGGATAAATGAGCTGTACCTATGTCAAATACCGGTATTTATAGCTGTAAGAATTACCGGTAGATATAAATACCGGCATTTCATTATTTCTACATTCTTCTCTTCCTTAAAATGGTAGGTTAGTCACTGATTTTACAGTGTTTTTTTATTTATGCAACAGTCCTGTTAGTGTTCCGTGTTTTAGGAGCTTTCAACAGCACTTCACGATACAGAAGATACCCAGGTCGAGAATAAATCCTCAGAATTGATCAATACTGGTCACCTACACACTTCATCATAATACGTAACTAAAAACGACTTTTCATAGGCTGCTCCCACTATTACAGTCTTAGCATTCGCCGTTATTATTTTAAGGAGAAATTTCTTCAGAATAGTGTCATGGTAAGTGCAATACAGAGAAGCAAGACTGAGTACTATTGAGAACGGAATGTCAACAATAAATTTTTAAAACAGCCTTTAAAAATACATTAGATGCTAATTTAATCCTCATCGAAAATTTCTTGTTTTGAATTCCCATATATACTAAGCACGACAAAATTGTAGATTAAATTGGAAATACCATTCACAGAGAGCACAGAACACAGGCCTTCTAACCAAAAATAGATACTGCTAGGATCGCTTACGTGGTAGTCCGTGCCTTTATAAATACGAATTAGTGTTTAGAAACAATCTATAAAATCCAAAATGCAGAAAAATTTCTCTAGGGAAATGGTTGCAATCCTCAAGGGATTAGAAAGTGAGAGGAACTTGGGTTCCAAAACAACTTATTTTTTTACTTATGGCTTTACGCCTCTTTGACGTCGAGGTAATTAGAGACGTGCTGGGACTGGGATAAGGAACGGGAAGGAATTCTGCCATGGTCTTTTTGAAGGAAGCATACCGGCATTCGCCTGGAGCGATTTGGGGAAACCAACGAAATCCCAATTCTGGATGCCCAGACGCGGATTCGAACCGCCGTCCTCCCGAATGCGAGCCAGAGCGTTAACCGGTCACCCACCACGCTCGGTAAAACAATTGTACTGTCAGACTCCCGAATCGCTTTGGAGCCCATCTTCTACGTAACACATGAGCAACGAGTGTAGGTGTCATCTGCGATGGAGGTAGAAGAAAAGAGCAAACGTATTTCTTTACGTGGGTGAATGCACACACTGAAATAAACTGAAATAAGATAGCAGACAAACTTGAGAAATTGCATCGGTGAGTTAAAATGTCCATCCATCAAGCCTTTACATTCTGCAAATTGAAGTAAAACAACTATAGGTATGACATTTTGCGGGAAGACAACATCAAGAGGAACGAGAAGTAATATGGTTTAACTCATCCGGTAATTTACAGAGCATAGTGGCACCAAACATCATTCACGTTTTTTAAAAAAAATGACAGCTTTCATTGCTAGACAAAAACTCAGCCATGGCTGTATTACGAACAATTTCGACGCATGAACGTATCGAATACATCACCTCGTTTTCGTCTGCATGGAGAGATGACGAAAGTCTACGCAGTTCTTTCAAGAACTTTTGATATTAGGACTGCAAATACCAGTCAACGTTAATCATCTCCTGACATCATTCTTTTTCTTTTTTTTTTTTTTTTTTTTTGTTAATCGCTTTACGCATCGTCAATATAGAAGTCATTAGAGGCTGGAACATAATGGGAACGAGAAACAGGAAGGAATTTGGCCTTGACCTTTTAAAGGAATCATCCGGGAATTCGCCTTGAGTGATTTGAGGAAACCATGAAAAACCTAATTCTGGATGGCAGGACGGGAATTTGAAGGTACGTCCTATTGAATACGAAGCCATAGTGTTACCGCTCACCCATCACGCTCCGTGGATAACAGCAACATTTCTGTTTATGTTGTGTTTTTTTTCGTAATAGCCACCGTTACCGTAGACTGAAAATTCATTTTAGGAGGTTTAATAAAGTTTACCCTAATGTTTTAATTTTACAAAACATCTTTTAAGCAACTACTGCACTTACTATCAGTGTCACTGTTTGTACTAGTATGCTTGAAAGATATTTAAACTCCGTTGTTAGTTCCAGGCAAGTTGTTACCAAATAAATTTTTACCAATGGTTTCTCTATAAGAACCTCATTCTAGGGTTGGATTTTTAGATTTGGAATTAAATATTTTGCCTTAGCTTTCTGACGAAGTGATTATTGTCCGGAAGTATAAATCATTCGCTTTTCTCAGAACAGGAAAAAAACTAAAAAGATACCTTCAGTAAAGTTTGGCCGTTTAATATACACAACAATATAATTCAGTATTTTTTGATACACAAGTCTTTTATTTAGATTTTTTTAATCTGTTGCAATTCGGTTTGGACAACACAAGACAAACAGATGACTTAGTAGAAACTCGTTTTAACGACAGACTCTATCTAGCTTTTCTTCAGGTATATTTCCACCAGTTTTGCCTGTCTTAAGGAAATTTGGTCATAAATTGTTGCAACTTTTAGATACGCACTCTGAACAGCAATTACATTTTTTTGCCTATTTTATAAATATCAAAGAAGAGTCAAAATATTATAATAACTTTTAGAATTTATCAGTTCACATTTGACTTTAATAAAACAAAAGTGAATTTAATTTCAGTATGGCTCAAACATTTTCTTAAATGTGTGGAGCATAAAAAGTTATTGCAGATATTTGTTTTTGTCGAGTAGTAATAAATCCATTTACTTAAAAGCACTCAAGGGACGGCTTGTAACACAAAGAAGCAAATAATCAGTTTCTCGCACTGAGTCAATAAGTGTATTACCGCATCAAATGTGACACCCAATCTGATCAGCTAATATAGTAATCGTATTTAGCTTCGCACAAACAGTCCTGCATTGATGTCGAATTTTCGGTTATTGGTTTTACGCATACATCCAACAAATGGATCCCGATTATTGAACACCACAAAGCACAGTTGCTAGAGTGATTACAGAAGATGGATACTGTTCCCCAGCTTTCAAGCAAACAAGTTAACTCATCTCATTGGCTTAGTGCTTCTGTTTGTTATCCGTAACTGCGAATTTCGTCGTACTATACTCATGTTGGTCTCAGTGAAGTTTAATGAATGTGATAACGTTCTTTCCAATTCATAAAGTACAGAAAATATTTTTGTATGATACGAACCTGTTTCGTTGTAACATGTAAATAATAATATTTTTCGTAGACACACATTGATTTTTCTCTAATCAGAGCCATGTTGTTAAGATAAGAACTTAGGAGTTTCAGTTTAGAACATTATTATCACAAGTACATGATCTGAAGCACACTAAAAATCACAAGACTTGTTGAATGATGTCCTTTGTGAATATAAAACGTATAGCGAAAAATTTCATAGAACTTTAATGACTCTTTTTTAGACTTAACCGCAATCATATACACAGTTATCAGACACACTGCTAGTACCGAGTTTGTTCCCCCTTGTGGACCAAATTGAAATATCACTCTTAATTTAATTGCTTAGCAGAAGAGGTTATTCCTATTTTAACAGAATCCTTTAATTCGTGAAAAGGAAAGTTTTGTATCTGTATTTCCAGGTATATTTCTTTTCAGGTCTTATATTTTTACGAGCTTATATCGATTGTATATCCATCAGTATGCCAGTTGTTTCATGAACAAGATAAATCCATAAAATTCATAAGTATTTTATTCAGTAAGGAGTTCTCCAAGAAATTGCATATCGATTTTCTTTTTTTACAACCCATAATTTGGTACCTTCTATTATAAAAGTTAAAGAATTAGAAATATGACAGATGCAAGCGAACTGCAATAAAACATTCATGCGCTCTCAACACTCTTGAAAAACTATGATGTATTTCATGATAAATATAGCTTTAAAATCCACGGTATACTTCCTCAGTTAGCAACAACTAACGATTGCCTGGATAACTGTAATCATTATTATAGGTTTCAGTCATGTTTTCAATGAAACCATTCTCCAAAAATTCAAAATTCAATTGTTTACTCGATTTTTCCCAATTTTATATAACGAATCTGATACCATGTTAAGTACATAATAAATATTATATGAGTGTTAAAGGTTTAGTTATGGTTTAGAAACATTTAAAAGCCACGTAAGATAAGACGTTTTCTCGGCGTTTAATATGAATAAAATCCTCTCAGGGAACTAGCCGCGTGAGTCCATCAATAAAACGCAACGTTTCTGCGGTCTTAAAGACAGTGACACTGGACAATGGCGACTGATTTTAATGTTTTATTGTCGTACGCGTTTCACCTTTTTTTAGGTATCATCAGGTATTGGGAGTTTTTTAGCTGCATATTTCTGCTTTTCTTACAAACATGCTGCATTTGGGATTATCTGCGTAAACTAGTATATTTTTTATTTATATATATATTTCTTATTTTACGTGTAAGCTACTTTCTTTTCCCAGTTAGCTTTATATATCTGTTTGTCATCTCCTAATGTTAACCGTGCTTTCATCACACAAGTCCGTACTAGTGCCATGACGTTTTGATAATTAACTGAATTTTTCCATTGAGCTGATATCTCTGTTTCGAAAACATTGTTTCCATCTTAGTACTTGGATGATTAGAATCAAAACTAAAGTCTTTATTCCACTTTAACTGATATGAGATACTCTAGCTTCTATTTTTAGCTCTTAGTTTCTTATGATCTTTGGAGTATCCAGAGTGTCATATTTAGATTTAAACTTGAAAGTACGATAATAGTAGTTCGTAAAGAAGGAAACTAAACCGATGTTTTCATTCCTAATAATTTTCCCTTGAACAGTAAAATCTAAAAAAATTAAGTACAAATTTATTTTCAGATTTTACTCATTTTTATTTATCTGTAAAAGTTTTAATTTCCATGTATTAACAGTATGTTAATATTTCAGTATAACATTCCCAGAACTAACATATATCGCCATGAAAATAATGTTGCAAAAATTTTATCTTCTTAGAAGAAAGTAAATATCTTTTTCTGATACAGATGTTATATACCTTTACCTTACGATGACGATTTCGGCTATCTCATTCTTGTTCTGATTTTGATTTCCCAGGTTATGACGAAATTATGAGAGATTTTCTAATTATAAGAAAGATTACCTTTTTTTCCTTATGGATTTACGCCACGTCGACATCGAGGATATTCGAGACGGGATGGAATTTGAAACGGGAAGAAAACGCAATCAGAATGGCCGGACGGGGATTTGAACCTCCGTTTCTCCCGAAAGCCAGGTTCAAGCATTACCGTTCACCCACCAGGCTCCGTAATGATATATCATATGATGACATATCTGACTGGAGAGACTTCACCTCTCATATCTCCGTAGGCAGTTTTAGATTAATCTTGATTCCGAGAGACCGGAAGACCATTAGCGCACCAGCCCCATTAAGGGATGACCCGTACGGAAGGCTGTCGTTAAATTTTACCGTCATCCTCCCGATTTTCCTCGGATCTGTGGAGTTGTAGTCTTCCCTTTGGTATCCACGCTGTTTACAGACGTTTTTTATTGGAGCTTCATAAATCGCCTTATCCCGCGTCCAGTCGATGTTAAAGAATAAGCCAAGCAATCAATCCCTCTTACAAACACCTGTTGCCTTCACCGCCATGTCCACCTTCACTTCGGTTCAGCATACTACCTGGTTAAGGCCACGCATTCTATTCTGAATACTAATTCTTCCTCGATCAATGGTATTTATTTAGAACTAAGCTTTGAGTATGGTTCTCAAAGTAATAATTAAATATCAGATCTATGATTTTACTGTTCCACTTTTCAGTACCATTTTTTATTGTCCAAAATATCCATGTAAACAGCGCAAGTTATTGTTTACTTTACATTTTACTAAGCAATGTACGAAGGGAGGTGATAAAATTAAATAACTGTGTTATAGTACAATATTGATTTTAAATGACAGAACTTTTACTGTCATGAAATTTTTTCTAAGTAAAGTATAATTTTAAAAACGAATAACTATTACTTATTTGCTTGATATTTTTCTTTATTACCTATGTATCGTGTAAACTTTCTTTGTGTTTTTAGTAAACTTCCTTGTATCCTATCTTCTGCAAAATAAATCATAGTTTATGTGGTGAGTTGGTTCTAGTAACTGCTACGTAGAACACAGCTAAACATGGGATGCTCCACGCCTTACATGAATTTATTTATCTAACCGTCGTAAATAAATAAAAATTAACAAATAAAATTAAACGAGGGTTGCATTGTATTTTTTTTAAATATCTGTCCCGCTTTGTAATTTTTTTTTTCTCTGACCTTTGTATTTTTGTGCAGCTCTTTTCACAATAGACAATTGCCTTTCAACTGGCGCCGCAATTACACAGCCTTTCAACAATATAAGTGCAAATAATTCAATGCAAATATTTATTCGAGATTAAACAGTTTTTTTTTTACAATATAAGTGCAATTAATATCAGTTGCAGTTATTTATTTGAAATTTCCTTATCAGCCAAGTAGCTGCCAGTGTAACTAACATTGGCTCGATTTATTCAGGTAATATTCAGTTGCCAGGTACAACGCGTTTTGTTATGAAGAGATGTGTCTTCGTAAAGCATAATTTTAACACTAAACAGCTTTTAATTTATTTCGAGCTTGGATCAATCGGCCGAGGATAGCAGATACATGTTCAAAACGTATATAAAATAGCTGCCTTGTCTCGTAACCGTTATGCTTCGGTCCGACTTTTAACTGATGATTTGTGAACTGATTATAACTATTGAATAATTCAGTCTTTTCGTTTAAAACATTTTTAAATTTATTGTATATTATTGTAATCCTCTATGAACTACATTGAAACTCCGAAGATGGAAAGTTCATTTCGGCATTGATAATTCCAAGCAACCTATCTAGTCGTTAGCCTCCATCTCTTGATATTTTTTATCTCCATAGCAACCTACGTTGTTCTATTCTTTTTCTCTAAGAGTAGATATTATTGATTTTTGTCTACGCTCAAGGAGCAAAATATCATGTTCTTTCTTGAAAAATATTTGTTATTTCACAACCTGCGTCATATAATAGAAAATCCATGCTCCAAGAATTCAGGTGGAAACTGAACTCAAATTAAATAAGCCATTGATGCATAATTTAAAAATTTCATTAAATTTGGCACGAGACTTCTTATTAACATAGGGCCCATGGTCATATGAAGATTGACAGGTTAGTAATAAAGAAGGCACGGAGCTTGGTGGATGAGTTATAACGCTGTGGCCTCGCATTCGGGAGGTCGCCTGTTTGAATCCTCGTCCTCCGGATTTGAGTTTTCACTGATTTCCCCAAATCACTTCAGACAAATGCGTGGATGGTTCCTTCAAAAGCCATTGCCGAATTCCTTCCCGCGGTCCTTTCCCGCCTCTAACGATGAGGCGTAAAGCCCAAAGCAGATAAAGAAGAGATTGGGAAAAAAAAAAATTAAGAGCTCGCGATAGTTACACGCATTGAATACGATCTGTATTAATGTAATTGAAGGAAATATATGTCTCCTCTTGTCTCTGGAACACCTTAGCTTCCTGATAACTTGTTCATCTGAGGCCAATTCATAAATAGCCCAGATCATTACTGAAAACCGCATCATGCGGTTTCTGTGTTAGCGGTAGCAGGATTTGATCGTCAGCCAGTGGTGGTAACTGCCCATCGAGACGTATTATCGCTATTCAGACAAACTGTTGTGTAGTTTAATCCAGGATGTTAAGCACACAGTATGATCAGTTATTGGTCTGGGCTGTTAATTCAGGACGAGTGTCGTGGAACATGTGGTATGTGTAAACCAAAATATGCTTCTGTCACTTAGTTTCTTAGCAACAAAACTCTTGGAAGTTATCACCTGCAGGGCAGTAAAATCATTCTATATACGGGGGTGTTTTCGTTTGTCAGGTGCTACTTGACATTTCCTGTTTCAGTCTTAATAATTGCATTTTTCTGTAGGATATATCGTTTATTGCAATAGCCGTTGACATGAAGAAAGTGCGATGCGATTTTCTCACATAGTAACATCTACAACTTAGCATGCTTCTGAAAAAATAACGACATGTAGATCTGATTTCACTGGCACAGAGTAATGGATCATAACACCAATCCTTCACTTGCGACGCTACTGGCCAGAATTTGTTCTATATCTCACGTAGCTTCCACTGATAACGGAAACGAGAGTTTCCAAGTTTGTTACCGTTGTGTGAAAGACAACCATCGTCTATTTTTTCCAGTGTTCTACAGCATAAACCTTCTCATTTAATTTTTGTGTTGTTTGTACTCTGATATGTATAAAAGGTACCATAATCGCTTCGCTTTCATAACATACAATGCCCCATAAATACATATCTGGGAATTCTTTATGACTACTACAGCAATGTTTGAAACAATATATTTTTCTTTTATAAGAACACCCTTATTGATAATAGTGCATGACATTAAAAATAGTTTGTTATTAATTCTGAACTTTACTAAACCTGCATTTATTTTTTGTAGATCCAATTTTTTCCATTGTTTTATTTACAACATTAAGTGAGATTTCTTCTGATTCTTTTGAGCAAGCGCCATCAAACCTATTCTTTATCCTCGAATCTGTAAACTAAGTCCGAAATTTTCTTTCAGATGGTTCGTTATTTTCTCTGTTAAATAGAATTCATGATGAGCAAGAAGCTTATCATCCCAGCATTTATTTATAATCACCTGTCCAAGCCGTTTATCTTAATAGTTGAGGTTCCTCCATCTAGGAGGGATACGAGGGTCATCCAATGAGTTAAGTGGTATGACACTAATAAGTTAATAGAAAAGGTGTGTTCTCACTTTCAACATAGTCCACTTCGAAATGCACACGCTTCCTCCAAAGATGTTCCAGGGTCTTTCTTCCACTCACATAATAGTATTTTTTAAGGGTTCCAAAACTGAGGTGCCTGCACACATTACCTAACACAATATCTGACTTGAATTTTGCGAGACAGAAACTTCTGTAAATATAGGAAGAGATGGGTACTTTTAAGGAAGCCAATTCGGATAATCACAATGGTTTGTGGGAACTACTGAAACACATATTCATTAATTACATCTATGATTGTTTTTACTTATGCCTTTGCGCATTGTTAATGTCGAGATCGCATTTTTAAAGGAACCATCCCGTAATTTGATTTGAGAGATTTGGGGAAACCATGGATAATCCCAATCTGGATGTACGGACGGGTATTCTAATAGGCATCCTCCTGAATGCGAGGTCAGAGCCTTACCTTTCACTCACCACGCTCGATGCATCCATGATAATGAGAGGCTTGTGATTGGGAACATTGTCCTAATCAAACAGCTTCTTTTTGAAAATTTCCTCTTCCTTTTTCCTTGACAACTGTTCGTAGTTACTAGAGTAGCATGGCTCCGTGATGTTTTCGTCATTTTTCGGGGCCCAGGTTTCACTCCAGTCACAAGTCGTGCTGGAAAATATACTTAATTTGCCTAAAAAAAGGCAA
>JARYHS010009186.1:192831589-193208941 GCA_031002005.1 Vandiemenella viatica
ATGCACGAGAGAAGTAAAGGAATTGGGTTACAAAACTTTGGTGAGACCATTGCTCGAATATGGTAGTGTAGTATGGGATCCACAATTTGAGTATCAAATACAGGAGTTGGAGAAGGTGCAAAAAAGGGCTGCTAGATTTGTCTCTGGAAATTATCGCATAACGCAATCAGTAACAGATATGATAAAAGAGCTGGAATGGGACTCATTGGAAGACAGAAGAAGGGTGAAGAGGGTTATGGGAGTTTACAAGGCGTATATTGGCGATGAGGCATGGAAAGATATTGGTGTAAGGATTGAAAGTAATGCATGGAAGGAAAAAGATGACCATGACCACAAGCTGGCACTCGATTTCCGGCACAAGGGTGTAGGAAAATTCTCTTTTTTAGGTAAGGGTGTCAGGGAGTGGAATAAGTTACCAAGAGAAATGATGAATAATTTGCCAAAAACGTTGAAAGAATTTAAAGTTAAAATTTGTAAATGGTAAATGTAGGTGGATGCAGAAAAGGGGGAAGATGGGTGTTTAGGGATATTGCCACTGCAGTTTGCACTTCATTTCAATTTAATTTAATTTAATTTAATTGAGATACTTAACTGGGTGACAAGTTTAGTAAAAAAAAGTTGTTTTCAGAAAGACGTCCAGATTTTTAATCATGAAAAAAAAACTGGAACGAACTGACAAAAGAAACATCATCAACCTCAAGTGACGTGTTTCGAGCCTCACCTTCTTACCTTAGGGGAGGTTTTTGAATCCTACCTGTTTATACAGGGCGTTGCGTTTATGACGCGTCCGCGCGTGCGGCAATAGTCGCCCGGCACTGCGCAGGCTCGCTTGCCGCCATCTGACACGGGGCAGCGCCCGTGCTCAGGAACGCCTCTTACAAAGAGTTAGCCAAAACCTCCTTAGAAGATGTCAAGCGTGTATTGAAGCCGATGGCCCACATTTCCAGCACGTGCTATAAGGTAAGAAATCGACGCACGCAAGAGGCATTCCGGAGCATGGGCGCTGCCCTGTATGAGTTGGCGGCAAGAGAGCCGGCGCTGCGCTGGGCGATTATTGCCGTGCGCGCGGACGCGTCATAAATGAAACGCCCTGTAGTACGACATATACATGTCTGAATAATCCTATTAAATTATTACCATTCATGAATTAAAACTATCCAGTCTTGAAATGCAGAACCAGCTATACCTTTTATGTATAACTGAAAATCTAAGTCGATACTCTATCTTTGACGACAGTGCCCTAATATTAGAAAACGCCGACCAAAATTTTATGGACACATCAAAAGAATGAACCCTAACAGACTGACCAGACAAATAGTTGAATTCTATGAAAACCGAAGTAAATTAATATCGGATACAATGAAATGGGTTGGATAAATCAAGAAAGACCTCAAATTAGCAGGAATTGTTCCAGAAGATATTGAAAACAGAGACATATTTAAATCCAAAATTCACAAGTGGCAAGTTGACCGGGAGAAAGGATTTAAGAAAAGACCAGGAACAACATGGTCAAATGAGAGGAAAGAAGCCCACAGCAAGCGTATGAAGGAAATATGGGCACAAAGGAAAGCGAACAAATGCTTCTGAGTATTTTTTGTAGTCCTAATGGGCTTATACGCAAATAATAATAATATAGTGTAGTCTTTACCTTGTTATATCTCATATTATACCACCAAGAAAGTTGAACATCCTATGTTAATTTCCCTCTTAGCCGAGCTCCGATGATTGTTCTCTTGTCATATTTCGAAGATAAATCTTGGAATCCTTCTTCTGTTTCACCTTGTAATAAGTCGCGTTCCCAAAGCGAGGCTGTGTGCACTTATCGAGGGAGGGCTATTTTTCGGCGTGCGGAAGCCACGAGCCGGTTCGTCAAGCCACCTGCTGCGCCGTAGACAATAACAACAGGGACAGCCAACCTACAGACAATAGTGACCCGCCACTCGGATGTTCTTGTATGCTGTTACATGGAATGCTGCTCGGAGGTGGAGTGGAGACGAGACACTTCTGGACTGTATGTCGAGGTGAGAGAGGGACTGCGAGACCACCGCCATCCTCTGTGGGCCTGAGGTTCATTTCCCGTCGCCGGCAGTGAGCAGTGCGCGGACACGGTAATGTGCCTATAAAAGTGAGACTTTGTGCAACATATCAAGAGCCCGGAAAATACCCCTGAGAAGCTACCCTGATTTGCTGGATACTTGTTTAAAATATTCAAATTTCACATGTCAAAGTTGGATGTCTTTTAATTTGTATAATAAATTCATGTCTTTTGTTACCCATCTTTCATATTCTTGTAACCCCTGAGGCATGTCATGTGCGAGGCTTAATATTGATATATTGATAGAGAAAGATAGAAAAGTTTCAATTGCTGACGCCATACAGGGTGTCTAAAAGGTAGAGCCACCCCCACCTAAAGAGATTATTACATATGGCGCCCAACGTTGGGGCTTTGCGGGCTCATTTTTCGCAGCAGGTACAATTGTTATTGAACCCCGCTGTTATCACCACCTTTAAGCAGTTTGTGGCTACCTTGAGGATGGTGGAAGAAGGAGAAGAACGTATGAGATATGGGCCTTCCGCATACGACGCGAGGGCCGGCGGCCGAAACTCTGGGAATATGGGAAAGTCTGGGGGACACCAGAGCAACCAGAGAGGGAATGGCGACCGAAAACAAGGGTACTTCGGTAACAAACGATCCGAGAATTCCGGAAATCGCTCACCACCACATCATGAGGCCGACGTCCATGCACTGAGGGTGCAGGAAGATCTGTCTCCTGCACTCACGGCGCAAGGTCACGAACGCAGTGAGGATAGTGGTCTCACTGTGTCGTCACAGAATACCGGTGGGATGGCATGAAACAGGATAGGGGTTCCTCCGGGAAGTGATGAAAGACACGTATCCGGCAATGATTTAAACATTTGGAAGGATGGTTTGAGTAACCTGGAGGAAACAGACCCCCCAACACGACAACACCACGGGAGAGTAGGGCTTTGCCCAGTCATAATGTTTGCATTCAGAAGATGGAGTTCGTCGCCCTCATCGACAGCGGTAGTGCTATAACGGCGATTGCGGAAAGATTGGTAAAACAAGCCATAGAGTCGGGAATCCCTATAAAATTCCTACAGGGTGAGAAGTTGTCACTGGTGCCAGCATTTGGGCAGAAATTGAAAACAGTTAATAGGCAAGCGTTACTGAGTATTACGCTTGGCGAAGAGAGCCTGGAACTGCTGGCATACGTTGTCCCAGGACTCAGCATTGGTCTCATAGTGGGAGCTGATGTTTTGAGTGAGAAAAGGGCTTGCATAAGTTGGGAGAAAAATACGATCACGGGATTGACGGCTAAAGAGATACAGTGGGATGCAAGCAGCGAAAGCTACGGCCTGCGACTGGTCCGCATCGAGGAGCCAGCGAGTGAAAGATTGCCCCAGCAACTGAGACGCTACATTGTTGCAGGTATGCGCGCTCGTGGATGAGAGAAATGAGATTCTGTGTGAGTTGGAGCGAAATGCAATGCGCAATGACACTCTGAACGTCACCAGATGGGGAAAGCTGAAAGAAGTGCTTCGCAGAAATCTGGCCGTTTTTTCTTACCGCCCAGGAAAGATCATAGGAATAACGCATGAGTTCAAATTAAACAGTGAAAGTCCTTTCCAAGCACACAGCTACCCGGTACCAGCAAAGCATCGAGAGGCGGTCAGGGATGTTCTGCGTGTGATGCTAGAGCATGGAATAATTTCGAAGGCCCCTTCGCCATACGTGAACCCCATTGCAGTTGCTGTCAAACGAGATGGAACCGCACGTATTTGCCTTGACGCTCGGAAGTTGAATGAGCGAATAGTAGGAGATGCGGAACGCCCGGAACCAATCGCTGATCTTATTAGTAGATTCCATGGCAAGAGATGGTTTTCCACCATTGACGTGACCGCAGTTATCATCAGGTAGAGCTTCACGATAGGTGTAGACCATACACTGCTTTCCTATTCGAAGGAACCCAGTTCATGTTCAACCGAGTTCCATTTGGGGTTCGTGATTCGGCTAGTGCGTTTGTGCGAGCACTGAATGAAGTACTGCCAGCCGAGGTGAAGGAGTTCTGTGCAGTCTACGTGGATGATATCCTGGTATTTTCGGACTCCTTCGAACAGCATGTAGACCACTTGAATACACTGTTCGGTGTTCTGGCTAAGCGTGGGCTGACGCTGCGGCCGGACAAATCAAACCTCTGTGCACGAGAGGTCAGCTTCCTGGGTTTCGGGTAACTCCGGAAGGTATAGAGGCCGCGCCGGAAAAGGTGGAAGAAATTTTACATTTCCCACCTCCCACGTGTGTGAAACAGGTGAGGCAATTCTTGGGAATATGTGGCTATTTTAAAAATGGTATTAAGGATTATGCACAGATAAATGAACCACTATATTTTCTGCTCAGAAGGGTACCCGTTGGAAGTGGGGTAAAGAGCAGCAAGATGCGTTCCAACAGTTGAAAGACGCGTTTCGGGACAAAGTGACGCTCGCCCATCCAGACTACACGAGGCCGTTTTTCCTGAATTGTGATGGCTCTGGGAGGGGTGTCGGGGCAGTTTTGCAGCAGCAAGCTGATGATGGACGTCTAAGGATAGTGGCGACGGCTAGCCGCACATTGCGAGGGCCGGAACGGAACTACCATACCACCGAGGTGGAAATGCTTGCTTTGGTGTTTGCAGTAACAAAGTTCAGGCCGTACCTGGTCGGTAGCAAAACGTTTCTGAGGACGGATCACCAGGCGTTAACGTTCCTAATGAAGTCGAAGTTCACTTCGAGTCGGGTAACTCGATGGGCACTCCTATTACAGGAGTACGATATAGAAGTGTCGTACTGCAAGGGGGTGGATAACAAGATGGCGGACTGGTTAAGCCGTTATCCTAAGGATCTTATTCCCTCAATAAGCCATGCGGCAAGGGGGACATGAGATTATGATCGCCGCTGCGAGAGTGATCGCTGGCGTCGACCCAGGCCAGTTCCGAAGTAAATTGATCCGTGAACAATGCAAGGACGAAGAAATAAGGAAAATAAGGCAGTTCATCGAGGACGAAAAAAAACGAAGTAGATCAGCGGATCCGTAGCGTAGCCCTGATGTGCAAAATTCATGAGGGTGTGTGTTTCAGGCTGGACCAAGCCATGGAGAACTGGCTCGCGTGGCTGCCACGGACAATGACAGGAGAGGTGGTCCAGATGTACCACGAGCACTTCGGGCATCAAGGCACAGAAAGGACGATTAAAATGTTACGTCGAGAGTGGTATGTGACCGCTTTAAAAATGTCTGTAGCGAAGACGATTCGCGAATGCGATCTGTGCCAACGGGTCAAACATCCGAATAGATGTTACATAGGAGAGCTCAGTCCAATAACCCCGAGTGCACCAAATGAGTTGGTGTGCCTGGATTTTTTCGGCCCTCTTCCGCGGGGCAGATTTGGCCGACAATATATCTTAGTGGTTGTCGACGCATTTACCAAGCTGGTCCGCTTGTATGCTACTAATACCACGACGACGAGGCAATGCCTCCGGATCATTCTGGACAAGTACGTGCCGGAGTGTGGCCGTCCGAAGCGCTTACTCAGTGATCACGCAACGATTTTTCACGAGCAAGAGATGGCGGGATGCCCTGTCAAGGGCAGGAATAAAAGCTATATTCAGCTCTATCAGAAACCCTCAGAGCAACATTGTAGAGAGGTATAATCGTCAGCTGGGAGCATATTTCCGGATGTTAGTCGGCGAGAATCACGCCGGCTGGGTGAAGCATTTACCCAGAATAGAAGGTTTTTTTAATCTCAGTATTCATTGCAGCACTGGGCACAAGCCGGTGGAACTCCATTTCGGTACGCCCGCGGACACGCTGGTGGACCAACTAGTGGGTTGTCCAGAACCTGTGGTGAGCACTGAACCAAGTGAGAGGTTGGCGCAAGCGAAGGAATTTCTGATGGAGAAGGCGAGGAAGCGGCAGGAGAGGGAGACGGGTAGAGAAGCCTATGTCTTCAATGCCGGTGATCTGGTATTGGTTCGTTGTGCACCTCAATCAGATGCTTTTAGGAAAAAAATTGCCAAATTCTTCCACCTTTTCAAAGGGCCATTCTGTATAAAAAAATCTGTGGGCAGAAATGCGTATTTACTTATAGACGGCAATGTTGAGGTGGGAATCTATAATGCTCGTAGCCATTCATAGATGTGGAGGCTGTTGGTGATTTTCTTCCAGCTTGATGCGGGGGATGTAGAGCATAGTGGTGATGGCGAGGTGATAATGCTGCCGTGAAGATGGTTTGGCGACGTTGTGGGAGTTTTGAAGTGACAGTAATCCCGATTATTCGTTTTGACTTTAATCGAATTGTCAATATGGGTAAGAAGTCCATGCACTATGACTTTTCAATGGTGATCCGCCGAGAGCATGGGATTTGTTGTGGTTATGGCGATGTTGACTGGGTAGGGAGTTGTCCATGACAGCGTGTGGTCAGCGTTGACTCTCTGAATTTCTCGGAATAGGGGAACCAGCAGGTAGACTAATCCCCTAGTCTTTTGAGTGGAGCTGGAAGCCGGCAGGTGTGTGTCCTTGACTTTGTTCTGGGCGAATGAACGGGGTGAGATGACTGTTTGTGAAGAGGCAACTACCTACGCCAGTAACGCTTGATTGTAGTATTGTTATGAATGGTGTTCCGTTGTCAATGGATGAGTCGTGTTTGTAAATGCTGTTAGATTCGAGGTATGTGTACAAATGTTGTGATTGGTGCATCATCTGTCTTTAATTGTTTTCATAGCATGAGTTTTGTTATTTTACGCTTTAATATATATTAGAGGACATTGGTTGATGTTATTTCCCTCTAATCTGATGTAATTATATTGTAAGAAACTGGATCATTAAGTTTAGATTTTATGTGATTATTGAGTGGCACTGATTGATATTGCCACGTGTTTTTATCTGTAATTGTATTATGTGTGAAGGTGTATGTGAATTATGGAGGGGTATCTTTTATCCTGTATTGGGAGATTTATATTTTGGAAATTTTAAGATCATTGATATAACGATTCCTCAGAGCACCATGTTCTCAATTGATATTTTGGAATAGTATAACATGCATATATTATAGGTTAAGAACAATAGGTACTGAAAGACTTCAGCTGTGTAGAGGAAGAGTTGTGGAGGGACAACCTCACGTAAAAATTTTCATTGTTTCTTATTTTGATGGACCTGTAACGCTTAAAGACATTCCATTGTGAATCTATAGTAAGCGCTTATATCACACCATGATGAGTACTGTGAACCATTGTTTTTTTTTGTGTTGTATATTTTTTTATGTTATGTGTATAATGTATTATGTATAATGATAGATTAAGGCTGGACCCTACTGTTATGTGGATGGTGCACTTTGGATGGCTGATGCATTGGGGAGTTTTGCACACGAAGCGAGTTGTATTGTAAACATTTACTGTTTGGCGCCTTTGACGCGTCCTCGCATGACATTTCCGCAGGGGAATTTTGTTTGAAAATGGGTGAAGTTTATAAATATCTTATGAAATTGTAAGTTTGCAGGGTTTTATGGCTTTGTAAATCAAGGGTATTGCTATCAAGAGGGCAGGAACTGAACTGTGAACAAAGTTGCAGAGAAGACTTTATAAGCAAATTTAAATTCCATGGAATTTAAATTTTGGTGGGTTGTTCGGCAAGCTGTAATAAGTCGCGTTCCCAAAGCGAGGCTGTGTGCACTTATCGAGGGAGGGCTATTTTTCGGCGTGCGGAAGCCACGAGCCGGTTCGTCAAGCCACCTGCTGCGCCGTAGACAATAACAACAGGGACAGCCAACCTACAGACAATAGTGACCCGCCACTCGGATGTTCTTGTATGCTGTTACATGGAATGCTGCTCGGAGGTGGAGTGGAGACGAGACACTTCTGGACTGTATGTCGAGGTGAGAGGAGGGACTGCGAGACCACCGCCATCCTCTGTGGGCCTGAGGTTCATTTCCCGTCGCCGGCAGTGAGCAGTGCGCGGACACGGTAATGTGCCTATAAAAGTGAGACTTAGTGCAACATATCAAGAGCCCGGAAAATACCCCTGAGAAGCTACCCTGATTAGCTGGATACTTGTTTAAAATATTCAACTGAGCTAACCATCCATAAAACTTCACATGTCAAAATTGGATGTCTTTTAATTTGTATAATAAATTCATGTCTTTTGTTACCCATCTTTCATATTCTTGTAACCCCTGAGACATGTCATGTGCGAGGCTTAATATTGATATATTGATAGAGAAAGATAGAATAGTTTCAATTGCTGACGCCATACAGGGTGTCTAAAAGGTAGAGCCACCCCCACCTAAACAGAATATTACACTACGCTTCACCACTTTCTTACCAGTTTCTTAGAGACTTTTATATTTAATTATTTTCACGACAAACTGTTTAGTACTTATTCCTTCTAGTGTCCTGCCAATAATCCAGAATTACCACGGTGCGCTTTCTCGCATTTCATCTTCAGCTCTTCTCATACGCTTCTTGATGCCATCTGTTCGGTCAACGACATTTGCACAATATAGCTCTACCAAAGCAATACTGACAATCCTTAAACTTTCCATCCTCACATTGAATGCACGCATATTTACAGTATATGTAAGATTTATTGAAAGCAGGGTACATATGACAGACATCTCATTTCACTCCGTTATTGAAGAAATGAAGGGATATGACCTCGAAATTTTCCGTGTTTCGACGCCGCAACAGTCTACATCGATGGTAAGCAGTGGTTATTCTCCTATTCAAATGTTTAATGTATCCGCTGTAAAGTGCCTTTGTTTCATAAATGTAGATTCGCAGTCGTAAAGATAGATGCAATATGTCGGGTTATGGATACATTTTATTGATGATTTTTGACCAGACTCTTGCAGCTGCCAATTACTTCTTATACGACAATGACGAAAAAGAATATCATAGTTTTAATGAAGTGCTTTCCAATGTTGTAAACTCGGATTTTTCACCCCACCAAACAAAACAAAAAACAAATAAAATATTTGACTGACCCACAACTTTATCGTACTATTGCACTCTTATTCATGTTCAGATCTGCTGTTAAGCATTGCTATCAACTTCCCTACGTTTACTGTATACGCACCTATTTTATTATGACTTGCAATCGTATGTAGGGACCAGTTCCCCAGCTGTTATTGGTTCGCCATTAGTTGTTATTGAAGGAAAAACACTGACGTAACAGAGATAACTGAATTGCAGTTTATCGTCTTTGTACTGTTTGCTGTGTCTGAACAATGGGCAATGTCTGATGACCGATATGAACAATAGTAATGAAATCTTGGAATCCATTGCACCACTTGTTCTATTTTTATTTCTAAAGGTCGAGTACATAGACGTAGCAACTTTCCAAAGAGGCATGATGTGTGGAAACACATCGAAAAGTATTTGAATTCTGAAACAAAACATTTGGTTATTTAAAGCATCGTTTTTTTATACATTCTGAAATAATGTGTTCAGTATACTTTCAATGTACCGTACCTGTCGAAATTTTGCGTCCTGAAAAGTTTTCTTTGGTTGATAATGAACACGGAAGGTATATTGTTGTGTGGTAATATTCAATTGTCCTCGTACACTTAAGCAGCATCTAATAAAAGGAACGAATATTAAATAGTGTGAAAATGACAAAAAGATCAGCAAAAACACATATTATTGTGAATTACTAAATTCAGATTTGATGGTAGGTGCATCAACCATAACATTACATTATGATGTATTAACATGTCTTTAGTTATTTAATTCATCAAGCCAGCTGAAGATGAAAAACACCTATCTTCATACAGTCACCTAGGATTACACCCAGATTTCAGTTTTGGGCTGATAAGATGTCAACGAAGTATTCTGAGCACAAAACATGCTATTAGAGCCTGTCGAAGGCAGTTACAGAACTAATTTGAAATGCGATGTAAAACGTGAGTTCTTTAAGCAAAATAATTTACCTCATTTATTTTCGGTAACGGTGCATCTAGAAATTTCTTGACATTTTTATCTTGGCTGTTACATCACCTTTGTGAACTTACTGAAAGCTGTTTGGAACGTAAATTTTTGAGTTCTGATTTTTAGTTGAAACTCAGTGCTTCGTATTTTGCCGACATGATTTTGTTGAGAACATTTTGGTCTTCTATTTTACTAGTGAAAAAGCATTGTGATAGATCAAAACTTCTGTTAAGAAATTTCGAGTCATTCTTCATGTTTAAGGATCGCGGAAAAGCTGCCTTAAAAACTTTTGTATCATGTTTACATGTTTCAGAACTCTGTTAAATGAAAATTAGTGAGATCAACAACATGACACATGGTATTTATGACATGGTTTACGTCACTGGATATAATACAACTTTGTTAAGTGTCCTCCTGTTCTATAATCCGTTGTATTATTCATTTTGTACTTTGAATTTTTTAATTACTAAGCTTCTAAAAATTTGCAGGAAATTTCATGTAACCCTTCTATTATTTCTAGCAGAAAATAATAGGAGAAGCAAGATTCAAAATACGATCTATACAGAAGCAAAGATTTTGTATCGAGGGTAGTAGGATTCGTTAGGAAGTCTCCTAACATATTTTAGTAGGCGTTAAAATAAATAAAATTTTCCCATAATTTTATATTTAGCATTTTTGTGTCAAACTCATGAATTCAACTTTTGAAATGTGCAGGTCCTCCTGACGTCTTGGTTTTCTACTATTTTAATTTCGTGTGATAACAGCACTGGCACAGTGATGACCTCCGTACTGAACGGAACATATCACTTTTTTCATCATTAGCAGAAATTTGTAACACAACACAAAAACGAGTATCATTGACGTTATAAGTTGTTGTTTGAATATTAAATTAAAAAAGAGGGTTAACTTCAATGCAAAAATGAGTTAAGCCACCTATCATTATTATTAAAATAAAAACCACTAATTCTTTCTGTTTGCAGATAATTTAATGACAAAAGTAGGCATTGAAAGTGTTAAATGTCATATTATATTTTTGCGTGACGAGAGGCCGCAATCCACTTGAATTAATTTCAGCCAGTAATTATACAACTTTTAAAAAAAAATTCGTTCCGAGAATTTTAAAAAAAAAAAAAAATTACGAATTTTGTTAAGTCAGCAAAAAAAAAAAAAAAAAAAAAAAAGAAAAAAGAAAAAAATTGATGGTGTATTTTTTTTTACGGTTTTATATAGCATATAGTTCTTCTGCAATATCAAAATTAATTGCTGCGGTCTGACCAAAATTCCACTCGTTCACTGTTAAATAAGTTATAATTGATCCAATTAAAGTGTTACGGACAGCATGTTGCCATCACATGCTGTCCGTAACATTGTTTAAGTGTCAGAGGTTTGTATGGATGTACGGACACTGATATCAGTATTATTTCATTAATTAATCCACGCATAGCTTAGCTCCCAACATTCAGTGAACTGTTTAATCATTATAACGATCGTGCACGGTCAGTTAGCCGTCTACAGAATTCTGTGTTACACATTCCGTGTGGACGCGTAAATTCAGCGCTGCTAGAAGCATAATATAATTTAGGAATTTTTTTAATAAGGTGGTGCGACTTTTTCTTTAATAGTGATTTAATTAGTTTACTCTTCAGTTGTTGATAAATTATGGAAAAACTACTTTAAAATACGTTTTTGGACTTAATTTATGTGATACAGTATCATAGAATCAGACAAATTTTCAGAAACTACAATTTAAAAAATTCAAAGAAAAAGAATATATAAATTATATTGATGGGTATATACTTCCTGTTGTATATAAATTTAAAAGCAGTGGATATAACCCCTCTTTAGAAACCACGGCAGACTGTCAATGATTGCATAGAGAGGCATTTGAAGTAACCAATATATATATATAGAATGGTTGAAATCACTTTCAACTTAATCTACCCGCCAGGTAAAAATTTATTTTAGTGGTACGAAGCAAGCATCAATACAATCACAAAACGTGTGAACAGCAAAGTAATTAATTATCTCTCTAACTTCTTATAACACTATTTGCTAAAAGAGATTTATGAATCAGGCATTTATCATAATTTCACAGCAATCTCGATAACTTCTAAGTAAGATGCATTTTGGAGTATTATAATTCGCACAGATTCTATTTGCATGAAGTATATAACATTATACATTATTTTATACATTATGCCAAGTCACATCAACACCAGGAACGTATCTTGTAACCAGCTTGACGCAGGAAAGAATGAGAGTTTCGACATTTTACTGGATAATGTTTGAAACGATATGAATAAATGATGATATTTATTGAAAGACAGGACTGTATAAATAAGTTAGCAGGTATTCAGATAAGAAAATTCGAAATAAATCACATTTACGATGTCATATTAGGCCAAGGAAAAGCAACGATCCTGAACTACACCTTCACTTTAATACCTATAAATATAATATGTGATAGATGTTGTTTCGGGGATGTACAGCCAGAAGTTAGTAGTCACTGCGAGAACCAAGTCAACAAAATCAATAATGATCTTATGAAATACGTACCGCTATATTTCGAGATAGTTATTCTCCTGCTGTATTTATAGTGTCCCCTTAACAATCTTCCACCAATTATTAGAAGCGTAGTTAAAAATAAAGCAAAAAGTTCGAAGGTAAAGGAATTCAAAGGGATGAAAACTGTTTTGCCGTAAACTTTTTGCTTCCATGCGGTCACCCGATTCGGGCTAGGAAAGGTGTGAAAAAAAAGTGTTTGTTCACTGCCCACAGTTCCCGGTGAGCACCTCTAACATGTCAGTATCAAATATTGTTCCATTCTTAAATTTTATTTTTTGAGCGGTACACAGTGCAAGTTATATTTCGTAATATTACCTGGTAAATGTCAGAGAATCTCAGTGAAAGTAAATTAAGAAAATTTTCCGGATTCGAAATTTAACATTAATTTTAGTAGGATGGTTGCATTAAGAACTGAAATTAAATGATTAAAAAGTACTTTATAAAATATTTCTTTTTACTTTTACAACACTATACAAACTCACCTTCCCTCAATTTCGTATTCAACTAATTTTATGTTTTGCTGTTTTTAACATTTCCATGGCCAGTAACAAAATAAAACTTTTTCATTTTGCCGATTGGTCAATGAGTTTATATTACTAAAAGTACGACTATAAAAAAAAATGAAGTCGAAGATTTGAGTTTTCAAAGTTAAGTGTAATACAAGTCCTTATTGATAAAAATGATAAATGGAACTGAGTTAGCTCTACGTGGTAGGAAAAAAATTCGATGCCATCGTACAGGAAAACCAATCATTCAATTACCGCAGTTAATGACACTTAATACTCCTTTATTTCAAGTTCTGTTCATTAATACCATCAGATTTCAGTCTCTCGAATTCTTGTTAACTTATCGTTTACCGAATATTCCCTAAGGTACTTAAAAATAAATAGAACGTGGCATAGCATACCTTCCTGAGAACAACAGCAATCTTTGCCGTATTCGACTTTAAACATGGTACCATGATGGCTCAAAAAATGCTGGTCTTGTAAAACCAATTAGTAGTTGAAATTGTGTGTTACCATTTCCTTTGATATCTATATTGACTTCTTCACATTTCATTCAAAATCAAACACAGTGCATACTTCACAAGCTGAAATCTGTTTATAAGACTACATTAGCCATTTTACGAGTATCTCAAACCGGGATTTGAATAGTTACAATAAGTCATTACTAATTTGGATAGCCGCGAAAACACAAAAAAGTGATTTATACTATCTGAAGAATTACTCCTGAAGTAAAATCTTCCTTAAATTGTTGATGAAGATGGAAAAACAGCTGAATGAAGTTGTGGACTAAATCTTGAAGGCACGTTGAGATCACTCTTGTATTCGTTACTTAAATTGGGAAATAAAAACGGGCATATTCTGCAAAATAAAGAAACGTATTGTGACTTTATTCTATTTGGATCTCTATTTCTCAAACCGTTTAACTTAGCTCATAACGTGTGTTCCACTGCTCGCAACTTCAACACCTGTCCATTTTGGTTCTGTCCATCTCAACAAAATAATTATATTTCATGTCGTATATTACGGTTGTCATGTTGTAAGAAGAGGAAAACCTATACTCGCTTTAGATTAGTTCACCCGTGTGTCTCAAACAGTATTGACTAAAGGTCAATGTTAATATTTTTACGTGAATGATGGTCGGTCACTTCTCGTACTTGATAAATGATTCCATGAGGGTTACAAACACATGTCGGAACATTTTATCATCTGCTTACGGAGAGGGAGGCAATTTCGTATCGAATATCAATTAAATAATCCTCACTTTGGAAAGTTTTATTCACACGTTGCTCTCTTTTACCGAAAGGTCCAATTTCTAATGGTTTCAGCAAAGTAATGCGGTATTTGAGCTTGAAAGCCAGCAAGAAAAAATGTCCCAGAATCCAAATCAAGGAAGTGGTGAGGATGCATCACGTCACAATCCACATGTTTTTTCGGCGTCAATTTTTATTTTTTGTTATGGTTATGAAACCCGTGACCCGAATGTCATTTGAACGCCAATGCCTGCAGACATGCCACCTGGCACACAGGACAGTAAAGCAGGCCGTCTGCCGCGGCGCTCATTACAAACTGCAGCCCTCCGCGTTGCGGGGCCACTTTACGAGCGTCGTGTAAAACGCGCACATTTTACGACTATGCAGGGAGCTGCGCACGTTACACAACAGAGCGGTCGCAGTAAAACAGTAACGCACGAACCGATGGCCGGTTTACGCCCGATGCCGCCCATACTCATCAGAGAGGCCGCTGTGAGAATTTAATTTACCTTAGCTCTGAACGGGCAGCGTTACGTTCTGGTAATAAACCTGCTGCCATTCTTTATGTGTCTTTCACCTGCATCCAAACTTGATTTATATCGTTTTGGTGATCCATGTACTTTATTTGTTAAAGAGCCTATAAAATTACGTTAGATTCTTTAGATTACTATAACATGACCTCATGTAACAATTTGTTTCGTTGATGGTTTTCTAAATCGTTAATTTTAGCTGGTGGATTTAAGACCGTGTAGTTGCATGAAGCCTCTTTGATTGCTACTTAGGTCGCAGCATGTCTCCTGAAGTGCTTTTCACTTTTGACAGTTGTATTGTGACTAAAGATGTATCCTACTAAGCCTCCATGGTAAATATAATACCAAAAATACAACAATAAATCCAGGTTATTTCCTTTGTATCTACACACAGTATAAAAGGAAGCCCCCAATGCGTGTTTATCTGAGAACCTTTCGACTACTTTCATTTAATTTTCGATGTTATATTCAGCATTTCAAGAGGAATACATCATTATATTAAAACTTAACCCAGAAAGTTTTCTTAGAGTTTGCTGCCTAAATCGTAAAGGATATAACAATGAGTGGTAGAATTTTAGAGCATAAAACGATTTACAAAAAATTCTGTGCTACCATATATCTATCTATAGAGGATAACTTGCAATACCGTAAGCTGACTTACGATTTAAATTAGCGGAGAAGAATGAACGTGAAGCTTAGTGTATTTTTTCGTTTAGTTGCTTCATCCATATCAAAATTAATCATTTCGTTCCACATAAAAAATCGCGCATATAAGCCTTTGGAAAATATTTAACTGAAACATTTTCAATATCTTTCTCACTGAGAGGTTAGTATTCTGGAACGCAGAATAAAATACTACGTGCGTCTGTCGGACAGGACTAAATTTTTCTATTTAAGCGAAATATACGGTTAATAATCACGGTGGCACAATTAATGAGTGAAAAAAAACCAACAGGCGCAATATTACAAAGATTTCAAAAAAATGATAGCTGGCAGTTTTGTATGGTGCAGCACTACTAATACTAAGTATGACCTGTATACTGAGGAGGTTACGATTTATAGTAACGAAAAAATCATAAGTGCAATTTATGTATGGTACCTCTTTAATCAATTTTCCCAAACACCACCGAAATTTTATACAATCAATTTCGTCAAGAAATTAACTGAACTACGAGATAATGAAGGCTCAATACTCAATAGTTTTCTATTGTTCGATATGAAAGCGCTAATATATTAGGAACTGTTGTTTGAAGAATACAAGTCAAAGTATCGTTTACTTATGGCTTTACGCCACGTTGGCGTCGAGGTCATTAGAGGTGGGATCGGATTGGGAACAAGGAACGGAATTTGACCATTGCCTATATAAGGAAGCATCTCAGCATTCGCCTGGAGTGATTTGGGGAAACCATGGAAATCCAAAATCTGGAAGCCCGGACAGGGATTCGAGCCCGCGTCCTCCCGAATGAAAGGCCAGAGCTTTAGCGCTCACTCATCATGCATAATAAGGATCATTGACATTACTAAGATAATTTAAAAAAAGAGGATTTAGAACATTTTAGAGGTGCTGGGCCGAGAGCTATGGAATTTTTGATGGCGAATGAAATGAATGGTAATTAGTTCTTGGAGTATTTGTCTTGTATTTTTTACACCTAGGAAAACAAACTAATTTATTACATTCTTTTTTGTTTATTCTTCACGTTTGTTGTTCTTTCCTATTATATTCAGTTCGCGCCTTTCGAATCATGCCGACAAATGATTTAGCCATAAAGATACCCACTGCGTAGATTTTCCCGAAAATCATTCCCCATACGATGAAAAAATACTCGGATACTACGCTAAATGAATGTAGAGTCACTTCATAGGAAAATTTATGTCATTACAGACATCCTAATCTGATCGAGTGTAATTTATGTCACCATTTTTTAGCGAACTGTATAATTGTTTTTCCAGTATGCTATTTGTGAAACGGTTGTTAAAAGTTAAAATCATCCCAGCTTTTGCCTATATGAATACGGAAAAGAGTCCAAATCCTTGATAATGATAGAACCGTAATGAGAATTGCTACGCGGATGCAGCGGCTAGTTGATTTACTTCTCCAATAGGAGACCAAGAATTATCAGTCACTACCGATGGGACTGACTAATTCCGGTAATTATTACAAGAAAATCTATAAAGTAACATACGTATTACTATCTTGAAAAGCAAAGGGAAACGTGTTGTTTACGTGGCGGTGATTTCTAACGACGAGCGGTTGTTTCACGAGGGATTGCGTGAGAAAAGTTACGGAACCGTGTTAGCTCGAGAGAAGACGTCAACGCCAACTTGAGCAGCGTAGCGGATAAAGTTCTCTGCACGACGTGCCGGGCGACATAAATCTCCGTGCCTCTCCCAGCAGGGTCGCCTGAGGAGTGATCGCATCGCAGGCTAACGGCCGCGCCGGTCGGATTTAAGAGGGCGCCCTAATCCATTGACCGCCTCGCCACCTCCATCAGCCTGGTCGATGAACCCACCTGGAGGCTTCCTTCCTCTCGCTAACACCTTCCGGGAACACCGTACAGAACTCACCGATTCTCATGTCTTAGAAAACAGAGAGATCGGTTACAATTGCTCTTAAATCAATTGACATTATTACAATAATTACATAATTACAATTGTTTCCTCAAAGAAACCGTAGATATTTTAAGACGGATATACATACAGGGTATCAAGAAATGAAAGGACCGCAGATAGGTCACATAATTTCGTAGTATATAACAAAATTTTATTTTAGTAAAATTTCACCATTTTAGAGATATTGATTTTTTTTCGAAACATGTCATTTTGTTCAGTTTATTCCATGCCATTTCTACAAATTAAGACTCTTTGAACCCTGTTTTTTTTAATGTATTCAAAGATATTTGAGTCATCTCAAACAGTGTTTTTAAACGTTAAAAAAACCTTGTAAAAAAAATCTTAAATGGTATAAATATTTTATACTTCTCTTAAAATGATTGCTTTATGGTAGTTCAATGTTGAATGGTAACTTCAATTCGATAGACTTTTATTTTAATAAAGTCAAAAATACCAACCTTCGTCCTTTAGAAATACCATAAAAATATAATTTTAAAAGGAATGTTAAACAATTATATCATTTTAAAATTGGTAATAACGAAGCAATTTTTTAATGTAATTGGCACGATCCGCTTAGTACTTTTTTTTTTTTTTTACCACAGCCTGTTAAAGTCAGCCGTTTGAAGAAATTTGTATACACTTTTTACATAAGTATTTTTAACATTTTAAGGAAAAAAGAACATTTTTTATATGACTCAAACATCCTTGAGTAAACTAAAAAACAGGTTACAAAAGTTTTAATTTGTAGAAATGGCATGGAATAAATTGAACAAAGTCACATGTTTCGAAAAAAAATGAATATCTCGAAAATGGTGAGACTTTTACTAAAATAAAATTTTGTTGTATAGTATGTGTGACATGACGTGAGCTATCTAGCTACCGGTTGCAGGATTCTCCTGGACATCCTTTATATAAGACTAAAACACAAATGACATAAACTTTTTTGGTCTTAGCCATTTATTATTATTTTTTTTTTTTGGTTATATAAAAAATATTACTTCACGGTGAAAGGGAATTTATAAAAGACAGTGATAACGAATTAAAACGAGCTCCGTCAATAGTAATAACATAAATTTATGTTTGTGAACGAAATCTTGTTTTTTTATGTTTGTGAAAGAAAAAAGCCTATTACCTTTTCTTGTTCTTTTAGCTTACTTTGGACTGTGGGGAAATAACTGATTTATTGGTTCGCCAGTATGTTTTAAATCTTTCACTGAGGTTTCTCCTTTCTTCAGATTAGGTAATCGTGGCCTTCGTACATTGTTCCTAAAACCCCCCAAATTTATCAATTTTAGTTTAAAACACTTTCTGATTCTCTATCTCATCTGAAAGGATCCCAACTTTTTCCGCATCTTTTATCGTCTCCTCAATCCATTTTATAGTCATCTTTGCTTTAGTAATGCAGTTGAAAATTCTTTTTGCTAACATACTCTCACTCATTCTCATTAGGGTTCCATAAAATTTTTGTCTTCTCTTGTGCATTGTGACTGTAATTTTCTCTGCATACCTATATACATCTTCATTGTTCGCCTCCCACCAAGCACCGTCTTGCTTTTACTGGTCCTAAGATTTTCGTCTCTTTTTTTTTCTAACTCGTCAGTCTCCATTTTCTTATTCAGTGCTGGTATTCTGAGCTGAACATTGCCTCCGTCTGGACTAATGTTGTATAATGTCTAATTTTTTCTATGGAAGAGATATTTTTCTTTTTGTATTTGTTTCGTGTTAGCTTATATTCTAGTTTCATCTTTCTGGCTTTCGCTTTATTTGCTCCTTTAACAAAATCACTGTATTGTATTCATTCACTCAGACATTTAAATTTGTCTACTCCTTTCACTTATCCAAATTTAGATTTCAGAAGTTTTTCATTATTGTATTAGATTCTTCTTATGATACACTTCTAACTTTTTTTTCAAATTTGAATCTCGGGCACAAAATTATTGATGTATCTCTGGTATTACATCTCTAACGTTAAGAATCTCTTACACCACTGATCTGGTGTGGCGCGAGTAGCTTTTTGCAGTATCTTTATGAGTCTGTCAGTATCGAGTATTGCCAAGCACATGTTTCAGAGTAGTGATAAATCCCCTTATATTTCCCCAAGTATTCTACTTTAGCAAGTATTCTACCTAGGCAAACAAAACCGATGCTGTTTTAATAAAAAATCAAGTGACTATGTGAAGTACTTTTAGAAAATCTGATATTCTCTTACATTGGAAGTCCGCGTATTGCTTATCAAAACTATATTCTGTTTAGAGTGTATTCTTGATCGCAGAACTAAGCACTATGCGTGTATGTATGCGTTGTTACCCAATATGTCCAGTCATTGAACATTCAATTCACAGCAAAAATCGAACATCTGTGATATATTTTTATTCGTTGCTATTCATATCTTCCGTACTTGTCAGTACATGAAACACAGCATCAAATTATAACCTGTTTCGCCGTACATGGCACATTTCCCTTCTTTTTATTTTTTGCTTATGACCTCGTACTTTGTTAATGTTAAGATTATTAAAGGCACGAAGGGACTGAAGACACTGAATGGGAAGAAATTCGGCCATGAATTCGGTACTGGATTCTGCCATTTAATTATAAATCCATTTTGTTTAAATAAGTAAGGAAATGAATACTAAAAAAAAAAAGAAGTATTTAACTAGCCAGCGTATTTTGTCGGATGTGTGTATTTTATCGAAATTCACAGGTTAAGCAGAGAGTAATTATCGTCAAACATTAAGGAAAGAGTAAAACCAGTTTTGATTATCTCAAATGAACAATCAATTTTTAGAGTTAAGAGAAAAATAAGCTCATTGCCCAGAAATCGACGGAAATGTATCTAGCAAGAAACTCATGGGTACTAAACTTGTAAGAAGAAGATGAAAAACAAATTGAGTTATAAAACTAATTGATTACTAGTATAAAATATGAAAGATAAAGTTAAATCCATTATAGGACGAATAAATTATTTATTTGTACGTAATAGAAGAAAGTTTATTCACCGTTAGTATTTATTCAAACTACAACAGCAAAAAATACAGCAAACGTAGCTAATTAATGTTAATAATACGTCACATTTTCTTGTAGTTGTGTTAATATTTAATTTATTATTTCCTAATGTGGATTATAAATTTTGTAATTACGTTTTATGTTAAGGTAAAGCTCATTAGATGTAGATGCAATTCCCCTTATTATTAATTAAGAAAATTAGCTAATGAAATCGTTCTTCAATAAATTGACAGTTTTAACATTATCATCGAAAATCTGATGCTTTAAAATAAATAAATTCAGCTACAAACAGCTGATTTAATTGATTAGTTTTTCAAATAGATTCAAAAATATTTACGCTCAAAAAGTAAAATAATAGTGAACAGCCAATGCATGAATTTTCATTTTAACCCGACGGAAGGATAAATGAGCTGTACCTATGTCAAATACCGGTATTTATAGCTGTAAGAATTACCGGTAGATATAAATACCGGCATTTCATTATTTCTACATTCTTCTCTGCCTTAAAATGGTAGGTTAGTCACTGATTTTATAGTGTTTTTTTATTTATGCAACAGTCCTGTTAGTGTTCCGTGTTTTAGGAGCTTTCAACAGCACTTCACGATACAGAACATACCCAGGTCGAGAATAAATCCACAGAATTGATCAATACTGGTCACCTACACACTTCATCATAATACGTAACTAAAAACGACTTTTCATAGGCTGCTCCCACTATTACAGTCTTAGCATTCGCCGTTATTATTTTAAGGAGAAATTTCTTCAGAATAGTGTCATGGTAAGTGCAATACAGCAAATGGCACAGAGAATGGCATTGATAAAGGAATGTCAACTATAAATTTTTAAAACAGCCTTTAAAAATGCATTAGATGCTAATCTAATCATCATGGGAAATTTCTTGTTTTGAATTCCCATATATACTAAGTACGACAAAATTGTAGATTAAATTGGAAATACCATTCACAGAGAGCACAGAACATAGGCCTTCTAGCCAAAAATAGATACTGCAAGCATCGCCTACGTGGTAGTCAGTGCCTTTATAAATACGAATTCGTGTTTAGAAACAATCTATAAAATCCAAAATGCAGAAAAAAATTCTCAAGGGTAATGGTTGCAATCCACAAGGGATTAGAAAGTGAGAGGAACTTGGGTTCCAGAACATTTTTTTTTTTTTTTTTACTTATGGCTTTACGCCCCTTTGACGTCGAGGTCATTAGAGGCGTGCTGGGACTGGGATAAGGAACGGGAAGGAATTCTGCCATGGTCTTTTTGAAGGAATCATACCAGCATTCGCCTGGAGTGATTTGGGGAAACCATGGAAAACCCAAATCTGGATGCCAGGACGCGGATTCGAACCGCCGTCCTCCCTAATGCGAGCCAGAGCGTTAACCGCTCACCCACCACCCTCGGTAAAACAATTGTACTGTCAGACTCCCGAATCGCTTTGGAGCCCATCTTCTACGTACCACATGAGCAACGAGTGTAGGTGTCATCTGCGATGGAGGTAGAAGAAAAGAGCAAACGTATTTCTTTACGTGGGTGAATGCACACACTGAAATAAAATGAAATAAGATAGCAGACAAACTTGAGAAATTGCATCGGTGAGTTAAAATGTCCATCCATCAAGCCTTTACATTCTGCAAATTGAAGTAAAACAACTATAGGTATGACATTTTGCGGGAAGACAACATCAAGAGGAACGAGAAGTAATATGGTTTAACTCATCCGGTAATTTACAGAGCATAGTGGCACCAAACATCATTCACGTTTTTTAAAAAAATGACAGCTTTCATTGCTAGACAAAAACTCAGCCATGGCTGTATTACGAACAATTTCGACGCATGAACGTATCGAATACATCACCTCGTTTTCGTCTGCATGGAGAGATTACGAAAGTCTACGCAGTTCTTTCAAGAACTTTTGATATTAGGACTGCAAATACCAGTCAACGTTAATCATCTCCTGACATCGTTCTTTTTTTTTTTTTTTTTTTTTTTGTTAATCGCCTTACGCATCGTCAATATAGAAGTCATTAGAGGCTGGAACATAATGGGAACGAGAAACAGGAAGGAATTTGGCCTTGACCTTTTAAAGGAATCATCCGGGAATTCGCCTGGAGTGATTTGAGGAAACCATGAAAAACCTAATTCTGGATGGCAGGACGGGAATTTGAAGGTACGTCCTATTGAATACGAAGCCATAGTGTTACCGCTCACCCATCACGCTCCGTGGATAACAGCAACATTTCTGTTTATGTTGTGTTTTTTTTCGTAATAGCCACCGTTACCGTAGACTGAAAATTCATTTTAGGAGGTTTAATAAAGTTTACCCTAATGTTTTAATTTTACAAAACATCTTTTAAACAACTACTGCACTTACTATCAGTGTCACTGTTTGTACTGGTATGCTTGAAAGATATTTAAACTCCGTTGTTAGTTCCAGGCAATTTGTTACCAAATAATTTTTGACCAATGGTTTCTCTATAAGAACCTCATCCTAGGGTTGGATTTTTAGATTTGGAATTAAATATTTTGCCTTAGCTTTTCTGACGAAGTGATTATTGTCCGGAAGTATAAATCATTCGCTTTTCTCAGAACAGGAAAAAAACTAAAAAGATACCTTCAGTAAAGTTTGGCCGTTTAATATACACAACCATATAATTAAGTATTTTTTGATACACAAGTCTTTTATTTAGATTTTTTAATCTGTTGCAATTCGGTTTGGACAACACAAGACAAACAGATGACTTAGTAGAAACTCGTTTTAACGACAGACTCTATCTAGCTTTTCTTCAGGTATATTTCCACCAGTTTTGCCTGTCTTAAGGAAATTTAGTCATAAATTGTTGCAACTTTTAGATACGCACTCTGAACAGCAATTACAGTTTTTTGCCTATTTTATAAATATCAAAGAAGAGTCAAAATATTACAATAACTTTTAGAATTTATCAGTTCACATTTGACTTTAATAAAACAAAAGTGAATTTAATTTCAGTATGGCTCAAACATTTTCTTAAATGTGTGGAGCATAAAAAGTTATTGCAGATATTTGTTTTGTCGAGTAGTAATAAATCCATTTACTTAAAAGCACTCAAGGGACGGCTTGTAACACACAGAAGCAAATAATCAGTTTCTCGCACTGAGTCAATAAGTGTATTACCGCATCAAATGTGACACCCAATCTGATCAGCTAATATAGTAATCGTATTTAGCTTCGCACAAACAGTCCTGCATTGATGTCGAATTTTCGGTTATTGGTTTTACGCATACATCCAACAAATGGATCCCGATTATTGAACACCACAAAGCACAGTTGCTAGAGTGATTACAGAAGATGGATACTGTTCCCCAGCTTTCAAGCAAACAAGGTAACTCATCTCGTTGGCATACTGCTTCTGTTTGTTATCCGTAACTGCGAATTTCGCCGTACTATACTCATGTTGGTCTCAGTGAAGTTTGATGACTGTGATAACGTTCTTTTCAATTCATAAAGTACAGAAAAGATTTATGTATGATATGAACCTGTTTCGTTTTAACGTCTAAATAATAATATTTTTCGTAGACACACATTTATTTTTCTCTAATCAGAGCCATGTTGTTAGGATTAGAACTTAGGAGTTTCAGTTTAGAACATTATTATCACAAGTACATGATCTGAAGCACACTAAAAATCACAAGATTTGCTGACTGCTGTCCTTTGTGAATATAAAACGTATAGGGAAAAATTTCATACAACTTTTATGCATCGTTTTTAGAATTAATCTCAATCATATACACAGTTATCAGAGACACTGCTAGTACTGAGTTTGTTCCCCTTTGGTGACCAAATTGAAATATTACTCTTAATTTAATTGCTTAGCAGAAGGGGTTGTTCCTGTTTTAACAGAATCCTTTAATTCGTGAAAAGGAAAGCTTTGTATCTGTATTTCCAGGTATATTTCTTTTTATGTCTTATATTTTTACGAGCTTATATCGATTGTCTCTCCATCAGTGTGCCAGTTGTTTCATGAACAAAGTAAATCCATACAATTCTTAAGTATTTTCTTCAGTAACAAGTTCTCCAACAAGTTGCATATCGATTTGATTTTCTTTTTTTTTTTACAGCCCATAATTTGGTACCGTCTATTATAAAAGTTAAAGAAGTAGAAATATGACAGATGCAAGCGAACTGCACTCAAACATTTATGCGCTCTCAACACTCTTGAAAAACTATGATGTATTTCATGATAAATATAGCTTTAAAATCCACGGTATACTTCCTCAGTTAGCAATAACTAACTATTGCCTGGATAATATGAGTTAACTGTAATCATTATTATAGGTTTCAGACATATTTTCAATGAAACCATTCTCTAAAAATTCAAAATTCAATTGTTTACTCGATTTTTCCCAATTTTATTTAACGAATCTGATACCATGTTAAGTACATAATAAATATTATATGAGTGTTAAAGGTTTAGTTATGGTTTAGAAACATTTAAAAGCCACGTAAGATAAGACGTTTTCTCGGCGTTTAATATGAATAAAATCCTCTCAGGGAACTAGCCGGGTGAGTCCATCGATAAAACGCGACGTTTCTGCGGTCTTAAAGACAGTGGCACTGGACAATGGCGACTGATTTTAATGCTTTATTGTCGTACGCGTTTCACCTTTTTTTAGGTATCATCAGGTATTGGGAGTTTTTTAGCTGCATATTTCTGCTTTTCTTACAAACATGCTGCATTTGGGATTATCTGCGTAAACTAGTATATTTTTTATATATATATATTTCTTATTTTACGTGTAAGCTACTTTCTTTTCCCAGTTAGCTTTATATATCTGTTTGTCATCTCCTAATGTTAACCGTGCTTTCATCACACAAGTCCGTACTAGTGCCATGACGTTTTGATAATTAACTGAATTTTTCCATTGAGCTGATATCTCTGTTTCGAAAACATTGTTTCCATCTTAGTACTTGGATGATTAGAATCAAAACTAAAGTCTTTATTCCGCTTTAACTGATATGAGATACTCTAGCTTCTATTTTTGCTCTTAGTTTCTTATGATCTTTGGAGTATCCAGAGTGTCAGATTTAGATTTAAACTTGAAAGTACGATAATAGTAGTTCGTAAAGAAGGAAACTAAACCGATGTTTTCATTCCTAATAATTTTCCCTTGAACAGTAAAATCTAAAAAAAATTAAGTAGAAATTTATTTTCAGATTTTACTAATTTTTATTTATCTGTAAAAGTTTTAATTTCCATGGATTAACAGTATGTTAATATTTCAGTATAACATTCCCAGAACTAACATATATCGCCATGAAAATAATGTTGCAAAAATTTTATCTTCTTACAAGAAAGTAAATATCTTTTTCTGATACAGATGTTATATACCTTTACCTTACGATGACGATTTCGGCTATCTCATTCTTGTTCTGATTTTGATTTCCCAGGTTATGACGAAATTATGAGAGATTTTCTAATTATAAGAAAGATTACCTTTTTTTCCTTATGGATTTACGCCACGTCGACATCGAGGATATTAGAGACGGGATGGAATTTGAAACGGGAAGAAAACGCAATCAGAATGGCCGGACGGGGATTTGAACCTCCGTTCTCCCGAAAGCCAGGTTCAAGCATTACCGTTCACCCACCAGGCTCCGTAATGATATATCATATGATGACATATCTGACTGGAGAGTCTTCACCTCTCATATCTCCGTAGGCAGTTTTAGATTAATCTTGATTCCGAGAGACCGGAAGACCATTAGCGCACCAGCCCCATTAAGGGATGACCCGTACGGAAGGCTGTCGTTAAATTTTACCGGCATCCTCCCGATTTTCCTCGGATCTGTGGAGTTGTAGTCTTCCCTTTGGTATCCACGCTGTTTAAAGACGTTTTTTATTGGAGCTTCATAAATCGCCTCATCCCGCGTCCAGTCGATGTTAAAGAATAAGCCAAGCAATCAATCCCTCTTAAAAACACCTGTTGCCTTCACCGCCATGTCCACCTTCACTTCGGTTCAGCATACTTCCTGGTTAAGGCCACGCATTCTATTCTGATTACTAATTCTTCCTCGATCAATGGTATTTATTTAGAACTAAGCTTTGAGTATGGTTCTCAAAGTAATAATTAAATATCAGATCTATGATTTGACTGTTCCACTTTTCAGTAGGCTACCATTTTTTAATGCAATGAGAAGAGATTTTCTTAAAAAAAAAAAAAAAAAAAAAAAAAAAAAAAAAAAAAGACTTAAGTTACGACTTGTTAAATTATTTAGACACTTATTGTCCAAAATAGCCATGTAAACAGCGCAAGTTATTGTTTACTTTACATTTTATTAAGCAATGTACTAAGGGAGGTGATAAAATTAAATAACTGTGTTATCGTAAAATATTGATTTTAAATGACAGAACTTTTACTGTCATGAAATTTTTTCTAAGGAAAGTATAATTTTAAAAACGAATAACTATTACTTGTTTGCTTGATATTTTTCTTTATTACCTACTTATCGTGTAAACTATCTTTGTGTTTTTAGTAAACTTCCTTGTATCCTATCTTCTGCAAAATAAATCATAGTTTATGTGGTGACTTGATTCTAGTAACTGCTACGGAGAACAGAGCTAAACATGCGATGCTCCACGCCTTACATGAATTTATTATCTAACCGTCGTAAATAAATAAAAAGTAACAAGTAAAATTAAACGAAGGTTGCATTGTATATTTTTTTTAATATCTGTCCCGCATTGTAATTTTTTTTATCTCTGACCTTTGTATTTTTGTGCAGCTCTTTTCACAATAGACAATTGCCTTTCAACTGGCGCCGCAATTACACATTCTTTCAACAATATAAGTTCAAATAATATCAAATGCAAATATTTATTCGAGATTAACATTTTTTTTTTACAATATAAGTGCAATTAATATCAGTTGCAGTTATTTATTGAATTATCCTTCTAAGCCAAGCAGCGGCCAGTGTAACCAACATTGGCTCGATTTATTCAGGTAATATTGAGTTGCCAGGTACAACGCGTTTTGTTATGAAGAGATGTGTCTTCAAAAAGCATAATTTTAACACTAAACAGCTTTTCGTTTATTTCGAGCTTGGATCAATCGGCCGAGGATAGCGGACACATGTTCAAAACGTATATAAAATAGCTGCCTTGTCGCGTAACCGTTGTGATTTGGTCCGACTTTTAACTGATGATTTGTGAACTGATTATAACTATTGAATAATTCAGTCTTTTCGTTTCAAACAGTTTTAAATTTATTGTATATTATTGTAATCCTCTATGAACTACATTGAAACTGGGTAATCTTCGAAGATGGAAAGTTCATTTCGGCATTGATAATTCCAAGCAACCTATCTAGTCGTTAGCCTCCATCTCTTGATATTTTTATCTCCATAGCAACCTACGTTGTTCTATTCTTTTTCTCTAAGAGATATTATTGATTTTTGTCTACGCTCAAGGAGCAAAATGTCATGTTCTTTTTTGAAAAATATTTATGTTCTTTCACAACCTGCGTCATATAATAGAAAATCCATGCTCCAAGAATTCAGGTGGAAACTGAACTCAAATTAAATAAGCCATTGATGCATAATTTAAAAATTTCATTAAATTTGGCACGAGACTTCTTATTAACATAGGGCCCATGGTCATATGAAGATTGACAGGTTAGTAATAAAGAACGCACGGAGCTTGGTGGATGAGTTTATAACGCTGTGGCCTCGCATTCTGGAGGTCGCCTGTTTGAATCCTCGTCCTCCGGAGTTGAGTTTTCACTGATTTCCCCAAATCACTTCAGACAAATGCGTGGATGGTTCCTTCAAAAGCCATTGCCGAATTCCTTCCCGCGGTCCTTTCCCGCCTCTAACGATGAGGCGTAAAGCCCAAAGCAGATAAAGAAGAGATTGGGAAAAAAAAATTAACGAGCTCGCGATAGTTACACGCATTGAATACGATCTGTATTAACGTAATTGAAGGAAATATATGTCTCCTCTTGTCTCTGGAACACCTTAGCTTCCTGATAACTTGTTCATCTGAGGCCAATTCATAAATAGCCCAGATCATTACTGAAAACCGCATCATGTGGTTTCTGTGATAGCGGTAGCAGGATTTGATCGTCAGCCAGTGGTGGTAACTGTCCCTTCGAGACGTATTATCGCTATTCAGACAAACTGTTGTGTAGTTTAATCCAGGATGTTAAGCACACAGTATGATCAGTTATTGGTCTGGGCTGTTAATTCAGGACGAGTGTTGTGGAACATGTGGTATGTGAAAAACCAAAATATGCTTCTGTCACTTAGATTCTTAGCAACAAAACTCTTGGAAGTTATCACCTGCAGGGCAGTAAAATTATTCTATATACGGGGGGGTTTTCATTTGTCAGGTGCTACTTTTATTTCCTGTTTCAGTCGTAATAATTGCATTTTTCTGTAAGATATATCGTTTATTGCAATAGCCGTTGACATGAAGAAAGTGCGATGAGATTTTCTCACATAGTAACATCTACAACTTAGCATGCTTCTGAAAAAATAACGACATGTAGATCTGATTTCACTGGCACAGAGTAATGGATCATAACACCAATCCTTCACTTGCGACGCTACTGGCCAGAATTTGTTCTATATCTCACGTAGCTTCCACTGATAACGGAAACAAGAGTTTCCAAGTTTGTTACCGTTGTGTAAAAGACAACCATCGTCTATTTTTTCCAGTGTTCTACAGCATAAACCTTCTCATTTAATTTTTGTGTTGTTTGTACTTTGATATGTATAAAGGTACCATAATCGCTTCGCTTTCATAACATACAATGCCCCATAAATACATATCTGGGAATTCTTTATGACTACTACAGCAATGTTTGAAACAATATATTTTTCTTTTATAAGAACACCCTTATTGATAATAGTGCATGACATTAAAAATAGTTTGTTATTAATTCTGAACTTTACTAAACCTGCATTTATTTTTTGTAGACCCAATTTTTTTCCATTGTTTTATTTACAACATTAAGTGAGATTTCTTCTGATTCTTTTGAGCAAGCGCCATCAAACCTATTCTTTATCCTCGAATCTGTAAACTAAGTCCGAAATTTTCTTTCAGATGGTTCGTTATTTTCTCTGTTAAATAGAATTCATGATGAGCAAGAAGCTTATCATCCCAGCATTTATTTATAATCACCTGTCCAAGCCGTTTGTCTTAATAGTTGAGGTTCCTCCATCTAGGAGGGATACGAAGGTCATCCAATGAGTTAAGTGGTATGACACTAATAAGTTAATAGAAAAGGTGTGTTCTCACTTTCAACATAGTCCACTTCGAAATGCACACGTTTCCTCCAAAGATGTTCCAGGGTCTTTCTTCCACTCACATAATAGTATTTTTTAAGGGTTCCAAAACTGAGGTGCCTGCACACATTACCTAACACAATATCTGACTTGAAATTTGCGAGACAGAAACTTCTGTAAATATAGGAAGAGATGGGTACTTTTAAGGAAGCCAATTCGGATAATCACAATGGTTTGTGGGAACTACTGAAACACATATTCATTAATTACATCTATGATTGTTTTTACTTATGCCTTTGCGCATTGTTAATGTCGAGATCGCATTTTTAGAGGAACCATCCCGTAATTTGATTTGAGAGATTTGGGGAAACCATGGATAATCCCAATCTGGATGTACGGACGGGTATTCTAATAGGCATCCTCCTGAATGCGAGGTCAGAGTGTTATCTTTCACTCACCACGCTCGATGCATCCATGATAATGAGAGGCTTGTGATTGGGAACATTGCCCTAATCAAACAGCTTCTTTTTGAAAATTTCCTCTTCCTTTTTCCTTGACAACTGTTCGTAGTTACTAGAGTAGCATGGCTCCGTGATGTTTTCGTCATTTTTCGGGGCCCAGATTTCACCCACAGTCACAAGTCGTGCTGGAAAATATACTTAATTTGCCTAAAAAAAGGCAAAATTTTTGGTAGCCACCTGCTTCCTCGATGTATTTTGATCTTCTGTCAGCAGTTTCAGCATACTACCGACAGAAACCTTTCACCTATCCAAGTACCCTGTCTGACGAATTGTTAACCTAATGTTTGTCATCATTAGCTCTTGGGCCATGCTCATTCTTTTCTGAGTGATTATCCTCAATGGCCTTCCTTCGTGATCATAAAGTTCGATATTCTCCGCAGTTTAAATTCGGATGATTACTTCTTATCTATGGTATAGGTATCGGCAGTTTCCCCTAATGCTGTCACCATGTTCTCATAAATATCCTTGTGCTACCAGTACATCACTTTCTCTCTCAAATTAATTATAACAGCACGAATTTCTTTCTTCTCCATTGAGGATTATCGTAGACCTCATCCGCTACCAACAGTTGTAACAAAATGAAGGTTCATGCTATGATATAATACTGGGTAAATCAAAATAAAACCTCGTTCCAAGCTGATATAATTTTGGATAAATTAATACAAAGGATCGTTGCATGAAGCTTTAATTTTGGATAAAACAAAATGAAGCTTCATTCCGTGATGTAACGTTGGATGAAATCAAATATAGATTCGTTCCATGACGTAACTGGATAAAATAAAATACACGTTAGTTCTTTGATGTAATTTTAAATGAAACGAAATAAACGTTTGTTCCATGAAAATGTGCTTTTGGACAAAACGAAATAAAGCTCGTTCCACGATTAAGTAAGGTTGGATAAAACAGAATCATTTCATCCGATAATGTGATTGGATAAAACAAAAATAGTTCGTTCCATGATATAATTTTAAATAAAACAAAATAAACTTTTATTACATGATGTTGTAATTTTGGATATAACAAAATATAGGTTCGTCTCGGGAGGTGAAAATTTTGGTTAAAATGAATTATAGATTGGTAACATGATGTAATTACAGATGAAACAAAATGTAAGGCTGTTCAGTGTTGCTGTAATTTTGGATAAGTTTCCACAAATAACTAAGACATTATATACAGTTTTCGCAAGGTTGTTAGGTTTCTTTCTCCTGGCCAGGCTACTCACGGATTAGATGTACCTAGTAACACAGGCCGCAGCTCAAATCTCGCCGCCACATGTTTACTGACCTACCTACTGATCAGCCTAATCACAGTTTCCTAGGGGCTTTCGTAATCATTAAAAGGAAAAAAAAGCCATTAAGAAGAAGTTAAAATGCTTTTCTACTCTGACGAATTCCTTTTATAATAATAATAATTATTATTATTATTATATTTTTTTACGGATCTATCAAATGTCAGTTGTTATATTAGAATTGCTACTAACATTTTCGTAGATTTCTGATTACTGATTTTGTTCTTGGGCTTTATCTGCTACTCTTTGTATTATTTTGTACATTATCCTAATTAACAATTTCGAAAAATGTTATACTAAATAGATGGTACTGATTTTTTTTGTTTTACTAGATTGCTTTTTCTCCAACTAAGTAAAAAATATGAAAAGCTTTTGTATCAATTTCCGTAACCAAAAGCTGAGTTACTGTGTATCCTAAATACCTTCTAACATGATTAAGTCGAAGCCATAAAAATTATTAATTTGTTGCGTTTTTATTGGTTTTTTTGTGCAACTCTTCTGAATCAGATATCGGTAAGTGATGGGTATTCTTTGACTTTTCTTGTCCAAATTTTTGTAACTTCAATTGTTCATTATTAACATCACTGGCGTTTTAATTTCTTTCACTTCCAATGATTTTTCTCGTTATTTCCTGCTTCTTTTGGTTTAAGACTCTCTTAATTTGTCATATTCTGTTTTAAACATAGAATTTCCCGTTTCACCTTGTAACGGGTACTCACGCTATTCGTGTTTGTATAGTTAAAAGTTCGTTGAAGCAATTGAGCAGCTACACTTCCTAACACGATTTTTCTTAAGCTTTCTTCCACCACTAATTACTCTTTTAATTAAAGGTTCGTTTTGCCGTGCGGTCGCCAGTCTTTCGGCTATGCTAATTGGTTAATTAAAGTCACAGAAGAAGAACACATATGCGTACTAGTTTTCGTAGATTTATTCCTCTGAGACTACACAGTCAACAAGCATGCCACCAGACAATAATACTAATGTTTCTTCGTCACCGAAGATAGCAGATTCAAGTACAGTCAAAACATAAATAAGCAGTGAGCACAATTCTCGAAACTAATTAACAAACAATCGCCATAGTCCGATTCTGCAGTAGTTTACTAAACACAGTTTATATTGAATCAGGTCTCTCGGAAGAACCTTCATAGTCCAACATATACTTTAGCACACATCCCACAGTGTTCTTTAGTACGGAACACACGCCAAGCGGCCGTACGATGTATTCACGGGATAAACACACTGCCGTAAACCTTCCGCTCCCGCCGGCTGTTCCGTACGTTACCACTGACAATCACTGACTCCCGACTCACCGCGCTCGGCGCTCGCCCACCGCCAAAGACCTTACATACCTCTCAGATTACACTATACACTCCAAATATAACCGTAACGTTCATGGTTACGTTACAACCTACTATATTACTGGCTGGATTATCTGAGCATGCATTTTCTGTGTCTATTCCCTCTGTCTCACTGGTCTCTCTACTGAGCTGCCCGATAGTTATTCCTTTGATTTTACTAAAACTCCTTCTCATTTCATCAAAATTATCTAATATTTTTCTACATTCTTCAATTCTACCTATAGCTATTTACTCGAATGCTGATATTTCTCTTTAAGTTTAAGTTTTCTTTATTGTTTCTTTAGTCATTTTTCCTATTCTTCTTCGAACTATCAGTTTCAATACTGTTGCTATTATTACAGATTTTTTGCCCGTTTTTTCCGATCATTAATTATATCTAACTTAACTGTGTTCTTTCCTTCTTCAGCTGTATGCCACCTGTTGAGTGACTATCACGTCTTTTATGGTTAAGAACGGATAAGTGTGAACTCAAGATACAAAATGAAGTTAAATTACTTTCGAATATGAGCAGTTGTCAGGAATATCTAGGAAAATTTTGATTATTAAATGAATATTAACGTTTCATGGCACTAAATGTAGCATCAAAAAACTCGATTTGAAAATCTTACAACGTTTACAATAATATTCAGTTATGAGAACGATACATACAAATGGTAAAAACGTTCACAGACATTTATTTCTGCTGCCATGTGGAAAATTGAAACATTAAAAAACACTTGAAACTTTTCAATTAAGTGAAATGATTAAGCAAGCGGGCAAATGGCACGTAACTATCGAAGATAGCAAGTTAAAACCCATCCAAGAAAAGTCCACGTGTTAGAAGAATTATTTCAACTCTGCAGGATGCTACTGTCTGAAGATTCTCCTGACGGCGTATGAAGTGTCTGTATTCGCAGTCAATTCTGGGATAAATTCTCTGACCGACTGAAATCTGGGAGGAATCTTTGCATCAACCTTCCTTCCCTATTCTTCTCTCAAAGTGGAGGCTGTACCCACTTATGGGAGCAATGGGGAATGACTATTAGTTCATTTTGAGTCATAACTTATTAAAATATGGCGACACTCTGCCTCACACAGCAGCTGCCAGTACTTCGGTACGTCCAGACACAACTCAAAGTTTTAGTACATCCCTGATGAAGGTCTAACTGAATGAACCTAAGCTTCCCGTACTCGCTTATTAATTAAGCAGCTCCCTAAGAAACCCTCTGAACATTCCGCGACAGCAGTCGCAACTACGTACAGTACATCCAAAACTTCCAAATCATTGTAAACCATAACAATGTTCCTATAGAATCTGCACACTATAACAAGGTTAAAGGATCGATGAGAAAATGCAATACTTGATATAAAGCAACAATTGTACTCTTTAAGACGATAAGAGAGTTAAATAAATATCTGTTTTTTTTTAACCATACCACATTTGAAATTAGTCCAATTAATAGTTAAAGAATGGAACATGAGTAGCATAATGTCCCAAACACTGTGCCGGAAACAAAATTTTCCATAGCATGAAACATACACCTTTCTTCCTTTGAGTTACGTTTTCTTCACAAGAAAAATAAGTTGCCCTGTACGATGCCATAACCTATGAGATATTTTTGTTGCTAAATTATGAAAATTCCAAAATTGTTAAAGCCGTTTCTCTCATCGTCAAAGGGAATATTGAGAAGCATCAGATTTTCTCTTCCCCTTCTTCAACTGAACTTCTCTCAATCTCAGTGTCTCTAAAGTTCGTGGTTTAATAACCTTGTTCCATATTTCTCTGATCTTTGCACTTAAGGCACCTCAGAGATCAAACGAGCAGTAATCTGTCACTTCTGGAGAAATGTTTATAACGATGATACTTAAGAACGTTCCCTAAACGCGTTAAAAGGACTTCAAAACTAAGCGGAGATTAATTTATATCTGTGTATGTTGGAAACACAAGTCGATCACTAGTAAAACGTAAAACTAAAAACAAAGTTAATGCCTGAAATAAAATAGAGTTCTCAAGTATCATATTAGTTTCTGTGTTTCAGCTAAGTGTAGAAATTTTAAGAGGATTTTTAATGGAAAAATTGTTTCCCCCATCATCCTCAAGCTTTTTCTTTCAAGGCATCTTACGAAAACCTCTGGTATTCATTTGGTGAAAAGTAGCATTAACCATTTTCTTGCACCCATTCCGGTTACTAAGAGGAAAAATGTGTTTCCCTGTGCCACGTTAAAGAATTCCAACTTTCCTCCAATATTGTCTGTGTTGTACGCTAACCTAAAGTAATGATGCTATCGACTTAAGAGGATCTGCAATTTAATAAGGTATACCAACCAGGGAACATCCTAATATTTCTTATTAGATGCGATGTAATCTTCACATGTATTCAGCCGGTTAGTACTATAAAAACAAAATTTTTCGACCACACGCTTTGTCATCTTTATCAGGTATGTATTTGCAGTTAAAAAAGTCCAGCGGTATACTGCTAGTTACTAACCCGTGAAGACTACGTCGCATTTACAGGCCAGGAAAATCTCCGGTCATGCCTTCTTTAGCAGATGTTTCTAATGACAAATTATAAATCTTGACGACGTTAAGTGGTGCTTTTAAATCCAAGACTTTCCTTATTTTTCCACTTCTTTGTTTGAATCTCTGTGAATCTTTCAATCATAGAGGTAGTGATCCGCATGTATCACTATTACACAGTTTAATGCCCACGTACGTACTGTACCTTCACTCGTACATGCCTATAATGTTGCTCTCGTTTATTCCACAACTAGAGTAAAGCCCATTACAGCGTGCGTGGCTAGTAACAATTTTTTAAAGTGCATACCAATACTTTTCTACAATGTAAAATTGCGCTTTGCTATTAGTTTTTTTGCCACTTCTTCCACAACTTGTAATGGGAAGTAAACAGAATACACATCGACTCAGACTAGGAGGGATAAAATGAACATCTCTCTACGTCCTATAATATGGAATTCAATAATTCAACAGACAGCCCAAGTACGAGGCCACTATTGATCCAGTTCCTTGATTACAGAGTCATGAGGTACAACACAGAAAGCCTTATGGGAACTTATCTTCGAAATGTTTTACTTGACACTAAAGAATTCCTTCCATAGTATGAAAAATTCTAGTTCTCAACAAACTTATTCTCTACACTACTTTATTTGTAGTTGTTGATAAACTGACATAACAACAAACTTACGTTTGTTTGCGGATACTATACCCAAACCAATAATGTCTATATAGTCCAGACTGAGAACTTTTCAAATCACCATCGTAAAATCTGCACTAAAAATATCACATTCATGGATCATTTACACTTTTATCATATCTTCCGCTCGTATGCAAACTACAGACATTTAAATAAATGATCTGCAGTTTCGGACTGCTGTTTCCGTAAAACAATTTCCTGGGATGCTTTGACTGTAGTTTGATTCAATGTAAAAACTAACAATATACTGGATTACAGCTTATTTGCCTGAGAAAATGGTTGGCAAAATCTGATTTTTCTGTTATAATTTTATTTACATTTTCCTTAACTCAGGGATCGCAGCACGAAAATAATTGATCTCAAAATAATAGGTACATAATCATAGTTTGCGACTGTAATTATGAAAAAAAAACCAGATGTATATACTGATTTCGTCCCTCTCCCTCTGTAATGAACAGTTTCTGCGCAGCCTAAACTTCACACGCTTCTCCTGGATTAGCCTTGCTTCTGCGTAAATGACTGTAAAAACTGATCTAATTACTGCCAACTCCCTTGTGAGGATTTTGTGCTGCTTTCTTTGTTTCTGATGTTAATTGTTTCGAAAGCAGACAGAAACTGGATTGATGAGACTCATTTTAAGTTCGGTTTTTATAACATTTATAACATTTTCCTGTATCTTTGTCTTATCGTGTTAGAATTTACTGTAGGATACTTGTAGTCCTCGATTATAATATAATATTTATAAATCTTTCGAGTCATGATTCAAATATTTTCTTCGCGTTATTTCATATTTCTTGTATAATTCTCTGATCTTTCGGAATCTCAGCTTAAGTAACTGCCGAAAGCCACCGGATATTTTTTCTTGATATCCACCTATAGAATAGAATTGAATCAGATTCCTCCCAGCTTATTTTTAAATCAGCTAGTTGACTCACGAATTCTAAAACCATACATGCATTAATTGATACGAGTGCTAATTCTAAATGCAAAACTCTTAAAGATAGTACGAAATTTAAAGTAAAAATGGTGATAAATAAAGTTTATGAACTTTTAAACGATATTAAACCCTTTTAGAGTACATTTCTTAATTTCTATTCTCCTATGAAATCAATAAAAATATATATAAACATAAATCAAAATAGAGAGTAAATAAGGTTTTTTAAAAAATTGGTAGAAAAATTACAGTATTTAAGAGCATCTTCTACTGAAGGGTGTGGCGCTCGCACAGTTACGACGGACATTTCTTGATCTCAATGAATTTAAAACTCTTTGCATTATTGAAAATAAACAGTGGAAGAATGGAACGATGTTGTAAGCTTGCACTGATGAAGCATTTCCAGAAACAACTGTTTATAGCTTTTATCTTATTCATTCATTCGCATTCTTTAATTATAAAATAGGGATCGCAGTGAGTTCGAATTTAGAAAACGTTCTACAACTTCTTTACAGAAACCTCGCACTCAGCATTTCCTGATCCTTCACTGAAACACATAACCTCTAAGCCTGCATTGAGATTCCACCGAAATCTAAAATTACATCTGGCAGATGTTGATACGAAACTAGTTTTATTTCGCTGCGTCCACTAAGTTTCCTCGTTGAAAATTGGAAGAAAGGAAATATATATGCATATTCTTTACATATGCTGATTCCGAATTCATTTATCCATTCACTCCTACTGGAGAATATAAACCTATAGTATATTTAGGCACCATCAGTGATGAGTCACAGTGCTTGAATTTTTTAACAAAGCTTTCTGTTTCTTTCTGCGTCTCTGCTATAGATTATCTAACTCCATTCTGTCACATTCGATATACTTTCATAAATGCCACAGAAAGCCTATCACAAACTGACGATCCATTTTAAGAGATTGTTCATCTTTTTTATTTTATTACTGTATTCGTCATCTAAGCCATTCCTCATGGAAATAACAGATACGATTTAAGCTACCTCTCTCCCTCTCTGGATATCTTCAACGCCATACGGTGACTTAATTTCTTTTATAAAACACCACCTCAATTGTAGGTATCCTAAAAATGCAATCAAGTTATGATCAGCAATACTTATTATAAGCTGTAGACCCCATACAATTCCTTCATGCGGTATGTCTCAGGTTAATTTAGCAACAGATGAAGAAGTGAGATGCCAAAATTGTTTCCGGAAACGTAGGACAGCGTAATATTAATCTCGTTTGTAGGTAATCTGCGTATCATTCGTAGTATGTTCAAGTGCTCATTGTGCATTAAAAATGTGTGTATATAGAAAACATCTCTTTCATTGTCCTATCCTATAGAAATAAGATGAATACGCTTCGAACTGAGGTAAAATAATCAATGGCATATGGATACCGTCAAAGCTAATAACGGGTAGATTCTTGAATATTTGCGAAGCAGATTTTAATCAAATTCCTTAACAATCCTATCGTTTTAAGTTTTTAATGAACTGCAGGATACCTTAAAAAAAAGCATCTTCGCGTGTGATATTTATTACATGTTCGACTTGAGACGGTTAAAATTAAATTTAAAACTTAAAAATACCACATCAGTTACAGGTAAGTTGACAGAGAAAACGATATTCAACCACATTAGAGATGTCTGTGAGGAAATAAACTGGTTTCCTAAATGAAAATATGAGTTTATGACAAGACTTTAAGTGAATCTCAACTAGAGGGCTACATCAGGATATTTCGGATGTAACTGAGTAGGGAGACCAAGTTGATAGTGTAGCAGTAAATATTTCCAAGGCATTTGACAGAGCGGTAAGTTAAGTAAAACCTTTGGAGTGGATATAAAAGTGACTTCTTGGATGGATGAATACTTAAAATTATTTATTTATTTTTATCTGCTTTACGTCTCTCTAACAGCGAGGTCTTTAGAGACGGGAAAGGATGGGGGGCAAAGAATGGGAAGGAATTCGGCCATGGCCTTTTGAAGGAAGCATCCCGGCATTTGCCTGGAGTGATTTGGGAAAACATGGAAAACCCAAATCTGGATGCCCGGACGGGGATTCGAACCACCGTCCTCCCGAATGCGAGGCCAGAACGCTAGCCGTTACACCACCACGCTCGGTGAATATTAAAAGGAGAAAGAATATGACAAAGGGGAAGTGAAAATGGCCGTGCCACAAGCAAGTGTATTTGAGAAATTGCTGTTCATCATTGCTATGAACGATTGTCTTAGTGGTCTACATTCAAATATTAGATTGCTTGCAGAAGACATAAAGTTATATAATAAGACTAGCATTTACTCGTTGCTTCCCTGGCGTGTATAGTAAAAAAATATGGAACGATTATCATACAAAGAAGATGACTGGAGAAAATTATAAAATGACTATCACACAAGGAAAAAGACACTTGAGCAGAACTATTGTCGGCGCAAATGTTCATAAGTCAAGAAATTTTATTCAGGGCATACTTTATTTGTATTTACACAACTTTCATTTCAAAGTGTTTCATAACACTATTTTACAATAGATTTTTTTGACAGCATAAAAATTTATTCCTTGAGCCATTCCATAAGAACAGCCTATATTACATTGTATCGCACTGAATAAATTATTTGTTGGCTTATGTCATTGTCTGGGTTTTTCCAATAGAGTAAGTCTCCTAAGCATTAATTGCAACTCGGGAAAAGTGACAATGCCCCAAGTAGGTCAGTAGTTCTATCCCAGTGTTGAAGTGGTAACTTGAATTTATGGCTTTGTTTTTCCGGAAGCACTCGAGGACCACAGATTACAGGTTCTGTTATTGCCGTCGAGCTCTCGGTGGCAGCAGGACTTTTAATTGCGTTTACAGGCAAATTGCTCTTCCTCTGGTAGACGCTCTCACAGCACAAACTTTACGGAACTTTGTTCGACAACTCTAAGATCTACGCAGGTTATATGAAGAGAACATTCGACAGCTAAGTGCAATTTCCTTTTCATAGTGGTCACTGTTTATTCATCTTTTGTTTCCTATATTTTGTACAATGATATTGTACTATAATAACATTACAGAGCAAGACTGTTTCGATCCACAGATACTAAGTACAAATGTTCCAGCGATTCTAACTTTCAATTAACTTGCAACTCCAATTTCAAAAATAAAACTAACTCGTCTCTGTCGTTCGCTTTATATAGACGCTACAGAAATCAGAATAAAACAGAGAAAGCCGCTCGATGTTGTATAATCAAGATCACATTAAATAATCAGAATTAATACAAAATCATTCACAATCAGAATAAAACACGCTGAAATGAAAACTAAAGATATTTACTGGTATTTACACACAAAATTATCAACATGAGCCAGTCCATACAGTTGAGAATTGTCGTCATAACATCGTGGCTCACCTGAACTCTTACAATATACTAACTTTTAATCAATGTTTCATGCATAATACTGTCCTTGAACATATTAAATAGCATTTACATAGTTTTCTATTCATGTTGATTTGCACAAATTCGCAATTAATTACACGACAATTAAAAAACATAATTAATCAACACCCAGCTTGCTATGCATATTCTTAAAATACAATTTCATTTCTGGGTTTGAGGTCCGTTATAACAAGGGAAATGGATATTTCACCAAACGAAGGACGTAAGGGAATACAAAAAGGTAATTTATATTGCTAAGAACATATTTAATGAAAGCAGTAATCGCTATCCATTTTCGATCTTTCTGAAAACGTAAACAACATGGGATCACTATTATTGACAAAATTGGTTTCCGATGGAGGATCTAGTACTACTGCCAGATTTAATCGCATTATCTCATTTTACCCACCGAGAGTGGTGGTGTAAGGGTTAGCTTTCTGGCCTCGCATTCGGAAGGACGGCGGTTCGAATCCCCGTCCGGGTATCCAGATTTGGGTTTTCCATGGTTTCCCCAAATCATTCCAGCTGAATGCCGGGATGCTTACTTTAAAAGGCCATGGCCGAATTCCTTCCCATTCCTTGCCCCCCCATCCTTTCCCGTCTCTAAAGACCTCCGTGTTAAGAAACGTTAAACAGTTTTTAAAAAAAAAACATTTTACCAATTAATATAACCTAGATATCTGATAAATTGCTATAAAATTAATTATTTTTTTAGTAAGACTTACGCATAAAAAATCTAAATAGGTATAAATTTAAAATTCGCAAAGAGCAAAAGAAGATGGGTTGGGAATTTACACACGAACTATATCTTTATATATAAGATGAATGTATGTTTGTTTGTTTGTTTGTTTGTTCGTTATACAAATCCACAGTTTCCATCCGATCTCGGTGAAACTTTGCACACTTATCCTTTGAAACGAGGAGAAAAATACTGTCTACATTTAGTTGAAAAATTATCTGTATAAATAACACATGTTGTCTCATAAATACGGTGATAGACAGACACGTTGGGTATGGACGTCTCCGTACCGTGTTTCCGTGTAGTGGACTGGTAGTTCAATGGTTAAAGCGCTTATTTACGAACCTCGTGGTCTCCGGTTCAAAACTCCGTCGAGGCTAAGATTTTTAAAAATTGTTTTTCATCGTAAGAGTCAGGCCAGGGCCGTCGGTTATTCGGATTGAATGTTAAACTGTAGATATTAGAAAGTTAGGGGTGCAATGCGAGGCAAATCGTAGGTAGTCTAGCAATGTTGTAGATGTACACTATTTTACGTTATAATGATCCCTCAGGTGTTGTTCGCAGTCAGTGTGTGAGTGTGAACCACAGTAATATTATTATAAATACGGAAGTAAATCTCTGTCTTTTTGTTACGTTTTGACGACTAAATGGTTATATCTTTGTGATGGAATTTTATAAGGAAATCTGTATGAAGGACACAGGATATTTTTTCCAGTATGATTAACAGTTGTAGTCACGAAATTTTGAGACCTTATCGAATGGTGACAGAAATATGTTGGAAATTGATTCTCTTCAAGAGACAGGTTCGACGGTGCAATGATATAGTGATAGCTTTCCTGTCATATTATTCCGACTCGATTTTGTTTGGGACCAATCCTTCGTTACCAACAACTTTCTATATTTAATTCTGGCAAAAAAATTCTTAATCCACGCGTACGAAGTCGCGGGCAAGAGCTAGTAAGATAATAAAAAAGAAATAATAGTAATAAGTAGGAGGCAGTTAATAGATGACTATGAAAATTGCCACCGCAGCATACGTTCCATCGCAATTAAATTAAATCAAACATAAAAGAATGTGCATTATAACATTTTGGAGATATTCTAAATTTCTTTTCTGTTAGAATGTAAAAGAAGGTTATGTGAAAATAATATATTGTTAGATATTTATGATATTGTCCTTTTTTTCAATATTGTTGCAATATTCCTTTCGTCTCCAGTGCAGTCTAGCCAGGCTCTCGTCAGGGCATTCGACCTCTGTGGCTCAGCAAAGCGTCGTCGCTAACGACACTTATTAATTTTCTGTAAAAATTAATTTCCTCTTTCTGCAGGAAATTAAAATTTTAGAGTTTAATGCTTTGCCACTGAGTTTACACTGAAGCAGAGGCACGCTGAGCCACCTGTATTAAATGACAGCAAACGGGTGACGTGTGTTTCGCACTCTGTTTACGCTTGAAATTTAAAATAATTTTTCTAAGGATTCGCATACCAAGATGATTTACTAGAATCCATTATTCATCAACTATTTTGCAAAGCAATTATTGGTTTTTACACTCGAAAACTCACTTGGACAATGGTTTCTGAAATTATAGAGCAATACAGCAAGTACACCACGAAACAATTATTGAGACTCACAATTACTTACTGGATAACCTAAAATCGACCATGTATAGTCAGGACTGGAATCCCAGTAAAAATATCTCACCATTAATTCACTAAACTAACATTTGGATAATAGTGAAAAAACGTTCTGCTATCATAAAAAAACCAGTTGCCTGAAATTCGACTGCAATATTGGTTGGCTAGCTAGATTTAAAATGTTTGCACCTTCTCTCACAGAAAGCTTCCTTTACTTTCAGGTCACCACCTAAAAGCTCTTTCTCTGTCTTCAAATGAACGAATGGTTTCATCAACCAAACAACCTATGTGAACGAAAGTTTATGGCCCCTATTGTAAATTCTCGTTTCCACTAAGTTTACACCGTGAAACTTAGCTGTAACTTCTGGTATTTCTCACAGTCGTACTTAAGGCAATGTTTCACAGTTTCATCAATAAATGTTTCTGGATGCCAAGAGGAGCATTACATCTTGTATCCGATAAAAACGATTTTAATAAAAACTGTTTTATTATTATGCAATGAAATACCAGTCACATACATATAACTTCAAACATCAATCAATGAAGAGTGACTGATGATTAAGTACCTTTCATTATTCGGTTGCTACAGAATGTATTGTAAATTAGTCATATTTTAGTTGAATTTTCAAACAAAAACCAACTTTGGAGATATCTTAGAATTATAATACAAAAACCAAAATCTGAAACATTTCACAGTGCAAATAGATATGAAATTTTGTGTAGGTTGAATTGATATTCGCATTGCCTAGTTCTCATACATACATTCATGGCGAAACGGACTGAGAGACGGAAGTCATGACGAAAATACAGAGAAACCCGCATCTTCTTAATACGCAAAGAGATTATATTTGTATACTGTAGTTGTTATTAATGAATGAGAAATAAATCCACTTATATATTACACACAAATTACCAGACCTTTTTAAATAAATAACTAGCTGATACCCACTACTTCGATCGTGATTGCAAAGAATTTTGATTGATAGTAGCCACCATAGTGCACGATGGGAGACTCGAGGCTAGTACGAGTACCACACACAAACATCAGTGATCTGCGCACGGTATTTATGGCTGCTAAGCTAAATATAGGGAAATATGAAACTGACCTCCAGCGACCAATTTCAACCACCATATCTCCCACACCCCCATAGCAACCGACATTACACCACCATGGTGCACGATGGGAGACTTGAGATTAATACTACACGCATTCACCAATGGACTGCGCTGGGTAGTTCTGCCTGTGGAGTGATAAATAGGGACACAAATACCTAATTTATATCAGTTCAACCACTTTCAAATACCATATCTACCACATCCCCACAGCTACCGACATGCAATCACCATAGTGGACGATGGAAGATACCATGTTACTACCACATATAAACGCCCATGGTCTGCGCTTAGTGAAATATAGGAACACACATCTTTGGTAAAAACAGGAAAATGCTCTACATTGACCACTTTCAACCACTATATCTCCCATAGCTACTGACATCTAACCACCATAGTTCACGATGGGAGACAAGAGGCCTCTACCTCCCACAATCACCAGTGAGGCAGCAAAGTGACATATACGGACATACATGTCTTTGGTCGAAATAGCAAAATATCATTGATCGGCCATTTTCAAACACCATATCTCCCACAGCTACCGAAATTCGGCCAATGTTGTGCACGACCGGCGACTCTATGCTACTACCACACAAACACCAGTGATCAGCGCTAGATAGTTTTGGATGAAAAGTGATACATAGGGATACATACGTCATTGGTCGAAATATGAAAGTGTCCCCGGTCGACAACCTTCAACCACATCACCATAGCTACCGACATTTAATCATCATAGTGCACGATGGGATACTTGATGCTACAAACACACACACAAACACCAATGGTCTGTGCCATTTAGTTGTGCCAGAAAAGAGAAGAATAGGCACACACAAGTCTTTGGTACCGATCGTGGTGGTGTAACGGTTAGCGTTCTGGCCTTGCATTCGGGAGGACGGCGGTTGGAATTTCCGTCCTGGCATCAAGATTTCGGTTTTACATGGTTTCCCAAATCACTCCAGGCAAATGCCGGGATGCTTCCTTCAAAAGGCCATGGCCGAATTCCTTCCCATTCCTTGCCCTTCATCCTTTCCCGTCTCTAAAGACCTCGCTGTTAAGAGACGTTAAGCAGTTAAAAAAAAAGTCATTGGTTGAAATATCAAAATGTCCTGCATCGACCACTTTTAACCACCATATCTCCCACACCACCACAGCTATCGGCATTGGGCCAACGTTGTGCACGATTGGAAACTCCATGCTATTACCACACTCAAACACCAGTGGTGGCTGAAATGTGAAATATAGGGAAACACACGTCTATATATATATATTGCAGAAGAGAAGAAAATCACTACCTTTGAACAGCTAAAACGGAGAACAGTAGCGTATGCGAATAGTATAAAGTCTAGCGTTTGGTTCAAACTCTAAAATAAATGCGACTACAATGAGAAGCGTGTGACGGTTACAATAATAGAGCATAGACTCTTAGTGATGGGAAAGCTATTTCTCCTAATGTGATGATTGCCTGTTGTGTAGCCGGTTGCACCATCTGTAAGCGGACCGCGCAGTCCTCTGTGACAATAAATCATTTGTGATGGAGACAGAAACGGTTCCATTAGCAGTAACGTGGGGCTTTGTGTTATGTCCTCTGGCAGGACGCGATTGCAATGGCAATATAAAGGCGCCGCAGCAGACTGGGAATGTGTGGAATCCACGCTGCGGTGCGTTGGAAAAACCAGAGAAATCCCTTCCATTCGCTTAAATGAGAGGCCAGAGAGCAGAGTAACGGCAAAGTGGCTGTCGAGACTTTCTGCTGGTTTTGCTGGGATGTTTAACACGTTAGGTATGTAGATAGTGTAAGTCAACTATAAGTTTAGAAATAAAATAGATCTAGTTTAGTCAGAATCTTTATAAATGCATTAACATAACAACATTCTATTTGCACTAATTTAATTTAATTTAACTGCACATTCCGGTGGCAATTTCCCTACACACCTATTTTATCCCTTTCCACTATCCTGCTTTTGCTCTCTACAAATTTCAACTTAAAATTCCTTCAACGTTTTTGGTAAATTATTCATCATTTCTCTAAGTAACTTATCCCAATCCCTGACCCCTTACCTACAAAAGAAAATCATTCCACATCCTTTTGATTTTAAAGATTAGGTACTTTATTTTTTTGTATGGGACTGTAGAAAGATAATATTCTGATCATACAAAATTTCATTTTTACTGCTGATTCTTATATTCTGTATATCCGTGACGATATTATTTCAATTTCTGGTTTTGCTATCCTCGCCTTTTTTAACACCTGTAAAATTTTAGTAAACGTGAGAACCGTATACAGCGAACTATTTGATATGAGTGATTATCTTATGGAATACTATTCTTGAAATTTGACATTTAACTGTGTAAAACTAAAAAAGTATCACCAAAAATCAATAAGTCTCTCTTTCGATAATTTCTCAACAAAATTTGTTTAGACTTAACCTCGGTAAACAACACTATAACACATCACGGACTGATATTCAGTCTTCTCATCGCCACAGATCTGAAACTATGACTTGCATTATTCGACAAGTTTTATGGTGAGAAGATGCTTGAATAGAAGGTTCAACGTTTCAGTGTCTCTAATACCACAACCATTGTAATAAAAAGTTACAGGTATGATCATCGTATAAGAATCTCAAATTTATTTTCCGTCTTCTGAAGGCGTGTATGTGACAAACCTTCAGTTGCAGAACTTCCCAATATTTGTAATGCTGCTTATACTGTGGACGTCATGTTACTATCTTAAGATCTAAGGTGTTTGTTTTTAGGTGCGCACTGATTAATTGGCCTTTCTCGTGTTGTTTCTTTAAGGATTATATTGACTTGCTAATTTCAACACAGTCTGAAGAGTGTAGCTGTCGGCATAAATTTGCTTACATGGGAATCTAAAACGCTACCTCTTCTTTAAAATGCAACGTATATTTTTAAATTCCTGAAAGGAATGAATGATTTCTCAGCTAGGAGAAGCCATACGTAATTTAAATTTTACTTCCTTCTATCATGTAAAATATTCTGAAAATGAGTCACGATGCTATCTGCTGGCCTTAAGACATTTTTCCTCTAATAACACGCTGAAGAAGTGAACGTTCGTAGTTAATGTTCTAACAAACAAGTGAATGAAATATCACATACAGGATCCCATCACTGCTCTAACGTTTCATTTGATCCTACAAATATCTGCACGTTTAAAGTAGAAAGGTATGTGAGCAATAGTGATTTTAGTTGTTTCCCAAGTGATTAATAATATAATTAAACTGTTACAGGGAAAAAATCTGTACATTTAATATATTTTTGAAAAAAATGAGTTAGGGACACTATTAATAAGTTACAGAGAAGAAATCAACTTTAAAAAAAAAAAAAAGTTTGTGTTTGGATGAACGTGATTCAAGGAACTATTGGTCGGATTTAGATGGTGTTTCGAGCAATTTACAGCCCACGGTCCCAGTAGTAAAATAAGGTGTTTCATTTTGATTTAACGTCGGGAACTTAAGAAATGAAGTTAAGTGCGTCCGAAAATTAGTATTCGTTTTCTATTTTGCAGGAAATACAGAACTGTAGTGAAAGGAATATCTAACTGGTACCGTCTACATGAGATTTGCGTAGGGAAGACCGGGGTTGGTTGGCACAGGTTTTCACATTTTGATTTTTACAGCTGTCTCTGTAAACACCATCCCAGTTTCAAATATATCACTGTAATCTATATCTATTAGGTTACATTTATGTATTATTTTACAATTAGCATATTAAATTGTATGACTGCAGGAAATCACCAACAGTGCAAGTCGTGGTTGGCCAACCAACCTCATATGCGGTGTTGTTTGGCACGCAAAATGGGGTTAATTAGCGTAGCTACAATCGAACGTTAAAAAAAAAAGAGTTGAGGAAATAAATCTGGAATTAGTTTAAATGCTTTAAATAAATAAAACAGGTAATTGTAACTCATTTAAACATATTTTAATTATAATAACTAGAAAATAGAAGGCAGAAAGCACGCCTGAGAGAAAATAACTGTAAATATTGTAATTAAATCAAATAGGCTTAATGTTGACGAGGTAGTATTATTGAACTTTACTTATTATTTGTGGCTCATGAGCTTTCCTCACATTTTCACCAAATTTCATCTACTTTTTTAGACCACATCTAAAACTTGTCACATCTTACTCTTTTTTCCAACTAGAACATCAGTATCGTACAACGGTGTTACGATTCCTGTATACTAAGCACCATCATAGATAACCACTACCAGTTATTCTTGAGCTGAGGCTACTTTAGTTCATCAGCTTTTGGCTTCACCATTATCTTCTACTAAAAAATGTTAACTGCGCTAGATAGCCCTACCTCCTGCCCGCAGGGTGTATTGAGTCTGTCTCTCTCGTGTGACTGTCGTATAAAAGTAGACATTCATCAAAGCTATCATCTCTCTTAACATAACTCACAACTAGGCTCTCCTCCTCGCTTTAAATTATAAAATAGATTTTGTTCTCTGCACTTAGTTGCTTCGTTTCCCCCTTTTGTCTATGTACTAACCAACCACGAACACAGCTGGCCAATCTGCCCCTTTATAACAAAGATGGCAGTTGTAACAACTACCATATTGACAGTCAATGCTTTAACCATGTGAAACATAGCTCTTACATCAATGATTCAAATGTACTACACAAGCCTTCCCGTGTAACATGTGGTACAGAAAACAAATAAGATAGTTTAGAAAAATTACTTACTGAATGAAATTTACAACATTCGCCCCTCCTTCCCTCACGCTGTTATTTTGTTCAGAAGTAGTTGAGGCTATGAGGGTCACGTGGTCAGCAGGTCGTGCTTCCACACACTCTATAGAGAAAATTAGAAGCAGACCAGCCCCGGTCTTTCTTACACTGTTTGCGAAATCTTAAGTTTCTAATTCATAGGACCAACTTGGTTATGGGAAACTGCGATGTGAATAACAGATATGTTGGAGGTAGGATATGCACCCACGCTGTTATGCCTGGATACAGAGGGCTAAATGCCTATATTGTACTGACCTTGCCATGCCATTCTTAAAAATAAAAATAAAATGTAATAAAAAAATCTGCAAACATGATTGTGATAACAATGATGCCCACATTTTTATTAAAAAATATTACCATACCACTGATCTGAAAATTAAATTCTACATATATTTTTGTACTCACCGTGGTACTATTGTTTTAAAAACATGTTCTATCATCCTGATATCTTCCTACATATTTTTTCTTAGGTTGGTTAGAGATGAGCAATATTGGTCAAAGATAACTCTGAAACAAAATTACTCTGTCGTTAAGTTCATCTGACCGAAAAATAGAGAAACATATTATTCTTCCTGTTTTGTTGCTGTGTAATTTTGTCAGTGCCAGCAGTAGTACCCTTCCGCAGGTATCAGAAACGAGAGAAGTATCGCGCAGCACTCCTTGCCCAAAAAAGTTCGAGTCGTCTCGAGCAGCAGGTGTGACTTTAGTTGGAGATGGATAGGGAACAAAGCAGCGAGCGAGCCGGGAGTCGGCAAAACTTGGACGGACCAGCGGCATCTGCACGGCAGAGCAGAGGAAACACTGGCGGATCCAGAAAACTTCATCTAACAGAAAGATCAGGACAGCAGGAATAATGCAAGCGAATTGTGGAATCTCTGACAAAAATTTCGAATTTTCATTACACAGAGAAGAACGATTTTTCGTGGTGAATGATTTATACTAGGACTCAGCTACCTTCGCAAAAATAAGGTAGGAACATACGTGCCAAATATCAGAGCGATCTGACAATTATTGTAGATTCCGACCTATTGACGTGTTACCGTTTTTTTTCCATATACTAACTTCTAAGACTGTCAGAAATGAAGGGTCGAACGCAGTGTTTTGGTAATTCATTTCTTTGCAGCTAATTAACATTATTATTAAATAACGTTCATTACCTCATGTTATATATATTTTTTAGGTTACTATAACAACGATATGTATGGTCAGACAATATAACGAAAACACTTTCATCAAAGGAGTATAAATAAATTAAATGTGACTAATAATTACTAGGTGAATTTGAAAAAAATACCTACTTTTTCTTGTGGCTGGTTAGTAATTTAAAACATATTGAACCATTGGAGAAACGTAAATGGATAACCTGACTTATTAGCTCGCTATAAATGAGTGAAAATATCTTTGGTCGTTGTTAGCCCGCCAACAACGTGACGTCACAGAGTTACAGACATCGTGAGCTAGCTGTCCTTTTATTACTTAGATGGCGAATCAGAACTTGAAGAGAGCACACTGCATATGGCAAAGTTTGATCTTAACATGCGGAGGACCATGTCTTTGTTCAGAACGGGCAAAAGAACATCTCCTTCTCTACTATATGATGTGCAAACGTTAACGCTCTGGCCTCGCATTCGGGAGGACGCCGGTTCGAAACCTCGTCCGGACATTCAGATTTGGGTTTTCCATGGTTTCCCCAGGTCATTCCAGGCGAATGCCGGGATGCTTCCTTCAAAAGGCCATGGCTGAATTCCTACCCCTTCGTTGTCCCCAGTCCCATCCCGCCATTAATGACAACGACGTCGACTAGTCGTAAAGACATAAATAAAAAAAGGTGTGCAAACAAATTCATTGTTGAATTACGATCTTATTTTTTGCACTACTAGATACAACCAAAGTTTTCTTAGAATAAATCTTGTAATAGTATTAGATATGTCCGATAATAAGAACATTTCCCTCCTTCTTCCTTCTCAAATTAAGTTAAACATGTAGTCAGGCAGTCTTTTCCTGTTCCCTTATTACGTTTCGTATATTTTTCAGACAAGGTTTTTGAGGAATTGAATATTAATATTTGTTTGCATCAACCAGCATATTTCAACTGTTTCTTCCTATACCCAAAGTTTAGTGTATTTATGCCACATAATTACAATGCGTTTTTGAAGATAAGTATTAAATTGCAGTATGATCTCCTCGCCTGGTATTCACCGCTGAGTTTCTCAAAACCATCACCTCCGTTTTTAAGTATTTATAATTCTTTTTTAGTGGTTACAATTTTACAGCTCGAGATGTTTAGAGCTAAGAGAGGATTGGATAAGTTATTCCATGATTGAACCATCCCGGCATTCGCCTAGAGTAATTTCGCGCAACCAGGAAAAATCGATTTTTATATATATATATGGCTTTCGGCGGCTACGGCCATTCAGCCAGCTCAATGTGATCATATTTTAGCTTCTAGTGAACAATTAGTCATCCAGTGTTAATCGTATCTTTCTATGTATGGACACCACAGGACGGACAGGACATTCACACAGACACACAACACTTAACATCCATGCCCGCGGCCGGATTCGAACCGGTGACCTTCGGCACGTGGAGCTAGCACTCTAGCCCCTACGCTACCGAGGCCGGCTAAATCGAAATCTGGAAGGGAGGAAAGAGGATTTAACCAACGCCAAATGCCAAAACGAAAAGATAATCAAGCATCCATCACACCCGATTTAGCTTTCTTAAACTTAAGTTAGTCTTTTTTACGCCTCGACGACGTTGAGGTCATAAGAGGCAGGATGGGACTGGGGACAAGGAACGGGAAGGAATTCAGCCATGGCCTTTTGAAGAAAGCATCCCGGACTAGTGATTTGGGGAAACAATGGAAAACCCAAATCTGGATTCCCGGACGGGGATTCGAACAGGCGTTCTCCCAAATGCGAGGCCAGAGCATTAACCTTTCTCCCACCACCCTCAGTAAACTTAGGTTTGATTTTTCTTGCATCACTTTGGACTCAGAAGTGAAGAAGTTACCAGCTCTCCTCCAACATTCTTCTGTAAATATTATTCTGGTGTTATGAGATGCGATACACTAAGGAAAGTGACAGACAATCTTGTCCAAAATCCACCTGCAACGGGTAATTATGGTCGTCAAATGTCTATTACACGCTTCATGTGAACCAATCAGAAAGGCACTCCTTCACGCCTTACGAGGTAATTAATGTCGGCGCCTCTGGTCTGACTTGCAGACGAAGTTGGGAACAAGTCCGCTGATGATGGAAGGAGCCGAAACTTGGAAATGCGAACGTGGCGCGCCCACAACTCTGAATTCTGACCGCTGCCACTGCGTTTCCTGCCACAAGACAAGGATGGAATAGCAAAGGAAATTAAAAATAATAAATCTACACACAGCATTATAGCTCTGCAATAAATCGGGCAAACAGCAACTAAGAAAAAAGCTGGATGTAGAACCTTAATGAAATTGTCATATAAAATTCTCCACACTAGTGCATTTAATACAGAAAGAAGTACAAGGAGATTGCTCTCTATTCACAGAAGAATAAAAACTTCATATACAAAAAACAAATACCTAGATATCAATATATACTTAACATTCAAGACCGTTTCTATATTATTAAAACCGTTAGCGTAGAGAATTACTTTAAATCTTTTTAAATTCCTTAGAACTACACATGATAGGGGCAAATCAAAAATGAATGTAATGCTAAATTACAACCTTAAATAACTTTTAAACTCCACTAAATTCCCTTTTTTCGTGCGCTGGGTTGAAGTTAGGACAAGGGCCATTTGGTAAAAAATAAAAGAGTTAATAAGATATTTCTTAGCGTGTGATTTAGCACTAGCTTCTAGTTGTTGTTTTCATTTATCATTCTTTTGAAACATTTTCCTATAATTTAATACCTTAACTTTTGTATGAGTAAAGAAACATCTAGTTTCTTTCACTTTTTCATACTGTTTAAGTGTTTAATTTCGTTTTGAGGATGTTGTTTCTATATGAATCAGATTATAGTTCAAAGATATCCGCAATCGGAAAGATTGTTTAATGGAATTTGCTTTGGAATGTGTAAAACGTAAATATTAAAGAGGATGTGCCTTTGTATTAGGCATGTGAATACTTTTCAGTCCATTTAACTTGTTCTTTTATTTTAAGATTCATTATTTTGTAATGAGTTTGAAAATTTGATTTTGAATTTATCATGAAATTAATTAAATATCTGATTGCCAAAAGAGATTAAAAATGTGTGACAACCACTCCAGAATATAGATAGAAAATAGACTTAGAATTCTATAAATTATTCTCTGTTTGGATTTATACCTTTAGAGACGAATTGTTCAGTACACGATTTTTAATAAGCTTTCAAAAAATCAAGAAGTAATTCGAATTGTTGATTCGTCATTTGAAGTTAATTTGTACCTGCCAGGCTTAATTGCAGGCGTCTACGCTGAAGACAACTCTCAAGAGGACCCCTGGCCAGAGAAAGAAGTGAGCAGAAACAATAATCGTTATTTTCCCGAGGCATTTCGGAACCGCATAAGGATTTATAGCACTAAAGTGTTCGGTGACTCACCTGGCTGGCTCCACACGCCTTGTGCTTTTTTTTTTTTAACTGTTTTACGTCTCTCAACGGCGAGGTCTTTAGAGACGGGAAAGGATGGGGGCAAGGAATGGGAAGGAATTCGACCATGGCCTATTTAAGGAAGCATCCCGGCATTTGCCTGGAGTGATTTGGGAAACCATGGAAAACCCAAATCTGGATGCCCGGACGGGGATTCGAACCACCATTCTCCCGAATGCGAGACCAGATCGCTATCCGTTACACCACCAAGCTGTTGAATCCAGTTGTTCTGTTCCAACCTCTCGTCCCACTCGAAAAGGAAGTTGTTTCACCAGTTCCGAAAATCACTACGATGGTTAATTTCCTTTTTGGTAACTCTAAACCAACACGTTCTTTTGTTTGATCAGCTTAGGTTGCTTTAATGTCATTTTGGATGGCACTCCTGAAAATTTGAAGTAATTCACCCTACCCTATAGTGCCGCAAGCTTCAAGTACGTTAAGGATTCATCTAAGCGTTGGAAAAAACTTGTACAACACATCTCTAACAGATAAATTACGTTTTCTATATCAGTGGTTCCTAAATGGTGGTCCGTGGAAGGATCACAAGGGTTCCGTGTTCCGTCCAAGAATTAAATAAAATGTTCGTTGAAAAGAGCCATAACAGCGCTGTAAGAAGGCTATCATGGTTCTGCTTCCATTTGTGCCGATTTACCGATGCGAGAGTAGTTTTCCAGCTTACGCTTATAAAAAGGCGATCCACCAAAAAAATGTATGTTCATATAGCGTTCCGTGGCCAAAAAAAAAAAAAAAAAAAAAAAAAAAAAAAAAAAAAAAAAAAAAGTAATTGGGAGCCACTTCTCTTTATTACTGACCTCCGGCCAAATCCTGCCAAGGCGCCCAGGATATGTACCTGTTATGGCGCTTTTCCTTCTGTGAAGCCCATGGACGTACACTTCCCATTGTGATTCCTCTCTTCCTGTCGACAAAATGTCTATGTTGTTCTCACACATATCAAAAGGTTATATTTATTTATTTATTGTTTAAAGCTTAACGCCTCGTCGACTTCGAGGTCATTAGAGGAGGGGGAAAACTGCAGACAAGGAAGGGAAGGAATTCTTCCACGGTCTTTTGAAGGAAGCATTCCATCATTAGCGTGGAGTGATTTCGAGAAACCATGGAAAACCGAAATCTGGATGGCCAGACGGAGAATCGAACCCACACCCTCCCAAATGTAATGCCAAAGCGGTACCTTTTACCCACCATACTCGCTTCAAAAAAATTGCTGGTTTCCTTCAAAAACCTCAGGTCGTAACAAAATTATTTCCCCATTGTTATGGTCATAATATTTCTGAAACTTACGCAACCGAGTCGTGTTGTTAATGATAAGAATTATACAGTTAAACCGTTGTTGTTACTGTGAAAAAAATATCATTCGTACCTTAACCTAGGTGGTTCCAGAAAGCAAAATTGTTACTTTGAGTGATATAATTCAGTTTATTTCACTTATTTCATGCTATTCCTGTTTCACAATACATTTCAAGTTTTTAGCTGTTCTTGTTTAAAGATTTTTTTTGCCGTCAAATGGAATACATTTGTTTCTTGATTATTAGCTAGCCGGAGTGGCCTAGTGGCTCATTGGTTAAGGCGTTTGAGTGAAAATCGAAAGGCGCCCGCTTGGACTCCTTGGATCGGAAGGGATTTTCCATGGCCCTTTTTTTTGTTTCTGGCTTTGCCCTTGTCGAGGTTATTAGATGCGGGAAAGGACTGGGAGCAAGGAACAGGAAACGGTAAGGTATTCGGCCATGTCCTTTTGAAGGAGCCATTCCAGCGTTAACCTGGAGTGATGTGAGGAAACCATGGAAAACCGAAATCTAGATGGCCGGAGGGGGATTCGAAACCGTGTCCTTCTGACTTCGATGTAACGAAATGGGCAGCCTACGTCTAATACAAGACTAAATATACCTCCTTCGGGAGGACCAACCACCTGTCCGATTGAATTCCAAGCTCTAGTTGTTGTTTAATTTTTTTTTTTTTTTTTTTTTTTTTTTTTTTTAACCTTTGTCTATTGAGATAAACTGTATCGGGCCACAAGTTCGCGTGACTCTTTTTACCGTAAAACGGAATGAACTTGCTTCACGGTGATTACGTAGCCGAAATTTACCTTTTCCGTTAAACTTCGAGTTGATTGATGTTGGTTATTATCGAATTTACTCTTTATTGATCTTTATCGAAGTGACCACTTTTAAAACGACAAAGACGTTTCCTTAACACGCTTTTCTCTTTGTTCACGGAACTAATGATTTTCTGACCGCGTCCTAAGATAAACTCAAAAAGAAGAATATGTTGAAGCTTCCCTTTTTGTCTTCGTTATCCCATGAGTAACATGTATTTCCTGAAAAACAGCAGAATCTAGGGTGACCTGATGAGAAAATACTGTTGCTCCAAACAACAGACAGTAACCAAATCCCCCAACACCACGATGTAGCAATTCAAAAATTATTATTATTATTATTATTATTTTGCTTTTGATTATACGCTTCGTTAACGTCTAGGTCATTAGAGAGGGGGAAAGAACTGGGGCTAGGAAAGGGGAGGAATGCAGCAATGGACGTTTTGAAGAAACCATCCCAGTATTCGCCTGGAGTGATTAGGGAAACCCTAAAAATAACAAATCTAAATGGCCGGACGAGGATTTGAACCCGCATAGGCCAGAATGCGAAGCCAGGACGTTACCGCTGACCTACCACGCTCGGTCCTTCAAAAATGAAGGCTACATATTTATCCATCATAACAATAATACAGGGATTTCGTGACGGGGCATTAATAGTGCATGTTTTCAGGGGAGGAAAAAACGAGCTCGAGTCGAGTTAAATGCAAAGTAATTTTCAGCTGTGTCGCTGCACCTGGTGCAGCCCGCTGTTAAGCCCTCTCTTCGTTATTAAAGCGGCCTTTTTGTGCGCTCACTGCCGTGCCCATCCACTGTGAATCTGCAAACACAGAAGTGTGGCCCGGGGCCGTCGTCTTTCCGGTGTTCCTGCCTCGCTAATACAGCGGGGATCTCGGCTATAATCTCCTCTAATTATTCCAATAGCGGAGTTTTCACGCTGTGCGCTCTAGAGCGTTGCAAATGGACTCTGCATTACCAGTGTGAATCGTCGGCTCCACTGAACCGTAACGCGGCCTTCCACAGGCTGCCAGCAAACGGCAGGAGCACACCAAACTCATTACTATTGGAATATTTTCGTTCAGAACGACCAAACGTAAGGGAATTCATTTTACGCAGGAAACAACTGGAAGTTAGAATAATTTTCTAACGTGATATATTTTTGGACCTTCGAAGTTAGTACAAAAAGTATTGCCATCATACGAGTTATATACGGTAATGTTTTAAAAAATTCTCATTTCTGCTTTCTTCGGACATATTCATCCCATCATACTTGCCACTTTCTGAAACAATTTCGGAAGTCGTTTTTCGTTATAGTCCAAGAGACTGCATGATTTCTTCGTCCATCTGTTATTAATTGATTAAAATGCAATTTTTATGCATAATTATTAGTTGAAAAATACGAATATTCCAGGTTGGCTATCAAAATACGTCGAAAATATTATTAATAAAAAATTTAAAAAATCGAAAGATTTCGTTCACTTATTTTTTTATATAAATTACAATTTATTTCAGAAACAGCCTTATAGAGAACATAAAAAGTTTAGGTTTACTGTATAAAAGTGGCCGCGTTAAAGATATGTAAGAGCGAGAGAGAGGTAACGACGTGGTGCGTTAACTTTGAAAGCAGGCAATCCATACAGTTTATGTTATTTACATGACTCTCTTTGAAATTAATTATAATTTTTTTTTAAAAAAGAAATTTTTTGATTTTTTTTTTAATTTAATTAAAAATACTTGCGGCCATATTTTGATAAGTAACCCGGCAGAATCTTATCCTGCTATTAATAATTATGCATAGAAATTGCATTTCAATCAAATAAGAGATGAACGTAGAATGCAGTCGGATCTTAGGATATTAGCATCTTTAATAACGCTGTGGTGGCTTCTTCAGGATATGTTTTCCTTTTAAGATCATTTTAATTTTAGGGAACGACGCCAGATCCTACTATAAGGTAGATGTCGACGCACCATAATGATTTTATTTAACAGAAATTGTGTAACCAGAAGTGATGTGAGTTACGGAGAGTTGCCATGAGAAATAATAAATGCTTAAAACATACTGTTATAATGCTTTGAACGAAACCACAAGGCATTCTCTGATCACCAGAAATTTTCCTAATTACCGACCGCTCGTTTGATACGATCATTTCCGTGCCTGGTTCAACACTCTCCTCGTTTTTTGATGTTGAAGAGTGTCTTGACAGCTCCTCGTCTTCAGTCGTTTTATAACTACTACGAAATCAATCATTAGAACCAATTCTAGTGTAACTACTATACTGTTATATATTTATTGCAACCTTTCATTCATTTCTATAGCAACTGTTTTGCGTTTGGAAACAAAATTTAATGTTATTGCGTTGTCCACGATGCATGATTGAGAATACATTTGAAAACACATCTAATTGTAACAGATTATAACTGATTACACCGACTTACTTAAAAAGTTATCGCACTCTGATACTAAGCCTATAAGCGTCTACCTTCGCATTAAAATTTGCTCCTCTGTCATAGGGAGGAACTACTTAACGTAACTACTGATCACACCTCGTATTGTGTATAACTTCTCATTAGACATTTCAACTATTAATCACATTTTTCTGTCTTTGAAGTAGTCAATTGCCTAACTGAACATTAAGTTTTTTCATGAAAGCCGCTGCTGGTGCCGAAATACAGTAGTGGCTTGTAAATGTAAACTCAAACTTTACAATTCCCGAATATCTGTAGTCCTCATATTACCTCCGTTATGACCGCTTCATCCTCTGCTATCAGTGGAACGTGTATACGAGAAAGGAAATCAGCATTGTAGAGTCGCAAGACAGATTTCTGTGATTGCCAGATAACGAATGGCTTGTATAAATTTCAACATTATTATCCTATAATAGCTAGCGCAGTGAAATATGTAGAGTCGATCTTGGTTTATTCTGAAATTTATATTTAGTTTAAGTTTTAGAAATAATAAAATGACCAAATAAAATAATTAATATGATAATATATAATTGGAATAAACTTATAAATTATTTCGAATTAATTACATGGTCTCATTTAAGCAATATAAATTGAGGAATATTGTTTCAATGATAATATTTGAATCTACTCATTATCTTTTCGTAATTAATAAAATTACGATTTGGTTTAGAAATCTACGACTGTGTATATATCTAGATGGTTCTCCTACGTATTTCCTCGAAGAACATGTTCAGTGTTTAATTTAAGTTTTGCAGCTGTACGACGATCGATTTATTGTATTCGCTGAAAATTATAATAAAAGCTATTGCAGTAACCTAGATTTTCATTCATTTTAAATTCACTGTTATTTAACTCTATTACGTCTAACATACTTCAAAGTTTAAGAAACATTTATTACATTGTTTTCACACTAGAAAATTCTAGAAAAATGTGCTGAATTAATAATTTTGTAAAGTAAACAAAACAACGGTAGGAAATTATAACTATCTAATACTCTCCAGTTGACTCTTAATTACTGCTGGAGTTGTGCTGTTCACAAAAATGCTGAGCAGACAGATACAGGGGTGGCAAATACCAAACAGAACAGAAAAATTGAAATTTTTAAGTTGAAATTCAGTACAGGTAATTTTTTTACTTCCCATATAGTAAGTATAAGATAAAAACTCCCAGTCCAGTGTCGAGATAATGCGATACTGCGATGTCAATCAACCCGGGATACTGTGGAGTCCTGGAGGGTAGATGTTAGACCCTCATTTGCACATCACTCGCCCGTATGATGAATAGCCCGCCAGCAGTAGCAGCGTGAAGCAGGCGCTAATATCACTGCTACACGCCCGGGTGGTCCATCAAAACACAACACAAAGCTAGTGTGCTCGTTTAATTTCATGTCATTTTAGAGAAGTTGCTGCTTCTTTTGAACAGTTTATTAATGTTTATAAATAATTAGGTATATTTTCTGAGAACGTGTGGTGTTCTTGCACAAGAAAATAAATTATATTTATAATGTAGTTGACTGATTTTTACCTACCACAATCAATTTACCAGAAGTTTTGTACTTACTAAATATTTCATCGTTCACTACGTAAATAAGTAGAATGGTTTTCTAAAGTTTCGTATTTTTAGTTTCTTTCTTTCTTTCATTTACTTATTTACTCGTAATCTGCAATTGGACATCACGTAATAACGAACAGATACGACTTTTTCCCAAGATATACAGATACACCTGAATACTCACTCAACGAACTTGTGACATAATAGAGATGGAAACAAGAAAAACTTGTTTAATCCATATATGTAATCGCTTTCCCCACGTCGTTCTTCTGGAAGCGAGTTAGACAGTCATTTATTTCTCTGTACTTCACACTTTACCCGTCATGCATTTTGACACCGAAAATACAAAGTTATTGACTCGCTTCCTGAGTGTACGTAGAAAAATCTGTTTTTCAAGATGCAAATAGTTCCAAATGTTCAGCTCTCTGTTCGTGTGTGTCATGTTCCTGTTTCTCGATTACCTAGAATGTGTCTTCGCTTCTGAAGACGTATTATTTTCGTAATAATTTATGCAAATGGATATTTGTGTATTACTGAGCTCTTGTTGAAGATGTTATCATTCTTCCTGCATGGTCACTTCTGTGGCCTGGATTTCTGAATCGGCTCATTTATACCCTGGATAGTTCAAACGGACCCAAGTAGTTTTCATTTTTTACGCCTTGTATTGAAGGCAATAAATACATATTGTTGCTGCGTTGCCTGCCGTTTATTAACGATTTAACTCTATTCGTTTGAAAATGTTTGTATGGAGCAAACATAGTGTGCGAATGTTGTTGTGTTAGCCAGTTCCAGACACAATGGGTAGTCGCCTGACAGCACGACTGCCATTCACATACCAAACATTCTTCGACAGCTCACTCCGTAGAAACACGAGTACGCTGTCTTTTCCAAGGTACCTTGCAGAAAATGTCTCTAGAGAGGATCCTTTATCGTTCTGTGAGAAAACCAATGATGGGTCATGTGCCTAAACAACCACCGCTCTATCTGCCAGCTCATAAATTGTATCGAACAAGAAACAATCAAACGTTTAATAAAATCTAAATTCTAAATGCTAAAGACACATTATATTTTTAATCTACTTTAAAAAATAAGGGAATTTCCCTTAACGTAATTTTAAGAAGTTGATAAACGTGAAATTTTTTTAACTTTCTGTCGTGTGTGCTACATAATTCATCACGATAGCATTATCTAGAGTAGAGTCTTTATAATAACGACGCGGTTGTGCTTACCCGTCAATTGAAAACAGTTACAGACTTTCATAAATCCATTTATTACGGATAAAGTAAAGATCTTCAAAAAGATAACTTACATATTGTCAACATCGAATATCATTGGTGCAATGAAAACTCGGGAAGGGAAACTATTATCATCATCGTCTTTTTGGGATTGTCTTGAGATATTCTTTTCGTAAATAAGTGTTTCGCAGAACTTTTTCATCTTTATTCAGTAGTCATGTTCTTTTAAAACGACGGAATGACATTCGGTTTTTGCAACTGTTTGTCCCACATTATCTTAAATGATTGTTCTTGTGTCTTTGTATAAAACGACACAAAGCGAAATGAAAATATTACTGAATACTTAACACAGCAGGGCGGTGATTAATTTCAGACCACATTTGCGGCAATTACAAGTATGCTGTGAAATAATTTCCTCAAGGATCCCTCAGACATGACATGCGCGCTGGACAAATCATTTTATATACGAACACATGTACGTTAGTAGAGATACTGCCTCAACACCATTCACTGAAGTTCACAGCTCCTCAACAACATCTCTATTTTTTAATAAAGAAAAAGAAAGAAAGAGCTGGCGATCAAGTCCAAGGGAGAACGCTATTCATATTCTTGACCTGAGGTACTAACAGAGACGATAAAGGGATCAACGCTACGCTCCATTAGGTTTAATCTCCCCGAGGAGTTTCCTTCCCATTACTCAGCAGGCTGCATGGACCTGGGAAGCAGTTCCGCACGTTCATCTTCGAAGAAGAATCTTCGCCTTCATCGGCGCTCGAACTGCCAAGCCGTAGCCAACGCTCTGCTGTCTGAGCTAAGCACCCAAGGTTCAAATGTATCGATGTCATTTTAAACAATGCAACTACGTTCTATACTGCGTGTTAAATGATGTCCAAAATAGTTGACTTAGTGTAGTGTATCGTCTATGACTGACATCTTGCGCTGTCGAGAGTGCGAGAATTAAACAAACAAGATAACAATACACAGTGGCGAATTGATGAACTATTAACCTAAGTGTAACGCTAAAGATAAAAGAAAATTTTCAGTTAGTGATATTCTTATGGGTTAGTAATCCTCAGAACAATATTTCAGTTCTAGACGTCACAAAGTACTCTCTGAGATGACGTTCCCCATGGAAGGATTCTCTGAGTATTGTATACATAAAACAATTGACTATATTAGTAGCTGACCTGATGTCACTTTATCGTTCGTTACCATTCCGTAGGTCAGTTCTCTATTTCATTTAGAAGATTTTTCTGTTAATAAGCAACATTCATAAACGTTATTATTGTAAGATGTTGTCTATTTTTGTTTTATAGAATATCGCAACTTTTTTCAGTCGTAATGTTGGTTCTAAACTAATCGCTCTTCGCCTTTTTTATTCGTTCCGCTAACTCTGTTATTTTGCTTGTCTCTAAAGTTCTTACTCATCTCGTCGTGATATATTTATAACATTAATCCTCAAAATGCCTTCATTTTATTTTCTTTCTTAATGCTACATATGGTAGCTGTCTTACTTCTGAAATACGACCCACACGGCGATATTACTTTCTAAACTAATAAATTTATTTTTCAGATAACATCATACATATTATTTTTTGTTTTCATTTTTCTTCTTCTGAATCATTCACTGTAATCGTTAGCTCATTGATTTGCTAAATAATTTCAACATCAGTTATTCTCTTAAATATCACCGATGTTCCAGCGGGCAACAATATTTTCAATTTTAACTCAGATATTATTATTGTTGCCCACTGAAAAAATAGTGATATTTAATATCTGCTAAACAGTTTCGCCTATGATGTTAAATTTGTTCAAAGATCTTTCCAGACCTTGGATTTAGGTTACAAAAACCGCATCATTGGCATAGCATTGAATTTCAAATTAGTGTAACCATAGACACATTACATAATTTCATGGCTGCAATGATTTCGGTCTTTGTAGATAAAAGTATAGAAGGACAGATACTTGTATTTATTTTCCGTCTAATTAAGATTTCGACTATCTTGTAATGTTTTATTCCCTTGAATACCTTGTTTAGATCTAGAAAACACATTTATGCACCGATATGATTCTCTACTTTTATCGTTTGAACATTTTAAAAGAGCACCTGTTCTGTTTATCAGTAATAATCCGATTTCTTCAGAAAACTGGGAGTTTTCCTTTCTGTTGTACGATTGTTCATTACTAGAACTTAGTATTGTTATATTTTTGAAGTTTGTAATTATAAAATATGAGGTGGGGGCTATAGAAATATTTCCAAAGGGGATATCGTAAAAAAAAAAAAAAAAAAAAAAAAAAAAAAAAAAAAAAAACAGGATAAAAACAGTAAGCAGGATGGCCGAAATGCTGCTGTCTACATTTGAACTCGCCACAGTTATGCAGCACGGTGTGCAGAGCGGTGGGATTCTAGAGGACGGGGACCATCCAATCTTCTATTTTCCTTGGAATTCACGAAAACATTCCGAGCGAATGCAAGAATAGTTCCTTCAAATGGCGATTACCGAACTTCTTTCCGTACCTAACCCCACTCCTTTCCAAACTCTAATGGCCTCGATCAGGCGCAAAGATCTTAAAAAAAAAAAAAAAAAAAAAAAAAAAAAAAAAAAAAAAAAAAAAAAAAAAAAAAGGTACCATTCACGCATCGAACATTCTCCAGTAGCACTGCTCAATTTATCTTTTACATATCACACATCTTTCAAACTCTCAGCATGTTCTCATTTTTTGGGTGTTTTCGTTTGTATATTTTTAATAAAACGGTGGCTTTCTTATTAGAGACGAAATTTATAACAGGTTTAATATTTGTGATATTTGTTACCTCGAAATCAAATTCCTTTGAAATAAACATTCAATAAACCTGTATGTTTAAAAACTGTAAAGAATAGTTGGTTCGTAACATTAGCCAGCGGTGAAGAATTGTTTTTCACAACTGAACACTACTAATTGCAACCTTTGGTACACACGATAAAGATCTAATTTCTGAAATTACATATTTATTTTTAAGTTTGTTCGTTTTCTTCTTTAGTGCAAGAATGAAAAAAATATTTGTGTTAAATTCTTGCCTTCAATGAATGGAATCGCTTCTGGATTTGAGTTAACTGACAAATGATTGCTTTTAATGTCATAGAATGGATTGGTTGTGAATATAAGAACAGAGTGAAGAGGGAGAGACAATCCATAATATCACAGACAGCTTTTCGATAAGCTCTGACCTTCAGAATTCCACACTCCGCTGCTTGGTTTTCTGTTGGATTCCAGAGAAAACATAAAAAAATATTAGCTTTGGGATGGTAATAACACTGCTCGTAAAGGCCCGACGTTATGGCACCTCTCATGCCGAAGTAACCTCCATCTGGCAAGAATCTTCAGCCAGCAGTAAAGTAGCTATAACTACCTCTCCTGTTTCTGAAATATGAATATCTTTAAACAACAGTGTTTTCATTATTTTATCTATCCAATAAACTTTATTTTTCTGCAATTATTTTTATATAACGTGACCGCAAATAAATGAACGAAATGTCATTCACTTCATACTTCGTTTTATTTCATCCTTGTGAAATGTTAATATGGTTCATGCAGATACAAGAATGATACATTAACATGCAAAATGTTTCATACTGATTGTTCACAGTGGATACTGAGAAGACAAATAAATTATCTAAGTAAATGTCAGTTATCTTCAATTTCTTTTTCAATTTATTCTGTTGCATTAATTGTAATTGGCATATTATCTGAAACACTATTTATCTAATTTAATGGAAGAATGTAATTTTTAAAACCGTACCTTCAAGGGGGTTTTCATGTCTCAAATGCAACTGATACTTTCGACAACAAGCGATATTTTAAAAATATCTTTGTGTTGAGACAAGCAGAAGGGATAACTACTTTGTAACACATTATAGTAACTTACATTAAGCGTGAATCGTTATGAACAAGGAAATGTGATAAGCATAATGTTCATTTCAATTTAATATTTGCAGATTAACGTTTTGGATCATCTTCACTTTTCTGTGCAAAAAAATATATACAGTAGACCATGACAGAAGTATTGCAAAAATTCAGATTGATCATTTAACTCCGTCTTGATTATTAGGCTCCAGCTGGTAAAAAATCTAGTAAATTAATAACTACGTGATACTTAAAACGATTCAAATTTCAAATAATATTTATGGGGCAAGATAGAGAATGAAATAATAATAAAAAAAACGGTAACGCACTGTTCAATACGAAAGCTGAATGACTAGTTTCCCGGAACTGTGAATAAATAGAATGAACTTTATTAGCAGCATCGTTCGAGTCTTATATTAAGGAACGAAGTTCTCTAAGATTCCGGAAAGTTCATAGCACTGAACCGAAATAAAATTCGAGGGTACAATTGCTACAGCTTCTTATAGAATGTAACTCTTCTTCAACAATAGATGAATTTGATTGAATTCACAGCACTTATAAAGGACCCTTGTATAATTGTAAAGTACGCTAAATATGTTAACTAAGAATATCAGTTGTCCGTTTGTGAAAGAGTAAAGGATGCCTGTGACTGAACCCCAAGAAGATGGAACAATCGCTGATGGCGTGGATACAGCAAGCGAGCGGTCTTCGGTCGCAGGACTGGACTCTCTTCCTGGCGGGCGATCCCTCGAGACAGTCAGGAGGGAGCCGAGCCCTGCGACCGTGGCTACCGTGTCACACCACATCACACCTCACCGCTGCCGCTTACCTAGAGCTGCAGCCTGTACACTCTTCAAAGCCAGCGGCAGCCCTCGAGGAGTGGACTCTCTTCCTGGCGGGCGATCCCTCGAGACAGTCAGGAGGGAGCCGAGCCCTGCGACCGTGGCTACCGTGTCACACCACATCACACCTCACCGCTGCCGCTTACCTAGAGCTGCAGCCTGTACTCTCTTCAAAGCCAGCGGCAGCCCTCGAGGACTGAACTCTCTTCCTGGCAGGCGATCCCTCGAGACAGTCAGGAGGGAGCCGAACCCTACGACCGTGGCTACCGTGTCACACCTCACCTCATCGCTGCCGCTTACCTAGAGCTGCAGCCTGTACTCTCTTCAAAGCCAGCGGCAGCCCTCGAGGACTGAACTCTCTTCCTCTTCCTGGCGGGCGATCCCTCGAGACAGTCAGGAGGGAGCCAAGCCCTGCGACCGTGGCTACCGTGTCACACCACATCACACGTCACCGCTGCCGCTTACCTAGAGCTGCAGCCTTTGACCTGATAAGGGAGCTGAGTCTGCCGACTGCGCTTGCATATTCCGCGAAGCAGTCTAAAAACTTTTTAATCAACAATTTCAATAAGTTTATTTCACTCTCGACCTGGTTTAGGGTTTTTCTAAAGTGCTGATTACCGTCTGTTGATGATAACACACGCGTTGTCCTGCTCAGGTTCAAGAGTTTAATAATTACGCGGCTGTACAAAAAATTTTCCCGTCATTCATTAACGATCCACACTTTCTTCTAAACATAAAATTTTTTAATCTTACTATGGGAACGGAAAAATGGCATTACTAATAATCTCCAGATTAATACAATTTGTCTTAGTCGGTCGAAAAGTGAAATGTTTATGAGTCTATTAAAATTCCGTGTACGAGCTGAAGTACTAAAAAAAAGGAAACATTAATAAAAATTATAAAACTGTGGAGTTACATGCTACTAGAAACATGTTACATAACTAGATAACAGTTATTTGTACGTAAAGTACTTAAGCATACATCTCAAGTTACTGAAAAGAGAAGTATTATGAATGGCTCAAAAGTATAGCGCAAGCATATTATTCAACATTTGATTTCACTGCGATTCGTCTTCATAATATGTTTATAAAGTTCTCAGAATATCCCCCACTAAATAATTCGTAATTATCCCCATTTTAGTTCTTTAGGCCCATAGCAAATTATATTTTTTGTTTTGTTTATATTTAAAATTAGTATTATTTTCTATATCAATTAAATGTTATTATTAACTTTACATTTTATTTGCCAATAATTTAATTTATCCTAATGTAGATATAGTGTAATCAGATGACTGTAGATCTTTAGAGGTTCTGGTATACTAAGGTTGTTATACTAATGGCCATTCCCCACGCAATAAATCCAAACGGTTTTCCAACCAATGTCAACTATTTATTGCTATCAAAAGTAATGTTCATCGAGTTGAGGCAAACTGGATCTCAAAATGTATTGAAATCAAGCCGGTCATCAGTTACTCAGGAATAGATTCCCAGAGAAAATGAGCATAATTATATGAAAGATATAGAGTGTTTGTACCAAATGTTTTGCCATAATGTGAACACCACTATGTAAAAATGTTCCACGATAACCTTAGGTCTACGGTAAAGTGTGTACTTTTGCAGTATGTTTGCGATTACTTCATAGCTATTTCTAACCGAAAGAACCAATAATAAGTTTGAAGATACATTAAAATTTCATGTATCCTGTAACATTTCAAGCGAAAACTTGACGAAACCAACTATTCACGAGTTTGTAACTAGCCGGTGTTTGATTCTGAAATTATTAACATCGGGAATCCTACACGAAAATCTGCTCTTCCTGTTATATAAACTGCTGATTTCTAATATACTTGAGAATTGCCTGCTTAAGCAATACAGATAATGTACTAAGAATCATAAAACAACAGTTTATCTAAATAATCAGTAGCTTTGGTTGATATTAGGCCATCCATAACAAATACGATGTAAAAATAAACTGCTGTATAAACACAAAAATACAATTAATTTTCTGTTTAGGTCTAGATCACGACACTGCTAAGCCACCAGCGCTACGAAACTAATACGGATATCTTGAAGTGCTGGTTAATTCCTGTGTAGTAACGTGTTCTTGACATTTCAGCTCTCTACGTTGCAAAAAGTCGCAAGATACTTACGATAGCAAAATATTTTGCACCACTTTATGATAGACACGTCACGCCATGTTCAATCGAAAGGATGCTAATACCGCATTTCTATGGCTTCTACGAAATTTTTCTCCTGATCCAGACCACACTTCAACCCAGCCACAACCGCTAGGAAGAAAACAAAACATTCTAGGTTAATATGATCCGCGTACCGACGATAGTACTGGCGGAAAGTGCTTACAACGTTGTAGCGGTATAACAATATGGAATTAAACCGAATTTTCATGCTTTTCAGTCAATTCACGGAATGTAATATTTCATTTTCTGAACCCCGTGTATATCAGGTCGTTGTGCAGTTTCTGATTACAATATCCTGAGTTAATATCTTCTTGTATCTCAATTTATGTCACTACGAATGTTTGTATATTGTTTACTATTATTTAATATAATTTATTTGCGATGGAGCACAATATCCGGTGGCATTATCCTACAGACCAATTTTTCCCCCTTTTGCACTCTACAGATTTCAAGTTTAAATAATTCATCAATTCTCTTGGTAACTTGTTCCAATCTTTGACCCCTTACCTATGAAAGAAAATCTTCCCACACCCTTGTGTCTGTGCCAGCTTGTGGTCATGGTCATCTCTTCCCTTCCATGCATTACTTTAAATTCTTACATCAATATCTTTCCACGCTTCATCGCCAATATACGCCTTGTATACTCCCATGACTCTCTTCACCCTTCTCCTGTCTTCCAATGAATCCCATTCCAGCTCTTTTATCATATCGGTTACTGATTGTGTTCTACGGTAATTTTGAGAGACAAATCTAGCAGCCCTTCGTTGCACGCCCTTAGCTCCTGTATTTGATACCCAAACTGTGGATCTCATACTACACCACCATATTAAAGCAATGGTATGATCAAAGTTTTGTATCCCAATTCCTTTATTTCTCTCGTACAGCCCCTATCGCTCTCTCCAACAAGTGAAGGATTTTGAAACCTTTTCCTACTACATGTCCAATGTGTCTTGCCCAGTTGAGTTTGTTATAAAATTTTATGCCAATGTTTTTACATTTCAAGTCTTCATCAAACAATTCCTTCTCCACCTTATAATCATAATGAACCTTTAGCTTTATATCTGTGTATCTAATAAGCTGACTCTTCTTTACATTTATCTTCATCCCATGTTTACCAACCCAACTAGATATCCTGTCCAGATAATCCTGCAGCTGTTTACAGTCCTCTACCGTTTAGATCCTTTTATATAACATCTGCAAACAATCTAATTTCTGATAGTAAACCAACAACACAATCATTCATTAGAATATTGAACAGCAATGGTCCCAATAAACTACCCTGTGGTGCTCCTATCTTTATTCTGTTATTTGTGAGAATGTAATTTGCAGGACTACATAGGAAGTAATTATGGTATTTAGTGTACTATGATTTAGATACAGGAAGAAAACGTCCATCTATATTTAACCGTTTTTTTCTTCTTTTTTGGCTTTAACGTTATCGTTGAGAAAAGCTTTCTGAGAGATGGTAGCACTGAGACAGTACCGCTTCCAAACGTCTTGTCTTTCCTTTAGTTTTTTGTCAAGCGGCAGCAGTATTAGAAATGATGCAGTTGAAAGCTCCGGTGAAAGGTGTAAATGGTTTATATGCCATCCTGCTAATGCCGCCACCTAATATAAATACCAACTTTTCGGCCATCACGCATTGGTCTTCTTCTATCGCAGAAATGTGCTGCGATACGTTCCACATGTTCCACTAAACTCTGTTTTGTAGAGCAAACTATTACGTATGATGCCATCATGCCTCCAGAAACCTCAGTCACATCTGCTTTGCGGTCAGTTGCGTATTATGATACAGTAGCAATTATCGTTGTATTCCAATAAAAAATTATTTTAACTGAATGAATGCTGGATAAGTTAGGGGTACAAAGATTTTGGTGTTTTAACACAGTACGATCAGTATTTAACTGCAATTTTCGGAGTCAGAAGTGACTAATGACTATCTGAAATGAAGACGACTATGGCAAATATTGCAGCTTACATACTGTGTACCATATCGTATTATCGACAGTATGGATGAGCCTCCGTTTAGTGTTATAAAAGCAATATGTTTCGATCACACCCACCGCCGTCTTCATCAGGTTCAGATGATCTTCCTGGTAGAAGAACAAGTACTAGATATGTGTTTTAGTAACATTGATACATACGTCGCGAGACACATAGGATACTAAGAATTATTGACCTAGTAATCTGATCCTACTAGCAAGAAACTTGATCAAGTACTTTTATGAAGAAAAGAAATCAAAAGCGTGGCTTTGTAAAGGGTATTCTTGTGCGCCTCAGAAAGTGCAGTGTGTGAAGCATATTTCAAATGAAATTTAAAAAGGAGATCATGTTCGCACTATCTCCAAAGCTTTTTTCAAAGGTAGCCTAAAAATACTAGTCTGCAAATTTAAAATCATCTGGACACATCAACATATGTCAGAAAGCTGGAGACATTTTTAAGAGATTAAGAAATTTTCCCTGGGTGGGAATTCAATATCAGTAGAAGTGAAAGTGATAATATGATACCTTAATGTTTTGGGGTCAATTGGATTTGTCATTACAATGAATCATTCTGTTATTAGTGGTTATGTTGTTTGCGGTTAACACAAATGGTATATTAATGAGAGAAGATAGTGAATAGTTACAGAGGGATCTGGGCAGGATGCGGAGTTGGGTAGGGCAGAATAGAACGAAGATAATTTCAATAATTACTCAGTTTATTGGTATAAGAATCTAAAAATATTTCTTTTTATGTTTCTATAATGGAGAGAAAAATCGTTGTGAAAAGCGTAAAATCTATTATATCACTTGAGAATAAGCTACGTTTGGCAAGGAATGTGTTACGTAAAGGTATTTACTGAAGCGATTAGTGAGGGTATGTGCCAGGCAAGTGAGTTAAAAATATTTGCAAGGATCTTCCTTGAGTGTAGTGGAGTAGAATCCACTCAGCAAATAAAACTATCAAGTACCTGAGCTGGGAATCACTGAGGACAGAAGAAAGATGCAAAGAATGGCATGTAAAAGGAATATGCTGGAAATTAGGCCTAGATGAATATTGGAATAAAATTCAAGTTGCTTCCGGAAAAGAAAAAAGGACCACGACGGTAAATTAAAAGTAGGTTCTAGTTGCTGCATTTAACAAACGTAAACTTAGAAGGAAATATTGGAATTAAAAAAAAAACGTTGCTGAGTATATCTTCTGTTGACTATGAAGTATTTGGAAGATATTTGTTTGCACACATAAACAAACAATAATTCTTCAACATGAGTACCAAAAATTTTGCTTCCCAGATTTCTTCTTTTGCTTTTAGATATCTCGCCAGTGGATCAACGTTTACTGATTCACCTATGGATTGGGAATAAGCACAATAAGTAAAATTGCAAGTATGATGCCCAATTTTTGTTGAATCAACTGAAAGCCAATTCCTGTCACATCCAACAGAAGATAAACTAAAGAAAATAACAAGTCATTGTTTATTAAAAAAAAAAAGATGGAGATGTAGTAGACTACGGTCAAGTTTGTGACTCATCCGTATTTCAGTGAACCATTTTAAAAAATTAAAATAAGTCACAAATACCGCTTCCTGGTCCTAGCCCTATTTAGACTGATGAAGATATTGGACTAGCAGAACAAGTGATACGATCTTTCGCAGGACATACTTTTTCTGAGAAAAAAAAAGATTATCCAAATACCCTTTTTGTCGTTCAAGAAGGTACGTCGAATGCTTTTGGTAATATATCTAATAAATAATAATATCTAATATATCTAATTTTGCGTAGATAATTAAATTTGTGCAGAACGTTTTGGAAAGAAATTGTTTATTCATGTGTAGTTGTAAACACTGTGACTAAAAGAAGCCCATAGATTTGCAAATAACTAACGCACCTGGAACGTAGGCTGCCTGGTGCTACAGACGTCTGAATTGTCGAGTCCAACGCCGACGCATTTGCCGGTGTGGGCTGCGTGTGGAAGATCTAATTTGATTGCATTGCTTCTTGTGCCATCTCCGTCAGCGCCTCCGGCTTGGCCGGTGAGTGTGAGAATGCCCTGTTACGGGGAAGTTTTCCTTTATGTGTAGGAAAGTCAAGGACTGGAATAAGTGATGAAAGGTATACAATCGGCAGTTAAGGAGCTTAAAGTAAATATAGACATAACTTGTAAGTACGTTAAAATCCAATGTATGCATTATTAATAAAAACAATAATAAAAGCTCCCGAAAGGAGTTGCACTTTAAGGTTATCAAAATCCATTTTGTGACTGTTATCAACGACTATTATACAATCGCGCATGTTTACGGCTATAAAAATCCTTTAAGCATATATGCTTCGACAGTGATTTGAGCGATATTAATAATCTGCTACTTATAATCACAGGCTGCACAGATTACATCTGTATACTTATTTCCCGCGTATCTGATAAGGGCTGAACTATTTTATTCGGCATTCCTGGCAAACTGTTGGTCTGAATGTTTTGGTCAAAAACGCCCAGTCAGTCTGTTAGACGGAGTAATTGTTCTGCTGAAACAGGTACCGTAGATGCTCCAGTTCCACAAGTAATCTTTCTTCATCGAAAACAGTTCTCGTTCGGTGTACTAGTTTTCAAGATATGATACTACTCTGGCAGTTGGAGATACAGTACATTGTTTTAGTTTCTTTTGATCGCAATGTCAGCAAATAGAAGATACTCATTATTTTCTAGTCACATGATAAAGCTAATGTTGGGAGCAATTCCACTAAAGAAATCGAACTCATTTAGACTAGTTCTGTCGCGGATAAACACGTCAAAACTAGCGAACCAGCAGAGATATAATCACTTGAACTTCCGTCCCTGCAACTGATGTCTCTTGAACGACTTCCATGTCCAGATTAGTTTCTGCTGGAGACATTGCGATTTCGGCTATCGGCTCAAAGTAATTTCACCTGTGACTGATGCGCGTGGATCAAACAATATCTCTGGTTGGAAAGGAAGAAGAGGTACCTCTTTCAACCCAATCATGACCAATAAAGAAGCTATTTTGAACCTGACCGAGCATTTCGAGTTGCTGGATATTATAAACCCGATCACGGGTAAGTAACATGCAGTTACTCATACATTCTGCTTATAAAGACTATGAGAACCCCATGAGTGTGCCAGTGTTCGTGGTTGCATCACTGTCCTGTGGCAGACCCTTCTAAATTACACTGTATTAATATGACCGGAAAAACTTTTTTCCACATTTATTTATCGTGCATTAATCAATACAGTACATTATCGTACACTGAATGCAAAATATCAAATTAATCAACAATTTTCATCTATGAAGAAGATTCCATTATTTTCTTCTACTAGCGACACTATCGACAAGTTTTAGTTGAATTATATTCACATCAGAGGAGTATATAAATAAAACTAATTCATATACGTATATATAAACAGCAATAGCAAATTAAAGCGAGACCTTATTTATGGACAGCTGAATGGAAAATTCGTGAATACTCAGTTATTACTACTCAAATTAAATAGTTTCCGCCAAATGTGCCGCAATTAGACGAGCGAAAACGGCTCAAAACGCAACGAGGGAAAATAGCAATATTTTTCTACACTATTGACAATGGGGGAATCATAAAGCTGTTACAGGCCCTTCTTGTAGTGTTCGAATAATGTTGAAGAACAGTGTTTCAAGTAAAAATTCACAATTTAAAAATACAAAGTTTCATCAACTCATAAAAGATTTGTTAATAATTATAAATTCCCCTGCTTGAATAACCGATTAAGCTGTTTGTTTATTGCACAGTGACAACAGAATCACTTTTCGACTTTCTAACTTCTATATTTATTTTATTACATTAGAATATAATTTTCATCTTTATAACTAAACCAAAGAATATAGCCGTTTCATTTAACATTGAAGTTTAACAAACAAATAAGCTTATAAAAAAAATATAGGAAAATAATATACGAAAATAATTTCAAAGCATTAATTAAAAACATTTCAGAATACAACGTAATGTTTACGCCTAGTTTGCAGAATTAAAATTTTGCACACAGTAAATTGAAATTATTGTAATATACTGGGGAACATATTTCATTCAACCTCAGTCCTCTTTCTGCACGATTATATTTGGGGATTCTTGCTTCAGGTAAATACGAATAAGACATTTTTCCCGTCTTTTATTTAATATGAGAAGCTTATCACTTTAATGTGTTAGAGCTGACAATACTGAAACCATTCTCTAATTCTAAAAGAAGATCTTATTCGTAAGTGTTGAATGGATGATTTCGAGACGTTTAGTTATATTGTAAATGTTTCCTCTGTATGTTCTCAAGCGCATTTGTTTGGCATAAATCTCAAAGCAACAAGTGGTGATAGAAATACACTACCACTACTTCACGGCGAATCAACTTACTGATTCTGTTTGACGCTGTAACCATTTAGGTTCAGCGAAAATTATTTAGAGTGGTTCTTCGAAAGGCTTTCGCACAAAACTCAAATCCGCTTTCCGGTAGCTACTTATCAATATAGAATCAAAGGAAGTGTTCACAAGAATTGGGTCACTTTATAAATTCAGTTTAATCCCTCAGTTTTTGCGAGAAGTCAGTTATTTTGGTATAAGATTTGTATAACCGAAACCAAAAGTTGATCAGTTTCTTTTCTCGTACAAATAAATTATCTCAGTTTGCTGACAATCCGCAACATTTCTATTTCTCTCTTCTCATTCCACTGCAAGGATTGAAATTCATGTACCTCATTACTTGATTGTAATCTCCAACTGTGTCTTTCCTCGACGATTTTTGCCTTCTGTTAATTGTTTCTGTCTCTCTGTTCGCTAAAGCATTTTACCGAATTATATACCGAATAGCTGATCTCTTACCCTGTTTAATACTTCTAAGAAGCTTCGGGATACTTTGGCTCTTAAAAACTCTTTTCATATATTACTTTTTCCTTCAATCAACTCATCAGCGTTCTTTTATAACAAAGATCTCAGTGTCTAGCAGCCTTTTCTTTTCTCTTTCTCCTATTGCCCATGATTCACTTCTGTACTTTGGTCTGCAGTAATATTTCTCGATATTAAAATTGTCTTATTTATATTAAATGCAGTTGGAAGCATTTGAAATGTGGATATGGAGGAGGATGGAGAAAATATGTTGGAAAGACAAAGTAAGGAATGATGAAATGCTGGAACGAGTAGGAGAGCCAAGGTCCTTTATAAAAAGAACGGGACTGGTCATGTGTTGAGGAATGAGCGCCTGCTTAAAACCGCCCTGGAGGGGTTTGTAAATGGAGGCAGAAGAAGAGGTCGACGAAGAAAGAAAATGCTTGATGACATCATGATAAATGGGAAATATATAGAGACAAAGAGACTGGCGGAACAGAGGGAGGCTTGGAAGGCTGTCGCTGTGAATAGACCTGCTGAATAGCAGAAACCCTTGATGATGATGATATTTACTGCACACTTAGTCCCGTCAGTTGTACTAATTGCATCTTTAGAGCTACCGTCAACCCTCATAATCTTACTTCCGAAGTTGATGAATTCCTATACCGCTTTGATAATGTCATTGCCAATTATTATTCTGGTTTGATGCTCTTCGTTTCTGGTACAGTCCAGTGGTTTAGTCTTTACTTTGCGATTTTCCCCTCTCATCTACACACAAACATCACACTACATTGAACCCCACACATACCATCGTATTCAACCGCACAAGCAGTATCAGATAAGAATTGTTTCAAACTGAGGATGGCAATGGAAAGGACCCCAGTTTCATGTTGTTATGGATATCGGTTACTGCGCGCACTATGAGAGGAGTCACAGTATCGCAATGAGCCGTCATTATCCTCACGATATAACTGGTCGGTTTCCATTATCCTCGACATCAAAATCAAATAATCGTATGTCACTGATGGCTGGGAAATCCCGAAGGATTGTTCGGCCGCCAGGTGACAGGGTTTTCGATTCGCCACGCAATGCACCCCTTGTCGTTGCTAACTAACCTAACTCTCTAATCCTGCCCGGTATAGGAGACCGGCAGCTTAATGTGGAACCAGAAACACGAAAGCGCTCTAGTGTACTTCACATTACACAGCGAATTGTGCGAGAGGTGAAGGTCGGATTTAGGGCCTTTGAAAATACCAGGCGAGACCGTGATTCTAGCCGGCAACCCTTCGATTTCCAGTCAGACGCCTTAACCACTTAACCACCAGACCTAACTAACCTGCACATAAATGATGAAGTTTATAACTGTATTTTAGATTAATGGCTTATACCAATGGAAACCAGTAGCTCTTCTAGAACAAATACATTACTGAATAATTGTAGTCTTTCTGTTGAGTATCTCGGAGAGAAAAACCTGGAATTTATGAATAAATATGTGTGAAATAGTTTCTTTAGTATCAAGAATGGAGAAACACAAAAAGCTATCAAGAACTAAAGAAAGGAAGAATCTATAGAATCGTTACTTACAAAAACGTTAATTACATTATTCTGCAACACAAGAAGTAAATAAAAAGAATCTGAAACTGATGAATTTTGTTAAAGAAGGTGCGATTTTAGAATTAGAAATCATTAAAATTTGATAGATACAGATCAGTGGATCATTGGAGTTTAGTACATACTCAAATTACAAGGACAGTATAGACTTATATAATGTAATAGGTTAACAAACCAGGCAAAAAATCCTATCCTTCAAGGAGAAAAACTTCTGTAATTAATTCGTACTGGAGCTTATTAAAAAGAGAGCTGGTGTTATAACTCTTGCTTCAAAATAATAATAATAATTAAAAAATTTAAAAAAATCGTTGGAATGAAATAATTATACTGGATATAGGCTTCTAATAAAGCTTATAACATACAGCGGACAAACCATAACACGGAGATTTAATAGTTCATATTATAACTCAAATTTCTGTTCAATGTCAATATAACAATTGAACGCGTGGCAGTCGGTCTTCTAACATTTAATTACATGCTGGTGCCATATTTACTCATACTTACCAATTCTGTATAAAAACTGCTTTTAGAATAATTGCCCTTTCTCCTTCCATTTTAATTTCCCAGTAGCTTTATTAATTAAATACGCTTTCCATTAAACACACATGACCTCGAAATTGACAATCGTTTTCAACTAGCATATTTTATTACACCAACAGAACTTTTAATATTAAAACTAATAGAGACTCCTAGTCACAAAGAACTACATGTATTAAAAAACGTATTTGACATTCCTACAAGCAAATTTAACACTATTCGAATCATCATATTGCTAACCATTAACATACAATAACAAATCATGATTCTGTTTTGAAAATTTAATGTAGATTTCTATCGATATCACGGTCAAAATGTATGTTCAGCAGTTTGAAGAGTTACAGAATGTATAATGAAAAATGAACATAAACTTAAGATCTCAGGAATATAAATATTAAAATCTGCATTTAATTTTATAAGTGAGCAGCTAAGATTGTTGCATTGGGTGACTGTGATCATTAACATACAAGTTTTAGGAGAAATAAGAAAAATACTGAGACTTCAGATGGTAGTTTGATCTCTTTTTAGAAATTATACATAAGTTAGGGTTAAGGCAATATTTTGGAAAATAATAGTACTTTATTTTAGATCGTGTACTGAAATAAAAAAAGTATTACTAACGTCTGTAATTTATTTATAAATTTATGGTTAATAATATGTTGGCAATTATTGATGGCTATATTCACTTGTTTTTTTTGACATTGCTGTTAGATTATCTATAAAACGGGGATGTAATTTATTTTTTGAATCATTTGAAGAAACAAAAATTGGTGACTTACAAAGTTCCAGAAAATTAATCGCCTTGGTTAAGAACAATGCCTTCTTCAAGTCTAAGTTAGTTGCATTACATGTTTTCACTATTCATACGTATTAAAAAAAAAATTTGCACCCAATTTTTTACTTGCAGTAAATATGCAGTACTATGCTACTGAGGATATTGCGGAAGAGGAATCTCGGTTTAGTGTGTAATGTTGGAAAATAGCCTAGAACGTCCTTAATGAATGTAACTTCTTATAGCCGTTAAAGGAGATTAAGAGGATCCTGATGCATCCAGTAATAGGACCATGTTGTTCTTAGTTATGAAACTGAAGCGGTGACAGATAGATCGTAAAATCAGTATAAAATTTTGGTAATCAATGTCCAGTGGACACAAATCTAAACTGAAAGAACAGAAAAGAGTAATTTTCTGAATTAGGGATATAGTTTTGTTTTTTTTTGAAAAACCATTTTCATGAACAGTTTCGAAAAACTGTATTTACAGCCACGTTTACAAGAGCAATGGAGTGTAAAAAAAAAAGTATTCCCATAAATATTGTTCCGTTATCCTGCGATAGACTTTCAAAGAGATAAATCATTCTCCACAATGTTAAGCTTTGCCTTATTTTAATATTGCTTTTTTCCAGAAATAAAGTCACTGCAACTTCACTTGTAGTATTTATTATAACGTAACATGCTTTAAGCACACGCCACTGAAATAAAGCTAGAGACAGTAGAATCAGAGAAATTACTCTAAGAAGAGTATTTAACTATTTTCGCATCATTTCTGTTCCTGTTACTCAGATGATTACTGTAACAGTATAAATCAGCGGCATCCCAATGTACTATACGATGTAGTAAAATCAAAATAAATATACACAAATACCCACCCATCAGTAAGGATAGCGCAAAATACACCACAAAAAGTAAGCAACTTAAAACTCAATGGCAACTGAATCTTAACCAAAACATACAGTCAATGTAATTCTGAAACAGCGTGATTCAGTATTCACACACAGTTTTCAGTATACCAAAATCTGTTCGTAATACTTTGAGAAACCCTGGCTTAGCAGTACCACCAGCTTAAGATGAACAGATATAAGAAAGCTGTCTGAGTTCTCTATACATTCCCATAGCTAAACCATTAAAACTAATAGTACTAAAAACATTTACAAAAGTGCAAGCTTAATTAACTGTATAGTATCCGAGTTGTGTTGTGTTTCAGACGAGGAATTCGGTCAGAAGACGGTGTCGGTGATGCTGGACGGCAGGGAGGCAGAGTTGGAGATCGTGGACCATCCGGCGTCAGAAATGTCCGTGAGTAGCAAATCAACAGAGCAATATATCTCTAGAAACAAAGTTAATTGTGGATATAAAAATTCGTCCCAGAAGGCTGATTTCCCTTCAATTATGCTTTTGTTGAAATCCAGCTTTAGAGGAGATTATAGTCTACTTTACTATTTGGAGGAAAATTCGTAATAAAAAGATAAAGGTTGTGAATTTCCTACGGTTTCTCCTGCTTCCCATAGGATTAATGGAGATAGACCTGTAGTGCGTTCAGTTAACAGAGGCGGCTCAAGGTCATTCTGCTCTATCCCCACTCCGCTGCCCTTACCCCGTGCCCGCTGACAAGTTAGCCATATTCTCCTGCAAAACACAGAGGTCTGCTGGGAGTGGTAGGCAACGGGAAGGGGTGGGAGACAAGGGGAACATGACCTTGAAACACGGTTGAGGGTGAATGGAGTACAGCAAAGAAACGATGCGGTTAGTGCCACACTCCAGGTAATATTTACATGAGCGACGCGGTGGAGTAAAAAATAACCTAGATGATTTAACACTTAGTTCTTATACTACTCATCCAGCACATAATCGTTTGATTCGCCTTCATTAGCTTTTATCTGCGCAATTAAAATCAGTGTGTTGAAAGACAGTCATCTGTTGAGTATTCTACTCGTAAAATCTGTGAAGTATCCACATAATTTTTAGGTAAAATTGTAACGATATTGAAAGCTTCGTTTCCCTAAAAGAAAATTGTTTAAAATAAAAATCAATCCAACGTTTACAACTGCACATGTGAAGATTATCCTATCGAGAAAAGCTACACGAATTCTAAGAGTGATATGGGACTCAAGTTATAACACAAAAATGTTTAACACGGTTGAACTGTAACAACTCAGATACATGCTGTTCGTAATTACTATCCTACGAGGGTGTTGGGTGAACGGTTAACGTTCTGGCCTCGCATTCCGGAGGACGCGGGTTCAAATTCCCGTTCGGGCATCCAGATTTGGGTTTTCCATGGTTTCCCCAGATCACTACAGGCGAATGCCGGGATGCTTCCTTTTTTTTAAAAAAAAAAAAAAAAAAAAAAAACAATAGGCCATGACTGAATTCCTTCCAGTTCTTTGACCCCCATCCCATCCCGCCTCTAACGACCACGCTGTCGACGATGCGTAAAGGCCAAGCAAAAAAAAAAGAAGAAATTACATTCCTGTTCACTTAGCCCTAAAGAAAATACAACGATGCACATAACCCTACAAATTTTGACTAAACAACGTTATATATCAAACAGCGATTGCAACTCATAAATATTTCCAGATAATATTTTTCTAAATTTAACATTACAGCAATACGAAGGAAAACCCTATTTAGAACATAGAGGAAAACAGTCTTCAACAGGTATTGCTTCCTTATCGAACTGTCTTGACCTCATGTTTTTAAATAATTTGTACCTCGTTGGATACAAGGCGCCGCCTTTCTTTCACCCTCTGGAAAAAAAAAATGAATAGCCATCTGACATATTGTCCGCTTTTTTTTATTATCAATTGTAGAAAAAAATCTCTTTATCTGAAGATGCAGCAACTTAATGCGGTAGGGTTTTAAACCTTTAGAAGTTACTGACAAACAGAAATTGGTAATCGTATATAATGCAAAGACGAAAGGAAACAATCAAGGTAAACATTAATCAACGACTCGATTCAGATAAAACACGTATCTCTTCAAATGACGCAATAACAGAACTGAGAAATAATATAGTATCATTTCCAGACTATCATCCAACTTTCCGAAGGAAAGGGAACCAACACTAGAACTACTCCTCCTTCATACAAGATACGCAGCTCAAATTGCAATACGGATATGGCTCAATAAATTAGTCAATGACTCAACCGAACATGAGTTCGAGAACTATATCAATTGTCTGAAAAAAGAGATAACCCGAAACATACTGTGAGATATATCAGTTCGGTTACTCCCAAGTTGAATATCGGAAGGATTACGAGTATCAAAAAATTCTCAAAAAAAAAAGCAGGGATATTTCTAAGCAACAAGTGAGCACTAGAAGTGTCATAAAAGAAAATATTAAATTTTAACTCATTTTTTGGTCACGAAGCGACAATGGCTATCGATTGGTTATGTTTGAAGTCTTTCAGTGGAAAAACAAAGTCAAGTGCACCACAACACCAAAATGTAAATAATTTTGGTCCCAACATTAGTCACATTCCGATGAACGAAGAAATGCCTTTTTTATGCCATGACACACGTGGCACTAGCGCAAAAGCGAGCTCGACAACATTCGAGTTTTCTTCCGTGGCACTGCTGTTACTTTTCGTTTCACGCTGACGTAGAGTGCCTGGGGGCCGACCACACTTGTTCGTGGGGTTGTCTATCGGCTGTCGAGCTGTCAGCCTTGCGGAGCACAAGACAAGCGGCCGCTGATCGATGCCAGAGCCCTGCCTGCCGCCAGCTGTCCCTCTCACAGCTGCACCTCGCTCAGCATTCAATTAACCCCACTGTGTCTGCGACCTACCAGACTCCACTTCTTTGTCCCGCTTTGCGTAAATTTAATCAGTGTAGGAGACACTGAAAACGAAAAAAAAAAAAAGTTAAACAAAAATAAGCATCATGTTGACAACTTGGTGTAGAAAACCAGTACTAAAGAGAGACAGGTGGTGGATTAGATGAACAATAATTTTTATTGAGAGAGATAGCTCTGCCTTCTCAACATTTGCACTGCTGACAAATGAAATCACGTAAAACTTAAACTAAGGAAATCAGAACTCACTCCGTACGTTGCTCCTAGAATCCGAATAAACGTCTAGCAACTACGAAATAATAGCGTGCAGAATCGATTATTCATACTTCTGCCATGTGGATCTGTTCTTTTTAATTAATTGTTCTTCAGCGCAGGTGCACAAAACATTCAAATAAATGTAGATAAAAACTGAAACTTTCAAACAAAAAGTTTACACTATTTTAGAAGTAAGAGCCTTATAACGAAATATTACAAAGAAAATGTAACTGTATCATGCTTAACATAACAAGAATTATCTCAACATGCAAAAATTAAATTCACAGAGAATAACTGCTATTTCAAGAACGTACAAAATTATGAGAATGAAAATATATACATAGTAAAAAAACATAAATACGCTTTTTAAAAATTTTCCAATTAGGGCAGGCTTAGTGTTGGAATGTGAATGGACCTTTTTTGGCACTACGGCTCATCGATGTCGAGAACATAAGAGACGGGAAATAATTTGATGCAAGGAATGCAAGGAATGGTCTTTTTAAGGAACCATCCCACCATTTGACTGGAGAGATTCGGGGAAAGGAATTGTACCGGAGTAGAGCTATTCAGACCCGCTTCTATGTCATTTGATTTGCCGTATACTGCAAATAATTCAGGAACTTCTGCCAGATTATTCAACTTCTGTTGTTTCTATCCTAACTCCCTGTTTGAGTGATCCTAGGCACTGGTATCTATTGGGTTAACGTATCAACGCATTCACTAACGCTGATGGGATATCATTAAGGAACATATCTAATAAGTAGGATACACCAAATATACTAACATACACACTAAAAGCTGTATTGGGTGTTGTCGAGCTCATTTCATTCTCTGCAAGTTCGTAATGCACTTTTAGAATTATGTATGTGTCACTAGTTGAAATAGAGAACAGAACTCCAGTTTTGCAGATATGCCTGAAGTAACACGGAACAAAATAACGGATGCCGGCTACACTAATGCTTCACATGGTTAACGGCATTCAATGAGGGTTCAGAGAGCTGACAAAATGAACGTAAATTATATCTCCCTATTAAATGGATTCAGTTAAATTTCTGTCTAACTCAAATTGCTGTTATATTTACATTGAATATAACAGTTACTAAAAAAGTTATCAAACACAAAACCTTTGCGTCAACAACTGAGCATGTACGTTAAAGAAATTAGTAATGAAACAAATGCAAGCTCTTATTTCAAACTTAATGATACTTATAGAAACATATGCGAGAGTGTTACGTTTTGTAATAATGTTAACTATTGTTAATCTGATTTTATGTTTTATAAGGCAAATTCGTCTAGACGATATATGATTACGGTAAGCCACCTGATAATCAGATTGGTAAAAGCGTTTCAGTCCATATCGATCGTGCTTCCGCGTAACTAAGAAGGCGACTCCTTAATCGATACGAACAGATTGTTTGTTTTCAGATATTTTCGTTAATAATTATGACTGTCATTATTTAGTAAAAATATTGAAAAATCTATCTTAAAACTGTATATCCCTACCGCTGGCCTCTCAAGTATTGGAAATGAAACTACGAGTGGCTTAATATTTCCAGACTCCCGCTAAACCGAAAACTTTAAAGAACTCTATGCAATTAAAGTTTCCTGTAAAGACATAATTGGTTGAAGATACGACTCTTTATTGCGTTCTCCTTCCTTCCTGCTATCGAGCATGGTGGATGAATGGTTGACGTTAAGGCACGCCATTCTGCACGACACGGTGCACGAATCCCTATCGGCTCAACAGATTTCGGTTTTCCATAGTTTCTTGATACTAGTATGGTTCTTTCAAAATACCATGAATGAATTTCTTCCCGTTCCTTGCCTCTCATCCTCTCCCGGATGTAATAACATCGGCGTCGAAAAAAAATCTTACTTTGCTTAAGTTTATGTATAAGCAGATTTACCAGTCACTCACTGTCACCATGTGTTATAGGCACCGAATATAAATGAAAAGATGCTTAAGGAATGGTAAAATATCACAGTCATTTGCGGTACCAGATTGTAACGATATAGTAGTTTTCATCTTAATATTATTATTTTAACTAAATTAGACGTTGATGTCGAATTATCAACAGCAGCTTCGCTCCGTAGTCTATGTGTTTGACAAACAGAATATCAGAGCCAAACTTAGCTACAGGCTGTTTATAATTTCCTGAAATATTGGAAAACAATTTCGTGCTGATTCCATTAACAGTTTTAATATCTGATTTTTTATTACTGTATTTCTCCCACGATCATTGGATTTGTTGTGTATCCAGCGCAAGTATGTTAACGTTGTGAATGGTTCTATGAAATGCTGCAATGTTATTGGCTGACACACTCACTTTCTCTCGAGAGTACTCCATGATGAATGGTGTCCCGCATGCCTTGACATCCGAGTTCAATTTTGGTTGCCATTTAATACTGTTCTCAAGTCCTGACTTCCGAGTTAATCTTCAGCCTTGCTAATCATTTACAGTTTTCAAGTATTGAGCCTTGCGGACCATGTAAAGATTTAGCAATGCTTACAAGTTTGTTGCCGTTCGTGCACTAATGGTCTAGCAGGAAGTTTAGGTTTCAAAGTTATTTATTTTTACTTGCTGTACTACTTTATTACTTTAACAGATGACTGTCCGTGATTCTAAAATAGAAAACTAAGGCCCTCGCAATATAGATTCTGGAGCGTTCGCGTCTCGTTGAAAACGTTGCAAACTTCTGCCCTGGCTAGGTTATGGGTGGTTATAATGAAACTTGTTCATCTTGAGTTGTTCGTTGCGTCAATATATAAGGACGTAAATACTGACCAGGTCATTACAGGTTCTACTAGTTGATTGAAGAGCAGCATAAAATTGCCTAATCGACTCTGATACAGACGGTGCGGAATTCAACAGAAGCTGTGTATGTATACCTCAGTGTGATTGACCTGCACAGTATATCATCTCCAACAAAATCAAAATAATTTAAAATATTTTTATTTATTTCTTAAGTACTCGTCATTTCTACAAAATTTGTTGTATCTCTGAATATTTACGAGAACTGTATCAGAAGCTGAAAGCAGACCAGTTTAAGTTCATAAAAAATCTCATACTTATAAGTCGGCAGTTAATAAGGCTTATTTAATGTTGACAGGTGTTTTAGAAGCCTTTTGAAGAAATTATGACCATCTGAGCTATTAATCTGGAAATCTAACATTTTAAAAGCAGATAACTAATGTCTAAACATTAACCAGCTTCTAAAAAATTTATCCTCTCAGAGAACTATGTTCTATATGTGATTTCTTATACATAGTAACCGATGCCTGTGGCTATACTCCTCGTCGTCTTCGAGGTAGTTAGAGGCGGGAAAGGACTGGGGCCAAGGAACGAAATTCGGCAATGGCTTTTTGAAAGGAGCATCCCGGCATTCGTTTGGAGTGGTTTAGGGAAACCACGAAAAACTTAAATCTGGATGCACGGACGGGTATTCGAACTCGCGACCTTCCAAATTCAAGGCCAGAGCGTTGCCACTATAGTAATAGAAACATTTTTGTAATACTTTACTGGTGTTTCGTCAGAAAATAATTTTATTAAACATTTATAAACACAGTACGACTGCAAGAGTATTTTTTGCTTATAGCTTCATAATCAGCATTCTCACGGATCCTTTTTATTTTTGCTTCACACTTCGTCAACCTTGAAGTCCTTAGAGACGGGAAAGGACTGGGAGAAAGGAATTCAACCTTGGCCCTTTGAAGGAAGCATCCCGGCATTCGCCTGGATTGATTAATAAGGACCGAATGCGAGGCCACTCACCACTCATCATTATCGCACACTAGCTGTGTCCCGTGCAAAAGCATTAACATCATTGATTTGATAAATCCATTCTTTTTACTTATGGCTATACGCCTCGTCGACGTCGAGATCATTAGAGGCGGGATGGGACTGAAGACAAGGAACGGGGTGGAATTCGGCAATGGAAGAGATAGGTTAATAACCGAAACGTTCCTAGAATCATTTGCAGAAAGATCTCTTGAACAGATGGTCGAAGAGCCAACACGGTGCGACAAAGATTCCTCGTCCATTCTGGATCTTTTTCTAATTAGCAATCCTGATATTGTAGATAAAGTTTGTATAGAAGACGGTATAAGTGATCACAAGGCGGTTGTGGTAACGTTAAACTCCAGTCTGAGTCTGAAGCATGACAAAGAGAAACTCGTGTTTTGCTTCGATAAGGCAAACGATGCGGGTATGGTTGACCACTTTGCGAAGAATTTTGAAACGTACACGCTAAATACAAATGTTGAGGAACTTTGGTTTAATTTAAAAGAACTAATATGGACCGGTTTAAACAAGTTTGTTCCTAAGAAGTGTATTAAGGTCAGTAATAACTTCCCGTGGTTCAATAGGGAAGTGAAACGTTTGCTCAGGAGGCAAAGGCGTTTACATGCCGCGGTGAAAAAATCGGGGGACTCATCTAATCGTGCTAAATTACTCCAGTTGCGTGCGGAAGTGCGTAAGGCAATGCGCGATGCGTTTAAAGAATTCCAAGCCAGGAATTTATCCGAAGATCTGATTACTAATCCAAAAAAGTTCTGGTCGTATATCAAAGTAATAAGAGGCTCTCGTAAGGTTATGCCGTCGCTGATTAAAGAAAATGGTGAATTATCAGAAACAAGCGTAGAGAAAGCAGAAATATTGAATGATATATTTAAAAAGGCTTTCACGATAGAAAACTCAGAGGAGATACCGATATTTAACAATCGTACCGACAAAATTATGAATGATCTCGTTCTTATGTCGAGGGAATAACTAAACTGCTTATGAATGTAAAAACCAATAAGGCTCCCGGACCAGACGGTATTCCTACAAGATTCTACTCAAGATACGCAAAGGAAATTGCACCGTATTTGATGAAATTGTATACCGTCTCTCTGCATCAAGGAAAAATACCAGCCGAATGGAAGACCGCTATCGTAACTCCAGTGTTTAAAAATGGGAATGTTAATGATCCTCAGAATTATAGGCCGATCTCGTTAACTTCAATATTTTGCAGGATTTTAGAACATATCATCTATTCGAATGTCATGCGGTTCTTGGATGAAGGTGAGCTTTTAAATCCAAATCAACATGGATTCAGAAAAGGCCGATGCTGCGAAACACAACTTGCACTTCTAATTCACGACTTGTGCCGAATTATAGATGAGCAATCCCAGGTTGATTTGGTTCTATTAGACTTTAAAAAAGCTTTCGACACTGTGCCTCACACTAGGTTACTTAGGAAACTTCGCGGTTACGGCATATCTACAGAAATATGCGACTGGGTTGCAGACTTCCTGAAGGGCAGAACACAGTGTGTAGTTCTCGACGGTGAGCGTTCATCACTTACTGAAGTGGGGTCTGGAGTTCCCCAGGGAAGCGTGTTAGGGCCTCTGTTGTTTCTCATATACATCAATGATCTATGCGACATAATAGGGGGAATGAAAAGATTATTTGCCGATGATGCTATAATTTATCGCAAAATCAAAACCCAGGACGACTGCGCTTTGTTACAAGACGATATTACGAAAATAATTGCGTGGTGTAAAGATTGGCAGTTGGAGTTAAACGCTAAAAAGTGCCAAGTCATGCGTTTAAGTAAAAAGGTGACACCATTTAACTATGAATATACGATTAATTACACTGTCCTTAGAACGGTAGATTCCGCTAAATACCTAGGGGTAACAATTCGTAATAATTTGTCGTGGAATGAGCATATCGAGAATGTAATGGGGAAAGCAAATCGTATGCTCCGATTTCTAGGTCGTAATTTAAATCAATGCACTCAGGAAGTTAAATCGATTGTATACAAGTCACTAGTACGTCCTCACTTAGAGTATTGTTGTTCTGTATGGGGTCCCCATCAAAAGGGGTTAATGGAGGCTTTAGAGAAGGTCCAAAGAAGAGCCGCCCGATTCGTGACAGGTATATATAGTTGGAGGGAAAGCGTAAGTGCGATGTTGAAGGAGTTGGGTTGGGAAGACCTGGAACACCGAAGGCGTTGCTCTCGACGGAAGCTAATTGAAAAATTCACGACAGATGTATTTCGGAATGACAGTCAGCAAATATTGCTACCAGCAACATTCATATCTCGAAATGACCGCGAAAATAAGATAAGATAAATCAGGGCCAGAACCGATTCATTTCTGTACTCATTTTTCCCACGAGCGATTAGGGAATGGAATAGAAAAGATTTACCGGGCGAGTAAACTTAAAATCCGACAGGAGTAGCTTTCGATAAAGCACTCCAGCCATCCTGATCTGGGTTTTCCATGGTTTTCCCAGATCACTCCACGCGAATGCGGGGATGGTTCCTCACAATAGCCCATGGGCGCCTCCTGCCATATCCCTTATAACCCTTCCAAACCATAACCCTTCTCGATAGGTGCTATGCACCCTCCGCCACACACTTTTAGTGAATCGCGGAGTAATAATAATAATAATAAAAAAAAGTATCCCGGCATTCGCCTGGAGTGATTTGAGGAAACCATGGAAAACCCAAATATGGATGTCCGGACGGGGATTCGAACAGGCGTCCTCCCGAATGCAACACCAGAGCGTTAACCGCTCACCCACATGACCCATTAAGACCTGTACTATACTACTGCTTTTGAAAACTGCAGCATCAAGAACGAGACATGTGAATACAATGAAATGTATTCTAAAGATTATCGGCATAACAATACATAAATGACTAGAAGTAAAGAACTGTGTATGCATATTTACGGTGGGAATGAAATCAAAGAAAAGCCTTGATATGCTGCTGCGGAACACACAGCCACGCGATGTTTATTATTATCATCACTACTCCGCGATTCACTAAAAGTGTGTGACGGAGGATGCATTGCACCTATCCGAAAGGGTAATGGTTTGCAAGGGAATTACAAGATATGGCAGGAGGTGCCCATGGACTATTGTGAGGAACCATCCCAGCATTCCGGAAAACCATGGAAATCCCAGATTTGTAGGCGTGTGCACAACGCATCGGCAGTGGTTGCAGAAGGGCCAGAACGAACAAGTTGCCGACTGACCATATCTCAGATCATTTTGATGAGTGACATGTCAGACGAACGTGCCGGCCAGGGAAACAGTGGTTCCCGTAGTACTTCAAAAAATTCTTACACATTCCTCGCCACATATGGCGGAGTAATATTCTGCTGAAATATGACGTGTGAAGTTTCCTGCAGGAGGGTAAAGGCCTCATGTTTTTAAACCTCCCTTATGTAGCGGTTGAGGTTCAGATTGCCCCCAATACGTAAGGGCTGAAATCGCATGTTATAGTTAATGACGCACAAACCATCATACTTGGAGCTTATGCGCTATGCCACTCAAGATTGCAGCCTGCCCTATCACGTTCACAAAGCTAGCTTCCAACACTTATGTGGCCCTCACTGTAAGAACAAGGTGAAGCAGTACTCAACGAAAACCCTCATTTTTCCACTCAGCATGCCAGTGACGGCGTTCAGGTGCCTTTGTTGGTTTCTGTACAGTGGAACCCAATGTAATAGAATATGTGCCACCAGTCCAGCCCTCTGCAGATGGCGTTGAACAGTTTACGCAGACATGTTCACGCCTCTTAGTGTGGTGCTCCAAAGTGGAGTTTACATTGTGGACGAAGCTGTTCTGTCGATTACGGCCATGCCGACAATATGGAGGTCAACCTGCACTGCGAACACATTGTGTGGTCGAGTTCCTGCGCGTCTCTATGTGCGACCCTCTTCTAACTGGTTTCACACACGCATTACTGTCGCAGTATCACGTCCTGGACGAGCCACAATGTGATGGCACGTCAAACCCGTTTCCAAGAGATCAATTATTCTTTCATGTTTGAACCCTCTCAAATGCTGAGATTGCACCCTTTGATGTTACGAGGCATACCGGCATTTACTCGCACGTTTCCCCTTTGTTTGACGGTTCTGCATCAACCGAGCGTGGCGTAACATTGAACTGTATGACCACACAAAAGTGGACAGTGCTAGGCCTATTCGCACGCCATCTGTCTGGAATATTAATGCACTGTTCTATACCTTCTCTGATTTTGGAGTGATTCAAATAATTCCTATTGAATGTTTCAATTCTTACAAACAGTGATGTATAAATAGTTTAGTTTTTATTTTTAATAAAATGTGGTCTTAAATAAAAAGAATCATATTTACAATATGCTAATCACTCCTTACATAATTTTTGTACTTCATTTACAAAGAAGACATAAAGATCGTTCCCAAAATATCATTTTCAAACAGATCAGTACGTAACTAAATAACAAGACTGAAATTTATGTTAATCGAAAACGTGCCTGAAGAGGTAATAACAACTATTACCGCTACTATAAAAAAATAAAATAAAAAAATTACGCATTAGAGTTTTTAAATCGCCACATTTCCACGGGCAAACTGTAATCTAGAATAACAATATTTTTCACCTTAAGCAATGGCAATGGAATAAAAACCCATTTCCAACAACCGTGGAACGTTAACCACTAAAAATTATTATTGTTTGTGATAGATCTTGTGCCCTGGCGACTTCCTTGCATTAAGGAGATTCTTAATTTCAAATTCTTTTACTGTTAAAAGTTAATTGTTAACTACCTCCCTCAATAACTTGCTCCAGTACCTTACTTCCTTAGTTACAAGTGAGAAACTTTCTAATCACATACGCCTAAGATCAAATGCTAGTTCACGGTTATAATCATCTTTTCCACATACTACTAATTCTTTTCCCAATATCTTTCTCCAATGTATTCGTTATATACACCTGCCTTCCTCTGCACGCCACTTGAAATCCAGAATTTGATACACATCATGTGGGTTCCATATTAATATACCAAACATGGGCAATGACCTGACGAAATTTTTGTATTCCAAGATATTAAAATAAAGGTCTGAGTGCTTTTTAAAATGAGGAAAATTGCATTTTGAACTTGACTGAAAAATTTAGTAATTCATATGAACTTTGAAAATACTGTCTTTCATTCATAACAATTAATAAATTCTATAATAACGTATAACCACAGTACGTAACACTAGTAAGAGCAAGGATCTATGTCGTGTTTAAACGTTTCAAACTTTTGTATGTTAAACTTATTGCTTCGGTGTTAGAAACAACGCTTCGATGCATAGTCAGTTCACTATACTATTACCCAAACAACAAAACAGGAAATAAAATTCGCTGCCAAACATTTCTAGAACTCGTCAGCATCTTTGCCTTTCTGTGGCACTGTTTGCTGCTCTACTTTACCCTCTGTGCAATATTTATAAAGCAAATACATTACGGCGGCGGCGCCCTTCATTCCGCTAATGCCCAACTCCGTTCGCCTGTCACGTTAAGGCGACCCACCAGCCACGTGCAAGGCAGGTGTCAAACAAGGCACGATGGGAACTAAGAGTTATAACAAACATTTCACTTTCTATTCCTCATTTACGAGACACATACAGCGACATATAATACTGAATGCATGTCCATTAAAATCACAGATTAAAAACAAAAAATAGAAAGCACTCTAAGCTTCTCATTATTATCACCATAATGAATATTTAAGGTATACTCTCACATCCTCATTTATATCGTATTTAAGAAGTATATGAGCTGTAGTTACACCTTATCGGATATTTTACAATACTCTTTGATTTTGTTACATAATTTTCTAAACGTAACGTCAATATGTCTCTACATGTGATAAACGTACACTTTACTGGACTACTGATATTTTCATCAGACGAAAAACTGCGAAAGCCCTTATTTATCAGCCTCCATAATGAAACAGACTGTTTACTGGATCTATTCTAACCGCCTTTGTAATGTATATTGTGCCTATAGAGTGGAAGATAAATTCGGAGCAATTTTAAGTAGGCCTATACAATAGGTATGGTTGACTAGTTACTAGAACACAATCTTGTAATGGGAGTCATTGATCCAAGTCCTACCCGGGTACAGGAGTTTTTAATTAACTATTATACGGGAATTTTGAAGAATCTGCTTTATAAGTGATATATAATGGATCCAGTGATCTTGAGTTTTGCGTTCTAAAACATGAAACAAAAATAAATATTTTGTTAGATTGGATGTATCCTATAAGTAGCAATAACCTTTTTTTCCGGTGGTTAAAACTAAGGAAGGTTTCTTGTGACTAAGAAAATGGAAGCACTTATGAGAAGATTTGATTCACTCGTGATAAGAAACTACGGTGCCGTTCGGTCTATATACATGTAAATTTGGTTAGCTAACTAAATCAGTTTTTGTATTCAATATTGAAATATACACTCAAGTGCCAAAAGTCATGGGGTATGAGGATGCAAATATGTAAATTGTACGATTCAAAGGGCACACTCCATACATGAATATAATAATAATAATTACTGAGTCGTTACTATAAAATTCTGTGTTTTTTTCCGCAGTTCCTTAAATAATGTTATTTCAGAAATAAGTGTGGTCTATGGACATGAAAAAGGCCACCTGTATTGTAAAACAGACAAATGTTCTTGGCTGTCAAGTTATGAGGATGAATAAATAATGTTACTGGTCTTTGAGGGAGAATGAATAGTTTGATCTCTAGAGTTACTGTGCTAACTCATGATTTCATACAATTATCTGAAGTTTGTTCTCTTACAGATTAGATAAAATTTGTTTATAAGTTATGGTGGTTTTCTACCAACATCGACAGTCAGCTTGAATGCAGGCTAAATGATGGGAAGGAAAATTCATTATAATGTTAACAAATAAAATTGGCCAACGTATTGTTACGACCACAATAAATTAATTATAAGGTTAACTAATAAAATTGGCCAACGTATTGCTACGACCATAATAATATCCTTTAGTATCACCATATCTTACAAGATGCTTAAGAAACGTTTAAATTCGCTTTGCAGCGTCTGTGCTTCCATTTTACTCTCCTGAATCGTGTGAAAGATTTCGTGGCGTGATTATGGCCACAGGACATCAATTAACAGACATTGAACAGGGAATAGTAGTAAGCACTAGACGCATTGGGTATTCCACTTCAAAAATTGTTGGTGAATTAAACGATCGTTGATCCACAGTGTGCCGTGACTATGTTATTTCAGACATTACCCCCCACCATGGATAACGCAGTGCCCGAGGACGTCTACTTAATGACCGAGACCACCAACGTCTGCATCGAGGCGTCAGTGTTGACAGACAGGCAAAACTATGTCAAAGGACAACAATTCTCAATGCAAGATGTACGACAAAGGTGTCCGTGCGAACGGTGCAGAGAAATTAAGAGTTGATGGCATATGGCAGCAGAAGACGGACGTGAGTTCCTCTGCTAACAAAACGCCATCGCCCACGCTTCTCATTGGCTGGTGAACATATAGGCTGGACACTAGATGACTGAAATAAGTGGTCAGATGAGTTACAGCTGGAAAGAGCTGATGCTAAAGTTTGAGTGTGGCGCAGATACATAGAGACAATGGACCAAAGTTGTCAGGAAGGTACTGTGCAAGCTGCTGGCGGCTCCATGCTGGTATGATCTGTATTTACATGGCATGGACTGGGACCCCTGGTCAAACTGAACCGACCATTGAGTGAGAATGGTTATGTTCAGCAACTTGGAGACCATTTGCAGCCATTCATTCCCTTCATCGACTGACCCAGGACAACAATGCGGCATTTCATTTGGGTCAAAATCGTTCATGATTGGTTTGATGAACATTCTGGATAATGATTTGATCAACTAGATCACCAGACGTGAATCCAGCCGAATATATCTTGAACATGATCGAGAGCTCATTTCATGTACAACGTCGTGCACTGGCAACACTTTTGCAATCATGGATGGCTCTGAAGGAAACATGGCTGAATTTTCTTCAGTGGTCTTCCGACGACTTGTTGGGTCAATGCCACATCGAGTTACTGCACTTTGTCGATCAAAAGAGGATCCTTCATGATATTGGGACTTATTGTATTTCAGTGTATATTGTTTACACGCGGAATTCGGTAGTCAAATACCTCCACATAGAAATCGAAGTATATGATCATGAATCGAGTCATAATATTCTGCCCACACTGAAATAAAGTTTCAGTACCACTCTCAACAAATGGTTTATTCTATAATGCTTGTCATTACCCGTCAACCAGCCAGATGGTAAGAAATTTATCGTCATCACACTGTAGAAATCCCTGTTTTTAAATATTCAAAACTACATATCCCGTTATTGCGTTATTTTTCGTAAGCTAGATAAAACCTGAAAATAAATTTTTCATTTTAAGAACAAAAAAAAATTAACATTCTGTCCTCGCATTTGGTAGGACTCGGGTTCGAATCCCTGTCTGACTATCCAGATTTGGGTTTTCCATTGTTTCCCCAAATCACTCCAGGTGAATGCCGGGATGCTTCCTTCAAAAGACCATGGTCAAATTCCTCCCCTTTCCTTGTCCCAGTCCCTTCCCGCCTCTAATGACCTCGACGTCGACAAGGGAAAAAAATTGCTACTAGGCAGTGATTGCGTTGACCTCTATTAAAGTGAATTTAGTATAACACTGAGAATATGAAAACGAAATTTATGGTACGGATACAAAATATGGGCCTATTTTTTAGCCGTTCAATTTCGAGTGGCAAACTGCAGCCACCATTCGTGCTCCATAAAGGAAACGAATAATTGAATGACATTGCCCTCCTTGGGATGGGATGTAAAGCTGTACAAAATCTTATAGACAGTTTTGTTTGAGGTTATGGTACTCATCGTAACGACGTTAGTATACCGAAGCTCTTTAAACCTGAACGTATACCTGACGCACGTTAACTCCGGCTTTGACCAACTGCGACTATAAATCGTCTTCTCCCATGCGGGTAGAGGAACTAAGGAATTTAGGCTAATTTTTTCAAACAGAAATATGGTTTTTTATTTTATTTCAGATGCGTTTTTTTTCTATAAAGCGCTATTTTGCTGGCATCCTTACAGCCAAGTAGAGCTAATACATAACAACTTAAGGTAATCAGGTGCAATTCCAGTTCCGAAGGGAGACAAGCCTAGCTGCTTGCCACTGACGACCAACGCCCTGGGCTCAGCTCCACACCGCAGCAATGCAACTGGGATTATCCGTGCAAGGAGACATACAATACCTCGCATACCGGCAATAATGCATGTGGACGGCTGTCGAGAAAAAGTTATTTGGTTTTCCCGGTGACCGTTGCTACAGTTCTTTCACTTATTTTCTGATTCGTTAGTTGCTAAAAGGATCTGAAACTGAATGAAATATTCTCATTGAGGATTTTTCTGGTATAGCCTAACATTAGCATAGACGGTTGAAAAATGTGCTAGATAGTTATCTGAGTTTACTGTCTGGATTGTTTCTGGAACCATATACATTAGAATGGCCGATTGTACCTTTCGTACAGTTCTAACTCTTCTGAAATTAGTAATTGGAATTTTTTTTTTTTAAAAAAAATAATCTATATTCCATCACTATTTAATTCTTTCAGTTTCTGATTAAATACTGTTAAAATTTGTACCAGTCAGATAAACAAGAAATTTCTAATATACCCCATCTTTGCTCCTTAACTGGAATTTGTTTAAATAATTATATTTTAAAATTTATTGGGACCGGCATAAACATCGTAACCGAAGCGCTACTGAGGAACAATCTGTTACAAAACAAAAATATATATATATTTCTTTCAGTTTTGTTCCATGGGAAAGATCTTTTGGCTTTCAGTGTACAAAAATAGATAATAATCTATTAAACTATTATATGTTTCTAGCACACTGACATCTAAAATAGTAATTTATTTTTCAATTTATAACTCCATTTTGTAAAGGATGCTGTAAGGTCATAACGGACATCATTAAGCCTTTAATATAAATTTTTGTATGGATTAAGAGGAATTGTTCATGTGATATCTCCAAGCTATTCTTCAAACATATTTTTACTGCGTAAGGAACTGGTTTACGCTCTTATGAAATTTCTTAAATAGATGTGTCAAAGAATAATTAACATTTCTTTGTATCAGTGACGATAATATTTTAGTTTTGTGTAAGTTATTTCTGAGTTTCTAGTCACGTCAGTTGGCAGTAGTATGAGAACACCACCATTTGACCAATAACTAGTTGATTTTTCAAATTTATTATAAATCGTATTGTTGGGTACTTCATTTCGAAACGTTATATATATACATATGTAATGTACACTTTCGTTGTGGGCTGTAGAAGCGTTCAAGTAACATTACCTCAGTGATAACTTGGACGAAACGTTTGGTTTCGCAGGTGGAGAGTTACTGCACGACGTACAACCCAGACGTGTTCGTGGTGGTCTACTCTGTGGTGGATCGTAAGAGCCTCAAGGCGGCCGAAGACATCCTTCTGTTCCTCTGGAAGAATGACTACGTAGCGACGCGGGGCGTCATCCTGGTGGGCAACAAAGCCGACCTGGAACGCCGCCGGGAAGTACCCATGGCAGGTGAGCAGGAATGCTTTCCAGAGACAAATATAACAAATCCCGAGATGCACTATTCCTGTATTTTCTTTTATGAACTTCAATAAAACGGCCGTACTTTATACTGGAGAGTGAAAAACAAAATTTTCTGATTGAAGCTTTCTCCATGAATAGAGAATTGTGACCTGACTTTTGAACTTCAAAAATCATGGTAACAATTTTCAGCTATCCTGGAGAAATCGAAAAATCACAAAATCGTCTTGTTATAAATACGGAGCCAATGGTTGGTTGGCGTGTCATGTTGCCTTGCGTCAACTTTTTGTATCTTACTGGACTGCTGCCAAGCTGAACTGATGCTCATTGAAGTGAAAACTAATAGCACACGGCTTTTATCTCGTTGTCACCATAGAATTTAATGTCGTCCACGTCGCTGGCTTCTTTGTTGCCAGTGATGTAGCTGACTATTCCGAACATCGCCTTCGATCATACACAAAGTTTACGCTAAGCTGTTTACATCTTTCTCACCGTCCTGGGAAGTTTTCGTGAGCTTAATGATTTCCGAAATTTCTTTTGTGGGTGGCTTCTGGAAAAAGTTCATAAGAATTAGATATTTCTTGACATAAACACCTGTAATAGTATCCAATTTATCACCTATTTGTTCTGGCGGAACACTCTGCAAAGGTTTGTCTTCCTCATCAATTTTCCCCACGTGAGATAGTGGTAGAAAAGAAAGAATAAGTACACTGTATGTGTTACTCTGTAAGCTTCTAATAACTAATATTATACTCTTCATCCATGGTTAACAAACACTCCAGTAAAATACCCAGATGATAACGGCCTATTTCTTATTGTATTAACACTGCTCTCCCAGAAGTAAACTGCAAACTGATATAACGAAAACGTTTTGTTGCAATTCTTTGATATTGTGGCTTTTCATTGCCTTCAATGTCTATCAGTGTCAAATTGCTGCATTCCAAGCTTTTTGTTTTTACAATATGTTGGATCATTTTCAACAACCACTGGCCGTTCTTCTGACCAAAACCTTTCATGAATTAATTACTGTATTTATTACTATCAGAGCCTTTAATTTTAACAGGCCAAGTGATTAACTCATGTGTCATGTGTAGGCATAACATTTTCAGGATGCCTCAGACTGTAATTGGCAATGTTAGACGATCTCTACAAATATTTGTACAGCAAATCTTACTTACCTTGCTTTTTATTAAACTGACTGATCGCCTCACAGAGTATGCTACAACTTCAAATCTGCAAACTTATACACATCTGAAATTCCCTTTATCTGTAATATAAATTTGGTGTTGTGTATATGTAACGGAACTCAAATTTACTACGCAACTTAAAACTATCTGCACGGTAGCCTGTTAGATAATTCCTTTCTGTTCGTAAAATGAGCCAATTTGGTAATAAATAGCTCCAATGTATGAGAGCAACAAACTAGCTAGACAAGACTTAGTGCAAGAATCTTAGGATTAACTCACAAATACGATATTTTATATTAATAACATGTAATTTCCCACTCTGAAAGAAAGATAAAAAAGTAGTCTACAGTCCTAAACAGTTTCAGCCAAAAGTTAAACCCAAGTTAAAGAAATGAAGCTTAAGGGTGGGTTAAATCTTCTACATTTAAAAAATAATATTTCTTGTTAATATTCAGTACATTCAATTGTATACTTATAATGTATAAACAAAGCCATGCAAAATGTTACTGTTTAACTGTTTCTGAAAATAAAACAACAAAAATAATAGCTGGTCATACTTTGAGTGGCCGTACGTAAATTTAAAATCTATGGAAGTTTGTTTGTTTGTTTTTATAAACAATTACAACGCCATGAAATATTATTGGTAATCACTTTAAATTAAATCATACTCAAACATTCAAATAATTACAAGTTTACAGGGATTGCGCATTTCAGAGACCTGAAAACTGCCGCGTTATTGGTAATCGCATGAAGTTCTTTTTCTGGTTAAACTTTCAAATTAACATTATTGTGATTTAAGAAAAATAAGATGAAACTCAATTAATGCTTGTTTATTAATTTTACCCGCGGGAATGGGCCTAGTACAGCTCCTAACGATGTTAGAGACGAAGTATGAGGATTTCGGTACAGTTAGATGTCTAAATTGCTTTTTTTTACTTGTCTTGGTATTCTAACGCGTCGGCATTTGATGGTGATGTGTGTGGTATTATGTACGTCCGGATGTACCAAATCAGTGCTGTACTATCGTTGTATCATGCTCTTAGGGTAACTTATCCCTCCACATGTGTATTTAGATCGTCCGTTGTCAAATCTAACTAGCAGATTCATTAAAAACATCGTGATAAAAATGTCTAAGTGGCGCTTTTCGTCTTGGAACGACTTAGTTTTGAAATGCTCTGTTCATTCAGACGCGTAAATTGATCCTGATGTTACCAACATCTTAGAAAGAGATGAAAATTACGAGCAAGGAGCAAATTTAGCCAGGCAGATAGAAAGGCGTTTCCTGAATACAGCACAAAACTTGTAACTCGTTCTTACTGTACTATATAAGTTTCACATGTCAGCATTATTCCAATACAAATTATGTTTATAATTTTTTTTTTCAACACTATCATTTAAAATTTCATTCCTTATGGCACAGAGAGTAAACAGTAACATCCAGCGCAAGTTTAAAGTTGCGGCTATTGCTGTTCTTTTGTGCTAAATAACTTATTCATAAGACGGTTTCGCATCTGCACTTTCTGTTCAGTGCTTGAGAAACAAAAGATATATAATTGTTCTTGCATTAACCATGGGTGTCAAGTTGGATGGTGTTGGGAAAACATAACGTTTCGATTGCACTGCTATTTCGTTGCTTCTGTTGGTTACAAGTCTACTGTGACTGCCTCGATTGTGTTGTCACGGCTCGAGCTCATACTATCACGATTAGAAACCGCACGCCTGACCTTGGTCACGTGTGCGTTCCACACCCTTGACGGTCATTTCTTGGTGAAGTGCACTGGTCCGCAGCGCAAGTGCCTTGGTTTAATACCAGCTCATTCACTCCCCTCAGGCCTTGACGAGATGATCTGCAACGTCCTGTTGAAGATTGGCTATGACATTGATGTCAGATTGTCCAAGATAAGAGTGATAGAATTTTTCAGCGGCGGCCAAATTTACTGTCAAAGTGTGTACATGGGAGCTCGAGAGATGGTTTTTATCTCATACAAAGGTAGAATTCTTCCTCCTCTTTCCTGCTGCGTTTCCGGAAATAGGAGAGACAAAGGAGAATTTTTTATGGTTCTTCTTTCTCATTTGAATGATGGTCTCTATCTGCTGCTGCGAGTATCCTTTTTTAAGGTGTTCATTAGTTCCGGCATATTCTCAATGTCCGAGATAGCTCTCGCTCTATGTACAAGTGTGGCTAATACGGTATTGAATTGTGTTCGATAATGGAAACTGGTAGCTTAAAAGTTTTGAATGCCTGTCCAGTCATCCAGATTCTGGTTTTCAATACCTTACTTAAATCAATACAGACGAATGCCGCAACAGGTCCTTCAAAAAGCCGAATTCCTTCCAGTCCCGAGTCTACATTCATTTCCCGCCTCTAATGAGGCGTAAAGTCGTAAGCAAACAGGAAGCTATAAGCAGCGATAACTGTTGGTAGGTTATCGGTTCACACTATGGTTCCGTTTGACCTCTACTTTAACAAAATATCCAATAATCCTTCTCTGATTCTGTGGTAGATTGTATGTTTTGAGGAATTGCATCAAGGTGATCAAAGAATTCTTATAACAGATGGCTACCGTATGGTTACACAACTAAATTATCATCGACTTAGCGGTAAAAGCAGGTCCTCTCGTCGAAGTCCTTCGCCATCGGTGATAGCGTAGACCTAAAAGTTATTCCGTCAGATTATTGATAGTACTTTGCTCCGTATGTGAAGAACAGAAATGACAGCACGTAGTCAAAACTCATAGAGGCAGCGTATCAAATCTAGAATGTCTTTAAGTGAAACACGGTGAAGGTTAAGACAGCATCAAACCTAACAAAGAAACCAAAATCTTAAATTCTTAATGTTCGGGTTGTGTCCATAAATTCAGTCGAGTTGTTGACATACTGGGAACAACCGGCCACAAAGCGGCTAAGAAAGAAATTTGTTGAGATGGCATTGTATTTTGCAGGCTAGAAATTATTTCTTAACTTTTACCTATGTTACTCAGCATAACAACCGCTATGATTATTTTTCAAACTTTTACACATAGTCCTTCCACGCTGGAAGAAACCGCATAGCAGCTTTCAATGCCTAATATGGAAGAATACATTTTCTAACTATGTTGACAAAAGAAGTTCGTTCTACGAAGGAGTGAACTTTAAGATTATTATCGAAAGATCTTCAATTTTGTGTAGACTAATTATAAAATAACACAGAGGGAAACCTGATTCGAAAAACTGGATAATAATTTAAAAAATTAAAATTTATAAAAACAGTTCCCAATCGAATTCAGTGCTAACAATGTTATCAACTACAGAAACCCAGCAATGCCTTTGGCTTATAAATAGAATTTTTTATGATCGCTAATGAACTGTGTGTTCCTCGTTGATTATGTAAAGTTATACCCCAAACATCGATACTGGCGTCAAACGAACCTCAAGCAACCTTCTTTGGCCGTTCTCTTTTGGCTTCTCTTTACTTTCCAGGCACTTTCAAAGCACGTCTGTAATATTTGTGTTAACATACTCTTGCGTCAGAGAAGACTAATTTTCACTGAAGTTTAATTGGAAATACGAAAAGTATGTTAAAAGGGAAAATGTTAGAGCGTTATGTCTTTCAAGTTGGGATAATTTGTTCCCTAAAAAAAGTGACGTCAAACTATCTACAAAGCCGTTATTCTTGTCTCAGGCATCAATTTGTAGTCTGCTGTTGTTATTTTCAGGTCAAAAATTAACAGACGTCAGATAGTTAATTGCTCAGAAATAATCATGAAAAACGTTGACGTCTCTAAGAATGATGTAGAAATGCAAGAAGACGGTAATATTTTAAGATTGCTGGTGTATTATTTGCAAAATCCTACAACTTTAAAGAATTTCAATTTTTTGGGCAAACATAACATAGAATTTGTGTTAATATTTAACTTTATGTACAACAATAGCTTTCTTAGAATTTCTTACAAATCTAGTATAACTATCGGAGCAAATTAGAAATAAGAAAAGCCAAAAAAAGAACTAATTGCCGATAGAGGTACTCTGTTTCGCAAATCAGTCATAGTAGCTCACTGTCTTTTTTGAAGTCTGTTCTTTCTCTGCTCGATAAACTGGCAATATTTTGCCTTGTGGCTTTACGCCTCGTCGGGGTAATTAGAGGCGGGAAAGGACTGGGGGAAAGGAAGTGGAAGGAATTCAGCCATGGCCTTTTAAAGCGCCTCGAATGATGGGAAACCATGGAAAATCTGGATGGCCGGACGGTGATTGAAATCCTCGTCTTCCGGAATGCGAGGCCTGAGATACTGGTAACAACCAATTTGTATAGACAGAGAGGAGATATTCTGTATTGGAAAACAGGTAATAGAGAAAAATAACACTGGAGACTAGTACGTATTTTTTTAAAATTAATTTCTGAACTGATCGTGTTGTGTAAAATGGCATACACATTCATGAATCGTCTGTTTGATTATGTCCACTGATTTTAAATTACAATGAGAACAGCATGCGTCTTCTAGTAAGGATTGGAAGCTGCTGTATAACGAAAATTTAATTATAAACTATAAATCATATCTTCTGTAGTTGTTCCCATTTTTCGGAGACAATAAGTGATGGTTGAACAAAGAACATTAAATATAGCAATTTTCGCAAATGCAATATAGCAATTATTACAAAAGATTATTAATTTGACCTTTAATGTGCTGATTAATGATGGATAAGTTTAGAATAATTTTCTTTACTTTGGAATTCGTTTTTATGTTTATCAGTCAGAGATTTTTCTTTTTCCAACTGCTTAATGTGTCTTAACAGCGAGGTCTTTAGAGACGGGAAAGGATGGGGGGGGGGAGGGGGCAAGGAATGGGAGGGAATTCGGCCATGGCCTTTTGAAGGAAACATCCAGGCATTTGCCTGGAGTGATTTGGGAAACCATGGAAAACCCAAATCTGGATGCCCGGACGGGGATTCGAACCGCCGTCCTCCCGAATGCGAGGCCAGAACGCTAACCGTTACACCACCACTCTCGGTATCAGTCAGAGAGAAAAACTCCGGATAGAGGTATCGATTTTCATAGACCAGTCGAGGCTTCTATTTCTACTTACTTGGTGCTCTGCCTTTTTGTGAAGTCTTTACTTTGTATAAACAACACACATAAAACAGGCGTTCTTATAGACTGATAAATAAATAATTTTTATGGAATTGTTGGCTAGATGAGACGAGTAGGTGATAATTAAAATTCAAATAATAGTCAGGATGCAGTCAATCTACCAAAAGAAGTTCAAGGAAATCGAGATAGCTGTAATATTTAATTAACATAATTCACCCTAACCGAATTACGTCTTGGAAAGTGTTCTAAAAACTGAACAATCCTTGTTAGATACTTCTAAGTTCAAGTTCCCTAGAGAAAAAACACAAAAATAAAGCTTCCACGTTTTTCAGACTCGTTCTGTGTCGTAAGATGTGGAATTTGTCTCTAATTTTGATATGGAATGAAGCTTTATAACTTACTTTCGAATGTAATCCAACGAAGGCTGAATACAGATTATGGCAACGAAGAGTTCTCAGGAACCTAAAAATATTAAAAACTGTCAGGTTTAGGCATTATACCTCATATTTTCTAATAAAATAAGAAGTAAAATAAGAAGAAATACATTTCCTGAATTGCCTTTATTAATCAGCAGGGTGACATATTTACTACAGACTGATAACGTCTGTGAGCATTACTTAACATTCTACTCTTGGAATTTCCTTTTCTCCTAGTTGAGGTAAAGTAAAATGAAGTGCGCTATACAAACGTACCAGCAGCTCACTCGTTATGTAATATTTTACAAATGGTTAAGAATTTCCTTCATTCATCATCTGGCGCTTATTTAAACTTGGAAATTTCGTATAACACTGTCATCTGTCTTTGGGAGGAATGTTTCACCGATTAAGCTATAAAAAAAAGGTCTATTATGTGACATTAATGTTTCTTGTATATATAGCAATCATTATTTTTTTAATATTTTTTTTACTGACGCTTGCAATTACGTTGGAGGTGATTAGCTGTTTATGTTTCAAGACATATCTTTGTCTAATTCACAAGCGTTTATTATTTATTTATTTATTTTTATTGGCATTTGGTGTATACCATACAGCCAGCGGATACACAAGCGTTTATAGCAGTATAAATACATTGCGATCTTTGCTCGTCAATAGATATTTCACGTTATTCGAAGGTGCTATTAAAGCTTCATCAGTATCGTACATACATAGTGGAATGTACTCAAAGTTCACCCTAAAGTAGTAGATCGACTTAAGGGATCGAAGACCAATTTTAACCTAGTAATTTTCACTACAAACTGTTTTGAGAAGTTTGATACCATAGTTTTACTGTAACCTTCTGAACTTATAAATAATGGTATCTCTTGTCTGGAATTCATGCCATTGGCTTTGTCATTCTTCCCTTTAAATTTTTCGCTGGCAGAATCTTTTAACAGTAGTACGTGTATGGATACCTGTTCTAAATTTCGATTAAAAACAACCAGCTTTTCTTAAGCCATACTTCTAGATCCTGATAATGCATTAATTAAAATCTAGTCTAGAAATTCGTGATTTTACAAGTTACACCTCCGCAGTAGCATCGATTGTTTTGTTGTGTTGGCAAAGCTAGGAAACAGTGGAGAAAATTTAGACATGAGTTTATGTGCCGCTGTTCGACACCTACTGTTTTCGTAGTATCCGAGGCATTCTTTGATTTGTAGTACCGCCCTGGTAAAAACACTCTTTGAAGCGCGAAAATTTTAGTTTCAACTCGGAGATTAAATCGCTAAACCTTCAAAAGCTTTAGAAGTTTGCGCATGGAAACGGAGAACCAATTTCGAGGTGTCCTTTTCAAACGAACAAAACAGTTCAATTCACCAATGAATACAGGAAATTCTCGGATGTGGAAGACAGTAGCACACCCCTAGTGGCAGCCCACAGTGCCTGTCCACTAATCCCGCTAATGGTGTCTGTAATCGCTCAGCTCGAAACATACTGATAGTCGATACGATCCGATATTACGCCACCGTGCAACATTAACGGTGACAAGACTGCAGCTGATGGATAGGCGTATATAACGCAATGACTGAGTGCCAAAAACACACGCTACAGTGAAAAGTGTAAAGGAATAGTAAAACCTTTCCAGAACATTTAAACTCATTTCGATTGGCGAAGATAAAGCTTAGCATTTCGTTACATAGTTTCGCCGCTACAGTCTGCATGACGTTAATTGCACCACGGTATTTCACCTTAATACTTATAAACCTTTGAAATTTATTGGGATTGGAGCGAGTTTCAGTTATAGGATTCGTTTGTTTCACAGCAATCCACTAGCTGTAAGGACGGAGACTTTCCGGGCGTATGCTTGAAATGACCCCCCCCTTTTTTTATATTTTTTTTTTGGTGCCGCACCTCCTTATATAGGCCAACGGCTCTCCCCGAAGCCCACGCCCGGTGGCTGGCAGTGAGTGGGCGGGGCTACAGTTGTTTGTTGCGGGCCGAGGAAGTTAATAGTGGGCTATGTCTTAGCGAGGCATGGAAACCAGCCTTGGCAACTCTACGCAGAGAGCGTGGCATGCATGTTCAGCAACCGTCACAAACGGCCTAATATAAACTTCCTCGGCCCGCAACGAACAACTGTAGCCCCGCCCACTCACTGCCAGCCGCCGGGCGCGGGCGTCGGAGAGAGCCGTTGGCCTTTATAAGGAGGTGCGGCACCTGGGCCAGGAGACTTCGCCGGCCGCTCAGGACTCCGCTGGCATTCGCCGCGCGACCACTGGTCGCAGCGGCCGTCCGCCGCCACAGCGCGGCTCTCGTCAAGACGCAGGCGGCCAGTCAGCCGTCATGCAACAGCTTCTCAGAGCTGTGACTGAACTGTCGCAGCTGGTGGCCAACCTACAGCCGTTTTAGACAGTGAAGCGACTGCCTCTCCTACCCACTGCCGGCCCGACCTTCGCCAAAATTCACAGAATAAATTCAATATTTCAACAAATTAAGCAAAAGGACGGAGGGGCAGGAAATGCCCAAAGCGTCCAGTGTCACCACGGCCCGCCGTGGTGGCACAAACTTCCAGTCGACGACGACAATGGGCTGTCTCAGGACGAGATGGGATGGAGTGTGAGCGCGCTTCCACGGCTGTCGACGAATCAGCAGAGAGCGATGAACTCTACTTGGAGGGTCTTCGCGGACGAGACAACTTCGCTTTTCACGTCGACGTGAAGCGCCTAGCTGCACGCCCGCAGCCAAGCTACTTTAGAGACCTACAGTGGAAGTACGACTTCACTTCCTGGTCGCTCTGGGTCATTCATGCCGGCCTGAAGTATGGCTGGTCATTACCAGCAAAGACTGACGACTTCTGTGGAGTACTGATGGTCTCTGGTGACTGCGATGAGGAAGTCAGCGTCATCCATGACGATTCTGAGGCCAAAGGACAAAAGAGCCCTGGAGCCCTAGCATCAATGCCGCTGGTTTTCGACAAGGACTTCTGTGCGACAAAGTTTTTTCGCAAGTTAAACGGGAAACTGAAGCGACAGCGCAGAAGGAAGCAAACCACAGCGACTGAGGACTGGCAGATTGCTGGAATCAAGATTCCCGCCACATCAGAGAGCCTGCGGCTCCAGAGAAGGAGGCACCTGGCCTCCAAGCTGCTGAGCCTTCCACGCCAACCAGCCCCACCAGGGACGACGCGGAGGCACTTCACGCAACCCCAACGTCGCCCACGTCATCCAAGAAGGAAGGGGAGGCAGCACCAGCCACTGAGGAGGGACCTGTCCGGCCATTGGTGGTGCCATATGAAGGGAACTGTGGCAGCCTGTATGTTCAGCTTCTGCTGGCTACAGAGTTGCCACTGTTATGTTGGCCGGCTGAAGTAGGCATCTCAATCTTAGCCTCCTGCCCCTCGGACCTAACGAGAGCCGCCGCCATGCTGAGCACTATGGGCGTCAGCTGTACCGTCGAGCAGCACAGCCCGCCGAGCAAACAGCTCCCTGCGCCTGCAGCTGTTGAGGCACAGCCGAGGGCGAGGGTCAAGAGGGCCAACAAGAAGAAGCCCTCTCCTCCCGAGCTCCGGCAATGTTTCAACTGCCAGCTCCATGGGCACGAGGCGAGGGAATGCCAAAACCAGCGCAGATGCACCAGATGTGGGGCTGATCATCGTGCGACAGAGTGTATCACAGCCAGGGAAGAGGCAGTTTGCTGTAACTGCGGACTAAACTATGCAGCCTGCTTCTCTGGCTGTGAAAAGAAGAAGCAGCTTAGGGCGAAATATCGCTCCAAAGCTGCCATGGCGCCCAGGAGTGCTCAGCATGAGACCAGCTCCAGCAAGCCACCTCACACCGCCAGACCGGTGACTACGCGCGGGCTCAATAGGTGGCCTGCTCCGCTTCGCCAAGACCAGCGCACAGGCAATCGTTGGGGTGGAGAGAATTTGCCACCTCCAAGTGAAAGTTGAGAAACTCTGGTCAACGACCGAACCTGCGCAATTATATAACTGCCAGCGTTTCGGTCACGTGGCAAAGAATTGTAAAACGCCTCCAGTCTGCGTTAAGTGCGCAGACCAACACGATTCCACCAAATACACCTCGCAGAAGGGACGAGACACCGCCAAGTGTTTCAACTGTGGAGGTGGACACGTTACAAAGGCTGCCTGGCCTTTAAGAGAGCCAGAAACCGACTAAGAGGCCTTCCAACTGAACAAGAGAAACCACCAGACCGTGCATCAACAACAAACAGAACAGCGCGGCAAGACCAGACTCCAGCTCCAGGACAGCAGGGTAACTCTCCCGCAACAGGGCAAGATCAGGCTCCCACTGCCACGGCGAAGATGTCCGCGTCGCAGTTGCGCCGCAGACGGAGGAGAAAGATTGGATCGAACAAAGTTACTGAGCAACAATACCCGTTAGCGAAAGAAGACGATTCCACTTCCAGAAACAAACGAGGTGCTCCTAACGGGCACCCCGTCAAACCGTCTGCATCTACGTCACCTTTTTTTTTTTTTTTTTTTTTTAGCTTTCAGAATTTTATTTTCAGATATCCAATGACAGTTTGCAGTTAAAATCGTGTACAGTATTTGTAGACCACAATCGGAGTGGAGCCAGATGTTTGTCATCAGCGAGAATGGAGAGCCATCCAGGAACCACGTCCAGGCTGGAAGCCGCTGGGACTCGCGTGCAGTGACGGTGCAGCCGAAGGCCGCTGCTGGCTCCGCCGTCGCCCTGCAACAGAGTGACGTCAGCATGCTGTGAGTGCCGGTGTCCGCACCTCCCACCCCCTCTGTGGTCTCCCGACCCCACCAGCAGCCGCCCGGCGGTGGTCGCTGCGAGGCGTGCGGTGGTAGTGCCAGCTGAGGCAACTGCCCCTGGGCGCAGCGACCCTAGAGCCCTGCGGCTGGGCCCTGCACGCAGCACCCTGCCACGCGGCCCCGTGACCGCAGCATCCTGCGACAGCGGCAACAGAGGCGCAGGCGGCACAGCACCACCGCGGTCTCCAGACACGACGGCAACAGCAGGTGGGTGGACGGACTGGAACACCCGTCTGGACAGCGAGCTCCAGTGAGGTGACGCACACGTCATCACACCAGAGACTCGCTGGGCAGCCGGAGGCAGGAAATGCCCAAAGCGTCCAGTGTCATAACGGCCCGCCGTGGTGGCACAAACTTCCAGTCGACGACGACACTGCGTACTTGGCCTCCAGCCGCAGTAGAGTAATAGCCACCCGACGACTGCATGAAGTTCTCCAGGTAACAGAGGCCTGAGCCAGGAGGTGGCGTATTGACATAAACCCCACCAAGACCCAAGCCATTATATTAACCAAGCGACTTGGGGCCCGTCAACCAACTAATTCTGACCCAACACTTTGCCTATATGGTAGAGAAATCCCATGGTCTATCACGGCACGTTACCTGGGGGTGAATCTAGACAAGAGACTGAACTGGAGTAGCCACATCAATGAAGTCCGTCGGAGAGCAAGCACCGGGCTCCACAGTCTTTAGTGTATTCTAAATAAGGACAGCAAACTTGCCCTTCCACTAGAGTCAAGATATACACATCGCTCATGCGCCCCATCATGGAGTATGCTTGTCCTGTGTGTATATACGCCAGTGACAGGCAAATCAGAAAGCTCCAGGTCATTCAAAATAGGGTCTGAAAGAGAGCCCTCCACCTACCGAGCCGGTTCCCCACGAATGCACTCCACGAGGCCGCCGGCATACCTAAATTGAAGGCAGATTCCGTCAGCTGGCGGAAACATTTTACAAAACCACCAGTCAATGCAACAACACGGTGGTCAACTCGCTTGGACGCTACAACAACAACGGCGACAGGCATAGAAGACCGCTCAGTCTCCTAGGAAACTGACACCCAACAAGAAGACACACCGACAGTTAAGAGAATTGTAACACCTTTGTGACGTTGGAGGCAATTTCCACGGACAAATACTCCACCCCCCACCTGCCTGTAACCTAAGGCAGTGACGGTGCCGTGTGTGTGTCCTGGGTTCAGTCGGCAGCCACCCAGCCGCCGAGAAGGTCGACCTGACGACCATTGCCACTGCCGTACCGGACCCAGCGACCAGCTAACGATGGTGGTGACGTTGCTCACGCAACTCATCACCGCCCTCATGCCAAGAACATAAACTCAGGACATAACAAAAAGCCATTTCAAAAAAGCAAACCCATATAGCAATCGAAGGTATTGACCTGGTACTGTAACAACAAAATGGTGTTAGCCATCCAGATGACGCTGTGCTGTGTGGGCTGTCTCAGTGCAGATGTCTCGACACCTGATGAAGACGACGGAGCTAGTCGTCGAAATATCGTGTTTTCAAAACACTAACGGGTGGTACACCCGTGAAGACTTCATTTCAATCCACTAGCTGTCTAAGCGTTTACATTCATTTACTGAAAGCTATCTTAAGGCCACCAGTATTGTACACAGATAATTCAGTTCACACCAAGTTCATCACGAAAGGACCATGGACAAAGTTTAATCTTGATATTGTTGATGTGAACTGAAAACAAAAGTTTGACTCCATAAATTTAGATGCTGTTAAAAACTTCTAGATTTAAAAATCTTAATTTAAATTTCAACTCTTTGCTTTTCTCCTGGAATCCCATTTACTTCTTTTTGGCTTCCTTTATCTGCTAGGGGACTGCACTACTTTCCGAACCTACCCGAAACTGATATTAACCTGTTGAAATTCGAATTAACTACTTTCGTTATAACGTGCACTTCATCTTTTACACTCTTATTTTACGGAAAAGTTGTTTTATTTATAGGTTATAAAAGTTGTGTCCGCATTTAAGTCATTACTTTTCTGTCCGTATCTGAGAGAGTGGCAGAAGTTGTTATTACCAACGTAAGTTTTGTTTCGTATATTCCAATCCTTGAACGTCAGTGAAAAGAAAGAGTAGCTACATTCTGTAACCTTTTCCTGCCAACTTTGCTCCGTCCAGTTGAGTTTGTTATCAAACGTTATGCCAACATATTTACACTTCAAGCCTTCTGACCCCACCCTATAATCATAATTAACTTTTAGTTTTTTATCTGTGTACTTAATAATCTGACCCTTCTTAAATTTAGGCAAATTGTTACGCTGGATCATTCTTAACAAAATATTGTAAAAGAAAGGCTTTTGTAGGCTTTTTTTATTTATTTATATTTTTAGAATATATTTACAGAAGTATATACTTTTATCAGGAATTTTTCCCACATCCCTTCAGAGAATCAAAAATTAACAGCTTACGAATATCCTACGTTTTTGGGATTATATTCATATGAATTAATTCAGAGTCAACATAGCTAGTAATATTTTTGCTCTGTATTATTAAATTCCTAAAGTATTTCCTTACCATATAACAGTTCACAAAATAAGCGCAGCTACAAGAAATATTCTCTCTTATTCAATAATTGTTCATCCAGTTTCATCTACCGTGACCTGTTCTCAGCCGGTTCAGTGACGTCCTGATTTTCCTGGTTAGGCTGAATTCAGGAGGTTGTCATGCAGGGTTGTTGCGTAGAGCTAGTTCTAATCAGCGCGCATGCATCGTTTATGGTGAACTGATTTTTGGACCAGCATCTCACCACACTTCCATGTTGAATTCCTGTTTTGGGCTTGATGCGTGCTGGCCTGAGGTGTTTGGAGTTTTGAGTTCGTGAAACATTTCTGCCATTCAATTTTTAAAACTGCTTGTCTTCGGTAATGTGGAGGAGGGTTAATAGAAAATTAAAGTAGTCTCTGTGTAAGTGCAAATCTTACAGTTTCGGATATTGTTTTCATTGTGTTGTTTAATTGAGAGTCGTACTGGGATGTAGTTCTCAGCAGCTGAGTATACTACGACCAGAACAGAAATTCTGTAAGATGTTACATGTGATCCCCAACCGGTTCCTGAAAGTTTGTGAAGAATCGTATTTCGTGGTCTAACTTTAGTCGTTTTACTTGCGTTTTTTGAATGTCAGTGACCGGTTCAGAACCACACCTAATTATTTGGGATGACGGTTGTACTTAAGTGATTGGTTTCTGAATTTTATTTGAGGGCTGTGGTAGACCAGTACATATAACAGGTGAAAAAAGCTGACCTCATTTATACTCAGTTTCAAATACCAGGTGTTGAAATTTCATTCAGTTTGTGAAAGTCTCCTGGGAGAATCTCTTCGGATATTTGATGACCGCAGACAGCGATGGATGGAAAATCTGCAGTGTAGATCTTAAAAAGTAATGCAGCAAGCACCAACCCTCGGGATAAATCGTTGTTTAATCTCCTGTTTACATTTGAATAAACTTCAATCATTCGATTAGTCAGCATACCGTTCAACAGAGAGTAATCGTTTTGAACGGGATAATCTACGAGAATTTCAGGGTCATCCTCTTTCTTCAGACTGTGTCATATGTCGATGTCAAGTCTAAAACTCTCCCATTCCTCGAAGAAAATAAAGGTGAAGTAGTTTTCACTCACCAGACATTTCTATTTCGTCAGGAGCATTTCACCAAAACTGATATGTATTATTAGGAGACAGTGATATTTAGCTAACCTTTCAAAACTCGATAGAAAAAGTTCTTCGGTAACAACATTTTGATAATACGCTGTTTCAAATTTAACGACTACAGCTCTAGTGAACTGAATGTTGATTTTATCCGCAGAATTCCAGCTCAAAGTTTTCGACTAACTGTGTTTCGTAATCACAAGCCACTGCACTCGGGAGCTAATCGAGTTAACATAACACACATTTACGCTCAATTTATCTCAAACAATAATCCCTTCCCAATGTGCTACCAGTTCGTATTTCGTAAATCTGCCCACTCGACGTGGGAGGCCAGGCAGCAAATAACTGGCCCACGTGCGAACGGCCCTTCCATGCATCCCTGGGGTACCGAGACGGCGTGCCAGAGATGGTTGCTGTCTGCTATCTGCTGTATGTACGTTACATACGAAACGAAAACATAGTTGTTTCGGAGTCTAATCTCTATTCCAATTACCTGCAGTATATCAACGACTTTGTAAATGTTTATCTAATCCAAAAACAATGCTCAATACAATTCCCCTGTCGTTTTTTCTAGCTCTTCTGCCTCCAGATTTCGGTTTCCAGGGTTTTCGGAATGCTTAATTTAATTTAATTTCAATGGAGCACACGCTCCGGTGGCAACTTCCCCACAAACCCATCTTCCACCTTTCCTGCACCCACCTACATTTGCCCTCTGCAAATCTTTACTTTAAATTCTTTCAACGTTTTCGGTAAATTATTCATCATTTCCCTTGGTAACTTATTCCAATCCCTGATACCCTTACCTAAAAAAGAGAATCTTCCTACACCCTTGTGCCTCAAATAGAGTGCCAGCTTGTGGTCATGGCCATCTTTTCCCTTCCATGCACTACTTTTCATATCTATTGCAATATCTTTCCATGCCTCATTGCCAGTATATGCCCTGTACACTCCCATGACCCTCCTCATACTCCTCCTGTCTTGCAGCGAATCCCATTCCAGCTCCTTTATCATATCCATCACTGATTGCATTTTGCGATAATTTCCAGAAACAAATCTAGCAGCCCTTTTTTGCACCCTCTCCAACTCCTGTATTTGATACGCAAAATGTGGGTCCCATACTACACTACCACATTCGAACAATGGTCTGACCAATGTTTTGTAACCCAATTCAAGATCAGGGCCGAATTTCTTCCCGTTCCTTGTCTTCAGTTGTTTATCACCTCTAATGACGTCGACGAGGAGTTAAGGCATAAGGAAAAAAGTTCCCCCGATACTTCAGTACTAAGTTACACCACACTTGCCAAGCATGTGTATGCTGTGACGCACTTGCATCAGGAGAAATAAGATTATCGTCAATCGATAGCAGACCAATCTCCTAGGACGTATTTTCTTCGGACGGTAATTCCATCTGTGCCCAATAGGAAGTTAATTGCAGTATACTGGGAATAAAGGCTACGGCTGAGCAACAACGGCCCCTTGAATGTCGGAACTGTTCTCGTACTGGCTGTTCAGATACAGTCATTTGCGTTTTCTGGCTCCTCAAACACGAAGCTGCCATTGTCAGATACGGCGGTTTCAACCGAAAAAAGTTTCCCGCTATGAAATTAATTATTTTAATACTTTTAACAATTTAATTTAGTTCTACGTCTTAAACTCTTACACAGACATTGGCGACAATTTGGAAGCACTGAGTAAAATAACTATCCAACAACCAGTGGAATAAAGACACTGAAGTTAATCAAAGAAAAGTTGTTTGAATAAACAAACATACTGCTTCGACTTAGAACTGTCACTTGTCTATTTATATATTCATCATTTCCAAAATAATTTTTATCTAAAGATTTTTTAAAAAGTAAGAAACATTGTGCCAAGTTAATCCTGCAGTCACTGAACAAGCAAATAATTGCCAGTGCTTTCAAGCCGGAAGCGAGATAAGTGAAACGTATATCTTAATGAACTTGTAAAAGTATTCAATCATACTCAAAGACAAACGATTGGCGTGTATTAGGGTTCTTCGCTTAAATACTATCCTGGCAGGTTCGCCATGTAAAGCTTCTTGATTGGTTACTATCCAGGCACGTTCAGGGCCGGCGCTAGGTATTTCGGGCCCGGGGTAAAATGGGCGACCTTTTTTTTTTTAGCTCTACAAACTGGCGGGGCGACAATGGGGCGGATTCTTGGTTTCGAGGCCTGGGGGCCTGCAGCCGGTGATCGGGGCCCCCCATCAGCCCGTGGTCCCGGGTACATTTGACCCGCTTATCCCCCCCCCCCCCCTCCCTAACGCCGGGCCTGGGCACGTTCGATATGTTAGGTTTCCTGACTAGTTATTATTCTAGCAGGTTCGAAATGTAAAGTTTCTGCATTTATGGTAAAGGTAAGATAATATCTTGCTACTAAATAAAAGTTTTTGCTGTAGCATTTATTTCCATTTATTAACTGAATATCACCTGTGCCATCTTTTCTTGTAATTGAGTCCAGTTCCGACGCTTTAATGAGAACAGAAGCTTTTTTCGTTCACGCTTCGTACTCGCGAATATCTCATGGAATGACCGAGGTTTAACCAAATGTTTCGCTACTGTTCGAACTCCTCTGTCTGCTCGCAGCTCTGTACTGGCCACTCTATTTATATCAGCGTCACTATTTATCCACGACTGAATGTATCTTATTGACTCAAACTACGCCTATGAATCCTCTTAATAAAAGGAACAGGCTGAACTCCTTCTCTCGTGTACGCTGAAGTAACTTTACTTCACAGCCCACGGCTTACTTCATCAAGTCCACAAGGAATATCACTGCATTCTTCAGGGCCACATTTAAGAACAGGCTACCTAGGCTGCAGCCTAGGGGCCCGCACCACAGCCCCGGGCACCAGCCTGGGCCTGTAGTAGAACTAAAATTGTTTGGACCTAATTTCGAATTTAAGCACCCACACCAGAGGCAGCACACGATGAAGCCCATGATGATGACCGGTCGAGGAGGGGCCGCACCTCATGTATAGCCTAGGGGTCCACAAAGACTAAATGCGCCTAGGCCGCACAGCAAAACAAACTGAATATTCCAAAATATTTGTAACGTGATCACAGAGAGTTCTAGAGCGCAGTACGACTAACCACTCTCAACCAGGCTTCGGTGAGTGTTGTTCTGATGTGGCGATATACAATAGTCATTTTTACGTACTCTTCAGCACTCATGCGTTAGATGTGATAGTGCCGAAAGATTCAAGACCTCAGGCCACTTGTTTGGTTTCGCGGTCAAATTTGAGATTAATGAAAACAATCACTATGTACTGTGGAGAAAATGGTGAAATGATTATATTTGGATTCAATCCCTAGCACACATCAGAAACTCCAGTTAAATCAAAGCTACATACATTTCGCGGAATCAGTTTCCAAAAATATTTCTCTACCAAAATCCACTCAAGCTGATGTATTTGTTGCAGATATGATCAGTTCAGACCTTGCTGAAGTAACTGTTACATCACCAAGCGAGAATCCAACGATACGTTTTAAAATTAGTAAACAATCCTATATTCGTTTTTCCATAGCTGCTCCAGCTGGAAACAACAAAGATATGACAGAAGGAATCAGACTTCTACGTGGAGTGCCCAGCATCCATTATAAGCTACTCAATCGCTACGGCGAACACCGTTGTTGAGATAGGCTGTCATCCCGGAAATGGGAAAACAATTTGGGGAAAACAGCAACGAAATTACGCTTTAAAATCCATATTGTTTCATTACGAACCATTAATAAATAAAAAGATGTGGATGTTTTGCGGTTTCACCTATGAATATTTTATTCTGCGGAAATCGAAACTTCCTGATTTTTCCGCCCTTGGTGACGGAGTTAGAGATTGGACTCAATTACGTAGGGAAGTAATTAATAATTTACAAAAAAAAAAAAAAAAAAAAAAAAAAAAAAAAAAAAAAAAAAACGCTGAAAGAATTTAAAATTCGTGAAGGGCAAAAGTAGATGGGTGGGGGCAATTTATACTCAAAGATAACCGAAAGTAATAATACGAAGAAAGGAATAAATAGGAGCACGCGCTCCACCGAAGTTAAAATGATTGAAAAATTAACATCCACTCATACCGTTAAAGTGGGTTGACGTAACAGTTGTGTTTTTAAATTCATATTTGGGAGATTCTTGTTTCAATTACGCACTGCCGTCAAGTGTTTGGTTTTTTGCACATTCTTCGATCTTCCTTAGTACAGGCCGCTATGAATATCTTTCCGTTCGTTAGCATCATTCCACCAAAATTTTCACCATACTCTAGCGTGAACTATCTTTTTTAATTCTCGCATCAAAGTGTGCTAAAATATTGTACAACTATGTAAAAGCCGTTCTCCTCTTTCTTTCAATCAATCCCAGGTTAGTTTTAATAATAAAAGATCTAAAACCGAAGATCGTATTTAAAATTTTTATAACCTTATATTATGTGGTTTGATACATTGAAATGAAAGAGAAAAAAAAAAAATAATTTTAAAATCACCCCAGTATATCCGGTGTTACAGCTCGTCTGGTAGAAAAGATATTTTTCAGTTTTTTTTTTTTTCGATTGAAAAATAAAGACACACGTGTCCTTCAGATTTGACAATTTTGGACCATTACTGGCGCTATTTCAAAAACTGGATTACCTAAAATCTTTAAATTTATTCTCAGTAATGATCATAACCAATATTTAAATGAAAACTGCTAAAAACATATTTATAAGTTGTTCTTATTTTGAGGTTACTTTGCCGTATTCTAACACAATTTTATTTAAAGTAAAAAAGTTCTTATTTTGAGGTTACCTAGCCGTATTTTAACACAATTGTATTTAAAACTATTAAAAAGAGCATTGCATTTTGAAGGTTCCAACAATAATGATGAACAATGATTATAAAGTTGGGAAGGAGCTACTTATTGAAGACTCGAAATGTAAATACCTCGGCACAACATTTAATAGCAGACTAACTGCAGAGACAATTTGGGCAGGACACATTGGACAGGTAGTAGGGAAAGGGTTCCAAATCCTTCACCTGTTTGGAAAGATTGTTGAAGGGATGCACTAGAGAAGTAAGGGAATTGGGGTACAAATCTTTGGTCAGAGCACTGCTGGAATATGGTGGTGTAGTAGGGGACCCACATTTTGGAGTTGAAGGGGGTGCAGAGAAGGGCTGCCAGATTTGTCTTTGGAAATTACCGTAAACACAATCTGTAACTAATATGATAAAGGAGCTGGAGTGAGAGTCATTGGAGGGTTGAAGGAGGGTGAAGAGAGTCATAGGTGAGTACAAGGCCTATACTGGTGATGAAGCATGGAAAGATATTGGTGGAAAAATTAAGAGAGGTGCATGGAAAGGTAAAGATGACCATGACCACAAGCAGGCACTTTTAGGCATAAGAGTGTGTGAAATTTTTGATTGGATTTGATTGGAATAAATTGCCAAGAGAATTGATGAGTAATTTGACAAAAACACTAAAAGCATTTAAAATTAGTTGAGGGCAACAGTAGGATGGAAGAAGAAAGTATAAATACGTGTAGGTAGGGAGATTGCCACCGGAGCGTGAGCTCCATCGCAATTTTATCAATTATTAGTATCATAAATTTGAATGTAACTGTAGAGTGGCATTAGCATTGCGCGACGCTGTATAGCCGTGGAGCGAGTCTCGCCTCGGACTGTGCTCCTCACGCCAGGCAGCAGATGTAACCTGAAGATGATGGCACGGTACGCTGTCGAAAATTCGTTGAACAACGATCAATTGATCCAGCCGCATGCCCGAGAAATCTTCAAGCAGCAGCCGGAAAAACCTACGATTACAGTTTGAGACTTATATTTATTTTTGTCCTTTCTTTTCAAAGAAGCCCATCGACCGACATTTAAACTGAAATATAGATTATCAGAAGAACCATCGCACAAGATCCAAAAGTGACACCACATTTGAAATTTTTCTGCCGGTTACTTTTCCCAGCTGTAAGGTCCGAAAAAAATATTTGTTGCGTGTTACGTAAACGCTATCAAATCGAAAATATTCCTTTCATATTTAATCACATTACTTCCAGTTCCTCTATATTTATCCTCGAAACCGTGTCAGCCGATTACACAGTTGACACGCCCACTCTAGGAGGACGCAAAGACATGTCGGGAGGGCAATACCATAGCTCTACATCATCGGAAGTACTGTTTCCCTCACAAACTCTTAGATGCTACTGTTAGTGCTGAGAAGTAGGCATTTACCGTTTTAATACCATAACATAATTTTGGGGAGGGAGAGGGGGAGGAGGGTCGCATGGAAACTGGACGTGATAAGAAAAAGTTTGGAAACCTCTAACCTAGCTGATTGCGGGAAACTGCCTGAAAGCAGAAATCAGGACAGCCTATACGCGGGCACTTGGGCTCGTGCCCGGTCCCGCTGTACCTCCCCGATCAAGTGTCCGGATCCGCATCGCATTGCGCCACACTGAAGGTTTTGTCAGTTCTGCATCATCAGATGTCTGATGACATATTACGAACAACTGTTTGTTGATTATAATGTGTTAATTTAATAAGTGCATAAGTTGGAGCAATGTGAAACTGAAGTCCCATTAAATATTATCATTTGTATGACAAACGTAAGTTGCAACTAAAATTACACCATGTTATGGAATAGCTAGAGAGGAGACCTAACAATTATCGCATTACCCTTAGCTAAAGACCACTAATTTTTTTTTATTTTATTACTTAACTAGATTTACTACATAACTACTTCTGCATTTGAAAACTTGCCTACGATTCACAGCACTAAATCTTTCCTTCAGAAATGCGGCATCAAATCACAACCCATGTTCGGAAGAAAAAGCATCTGTAAAATGACTGTCATCTATTTGTGAGATTGTAATCAAATCTTGCAGAAGTGAGGTGGGTTTGGTGTTTTTCAGGGAGCTCCCTGATTACCATATATGGTGGGACAGTGTCATGGAGGAGGTGACAGAGATAATACTTAGCGGTAATGATATTAATCAGGATCAGTGCCTCAACTTAACTCAAATATGGAAGCCAGAAATCAAGTTATTGTAAGTCACGTGGGTCCGAACCATATTAGGGCATAGTAGTGACTCAAACATGACTTCACCAAGTGAGCAGTGCCCACCTAGACTACCCTTCCACATGCCCTCCCCTCCTCTCCTGGCTGCCAGTGGTGCATAACAGACTACTGTGCACTGTCCTCATGATGTTAAGCTGGGGCTTGACAATGGAAGCACCGAGCGTGGTGGTGTAATGGCTAGCATTCTGGCCTCACATTCGGGAGGACGGCGGTTCGAATCCCCGTCCGGGTATCCAGATTTGGGTTTTCCATGGTTTCCCAAATCATTCCAGACAAATGCCAGGATGCTTCCTTCAAAAGGCCATGGCTGAATTCCTTCCCATTTCTTGCCCCCTATCCTTCCCCGTCTCTAAAGATCTCGCTGTTAACGTTAAGCAGATAAAAAAAAAAAAAGACAATGGAAGCAGTGCCAGCTTCCGAAATGTTGCACAACGATTTGAATTTGACACTGTTAGAATTCTGATATATTTTTCTACACTGTTGCTACCACAAAAGTGTATGTAGTTATCTAATGCAGAATATGATTTAACATATGTAAATACAGCCAATTACAGAATGAAATTGCAATGGTAATGCTATGATTGCATCCTCTCCAAGGTCTCGCCGATGGTTTGGAAGGAACCAAAATCCTTCCTGTGGTTCCTCAACACAAACAAGCCTCAGCTTGTACAACTCAGATGGCAGCTGACAGTCTCAACTGAGCCTGTTACTTCTTTATTCCACCGGTTCAGGTTCAAGGCAGTGAAATTACCACAGAGTAATGACAGTTAACATTCTTTTATTTCAGTAATAAGAGCACAGCTAAATACACTCTTCACTTGGTCGAAGCCTGCCAACATCCCTCCTCGTGTCCAACGCCTTTCACCCTCTCCCCCACCTCAGTCATTCCAACCCACCTCTTACTTAACGGTATCACCCCTGCAAGGTCAGGCATTGTGTGCATAACCTGTAGACCAGCCGGAAGACTATATGGTCACTCACAAAATCACAGAGACCCATAACTCTCACTATGTTCTGTACCTTTTCTGACTTATATTTTTCCACAGTTTGTGATATTACATGCCCTATGCACCTACTTGTCTTTTTTCAGTTTTGTTATTGAGCAGAAAAATAAACTTCTTGGAAAAAGGGAAAGTATATTCTTGAAATTAAAGTTATCAGAAAAAGCTAAGTATCTGATGATAAAACTGGATCTTCACTGGAAACATGGAGGCCCAATGACCAAGATAAACAAACCAAAATGATTTTGGGGAACAAAAAAATCATCTCCAAATCTCAGATTAAGGTATGATACATGAAAGTGGTCCTTTGTATTCCTATTAGAAGAATCTTTAAAATGTGCCTTAACTTTACATTGCCAAAGCAAATCTAATTTATGACTCTTACAACTATTTTAAAACAATTGTGAATTATATCTGATAGGTACATAATTTTAATTCATTCTTATTTAGATATATGCTTCTTGTCAAGACTATGTAACGCTTTTAGCGTCTCTTGCCGTTGATTTGATTGTAATTACAATTATGAATAACTCAATTCTTTAGATCCAAAATATATCGTTTATTTTATATCTCGGATCTACTAGGAATTACAATGGAATTGGTTATTCTCAGAAGATGCAGGTTCGTTTTTAGGCAATGTTTTTCTCGAGCATTCAATCTACGAGTCTACTCTGATAACTATCATCTCACCAGTCCTAATCTCAATAGCAACTTACAACTCATTTCTTTTTCTTTCTAAGAGTACCGTATATATATTATTAATTTCTATCTACTCTCAGAAATCAAAAATGTAATTTTCTTGTAAAAATATTTCTGTTCTGTCACAACTATATGCAATTTTCTTCAGTTTATTCATAATTGAGATAATAAAGTATTCACGCAAAGCTTAAGCTGTTTTATTTTAACTTGTATGTTCACCACCAATGATATAAAACCTCAAATTCAATCACGAGAAACATCATACAGGGAATGAATGCTGGCATCAAGCATGACACAGTACATCATTATCTAGGGATGAACAGTAAAATTACTTAATACTGGTAACTGAAAAAGATAACCAGAAGTTCCATGTCATTTATGATTAATTCTGATATTATATGAAAATGTTACATCTACTAGAACATTTTTTTTTTTCAATCGTTCCAGTTTTCAATCAAGTTTTGAATACTGAAGTTCAGTAATAAATTTAATATTTTAGTTATATTCTGTTGTGTGTCTACTTCAGCTCAATTTTTTTTGTGAAATGAATATACTGAATTAAATAATACAAAGAGAAAAGAAACTTAATGATTGACACAAATACAAAATCTATGTTCATTAAATCACTGCTTTCAAATTCAATGATTAGATGGGATTTTTGCAATCGTGTGAATTAGTAACATAAATGTAATGACTACTGATAGACAAATTTAACAAAAATGCTTTTATTCCTTTCTTTTTTATCCTCTCTGTTTTCACAGTGGGCCGGAAGTTAGCCAACAGTTGTGGCTGTAAGTTCATTGAGACTTCAAGTGGACTTGATCACAATGTGGATGAACTGTTGGTGGGAATATTGGCACAAGTACAGCTCAATCCTCGCAGAGACAGACATAAACTTCGTAAGGACAAGAAGCTTAGATCCAGTGGCCGACGTTTACTGAGACATCTGCTAGGAATTCGCCGACAAGCCAGATCTTGTGAGAATCTGCTTGTGCTATAATCAAGCAGTTATGAAGTGAACACTTACTATACTGAAAGAAATTTTTTTAAAAAAAAATTAATAATCTTCTTAAAAGTTTAACAGTCAAATTGCTGATATGATTCCTTCCTTGTACTTAAGGATGAAAGTAATGTTGTTGTTATTATGATGCTGTTTACTACCAACACAGATATCCATTTTATTGTCTTTCTTTCTTTTACCAAGTAGCAATATCCTATTAATTATTATTTTTGGGTAAGAAGCATAAGGCACTGACTAGCAACACAAATAAGGATTCAGACAGCTATGAAATTAAATAATAGTTTACTGGAGGCATAGAATAACACTTCAATGAACAAATGCAAGATATAAAAAGAATAAAGTTGGAAGAAAAGAAGTTGAAGAGTTGATATATTTGCTGTTTTGTGTTTGTCCCTATGTGCGTTCATTGCTGTGCTAACTACAGAATATATAGTTTTACTTACCTCCTACTACATACTTATTTTTAACATATCATCAATATACATTTTTGAATAGTTTTATGTAAAATATTTAATTAATTAAAATGTATTGGTGCAACCATTCAAAATAATTTTTTAACATGATGTATTATATTCTGCTCATTACAAACAGTAATGATACATCTTCACTACTAATTAACTGCACAAATCCGGTAACATTAATACCACAGTAAAATATAATTGTGCAGTTTACAGCCCATTGAATAACTTGGGCAGCCAAATTTGTTATTAATGGAAAGAAAAATTTATGCTTCCAAGAAGGAAAAAAAGAAGACAAAATTAAAAACTATAAAGGATGGCAAATAAATAAATCCTACTTATTGTAGAGGATATGAACATTGATAAGTTAACTGCATTATATCTGTGGACATATTTTCTGGTACAGGTGTCTTGTTGTAGGTAGAATGGTAGATTCCCATAATTTCTCCTGTTTATCAGCAAGGCAAATTTTGGAACACTGCTTCATTGTGTTGTAGATCATGTACAGACTAGACAAGAAATGAATACCTAAGTTAGAAAATATATGGAACAGCAGTAAATCAGCCAATCATTGGAATCATTTTAAAGTGCCACAGGAAGAATGTCTGCAAAACATGTGAATTTACATTTTTTAATTTTTTTATTATTTTGAAGGGTTATGGTTTTTCAGCTAAATCTTCTTAGGTCAACCTATCTTTCTTATATAATTTATTAGCACTTTTTGTGGTCTAGTGTCTTTCAAGTTCCATCCTATACTTCCCATAATTAACTATTCCCTCATTTAGATTAAAATGTTCAATTGTTCCCTTATTTCTTCACTTCTTTTCCTATCTAGTAAATCATAACTAGCCACGGACATAAAAAGTCTCATTCAGCTGTTTCTATCATCTTTATTTGTTGTTTGGTTAGAGTCAACAATTTGCAACACTGTAGTAATAATGGTACAGCCATTATATTGTAAAACTTCATCATTGTGTCCCATCTGGTGTTTTTAAAATTTCTTTTGATCACTTCACTTAGGTACTGATATTTCTGTATTTTGGTACTGACACATCATTTTTGGTGAATATATTATCATATAATAAAAATAAAAAACAAAACAAAAATATGGCAATTTTAGCTCTAGCTACTGCTTTGATTGACCTGCCTTGCATCACACTCCCATTTATTTCTTTGTAAGTGGAGCACCTGATCATGGTTCACTATGATGTTCATGCCCAATCTGATCACCTCACAGTCCACTGTCTGAATACGCTATCTGCTGCGAAGTGCTGGCATGCCCGTTCTTGTGTTATCATTAATGCTAGGCTTAATATGCAGCTTGCTGAGAAGTCTGAACTACGGTGTTCACTCTCTTGATATCCTGGAGTGATGATTTTCCATGTTCACATCAGATATTGGCTATAACTGATTTCCAGTCTTCACGCAGGAAGAAACCATCAACACTGTTGATGTTGCTATCATTAAGATAAATTTCCAGCACCTCACTTATCATAAAGTCCCAGAAGGTAGAGGTTTCTGGACAACATTTCTATGGTAACAGAAAAGAAAAAATGGGGTGTTGGCTGATTGGAGGTGACTTGCATTTTCCAGGTACGAACCAGGAAGGAAAAATGATTAACAATACAAGGTAACAGAGATTTGTATTATCTTAGTGAGGGATGAAGAATTTACACAAGTGGTAGACCTGAGCATAAGGGGACCAAACATATTGGATGCTTTCCTAATAGAATGATGATAACTTTTTGGGGTCAGGAGGAGAAAGAAATCATGAAGCATCTCAGATGGAAAAAATAGAGTTCAGTAAACTAGTTGCCAGAATTGAAGATGCTTATAGATACAAATATTACAAGACACATATTACAGATTAGTTACAAATTTCAGGAAAAGGTACAATATGTGGAAGGAGAGCAACAGTAGAGTAAAGAGGAGGTGATAATCGTTCCAGGACATAGTAAGACTGGGAGAAGAAATGTTTACACCAATACAGAAAACAAAGAAAAATAGGGAACCTCATACTACTAGAGGTGAGAAAGCTAAAGAGGATGGTAAGGTGAGAGTCTAACAGAGTTACAAGACAGCAGACAGCAGGGAACACTTGAAACAATTAAGCATCGAATTAATAGCAACAAGATAGAAGCTCAATATATGTTTAAGGAAAATATTGTGAAAGCAAGGGTAACACACAATGAAGGCTCTAAATCATGACTATTATTATTCTCCATGATAATTGTGCTGATGGTTTATAGTTAGGTGGTTTCCATTTGACATAACATTATATGATTAAAACAGGAAAGGTCTGTGAACAACTAAGGGGGGTCTAGGCAAGAAACCTAGCTGGATAGTTTAACAGAAAATGAATATATATGTGAAGAAGAGTTGGTTTATTAGGTGCACAGATCACAAAAGGGATTTTATTATTATAAGGTGAGGGAGCAATTGCTTGTTGAAGACCTTAGATATAAATATCTTGGTATAACATTCAATAGTAATTCATCAGGCAGGACATATTGAGCATGCAGCAGGGACAGGTTTCATAATGCTTCATTTATTGAAGAGGGTGATAGAAGTGAGATAATTAGAGATACAGAGGAGAGCAGTTAGATTTGTTTGTGAAAATTGTTACAGAATATAATCAGTAACTAATAAGATAAATCAGCTAAGTGGTAACTTTGAAAGGCAGAAGATAGGTGAAGAGAGTGCATAAACTTGACGTTAGTTCTTGAATGGATATTAGTAGAATAATTAGTAGTAGTCAATGAAAGATAAAGGATAATCACAACACAAAGCAAAAGGGGATGGGAAGAATTTCTGTGTAGGTAAAATTGTTGAGGACTGCAATACATTACCAAGGGAAGCAATGAAAAAATTACCAGAAACACTTACAGAATTTAAAATCAAAATTTATGAAGGACAATGGTCATAGTCATGTCACACTTGGAGGTGAGAAACTGAAGATTGTAAAAGATTTCAAGTATTGGGGAAGTATGATATGAGAGAAACAGAAAATAAATAACTGAAAGATACAAAAGAGCACAAGATTTTGAGAGGTGAGTTAGAAATCCGATTTGGAACACATAGGTGCCATAGAAGTGGAAAAGGATAATTTATACGATTACTTTGTGCTAATATTAACATATGGTTCTGAGGCACAGATGATGAAGAAAGATATTAGTAGAATTCAGGCTACAGAGATGAAATTTCAGAAGAGAAGAGCTGATGCAACAAGATTGGACAAGTTGATAAATGAGTATGTGCAGAAGGCAGTTACAGAGGAACCTGAGCGGGATAGAATTGAAAGATCAAGATTACAGGGTATGGACATCTGAAGATGATGAGTGATAATAAAGATGCCAAACAGAATGTATAATTTCAAACTGGAATGGAAGGGACTGCAAGGAAAATCATGGAATAGGTGGATTAAAGTAATAGAAAAGAGTTGCAATGCAGGAGTAAAGTAGAGTGTAGTGGAAAGGAAGAAATAGTGGAAGGATGTCAGTTGCTGGAAAGGATTGGGTTCCTGGCAGACCTGCCCTAAGGCTGGATACTGTATAGATGATGATAATGAAAGGGCAAAGGTAGGTGGGTGGTAAAAGTGCAACCAAGAAACAAGATTTTTAAAAAAAATAAAAAATCATGATATGGCAAAGTAGATATGAAGAGAAATTACCACCACAACAGATGCATCATTACAATTAAAATAAGGATACTCGTTTCCAAATCTTTCCTTGAATGTTAATTCACTTCTAGGACAAGTACACACTGAATATTAAAATTTTCATGTTTATGTTCCTCCTACAACGGTAGTATGAGGTAGCTGCATGATGGTGGTTTTAGCTGCCAGCCACTATCATGCAGCTACCTAACTCTAGTGTTGATGAAGAGACATAAACCAAAAAATTTTCAACACTCAATGTGTGTACTTGTTTGTGAATGTTTCGATGCTATCCTGCTATCTGCTGTGGTAAGCAGTAGATATTCTCATATAAATATATAGTGATTGTTTGTTGCCACTACTATTGATTTTCTAGTAATGGTATTTTGGATGATAATTTCTGATAATTACTTTCCCTGTTTTACAAATAAATCATAAAATGTGCTAATTTTTCAAGGCACAGTTAAAAAATAAATCATTGCTATTTAAACATTATATCAAATATAGTCACCTTTCAAATCATCGTTGTTATATAATGTAAATTATCAGGTAATACTCCAATAAATTCCATATTAATATAGCAAATACAAACTCAAAGATACTAAAAATAATGGAATTTCCAGGCATTTATCTCCCTTTGATCTTTTATGGTGCTTGTATTTATGGTCATCTGTAACTTTCAGTCAACATATGTGGTAAGAAATGTTTCCTTAACCTATTCTCATTTAAAATTGCTAAACAGTGCCTTTTGCTTCCAGTCACAATTGAATTTCCAGAATATATCTCCTTCATATTTAAAGTATCACCAAACAGATATATAAGATACCCCTTGTCACATACAACATTGTTTATACAAATTGTTTTTATCTATTTCTTATCCATGGGCAGATTAATACCCAACATTAACATAACTGAGCACAAAAAATTAAAACAGGTGTGTGTAACAATTTTATTTAATGATACAAGATGATCACTGTCAGTTTAGTTATTCTGTTAAATAAATCAGATTGCAATTACATATTCTTTTCACTAACCACAACCAACGATTGCCATAGCTTTACAGATAATCATACAACAGTGTTTTGTTGTAAGAGAGCACTTTTAATGGGTTAGAGATGGGCTCTTTTATGTGTAAATAAGCTAAGATAAACACAGGGAAATGTAAGGAACAAAACAGTATCTTTTTCAGACTATCTACGAGCAAAATGATCTTGTATTTACTAAAAACTATAATATACTAAGCTAATAAACTATGAAAATTAATTAGACACTTTATTATATATTTAAGAACAGGAATTGTTTTGATTTAAAGTAATATTTTTTATGATAAAATATTTACAAAAAGAACAATCTTTTAGAGGTGCAACTCACTGATTCCACATGCTACTACACTAATTAGTTCTGAGAAAGTGCTACACTAAGTGACATCTAGAAGACAGAAAAATTAAACAATGTATTTAAGTCAGCTTCAAAGTGCAAGTGAGATGTATTTTCTAAACCAATCAAATAACAACTTCCAATGGAGAATTATTAGATAGACAAACAAAATGATGAGCACTAGCAGTGATTTACTTGTTAGAAGAATTCTTAAAACATAGAAAGAAAAAAGTTACGGTAGGAAATGCAGTATCAAAGGAAGTGGAACTAAAATTGGGAGTGCCACAGGGTAGCATATTGGGACCATTGCTATTTGTTAGAGCTGTAAAAGTAACGAGAAACTGTGTACCAATATGTAATCATTACTAAACCAATCAGAACATGTTACTATCATTTCATTAAATTACTTGTTCCTTTTGATACAATCGAGCACTAAAATGAAACACTGCATCAAGTCCCATCACAAATAGGATGACTTCATTACTATTGTTACTCATAACTTTAGATATAACTGAGCACTAGCTTGAAGCATCGCATCGAGTCACATCATGTACAGTTTACGGGATGACTTGGTTCGTAATTTGTGAAGTTTAAGTAAGTTGTTCATTCAGTAAAGTAAGTATAGGTAAATTGCACTGCAAAATAAAAAGGAAGTTAAAATATCATATTTTAGAATAAATGCATTTCATAAATGTTTGAAATCAATCAAATCACACTAAAGTTTGGTCAATAAAAAGTAACAAATAACCATCTCAAATAATCTAACCAAATTTTCTATTTACAAATTAGACACTGTAAATTTTAATGTTAAACAAAAGCAAAACTACAAAATAACTCTTGATGTTGCAAAATTACTTACTTCTTTAAAAATATCTATCCTTACAAGTAAATAATATTAGTTACATTAAACAAATGTGTGCACAACATGTCTGTTCTGAAACATTTGTCTTTGTAATCAAACAAATTCAAATCAACACTTGATGTTTAAATGTTCATTCTCTCATTCAGATTCATTTAATTGATGGGTGAGCTGTTCCAGTGCCTGCATGATGTGTCAAAAAAGTAGGTGGGAAAAGGAAAGGGAAAAGGTGGGTGTGTAGGGAAATTCCCACTGGAGTAAGTGCTCCATTGTACTTAAATTAAACTAAGAATATAAACCAACAAAAACCACAAAATCAGATGTCATGAATATTTATGAAACATCAGATCTCTTTCTTTGTTCAACTCTTAGAGAACTAAGATAAAAAAAATATAACAGATAATTACAATTTGTCAATCAGCAAATGGATTATAAATAACAGGGAGCAAGATTCGAAATATAGAGCTGAAAGTAAGGGCTCAAATACAAATTGTTCAAGGGTTTGATATTGTTACTGGGTGACACATTTTAAAAGTATACAATGGATATGTTTATATTGTTTCATATATATACAGCAGAAATATTTGCTGTTAATACACACACACTTTTAAATATATTGCTGTAAATATTGGGAAAATCTCATGAATGAATGTCTTTTGTAAAATGAGATCAAAATTTCAATTACTTGTCTTTAAACGATATGAAAAATTACTAGGGTGAGCAATCATCTTCACTTGTGTTCAGTGCATTTTCAGCAACTTAACAAGTCCATAATTTGCTCTGGAAATAAATTTAACAAAGAAAGAAATTTCAAGCATATGGAAATATTTTTTTTAATTTTCAGAATTTTGTTGGGGCCAACCAGAACCAATAAATTGAGTAAAACATATATGCTTAATGGTATTACAACAATAAAAAAGTATAAACGTGGATAAAGCACAAAGACACATAATCTCCTTTTAAATGTTTTGGACAAAATGGACCTTTTGCATTCACCCATAAAAAAACTTGGGACCACTCAACCACAGTCTTTTTAAAACATAGTCAGGTTTTAAGACCATATGACAAAGCATTTTTTTCAGGCCTTTAACTCTAGGGAAATGCAAAAACATACTTCATAAGAATCATTTAATACTCATTTAATTAAAGTATCTCTTATAAAAAAAATAAATTAAAAAAAAACCTGATACTCATTTTTTCCATAAACGTAGTACTTAATTATCCTGTCAGCTCTGATCAGTTTTTGTTCTTTCTTGGCAATACTTCTGCAGCTCATTTAAACTTCTATATTTCATTCACATATCCTACAAATACTTTCTACTATTTTTTAAAGCATATTGAGGCATTTTTGACACCTCATTTTTGTTGACATATTCACATAACACTGACAATAATAATGGGACAGGAACAAACATTACAGCACAATATAGTTTTGAATAGGGATTGAGAAAGCAAAACCAATGAGATACTAAAGCTGAAGAAAGAAAGAATATAATAAAAGAGACAGAGAGAGAAAAAATACAAATTATTTCACATGATTCATTAATTATATAATGATTTAATGAAACATGCTACAAATTTCAAAAGATACAGAAAATATTGGTTAAGCTCTTCAGCAGCTAACTAAGTGAATAAAATTTGGATTTACTTTAACACAATAGAAGTTAATAATGGCATATTGCATACTGTTCTCTATATAGTCTTTTCTGACCAATGATAGGTTTAGGTTTTAACTTTTTTCTGTTATTCATTTAAATGTATTAAAATTTTCACAAATCTGCTGTCTACTGTAGTAAATATTTTATTTTTCTTCTTTGCGTGTAATTAAAATTTCTGTTGGAATTTTCATCATCAGTCATAAAGATTTGTGCAGTAGATAATGAGCAATTCTATTGTAACTGTTTTTATTACAGTAAACTAAAAGCAAACACAATTTGATAATAACAAGTTCCTTCCAGCAACTTAGAAATATATACACATCAAAAATTACTGTCAGAACATGACTACCATTAATAATTTAGTTAACGTCAGTCTGAAATTGTATGTTTATGTAACTAATATAATACTGTAATTATCTTATCTTCTCACTAACTTATAACACAAGTATATAGGGAATGCATATGAAAACAGTCATAGTTAAAGTCATGCATAATTTAACATTTCATTTATACTGACTTCCTATTTATAACTAAATAGAGAAAATTGTAAGCGAAATGTAATGATATTTTGATACAGTTATTATTTATGAATGTTTAAGAACACTCACTGCTTCCATTCTTTCATAGGAGTGGGACAGTGTCAAACTAAACTATAATAACACCAGAGACAAGGAACTGTAAAGCCAATTTCTTTTTAATTTAAAACACAACAAAGTTCTTCTCTCAAAGTTAAAGTAAGTAATAAGAGTACCCACATAAAAGAGTCTGAAGAGTTAGCTACTAAAATCATAGATAAGTGCATAAAACACTTTGGATAAAGTTTGGTCATATATGAACATGTTATGGATAGCTAGCTCAAGAATAAAAAATATGGTTCATAGAGTTTGATAATTTATGTAATTTATACAGTGATGTTCCTAAACAGTTGCAAAATCTAATAAAATCTTTAGTTACTGATCATTATCTTCTGAAATGGCATAAACATGTTACAATAAATAATTACTTATTTGTTACTTTCAAAAAACAAAACTAAAAATAATTGTGACAATGTTAGATAAAGATATTAATACAAATCCATCATCAGGAAAATGGGAAGGAATGGTACATAAAGCTATAAATCTTTATTTATTTGAATTTATTTTGTATATATACAGCTCAAATTTAATGTTTTTGAAAAATACGAGAAAAAGGTTTATATAATGTGAAAAGAAAACTTGTTGGTTATGTTGACTAGAACCATGAATGCCCAATATCTGCTAATACATTGATCCTAATTAAAAAGTGAAACTGTTTCTATGTTTCGTCATAGACAGAAAAAAAAAAGAATTATTAGAATCTCTTTAAATTACTGGATATGTTTAAAATGAAATTATATTCCATCTTCTTTCTCCACATTCTACATCAGAATCACACTTCCAACATATTTACCTTTCATACGGTGGCTATTCGATAAATTTTCAGTCAGAACAATTACTTTTTTTTAAAGCAAAGCATCAAAAACAAATCTGTCAATTCAAGAAACTATGGAGGTGAATATTTTTGTAATAGATGATTTAACAAACAAACAAAGATTAGTAATAACAAACTATTACAAATTCTTACATATGATAAAAATGTAAAAAAAAAAAAAAATCTTTATAATGTAATACAAAACATAATTTAGAAACAAATATAATACTGGTGTAGTTCATACATGTTGTGGATGTATTACTGCTATTGGAGACATCTACAAATGAGCTACTTCATGTTGTATGTGATGTAACAACCTAAAAGTATGAATCATATTGAGAAACTTTTGTATGATAAATATTATCTAAAACAGTTATATACATTGTATAAAATGATGTTTATAATTATACAGATTATAATAATATTGTTCTTTACCGATATATGAAAAAATCTTATGTTAAAATATTTGTCACTACTGATTAAATGATAGCATGTATGAGTTGTTCGAATATAAAATATATGTATATAATATTATATTACTTCAATATAATTACTGTTTTAATTTGAACTTCAGTTCAAAATTGATCACTGTTACTTATGAAAGGCAGTGTAAAATGCACAAAAACACTATACAACTTTTTATCTAATGGACTAAGTCAAGACCAGTGAAAGCATAACTTTATTAAAATGATTTACTTATGCCTAGAAACCAATGATGTAAGTTTTTATAAAAGACTGTATTCACTGCAATGATGTTTTATGAACCTAAAAGAATATATTAAATACAATCAATATTTTTTATTATAAATGTTTGAAAGTGTATATTTAGACTTCCATTATCAGAATAAATACATGTAAGTGGTACTGTATAAAACAATTAAAATATGATTAAAAATGATGATTTCATGTGAAGCATTGATTAAAATATTTGACTAATACCTACTCGCATGTCACAATACTAAATATGGTATAATACTCTCCACAGGCAAATCAACATTGGTGTTAATGGATGACTCTTTCAAAAACCTGCAAAAGCAAAGCTGGCACAAGAACACTTTAACTATCTCTCTGAAATTAGCAATGTGTCTTACAAAACGAAAATGGATAGGAGGAGTTTTACTGTATATCCAAGTGTCAAAGAATATTTAAGAAGTAATGGGGATGTGAAATAGTGTAATAACAAAATTCTAACATAGGTTATCAACCATATGGACACTCTTTCTATTTGGTGTTAAAGAAATAATGAATTATAGGTTGAGATATCAGCTAATCTCACTCTCCTTGAAAATATCACCAAACCTGTTACTTTCTAATTAAAAACATATTTTTCTGTTGCTACACTTTATTTCCACTGCTTTCTCAGTTCCAGGCAGGGGCAGATCCAGGGGGGGCTAGGGGGCTGAAGACCCCCCCCCCCCCCCCGTATCGAGGGCCACCCCTGACATTGTAATTTTGAGACCTTTTTTAGCTCTACAGATTTGAGGCCCGAGGAGGCTATAAATACTACCTTTTTCCTGACTCAAGCCCCCCTCCCCCCCCAAAACCAAAATCCACTGAACGCAAGCCCTCTGAACCAAAATTCACTCAAGCCAAGCCCCCCAAACCAAAGTCCACTTAAGCCCCCCCCCCCAAAAAAAAAAAAATCCTGGATCCGCCCCTGGTTCCAGGTTATAAGCTAATAATTTAGTTCTGGAATTTATATCTATATATATAAAGATGAATGTATGTTTGTTTGTTTGTTCTTCATACAATCCACAGTTTTCATCCGATCTCAATGAAACTTTGCATACTTATCCATTGAAACAAGGAGAAAAATACTGTCTACATTTGGTCGAAAAATTATCTGTATAAATAATACATGTTGTCTTATAATTTCGAAAAATTACTTAATGGTGATAGACAGACGCGTTGGATGTAGAGGTCTCTGCACTGTTTTTCCATGTAGCAGTCAGATAGCTCAGTGGTTAAAGCACTTGCTTCTTAATGTTTGGGTCATGGTCTCCGGTTCAAATCTCCATGGAGGCATAGGATTTTAAAATAGTTTTTGAGCCTGGGCCGTCGGTTATTCAGATTGAATGTTAAACTGTAGATATCACAAAGTTAGGGGTACAATGTGAGGTAAATCGTAAGTAGTCTTGCAATGCTATAGGTGTACACTTTTTTACGTTATATTGATCCCTCAGGGGTGATTCGCAGTCAGTGTGTGTGTGATCTGCAGTAATAATACTATAAATGTGGAAGTAAGTCTCTGTCTTTTGTTCATAAAATCATACTAATTTGTGTACATAGATCTCCAGACGGTGACAATAGTACATTTCTTAATTTGTTTGAGAATAAAAAGTTTACCATTATTAAATAAAACTATAATTGTATGTGGTGATTTTAATATAGATTTTTCTAAGGACTCAAAGCTGAGAAGTGATACTTTGAGGTTAACGTCTTCTTTCAATCTTAAAAGTTTGATAGAAACACCCACATGAATTACAAAAAATACAACAACCACAATTAACCAGATTTTTGTAAATAGCAGTAATTATAGCTACGATGCAGTAAATTTTGATACAGGTTATTCAGATCACTTAGCACAAATGTTAACATTAAAGTTGGAATCTAAAACTAATACACAGACAACAGTAAAATAACGTAGTTTTAAGGGTCATCAGATTAACCAATTTAATAATCTCTTAAAAAATGAAAGTTGGGAAGAAATGCATAGTTGCCCAAATACAAATGAGAAATATGAGTCATTCATTAATACATTCTTGTATTATTTTGAAATATGTTTCCCACTTAGGACAAAAAAGCAAAATGTAATAAATAATACAAAAGGCTGGATTACCGCTGGTATCATAATATCTACAAAAAGGAAACAACTATTACATACAATCTCAAAAAACACAGGAAACAACACCAGAATTTGATAAATATTTAAAAAAATACAAACAGGTTCTTAACAGGGTAGTAAGATATGCAAAAAATAGAAAATGACAGATATATTTCCTCAGCTACCGATAAAATGAAAGCCATGTGGAAGATAGTTAAGAATGAAGTAGGAGCAAGACAGGTAGATAGCCATAACATTCAACTGCAAGAGAATAAAAAAATAATATCTGATCCTTTAGAGATATCCGACACCTTTAATACATATTTCTCAAATATTGCTGAAGACCTGATTAAGAAAAATGTTGATAAGTCAAACATCAACACACAAGCTAATATCAGTAAAACTAATAGGAAAACCCTTTTTATTCAACCCACAAATGAAGAAGAAGTATTAAAAATTATTGGTGAGTTCAAACCTAAATTTTCATCCGGAATTGATGATGTCCCAGATTTTCTTTTAAAAAAATGTGCTAAATTAATAGCTTGCCCTCTCTCTCATATATGTAATAGTTCATTTTCTAATGGAATATTCCCAGACAGGCTTAAAACAGCAAAAGTTAAACCCCTATTCAAAAAAGGGGAACAAGAAAACGTGTCAAACTATCACCTGGTGTCAAACCTCTCATGTTTCTCCAAAATCTTAGAAAAACTATTTCACAAAAGACGTGAACTTTTTAGAAAATAATAAACTATTATCAAATACTCAGTCTGGATTTAGGAAAAATAAATCAACTGAAACTGCATTTTTTTTTCATTTTATACAGAAATCTTACAGACACTTCATGAAAAAGGACATGTGTCTGGAATATGTTTGGATCTCTCAAAGGCATTTGATGTAATTGACCATAATATCTCGCTCACAAAATTAGAACATTCAGGAGTTAGAGGAGCAGCAAAAAATTTGATATATACCTTTATAATCGGAAACAGATTGTTGAATGTAGTTTTAAGACTAACAACAGTGTAACCTATGTGCGCTCAGATTCCAAACACATGAAATATGGAGTGCCACAAGGATCAATTCTTGGGCCTTTACTGTTCTTAGTGTATATAAATGATCTAGAAATGACAAGTACCTGCCAGAAGTATATTAAATATGCAGATGACACCAGTGTTTTAACCCTGCAGTAGTCGCGCTCTGAAAAGTCCCATTAGAAATGGCTTGAGTGGACTACATATGTAATCCACGCGACCAGTGCAATGTTAATAAAAGAATGTATTAACGTACAATTAGTGAAAAACATTGAACATTGTTCTAAAAAATTAGCAAACTGGTTTTCTCAAAACAAACTAATAATAAACACAGAAAAAACACATGCCATACACTTCAGGACAAAAACTAATTTAGATACCCCAGTACCTACAGTAAAACTCTGTGATGAACTACTGAAAAATGTAGGAAAAACAAAATTTCTGGGAATATGGATACAAGATAATTTAAAATGGAATATACACGTTGATCACCTTTGTAAAAAATTAAATACCACTTGCTACATGATGAGAATATTAGTTGGCTGCATATCAGATGAAACAATTAAGAATATTTATTTTGCGTATGTGCACTCATTATTAAGGTAAGGTGTTGTATTTTGGGGAAATTCCCCACCAAGTATCAAATGTTTCAAAATGCAGAAAAAATTATTAGGATTATGAATGGGGTACAGAGTAGAACCTCATGTAGACTTTTATTTAGAAAAATGCAAATTCTACCACTGCCCTGTATATACAGGGTGTTACAAAAAGGTACGGCCAAACTTTCAGGAAACATTCCTCACACACAAACAAAGAAAATATGTTATGTGGACATGTGTCCGGAAACGCTTACTTTCCATGTTAGAGCTCATTTTAGTTTCGTTAGTCTTCGTGCTCGTATTGTGGACGGCTGTGATACAATACGCCATTCTCCAGGGCTGCATCAGCGCATCAGGGATTCCATGCGACGGAGGGTGGATGCATGTATCCTCGCTAACAGAGGACATTTTGAACATTTCCTGTAACAAAGTGTTTGAAGTCACGCTGGTACGTTCTGTTGCTGTGTGTTTCCATTCCATGTTTAATGTGATTTGAAGAGAAGTAATAAAATGAGCTCTAACATGGAAAATAAGCATTTCCGGACACATGTCCACATAACATATTTTCTTTGTTTGTGTGTGAGGAATGTTTCCTGAACGTTTGGCCATACCTTTTTGTAACACCCTGTATATGCTGGAAACTATAACATTCATAAAAAAAATACTGAAGTTTCTGGGTATACATTACAAACAAACAATGATGTGCACACATATAATACTAGACAGACATTAGATTTACATGTACCATAAACAAATACTACCCTATGTCAGAAAGGACCACTACATACAGGAATCAGATTGTTTAATAACCTACCACATAGTATCAAATCTGTAAAAGAAAATACAAAATTCACTTCAGGACTGAAGGAGTACATGCTCGGCCATTGCTTCTACAGTATTGATGAATATTTTCAAACCAAATGATAGACCTAAATAGTGAAAAATCATGTGTTATTTGTAATTATAAATTTTGTGTCTTTATCAAACTTGTATAGCTATCTTACAAATGATCACAGTATTGATAAAATGCCCATGTGTGTGTGTGTGTGTGTGTGAGAGAGAGAGAGAGAGAGAGAGAGAGAGAGAGAGAGAGAGAGAGAGAGAGACTTTGTACTATGTATAATGCTAAGGGACCGATTAAATACACAAATACAGATACGTTTTGACAACTAAATGCCTATTCCGATATATAAGGAATTTGACAAGGAATTCTGTAGGGAGGGCACAGGACTTTTTTTTTTTTTTTTTTTTTTTTTTTGCGGTATGATTAACAGTTGTAGTCACAAAATTTTGAGAACTTATCAAATGGTGACAGAGAGACGGATGCGTGTGTTAGTCTGTAATATTATGTCGCTTGCTCAAGCTATGCTTCTCGCACATTATGTTAGTGTATAATTTGTTAAAAAACACCAGTTTATTTTGCCTACTTTTTTGACATGCCTTGCGGGCATAAACTGGCTTAAGTTGTAGTTCTAGCAGAGCATGAGCAGCTAAAATTATTAGAACCCAAGAATCGGGTGCTCATGCTGAAGAAAAAGAAACATCCAAGCTGAAATAAAGATGCCCTTAGTTAACAACCCCCCCCCCCCCCTTTTCCTCCCAACCCACCCACATCCCCTCACATTCGTTTGTTTCTCTGTTTTTAAATAGGTTGGAAATTGATTCTCTTAAAGAGACAGGTTCGATTGTAGAATGATATAGTGATGGTTTTCTGGTCATATTATGCTGACTCGGTGTTGTTTGGGACCAATCCTTTGCAACCAACAATCTTCTATATACAATTGTGGCAAAGAAATTCTTAATCCATGCGTACGAAGTCGCAGGTATCAGATAGTATTTTCATATTCTTCTTCATGTCAAACTCTAACATGATTTCAAATTCCAGTAAAAATATTTCTTAATTCTTCTAAAGTGTATTTACATTATTTGTCATAGAAACTATTATATTTCTACATTACTGAGAATTAATTTTATACCAACTGTCTAAGTGAACGTATAACGTTCTGAATCTAACATTCACTTCAAGCTCTACAATTTGAACAAAATGGATTCTTTCTTTAAAGAAGAAGAAGAAGAAAATGTTTAGGCACAAACAGCAATGAAATCAGTTTTGTATTAAGGGATCTTCTAGGTAAGAAGTAAAATATATGTAATATTTGTTTTTAATAATTGAGCAAAGAAAACTAAAGTTTTGTTAAGTGCTATTTATTTGGTTGCAGTTATTAAAGTTTTTAAAGTTCTTTAGGAGTGTTAAACTATTCCTCTCACTCTCCCCCCCCCCTTCCTTTTTTACCTGAAAAAAGTAAGGAGAAATTTTATCACAGTTATAACCACATTATTTGAAGTATGGGAATTGTCACCCACCATTAACTAATCTATAGACAGTCTATCATAATTATTAGTTCCTGAAAGAAGTTGGTCATAATAAATTCGGAGAACTGCACTTCCAACAATAAAAGTTTTGATTTTAATAACATTCATTTCACTAAGCATAGAATAAGAGCCACTTGCAAATTATCTTGATTTCTCGCCACAATTGTTCTTTTATTTATAATAGAATAGGCAGTTTATTTAGTTGGAAATGGCAATCTGTTTAGTCTGTGGAATGACAAATTGGATGATACAGAGGTCATTGTTAACAGTTTTTTGAAGGATCTGATGTAGAGTGAAATGCCGAGGAATGTGTTTTAAGTTCAAAAAGTAGGGACTTTTCCAAAAGTTTGACATTCAATATTTAATCACAGACAATAATAAAATAATGTAATCATGTTTTGAGATGGAAACATATGAAAGAGTAGATAGTTCCGTTTGAAAAGCTAAAGAATAAGTTGATTTAAGGAATTTCATAATAAAGAAATGTAACTACAAAGCATAAAGTAAAGTTTCATTTACCTTCTACAACAGAGGGGATAGAGATTGTCATTATCAAGAATTACAATACCAGTTCAGATTGTTTCATCAAGAATGAAAGCCTTCAAAAAATAGTAGAGTTTGAAAGAAGGAAATTTATGACAGTTTAATCTCACTGAAATGGGAAATAACTGATTCCGGAAAATAAAGATATACATTTTAGAGAGAAGGTATAATTTTTAAAAAAAATTAAAATCAATAGGTTTCCAGTGGATAGACAGACAGCTTGTAAGATTTTGGAAAAGATAAGTGTGATAATATTCCTACATGATTTGGCCAATTAAGTAAAAGTTCGAGAGTTTCGTTAACATTGTGAGACCACATGGAGAAGTGTAAACTCTTAGTAACTATTACAGGGAAATGAAGCTGTATTTTGAGATTATTATAATAGTGAAAAACTATTTAAGAAAGAGGCCTACTAATGTAAAAATTTGAAAGAGGTTAAAATATTTTTAGATATTAATGAGCAAAAAAAAAATTAAAGTACTGATGCTCACATGAGAGTGTCATTGATTACCTAACAACGTAAAACATCACACTTTAAGCCAAAGGTATAAATAGGGGTAGCCAATGGTGGAGTCAAACTTTTGATTGCTGTAATTTGCAGTGTGTGTGGTGGTGGATTTTTGTGACTGTTGAAAGTGAGTCTTATAGTATGGAAAAGTTGAAAAACTTTAGGTATAAGGACAAAAATTTGCTTACACTGATTATCAACTATTGCTAGTGTTGGAGTCTTTCAGAAACTTAATAATCTTCCTGAACCATCCATAAACATTACCATTCATCCACCACATTATTCAGAAACTATGTGATCTCTGTCAAACAGCTATAAACATTAAGATTTTTAATGAGTTCTGTTGCAATATGATGACATTTATAGAAATAAGCAATCGTTTATTTTTGTAAATATTTATATGAACTCAAATGGTTGAATTTTGAATTTATATTGCTGTACCATTTCAAATACCCTTTATGGATATTTTTAGTTAAATAATTGACTCTGATGAAGCAATTTCATTCTATATTAACTGATAAGCTATCAAAATTATTCACACCCAGCTTCCAGTAACAGTGTTACATTATACGTTATTAACTTATCAACTGTACAATGATAGTAAATCTGGTTCCATTAAATTGAAAAATAAAAAATAAAAATAAATTTTAAAAAAATGCAAAAAAGGAAGAAATAAAAAAGTGGTAGGGAAAATGTAACCATATAGGTTTAAAATGTGAAATAAGATAAACAGAAACATCAAACAAAAATAAGTAGCAGAAGTTCAATAGACAGAAATCTGTAGTAGCTAGATTGGCTTATTTCCAACAAGTTTCATTTCATTTCATTTATTCACCATATGATACATTTTCATGTATATTGGTTTCGTCATTTTAAATTTTTATACATAATGTGAACAATTTGGATATTCAACTATAAATGTAAGGCATATAGAAATATACATAAGATTTGTACAATTTATCTGTAACTACTAATTTAATAGACACAGGTGTTTTACATAATTTGACTACTTTAAATAGTCTTCTACGGGGTAATAAGCATTTTTACTAGATACATTTTTAGCCTTTTCTTAAAAAGATCTGGGTTTTTTTCTCCCTTAATTTCTACTGGCAGTTTGTTATACAATTTCACTCCCTTGTGGAAAAAACTATTTAGAGTTTTACTTTTTGATTTCCTCTCTATGTGTAGATCATTTTTTGACCTTGTGGAATATGTATGGACGGAACTGTTTGTGGTGAAGTCTTGTAAGTTATTTTTTATATACATTATAGAATTGAGGATATAACAGGATGGAACAGTCAGGATGCCTAATTTTCTAAATATGTCCTTACAATGGGTTCTCCTTGAAGTTTTTGCTGTTATCCTGACAGACCATTTTTGTAATTTGAAAATAGTATTTACATTTTGTTTGCTTGAAGCCCAGAAAATGATTCCATAGGATATTATGGAATGAATGTTTGCAAAGTATATTATTTTGAGGTAATCATCATTGCATACAGGAGCTAGAATTCTAAGTGCAAAACAGGTTGTGGATATTTTCTTTCCCAAAATTTGTACATGTTCATTCCACTTTAATTTGTGATCAATGGTCATTCTCAAAAACTTTGTATTTGCAACACACACAATGTGTTCATTGTTCAGTTTTAGGTCTATCTGTTGAACACTGCTAAGTGAACTGAATTTGATGCTGCTTGTCTTATTTATATTGAGGGTCAATTTATTATTTTGGGACCAGTTTAAGACTTCTATAAGAGCTGCATTTCCTTTAGCCTGGAGTTCATCGACTGAGGGATCACTGATGATGATGTTGTTGTCATCCGCAAATAAAATTTTATCCCCATGACTGATACTGGATATAAAATCATTTACATAAATTAGAAATAATATGGGGCCTAAAATGCTTCCCTGTGGGACACCTATATTTACAGATCTTGGTTCAGACAGGAACTTACATAAAATATTTGAGTTTTCCGGGATAGCAGAGATTTCAACTTTTTGTATTCTGTTGGTTAAATATGACTGCAACCAGGATTTTGCACTACCCCTTACACCTATTGCTTCTAGTTTTTGCATGAGGATGTTGTGGTCGACAGTATCAAAGGCTTTTGAGAAGTCTAGGAATAGACTTGCTGCATGATCACCTCTGTCAAGAGCTTCAAGTACATTTTTTGTGAACTGTGCTATTGCTGATGTTGTTCCTTTTCCTGCCTGAAAACCAAACTGAGATTTGCTAAGGATATTATATTTGCTCAGGAAGCTGGTTAACCTATCTTTCATAAGTGATTCAAAAATTTTGGAGAAAGATGACAATATAGAAATTGGGCGGTAATTTTCTACATGTTCATTACTTCCATTTTTTAAAATAGGTAGGACCTTTGCAAATTTTAGGTAGTCAGGAAATACACCAGTTGTGAAAGACTCATTTATTATGTGCGCTAATGGGGCTCGGAGGATATGTATACATTGCTTTATTAGAAACATGGGCATTTCATCCAATCCTGTTGATTTTTTATTTTTTAGTCTGAGGACTGTTTTTTCCACCTCCTCCTCTGTTACTGGGATATAACAATTTTTATATGTTTGATTATTTGAAAATTTAGTCTGAAGTTTTGCAGCTATGCTAGAGAAGTAATTCTTTACATAGTTTGCTATTTCTGTTGGGTCGCTATCTGGTGTAGTGTCACAGATTTTTATTGGGCTTCTTACTACATCCCAAACAGCTTTTGATTTATTGCTTGAATTTATAATTTTCCTGTTATTGTAGTTTTTCTTGGCCTCTGCTAGGACTTTTCGATACACTTTTTTGTAAGTTCTACGATAAGCTAGGAAAGACTGGCTGGTGTGTTCATTACTTTTCATATACATTTTCCTGAGATTTTGGGATGAAATTTTTATCCCATTTGTAATCCACTTGTTTTTATTTTGATCAGAAGTTGAGAGTACTTTGGGGAACTTTTCTTCAAAATTTAATTTAAAAAAAGATGCAAATTTTTTGTATTTTTCATTTACATTTGGTTTGGTGTAAATCTCTTCCCATGGCTGGCCTGATAGGTCATCTAAGATTTCATAAACCTTGGCTTTTGGAAATCTACAGATGTACATTTTTGGCTTGAGTTGTTCATGAACTACCAGATTTAAATTTATAATTTGACAATGGTGGTCAGATAGACCTAGGTTTTCTACAGTTACATCACAATAATTTACATCCAGGTTTGTTAGGACATGATCAATAATGGATTCAGAATTAAGTGTAATTCTAGTTGCATTTCCTACCAAGGAGGAAATACCGTATGAATACAGAATATTTAACAAATCTATCGTACTCTTATCTTTGATTTTAGTATTAATATCACCACAAATTAAGATTTTAGTTTTCCTAGTATGCACTTTATCTAAGATCAACCTTAATTTTGTGAAGAATGTGGCAATATCTGAGTTTGGTGACCTATATATACATATGATTACAACTTTGGTAACTGAGTCTTCCACAGTAATCTCTATTGCACAAGCTTCAAAGATTTTATCCTCGTTTAGGGACATAAGGTCAGTTCTATTTCTAAAATTTACACCAGATTTTATAAATATACAAGAACAACCACATTTTACTTTTGTTCGGCAGTAATAACTTGCCATTTCATAACCACTCAAATCAACATAATTAATTTCATTTGAATTACACCAGTGTTCTGTTAGACACAATACTAATGGTTTTTTTTTTGAGGTCACTGATACATTTAGCTCATTTATTTTGTTACGAACACACTGAACATTTTGGTGAAGAACAGATATTTGAGTAGACAGCTTTCTAGTTTTTTTCCACTTTTCCTTTGAGGCTAACTGGTGAGGTTTGTTTTGCACTTGTGGATCGCAGGTGCTTACCTGCGGACTTGAAGTGAGGTGGGTATCATTGTTCAGATCAGATGAGTTTTTCTCTTCTTTGGGTGGGTTGTGAGAATATCTCACTAAGGATGTTTGTGTTTCCCCAGGCTGAACCATAAAAAATTTTCATCTTTTGGTGTTGACACTTTCTGTCTGGTACTGGATCTTCTAGTTGCCACTTTTACTGTTGAGTCGTCTTGGGTTAGTGTCTATTAAGTTCCTCTTTAGTTTTCACTGCTTTTTGGGTTGTTTTCACTGTGGAGCTTGAATATAATATCTGTGCATATGTTTCTTTAGGCTGCAGAATAGAGCATGTCATATTTTGAGGTAATGTCATTTTTGTTTGGCATACTTCTGTTGGTTCTTTTATCTCGATTTTTGAGTGCTGCGAATTTTTACATTTTGTTTTTATATGGTACAGTATCTGTTTGGCTAGAGCTGCTTTGCCTTTAATGTTCCTATGCATCCCATGTTTAGTAAATTCTTCTCGATGGCAGTCTACATTTACAAATTCGACATTTGGATAGGCTTTACATATTTTTTGATACTTTCTGTTTGTGGTCTCTATTTCTTCGTTTACACAAGATGATGGTATTAGGTCATATCGATAAGGAATGCTGGTGACATAAACATTTATATCGGTCATCAGATTTAATGTTTCAACTAAAGATCTGGTTGCTTGTTTGGCTTCATTTTTGTAAACATCATTTTCACCGCCTATTATCACACAGCTGTCGCCAAGGTTTAAGTCCCACATATTTTTAAAGTTTTTTACTATTTCCCGCAATGGAGCTCCGGGCTTTAGTATACAACTGACTCTGAAATTTGGATCCAATTCAGTAATAATTTCTGCGAGGCCACGTCCATGGCTGGAAGCAAGTAAACAAATGCTATGTTTCTTCTTTTCTCGACGATTTACACTGTTCACACGGTCGAGATGTTTTTGTGATATAGTTTTCGACAGTTCCATTTTTTTGCACTTTTTACCTGACCTTGTTTCAAATTCAACTTCATTATCGAGAATGTGAGATGAGAGAGGTTCAAATTTATTATTTGTTTCCAATTTGAAGCACTGAGTAGTAGTCTTGATGCGCACACACTTTTTAGGCCTAACAAAGCTATTTGCTGTTGCACTTTCCGAGTCATCTTCTACTATCGCTTTTAAGTTTTTCATTTTTTGTACAAGCATATTTGCGGCATATATGTCATATTGCAATGCTTCGATCACTGATTCTGCTTTTCCCTCAGAGTAATTTTCCACTGCTTCCATGCTTCTCTTACAGCTTTTCACACCGCACTCACATTTACCACTCGTTGTTTCCAAGTTTTTTATACATCCTACGTGGATCCATTTCTGAATTATGGAGCACATTCTGATTCCTGTTCTTACTATTTCATTGCACAAAACACACTTTATACAAGATAAATAATTTATTTCCAGAGAACAGCTAATAACCACTTCTATAGGTGCCGCCATCTTTTCTTCAAATTTTATGAACATAATTGGGTTTACTCTTCAGCTTCAATGGATACTAAATTACAACATAGTCCAAGCTTATTCATTTATTAAAATTTTCAAGTATTTTGATTCTAAGAAAGAAGAATTCATACACAGTGTATGCTTTAAGTTTACAGCAATACATTACTACTCATACATATACACATACTGACATGTAAACACCATTCTGCCTGCAACACTTTTTTCTCACAAATACGCTGCTAAATGATTGCATGCATAATTTCTTACTCCATTAATAATTTAACCACAGAATATGAATCCAATAAATCCAAATGATTATTGTAAATTTACATTAAATGATTAAATTACGGATTGGTTTTATTTTTTAATTTGTAATACTCATTTCTCATTACTGTTGTTAAATTAGAACAGATAAATTCTAAGAGTATGCTTGGCTAAAATATTTGGATGAAACTGTGACTGACATGATATGATTTTATCTTTTTTATTCACTTTGAATTACAGATATCTTGTAATAACTGTAGTTATGACAAAGTTATTGTTAACTTATCCCGAAAATAAACACAGATCACTCTAATAAAAGTAGTAACTACTAATGGATGGGAATTAACAAAACCTAAAAACCTACTTTGGCGGACAGAAAATGAATATAGATGTAATCACTTTTCAGGTTTTTCTGCTGTGTCACTTTTTTGTTGTTAATGTTTCAATTCCTAACTGATATCTTCTTCAAAGCTTCTTCTGAATACTGAATCTGCTGATTATATACCACTTGTAGTTTGCAGGCGAACCTAGGTCAGCAGAAAGTGTATGCCAATCCAGAGATAGAACGAGTGAATTTCACCCTCTATGGCAACCAGATTTTACATTCTACAAAATCCTTTGGCTGTGCTAGGATTTTGGTTTTCTCATGCTAAAAGGGATGACCATCTTCTAAGTAGTGCTCTGATTGAATCTCATGTGGCAAGAATGTTCTCTTTTAATCTGACTGCACAGCCTGAAATGTAATACTTTGCTCAATTTGCAGAGGATGCTGTAAAACCCCACTTCCTTGTACCAGCACTCTGCAATGCTTTTGTGATCTTCAATTAATACTAATCATTTTATTGGGGCTGCTGAAAACTAGTTGAATAATAACTTTGACCATCACTACACATATCCTCTAAATGGCTCCATTTATATGTGTCAGAAAGACATTTTTCCTGTTTTCTTTATCTTGTTCATCTTTCTTGTGGTCAGAATGTTGGCTATCATATAATCATCATATCCATTTTGTAGTATAGCCAAATTGAGATGTTTTCTCTCTTCAGTAACATGGTTTTTACCTGCTGCCCTACAAAATAAGGTTTTGATGAAAACCCATTTTTGAGTAGGTTATTCATGGGGAGTAGCAAAATAATGATATGAATGTGCAGCTTTTCTTGAAATTGTGTGTGTTAATTTTCCTTCCTGATTTCTTTCAAATATCACATCCATTAAAGCCATTTGATCATAAGTATAATTTCACAAAAGTATCATATACATAGCTATACCAAATTGAATGTTTGCTTTTAGCTGTTGATATCACTTTGAATTCAAATTTTTCCATAAACAAATCATATACGAGGGTGAGTCAAATAAAAACCTTAAATATTTTTTTAAATATTATTTATTGTGCATAAGAGGTACAAAGCTATATCACTTTTCAACATAATCTCCCCTACGCTCAATGCAAGTCCTCCAGTGCTTACAAAGTGCATAAATTCCTTTAGAAAAAAATTCTTTTGGTAGTACGCGCAACCACTCGTGCACCGCGTGGTGTACTTCTTTCCTCCCATTGCTTCTTTGAGTGGTCCAAACATATGGAAATCACTTGGGGCAAGGTCTGGTGAGTATGGTGGATGAGGAAGACACTCAAAACGCAGGTCTGTAATTGTCGCAACTGTTGTACGGGCAGTGTGGGGCCTTGCAGTGTGGGGCCTTGCATTGTCATGTTGCAAAAGGACACCTGATGACAGCAATCCACGTCGCTTTGATTTGATTGCAGGCCGAAGATGATTTTTTAGGAGATGTGTGTATGATGCACTGGTGACAGTGGTCCCTCTAGGCATGTAATGCTCCAAAATGACGCCTTTTTCGTCCCAAAAGAGAGTCAGCATAACCTTCCCTGCTGATGGTTCTGTTTGAAACTTCTTTGGTTTTGGTGATGAGGAATGGCGCCATTCCTTGCTCGCTCTCTTCATTTCCGGTTGGTGAAAGTGAACCCAGGTTTCGTCCCCAGTAACGATTCTTGCAAGGAAGCCATCACCTTCTTGTTCAAAGCGCCGAAGAAGTTCTTCACAAGCATCAACACGTCATTCTCTCATTTCAGGAGTCAGCTTCCGTGGCACCCATCTTGCAGACACTTTGTGAAACTGGAGCTCATCATGCACAATGTAGTGTGCTGAACCATGACTAATCTTTAAACATGCTGCAATGTCATTCAGTGTCACTCAGCAGTTTTCCATCACTATGGCTTCAACTGCTGCAATGTTCTGTGGAGTCACAACTCGTTATGCCTGAGCTGGACGAGGAGCATCTTCCACTGAAGTCACACCATTTGCGAACTTCCTACTCCATTCGTAGACTTGCTGCTGTGACAAACATGCATCACCATACTGAACCTTCATTCTTCGATGAATTTAATAGGTTTCACACCTTCACTACTCAAAAACCGAATAACAGAACGCTGTTCTTCCCTGGTGCAAGTCTCAAGAGGGGCAGCCATCTTTATACTGATATTGTGATAGTATTTATGCATCTGCACTATGCTGCCACCTACAGGCCATTCTGCAGCTGCTTGTAGCATGCTTACCAACTTACAGGAACATGGCACGAAATTTCGATTTTTTATTACAAATTTAAGGTTTTCATTTGACTCACCCTCGTACAACTGAGACTGTCCATAACTACCCCATCTTGGTGTTCATAATAATTATTGTTCCACTGTAAATCAGCAGTCATCAAAAAATGCTGGAACAGTAGGCTCCAGACCCATTAAATTCTTGATATATATAACTCCCTCCACTGGAATATTGGAAAAACTGAAACTTCATTGAAATTAATGAGTGTGAGGGAGACATTCTGTATCTTACCTACAAAATGGACAGAATTTCTATTATAACTGTCTGTAAAATCTATGAGAGGTTCTAATTGCTAAGCTAAAAACTTTCTTACCTAACAAGTCAATGAGACTTAGGTAACGTTCGTTGTGTACACACGTTACGAGCCTAATGGCCCATTTTTCTACTTGTGAACAAGGCAGATGCCGAAATATTGTGCAGTTATTTGTCAGCATAAGTATTCCCTCTCATCGCATCCGTCCACTTTGGTATGTGGTGGGTTAATTTCCCTTTCTTTTCTTATTTATTTCGCCTAGAAGCCGCTTCCATTTTCCTTAGTTGCATTATTTTTTTCTTCTGTAACTTTGGAAGGCCAGAGAAGCACATCATCATAGTTTTTTTACAGTCTAGTACAGATTAATGTTGCTAACAAGTTCTCTTGTCAGTTTCAGTTTTCTATATTGGTTCTTTGTGTAATTTATTGTACTTTTTTCCAATGATAACTGGTCAATTTTTTTTCTTTATGATTACCACCAACATGAATCAATGTCCACAGGTAAACTTATTGGCTCTGAAGTCCTCCATAACACTAATAATAACTTGAATCTATCAAGACCTTATTTTGCAGGATATCAGATAAAGAGGTTGGAGAGGGAAAATGTCAAAATTTGGCTCTATTAAAAAATGGATATAATTATAGTATCGTAGCCAGACCATGAAAAAGATTAACAAGAATTGTGTTCAAGATAAAGAACACAGAAAAAAATGCCTTTCTACTACATATAAGTGAAATAACTGAGATGATAGGTAGATTATACATCAAAGTTAATATTCAACCAGTTTTCAGCAGCAATAATAAGATTAGTAACAATTTAAGAGCAGCAAAAGAATCATAGAACACTACTGTTAGCTAGTGAACTTAATAGTTTTCTCTGTAAATATGGCAAAGTGAACATCAGTGAGATATACCAGGCTTTGAACATTTGATTAAAAGAACATTGTCACTACACAGAACTCAAGCAATTGATTAAATCAGCAATAGCAGAGCAACTATTTAGAACAATGAAGTAAACGGATTCAGGAAGAGGAAAATCAAAATCCTATCACAACTAAAGCACTTTTTACAATGTAAGATCAGGAATTCAGTGGATTTTTTCAATACTCCAGAAATTTAAATAAAAATTAGAGCTGTGTCAGATGTGGAAGTGTACACTTGTTGACAAATGTGTTGCTTCAACAAAACAAGACCACTTTGCCATAGTGGGTGAAACTCATTCATACCATTTCAAGAGTTGCATACACTCCCTGCTGAAAAACAAAACAACCAACACAAGTTTGCCTAAACACAATGAAGTGGATATAATGAGTGTTCTGCAGCATGTTTGGAAGACAGAAGACAATATAAACAAGATCCCAATTCAGGATTGAAACACTGGCAACAAAAGAAACAAAGTGACAGAACAGAAAAGCCAGGAAACTAATTACATCTGCCCGACAATCAGCTTTTAGTGAAGATTAGAGAATACAGTGTATCAGTGCAGATTTGTGAATGGATAAAAAAATTTCTAACTGATTGGTCACAGTATGTCTTCACAACAAAGAAGCCTCTTCTAATTACATGACAGCTGCAAAAAAGAATTTAATTGAATAAGTAAGTCTCCCTAAATGTGCTGAAGAGCCAAAACATTATGACCACCTGATTGATAGTGCATTGGTAAACATGAAGAATGCATTCCAGCAGCGATTCTACAAGTCATTGGTAGGTTTCTAGAGGTAGCTATGCACAGGTCACACAATACCCTTAAATTATGGACCAGTGCTTTGTGGATGCAGAGTTGGCACTCAATAGCATTCCAGATGTGTACTCTCAGGTTGAGATCTCAAAAATTTGGTGGTCAAAAGTTCCATCATGCTCCTCAAATCACTGTAGCACGATTCTGTTATGAAAGTGATACATATGGTTCACAATCATTTTCACACTAGTCCATAGCTGTCACGGTGCCTTCGACCATTACCACAGGTCCCATGGAAGTGCAGGAAAATGTAATACTGCCAACACTGGCTTGAGTCCATGGCAAGGTGCATGTTTTGAGCAACCATTCATGTAGAAGATGGCACATCTGGGCACAACAATCAATATGGTTCATTCTACCAGGTGACAAGCTTCCATTGATTCACAAGTTGATGCAATTTATTTAGATTTTCAGACATTCTTCAACACTGTGCCCCACAATTAACATGCAGTGTATCAGTGGAGATTTGTGAATGGATAAAAAAAATTCTAACTGATTGGTCGCATTATGTGTTCACAACAGAGAAGCCTCTTCTAATCTAGATGTTACATCAGGCATCCTTCAAGAAAGTGTTATAGGACCACTTCCTTTCTTAATTTTTATAAATGGTCTCAGAGACAACGTAAATGGCAGATTGTTTTCTGATAGTGCAGTAATATATAGGGATGTAAGGAATTTGGCCGATTGCTTAGAAATTTAGCACTATCTGGATGTTATTTTTGTAGGGTGTCATGAATGGCAACTTACATTAAACTGTAAAATTTGAGAGGCAATGTGCTTAATTAACAAAAAGAATGCATTTGTTCAGGAGTACAAAGCAAAGAGTTCAATTATTGATATGGTCGATTCCTTGAAGTATCTGGGTGTAACAGCACAAAGCAGCATGAAATGGGATCTGAACATTAATTCAGTCATAGGTAGAGCTATTTCTAGGCTGCAATTTATAGGTGGAATTTGGAAAAGCTCTCATGCGTCCACATTTAGACTATTGTTGTGCCATTTCTGATCCAGTCCACAAGAAACTGCTTGGCTGTAAAGAGAAAGCTCAGTTTGTGACTGCTTGCTACAATCCTTATAAAAGCATCACAGACTTGATTCATAGATTGGGCTATGATTCTTTGGTAGACAGATGAAGTAGGTTTCATTTGAGCTTATTAGGAAACTTTCATACAACCACTTTCATTTACAAGTGCCATGAAATACTTTGTCCTTTCTTGGAATGCGCAGAGTAGAGATTGGTTTTGGTGCAAAGCATCCTCTGCCACAAGTTTTCGAGCTGCAGAGTAGATGTAGAAAACACTAGAGCTTGCACCAGCATTGTACTCTGCTGTAAGATCTCCCACTGATTGCCCCCTACCCTGGTTTACAGAGTGGGGAAGCCTCTGACCTCCATGTTCTGTGATGAGGAGTGGATGTCATCTACTCATGTTTTCTCTGTCCTCAACCACTTTCTAGAGATGCTCGTAGCATGCAAACAATCAACCAGTCTCACCATTTCCGAGCTGCTCATTCCCATGTGCCGGGAAATATTTCCTTTGTCAAAGTCACTTATATCAGTGGATTTCCCCATTTGCCAAGTGTTTCATCCCATGTATATCTAGTCTGTTTATATATTCTCCTTATCACATGATGTATCTGCAGTGTCACCAGACAACAGTCAGTCTCACAGTGAGCATAATTTTTTGGCTCATCTGTGCATATCACTGCACAACAAAAGAGGAAAATAGGAACCTCAAATGAATTCTGGCAGGAATATAGAATCTTATAACACACTGAAAGCATTGTTATCAAAGATTTTAAAATATATATATATATATGAGAACATGGTGGTACACTAAATAGATTCTGATATTTGAATAAATAGTCTTAAACTTACAAAGTTTGTATTTAATATTTACCACAACTGGATAATTTATTTGTTGAATTACTGGAAAATTAAGAAAGATTTTGCAATATTCAAATGAGAAATCTTTCATCAATCAAAGTTTTCTTTATCAAGTTTCTCCTCCCACCAAATCTTCTGATCAAAACAATCAACTGAAAGAAAACAGATTGAACTATGCCACATAAAAGAATTTCAAATAAATAAGTATATGAACAAATTTCTACTGCTTACAGTAAAATACCTTGGATACTATTGCTGTAATTATGGCTGCTAAAACAAAGTCTTGAAAGACGACTTCAATAAAGGAAAAAACCATGAGATCAAATGAGGCCAGTGTTAACTCACAGCCATAAAATAATACTTGATCAAAAGAATGTCCATTGTCTGCAAGAAGAGGATACAGATTAGATTATGTTTCCAGTGTTTCAGATGGTATAACTGTTATTTAAATATAACAGTAACTAAATTAAATATGATACAAACATTTTAATTGTGAGAAACATTCACTTCCCTGGACAGTGTAAAACCTACTAAACATTAACTTGTACACGAGGTGCAACATAAATTAGCTGTTGCACATGCAGCAATATATTTATACTAATGTAAGAGGAGACATTTGAAAAATAAATGACAATCTAACAAACAATCAAAAAAATATGTGTAAATGACAACATTTTCAAATAATTTTTCAATAGTCTTTCAAAATTTACACTGTATCTAATTACAATCTTTGAATTGAACGCAATATTGTTCTCATCATAAATTCATTGTTGCTAAGAGATCCACTAAGTCTTGTCTTATCACACACCATTTCTCAAATATTAGGAAGCTGACTAATCTTTTGGTATTTAAAACTTACAATTTAATTTGTATCTTTAACTTCTAATGCAAATGCATCTTACCAGTATAAAGTACTCCTTTATCAGGACCATCAATAAATTCTATATCCAGTAATGATTCCACAAACAGTTTGTCTCTTACTTCATAATCTAAATCCTTCAGAGCCTGTAAAGATTTTGTAGTTCAGTGCCAAATGCAGTTATGAGGAACAACTTATCTGTAACTATGATTGAAATCTATTTCTGAACACTATACAATACCAATATTTAACAATTACCAATTTTCATTCAGTTTCTGCATAGCATACATATTTGTTTAAATGAAAACAATCAAGCTGTGAATTTAGTATGCTACACCACTTGTGTGAATAAAAATTCCAGTTTAAACTTGGTTAAGTTGACATAATTACAAAAGTGAGATGATTTGTAATACAATCAAATACAGAATTGCTCTTTTCTGTATACAAATAGCATTACTGTGCAGAATTACAAAGGAAAAGACAAACGTATTTCCTGCAATTGTCACTAACTAATATAGTTTATCTTCATGTTCTATAACAAACACAAAAGACACTGTGTATTTATACCTACATGTTCTAAGAATGCTGTTAGGAATTTGTTCATATTGTGGTAGGCCTGTATGCTCCTGTCACCACTTCCATTATTCATTTTACCCCGTGCCATCATGAAGCGTTTTGTTGGCTGCATTACCTAAGAGCAGTTACATTTTAGGTGTGAATGTGATGATTCATACCGTCTGCACACAATATTAAATAATGTGAAAAACTGGATGAGCTTAAAAATCAATAATGCTAATAAGCAAAAGGACAGAGTAAGTAAACTAGACACTCAACATGGCTTAAGGCAAGTTGTCTGCAGAGACAAAAACAAAACAAACACAAAAAGATAACATTTTGGAAAACCTCTTAGTCATGTGAGAGACATACATAAACATATGTATCAGCAGTTTTATCCTATCATGTAACCACTGAACTATGCACAACTACAGAGCAGATAATCCAGAGATAAAAATTTGTAACCATATTACTGTGTTGTGCTCAATTAAAGCCTACAGTTCAAGTGAAGTCCATCTGTCATGGAATTCACAGATATTATCATCTAGCTGTGTATCTGAAGTCATCCAACCCAACACCAGCATATGAATATTACTATATAAAAATGTGTAGTCACTCTGACTGCTGCTCTATGTGATCACCAAACTCCTAGCAATGTTCAACTAAAAAAGTTTTGTGCTATTACTGGCATTCCAAGTATAGGTGATTAGTATGGATGGTGCTAACCTGATAGCAAAATTTTGTTATTGCATGGGTAGGTGGTGGTGATGGGTATAATTATGTGTTGTGTAATGTTCATATAGCGCATGAAAGAAAGGAAAAAGGTGCCCATTTTTGGCAAAACTTCTGAAAAGCAGGTCATCAAATTTAAAATCTGCATCCCATGGATTCAATGTCCTAAGTATTAGTGCACTATACACTGCTGAGTGGTCTGGGATTTCACCTGCATCTTAGTTAACAATCAGATGATTAGAAATTGTTTAACAGCCCTCTCCTATGTTGTTGGTCAAGTATACATTGCAAGTTTCTTTCCCTTCAAGATTCAGACCAGGTATCACAATGTCAAGGTTCACACAGTTATTGCACTGTAGTAACTTGGCAGTGAGGTGCATGTCCAGTTAATAAATTGAGGGAAACTGATGACTCAAGATTGAGGTTATTGGAATCATGGCAATTGGCATGTTTCAGTATTGGAAGACACAAGCTATGGGATTGGAATATTTGTCTGTGGCCATTCATTCTGACTGAGAGTTGCTGTGTGGTAAGGCCTATGTAGGAACTACCGCAGTGGCAGCAAGTTAGTTGGTATATGACGTGAGAAGTTGAACACATGGCATGTCCAATGATGGGGAAAACTTCCTCTGTGGTAGGACTGGAATATGTAGTGATGGATGCAAGCATGCTGCAGGTTTTACAGCAAGGTCTATTGCAAGTAAAAGATCCATATGTTGTTTATGGAGAGTCTGACAGAGGGTATTTGTGGACCAAAATGTTCTTAAGATTGAGTGGTCTGCTGAAACACGTACGGGGAACAGTGGGTAGAATTTTGGGTAGAAAAGTGCACATTTCTGGAAAGATATGGTTGATGGACTCAAGGCCAGGGGAAACGGGGTGACAAAGGCAGGGCTATGGTTGGTTTCTGTGGGTGACAAGCTAGAGTGGTTCCCTGGAGGGTGAGTGGTGGCATGGGGGATCTGTTTATGAACGAGATCTGTGGGGTAACAATGGGAAATAAGGGCTTGGGATAGGTTTCGGGAATATTGATGAAGGGAATGAGCATAAGAACACATGTGACTTCCATGGATGGCAAAGTCATATGTGAGGGAACGTTTGGTATGGAATGGGTGGCAGCTATCAAAGTGTAGATATTGTTGTAAATTAGTGGGTTTGATGTGGACAGAGGTATGAAGGGCACCCTGCCTGAGCATGATATCCACATTGAGGAATGTGGTGTGTGGGCAGGAGTAGGTCCAGGTGAAATTGATGGAGTTGTTGCTATTGTTAATGGAAAGGAGAAATTCAAGAGTTGGTTTTCACTGTGGATCCATATCATAAATATGTCATTATTTATCTGAACCAAGCAGTGGGTTTACAGGGAGTGTGGTTCAGGAAATGTTCCTCCCAAGGAATAGGTTGGCATAGGATGGGACCATGTGGGCACCCATAGCAGTGCTGCGAATCTGGTGTTATACTATAGAATTGAAGGTAAAGAAATTTTTGGAGAGATGGAGAGCATGAAAGGAAGTATGCACCAGGCTGGCTATGTGGTGGTCACAGATCTAGGTAGAATTCCACGGCACTGTTTATATAGAGGGAAGTTGCATCAATGGAGACCAGGAAGGAGTCTGGAGGCAGAGGTACTCCCCACTGCTATGAAAGAAAATACAAAGAAAAAGATTAAGAAACAAACATTTTATTTTTAAATTCTCTGTTTGAATAATAACTTAAGGCGCCTAGGTTTCTCAAATTTGTTAAACACCTTGTCAATAAATTCAGTATCCTTAGTTAATAAGTGTTAAATACGAGGGTTGGAACTTAAATAGTGGCAACTATTTATTCACAATCGATACAAAAGCGTTACACATTTGCACCTGTTACTGTCCTTCAAAGTAGTCACCAGTGATGTGTAGAACCCATTGCCAGCGATGTGGAAGGCGTAGTATACCATTAGCAGAGCCTGTTCTGTTGATGGTGCGAATGGAGCGGTCTACTGCCTGTCTAATCTCTCGCACAGTTCTGAAGCGAATGTCACGAAGTGGTTCCTTCATCTTCAGAATCAAATCAAAGTCACAAGGACTTAAGTCCAGGGAGCATGGTGGATGTTACAGTACTTCCCAGTCCCATCAACCGAACAGAGGAGCCACAACTTGCAAAATGTCGTGCAAAATGATGGGTGGGTTGCGCAGAAAGTGTTGCCGCTTCTTTCGCAAAGCTGGTCGCAGGTGATGCTCCAAAAACGAACAGTAATACTGTGCATTAATGGTCTGCTGTGGAGAAACGTAATGTGTTAGGATAACACCATCACAGTCTTACACAAGAGTCACCATAACTTTCAGCATACTGGGGCTCTGACGCACTTTCGACTTTTGCAGCGACCCATAATGACACCATTCGTTGGATTGGCGTTTCAGTTTTGGCTCGTACGATGTGACCCATGTCTCATCCAGTGTTACGATACGGCGTAAGAAAGCCTCTCCTTCGCGCTCATAGTGCTCCAAGTGCATCTGAGCAGTGTCATAACGCATCCATTTCTGCATTTCCGTCAATTCATGCGGAACCCATCGTGATGCAATTTTTCGCATGCCCAGGATTCCTTCAGGATGCGAAGCACAGTCGTATGCGCTAATTCAGTTTAGTAGGCAAGCTCACGAATTGTCTGGTGTCGATTACTGTCCACTAACATGGGAACAGTATGTACTTCTTCTTCAGACATGCTAGGACGACCTGCCCAATGCATGGCTGCCACAGTTTGCCGACCTTCGTTGAAGGCTTTTACCCAGTGTGCCACTGTTCTGTACGGCAATGCCGATTCCCTGTACGCCTCTTTAAGACCTTGATGACACTGTCGTGCTGTACAACTTCTGGCACATTCAATCTTGATTCAACTCCGATGTTCCTGTTTCGAAAACATAGTGGCACCGTTACGTTAGACCACTGGCTCACAAGTGACTGCATTTCCCTCAATTGTGCACACGCCGGGGATGTGGGACAGGCGAGTCCATTTGCTCGGAGGTAAGGTAGGTATGTGTGCTATCAGTGACAATAGTAGATTCCATAGCATAGTGTCTCCACAGCAGTGTTGCCACTATTTAAGTTCCAACCCTCGTATGATGTATAAAAAAAGATACCGATGAATCTCCCTTAAAGTAATCCTGCAGGCACCCATGATTAGTAAGTTGAAAATACAAGACAGAAACTAATAATAAGAAGGCAGAATAAACAGGTGGACATATCACTCCTAAATGATAAGATAAACCAAGTTAGCCACTGTACCAATTAGATTATACAGATTTTGCTATCTGAAGATTTCAGATTCAGTGAAAAATGCACACAGCTGGCCTAATAATCAGTATTTCTACTTCACCACATGAAACTATTCAGCAATCATCTGCAATGTTCAGCACTCTTCTTGAATTTGTCTGCAATTTAATCCACATACACTTTCTATCACGTAAATACCACTTCAACCCTTGCAATTTTACTCAATATCCATTCCACCATATTATACACCCCCGAGACAAACCATTCACATCACTCACCACCACACAAGTGTCCCTGCTCATGGCAATGGCTATTCTAGGTCCTCTCCTACTAAGAATTCTGTTGTTTCTGAGAGCAGCATTTTGGCAATGAGAAATTTATTGTATAAATAAAAAAATATAGAACTACTGAAAAAAAACTGCTTTTGTATCCAACAAATACTAATGTAACTTTTTTTGGTCACTGGGAGCTCGTTTACAAGAAGAAGATGTTGTGAGTGACAAATAGAACAACCAAAAGCACAGGGAATCTATTTTGTAAATGTAATTAATCTTGTGATGGTGTATTCATGTTGCAAGCATAATTACTGCAAGGGGAAAAATATATCTGCCAAGGGATGTAAGCATTGCAGCCAGCTGATGATTTCAAAATTGCACTGGCTGCAGAAAAGAGGCAACTAAAATCGCCTTCACCACAAGTACGTCATGTATATGTTGGATCTGGAGTACGGGACCACTCTACCAGATGGTACCACAGGTGCAGCAAGCTATGCATAAGCACCACAGTGATGACTGAGCTAACTACAAGGCAGGTACTTAAGGAGAGGAAGAGCAAGCAGCGAGAGATTCGTGCCACATGCCAGGAAGGGAACATCACTCCGCTATCTGTCATTGTGTATTGTGAGACTGAGTCTAATAAACTGGATCCATGTACCAGAGGTGTTCTCGTAGATACTCCCCACTGTCCGAGGGATATCCAAGGCCTACCTTCACTGGTGAGCCATTGTAAGACCGTAGGCTGATACTGGGGTTATAGTATCGCCTAAGTGCCTTAACTTACACTCTTGTAGACTCACAATTCTCAGTACATTTGCTAAATAATTTTGATTTGATTTGACCATGTAGCCAGGATGACTCAACTAAAATGCCTAGGTCGCCACAATATTTGATACCCCCAAATAGAGAAAAGGGTTTTATGCTAACAACTGAAGCACACAAGTTCACTGTTAGAAAAATCCAAGGTTTTATTTTCAAAGTCAAAAGTTCGAAAATTGCATTTACAGTTGAGCAGGCATATCGAACTATCTTTACCAAAGTCTGCAGATTGTGGAGAGAAATTTTGAACCGACCAAACCCCTTTAATAAATTTACAAGTTCTTAATAGTCATTGCAGTTATGATTTCACACGACACGACCCAACATGGTCGCAAACAGTTCACTGACCAACCTCGCAAGTCACGACCCGCGATGACGAAACCGACGTAATATTGCTTCACATAATGTTCCCGAAATACTGACCAGACGAAACCGAAAGTAGAAACAGACTACATTTTACTAAGTTCTGATTTTACAAATCACTGGTCAAGTCATGCGCGTAGTTGCTCGATCACTTCCCGGTGTAAGAGTGAGGCAACGTGTGCTAACCGCACGAACTATTATAGCCCGGCGCGCGCCTATGACCTTGGCAAAACTTTCTTTAATTAATATCTTTAAAAGTAGATAATGGTTTAACTTGAAATTTTTACAGGGACTTTCTATTGTCCTATTCTATCAATTTTAATTCAATTTATTATTCCAAAAGGTTTCCATCGTCTAAACACTAAACTCATCACGTGACTAATCTTGGCGGACTTTGTGTATTTTTCCCGAACTTCTCACCCGACAATCCACGACAATCAATTTTCAAAAACTCGATTTACAGACAAATACTGAAACTTTTTACGGAAATCCATATATGTTTGAAATAGTCTTAATTAGGGCTATCTGCTGATGTAAAATTTAAATTGATATCTCTTTTAATAAAAAAAGCTAATTTTTTTCTCTCAATTAAAATCGCTAATTAGACTTTGCTGAATTATTTAATTTTACTGCCAAAATATCGGGGATAGTGCTGACTACAGCTGGTGATAAAAGTTCGGTTGTAACTTTACGCAATTTAGAGATATTGCAAATCTTAGAATTTCACCTTTTACGATCGCGTGTTTCAAAACTTGAACAAAGCTAAATATCTCTTAAACCAAACGTTTTCCGATATGATAATTACACTTTAAAATGATTTTTATAACGAATTACAACTGTGAGCAAGATTACGGGGAAATTCGTTAAAGTTGAAAATTGGACTTCTCAAAATTTCTAAGTCCCGCCAAAGCAAAACTAGAATTTGCCAAAATTCTAAGGTGCTTACACCATCTACCTTGAACCTGGAGCTCCATTCAACCCGACTCCTGATCTTTCCGGGATGTATTCAACATATTTAACACAAATGCAGTATAACATCTCCAAGTCTAAGCTCTGTTAGCAGAGGAAAGAAATAAAAATGCATAGACAATCTCAACTCACTGGGAAACTACTTCATTAAATGAATCCAAGGATTCTATGAGGCACAATTTGGTGCAGCCTTGATCTCTGAAAACAGAACAAAGTAATACCACACAAATTTAGATTAGAATTTCTCAACAAGGGAACTTGTTCTTTGCAAACATTGAATTATTAGAATAAAGTCTTTCTTGGCATTGTATGTGCATAAATCAGAAACTATCTGAGTAAGGTTTTTGATAAAAAACAACATTTTGATTATTCTATGTTGTCACTGACAAATGACAAGGTCAGTAAATGTCTTACCAAGCATAGCCAATGAACGGTAATGTTCTGGCTTCACATTTGGGAGGATATGAGTTCAAATCCCCATCCAGCCTTCCAGAATTTGGTTTTCCTTGTTTTTTTTCCAAAAATCACTCAAGGTGAATGCTGTGATAGATCCTACACATTTCTTCCCATTCCTTCTCCCCATTTCTCTTCTGCCTCTAATGATATTGAGATCAACAAGTTATAAAGCCACAAAAAAGGAAGTTTAATTTAAACAATTTGTTAAACCTTTACAGACATTTGTTTGATGAATGTTTGGTTGGTTGTTATTTATGAGCCACATGACAGGAAAGGAAAAAGTTAATTAAAAAATATTCTATTTTAGAATTTTTCATGTCGATGGAGGCAGGAATGCTATCAAGTATGTAAGGATAAAGCACAATGTGTAAAATTTGCATGAGAGACCCTGCACTGGCACGGGTGAAAGCCTTTGAAGGAACTGAAAAGAGATAATTAGAGACTAAGCGAATTGCCACCAGTGTGTGTGCTCCATCACAATCAAATTAATAATAATAATAATTCTGAAAAATAGAGGTAAACGAGGTTCTGGAAAAAGGGAGGAGGGGGTTCTGCTTCCTGGTAGTATCTTAGGTTGTGGTTCTAATGAATCGGCCCTAATTTTGCAGTATACTGCCAATCTAGCTATTATTGCAAGTGTATGGAAGGCAAATGTGTTAATATGATGATAAGTGCACAAAATCAAAAAAATAATGAAGTTTGGTACCTGAAATGCAAAAGACAAAGAACTTACTGACAAAATATGACAATTTCAAACATAAAAAAGTAACTCTACCCAAGACAAAATGAAAAGATAGTTAACAATAAGGTAACTATATTCAGCTACAAAGTGGTGTCAATGAAGACAGTATACAAAAGAACAAAAAACATTCACTAGAAAAATCAAGGTCAGGAAGCCAAAAGAAGGAATATTTTAAAATGTTATGTGAATAACAATGGTCATTAACGGCTCAAAATAGACATTTTAAAAATAAAGATAATCATAAATTTAAATGTTTCTAGTCAACACTTCAGAGAAATCAATAACTGATTATGTAATAACAAGTTATATCCACCAGTTGAGGATGCATGATTTATGGTATACAGAGGTGCAGAACAAGGCAAAACCAATACAGATTGAAATTACATTTAATTAGGCACACTTCATATCAGTCTGAAAGATTTAATTCTAAGGTACATAAATTAAACTACAATGTTCACAGCATTGAAGAAGATTCAAATCTCTGGTTTTATGCAAATTAGAATCAAGAAATCATTATGATATATTTTTATTCAATTCATGATTTATGCCTCGTCAATGTCATTAGAGGTGGGATAGTATTTGGAACAAGAAATGGGAAGGAATTTGCCTATAGCTTTTTTGAAGACCATCCTGGCATACACCTGGGGTTATTTCATGAAACCACAAAAACCAAACTCTAGATGACAGGATGGGGATTTGAATCCACATCATCCCAAATGTCAGGCCAGAGCATTACTGCTCACCTATCAGATTCAGTCTCTAAATTATTATTAAATAATACATGCAAGAGCTCAAAGGCAGATATTACCTCAAGGGTCTCATCCTATGTCGGATGGGCTGAGACAGTAAAACCTTGAGAGAGGCTTCTGCAATTTATTTTAGCAGTTCTGCCAGTAAAGTCTAATCCTATATCCATGCAGCCAAAAGCACATGCCACATGACTCTGGGTGATGCACTTCTTTGGATTGTAGCTAATGGAGAAAGATGTCAGTCAAACTCCTAGAGCCTCAAAACTGGGACACTCTGGCTATGGGAAGGAAGTCCTAAAATAAAACCTTGGAACTCCAAGTTTGAGACTGCACATTGGATTGGTAACCCACTTGTGTAAAACTCTGCCTACTCACAACACTTCGAAAGAGAAGCTGACTAGATCTACTGGAAACAGGAAAAATAGGAAAACAAAATCATTTCCCAAAGCCTAAATAATGAAGATTGCCACCTGAAATGTGTCATTGAAAGAGTTAGAGAAGGAATTCAGAATTAAACTTATCCATCTGGCTGTAATCAGTGAGACTGAGAGAAAACTCACAGGGACCAAATACTGGAATGAATACACTCTAACTTACAGCAAGGTTAGACAAGATAAATGGATATCTGCCGGAATAGGAATACTAACTGAACAAAAGAGGAAGACAGTTCTTGTATCTTACAGGGATGTGAGTGAAAGAATAGTTAGCGAACTATTTATGATACTGAGAGGATAAGTTAGATTGGCAGGCCTATATGCACTGGGAGAAGAAAGAGAGAGCGATACGAAAAGAATTCAATCAAATCCAACAAATGAAGATGGACAAGATTAATAAATCAGATTATCCAATTTTGTAAGGAGATCTTACTGAATGAGTAGTCATTCAGAAAATTGGAAACATTCTTGTAATTAAACTGAGAGAATTCTACAAATATATATAGGAATTACAAATTAGGATAGGGAAGTGAATTACCTTAGAAAATGGTTGCAGGGCGTGAACACATACAACAGGCAAAAACACACATGATATAGTAATTTTCAGATCTTGCCCTTTATCAACAAGAGAAGATTATGGAGGGTGAGTGTTTTTGGAGACTCCTATACCTCACAGAGTGTGACAGTCTTCTAAAACATCTAAAAATTCCTGTATCATGTGTGTTTTTGTCTGTTTTATGTGTTCGATCCTCATATCCAATATCTAAGTAAGTGGTGGTTCATATCCCTACCATGATTTGTAATTCTTATATAAAAATCTATATTACATATAGATTGTTTTGGGGCAGAAAAAAATATAAACATACATGACCATGAAAAAGCTTTAAGGCAATAAAACTAAGGAAGGATAGGGAAATATGACCCAACACTTACCACAGATGAAGGCGGCTGGGACGACGAACAAAAAACAAACACAAGAGAAGCGCAATATTTTGGCCTACAGCAGCCTTAAACGTGCAGAAGGTGAAGCACCAGGCGGCTGTCCATGTGTACACATAGACGGCCGACTGGTGAATGGTGTCTCAGGCGTCAATGGTAGTTTAGGTGGAAAGGGGGGGGGGGGGAGAGAGAGAGTCAGCTCAAATATAGGATCAATAATCGATACTGATGACGATATGTTATTATTGAAAGAGGTGAATAATAACTGGGTGGGTATAGATATATATATATATATAACTATAAGTGAAAAGTAAAATAAATGTAAACAGCATGCATAATAGTAAATACAGAAATACAAAAAATGTAAATGGTATAGATAATAAGTGCTGGGTCTGGTGGGCAGAGTTTATTGGAGATTGAGGCCAAGAGGATGTCGAGTGTCAAGGATATTCTGGTAGGCTGGTTCCCATCTACGAAGTTCAGAGGGGGTCGTGTTGTTAGGGAAAACTCTGAATGCCCTAACTGAAAAACAGATGTTCAAATTATTGATTTTGTTACCACAAAATAGTTATATATGTTCTATGAGTGGCTGCGTCCTACGCAAGTCTTGCGCAAGACCAGCCACCTCCCTGTTAACTTGAAAAAGGGGATTTTCACCCGAAATATTGTTTTTTCCTTGTTTGTGTGTTGTGCTGTGTTGCTACTGCCCTCCTCCCTTCAACTTTGGTGAGTGTTGGGTGTATTTTCCCTTTCTTTTCAATGTAAATATTGCCTCGCGGCATTTCTTTCCTTTCATTGTTACCTATATATATATATATATCCCCACCCAGTTATTATTCACCTCTTTCAATAATAACATATAGTCATCAGTATCGATTATTGATCCTATATTTGAGCTTACTCTCCCCCCCCCCCCTTTTCCACCTAAACTACCATCCGCGCCTGAGATGCCATTCACCAGTCGGCCGTCTATGTGTACACATGTGACGCCGCCTGGTGCTTCACCTTCTGCACGTTTAAGGCTGCTGTAGGCCGAAATATTGCGCTTCTCTTGTGTTTGTTTTTTGTTCGTCGTCCCAGCCGCCTTTATCTGTGGTAAGTGTTGGGTCATATTTCCCTATCCTTCCTTAGTTATAAACATACATGGATTGATAGAGAACTAAGATCATTGATTGATTAAGTTGTTGCCAATGAAATGACAAAAATATGGCACTAAATTCAAGTTTATCTATTTCAATAAGAAACACATTATGCATCTATTTTTAAAAGCTGTATAAAGAAAACTAAATCTCAGATCAGGTTGAAACGTGATGTTTCTTATTGATTTACATCTACCAAAATCATGATATAAATATATAAAAGGAATGTGTTCACAGGGCCGCCGTAAGCGGGCGTGCAAGGCATGCACCGCACGCAGGCGGCAAATCGAAGGAGGTGCAAATCGAGTGATAGACAGTCGCCACCCAGCGATAGTTGCCATTCCATTGTCGCCGTGACAAAATTTGCAGCATATTATGTAGAGGGCGACCTTTTTTAGCTCAACTGCTGCTTTGGGCGGCAGGCGACACTCAGGGTGGCAACAATGTGGGGCAGAAAATAATGTTTGAAGGGGCGCAATCTCACAGTCTTTTGACCCGGTTTGGAAATTTCCTAGATCCACCACTGGCTGTAGTTAGACAGGGGGCGGCATAATTGGTATTGCACGCGGGCGCTCAAACAGCTAGCGACGAGCCTATGTGTTCATAGCAATGCCACATCTGTAGCAAGTTGGGAGGTTCCATCTATGACAACCTTGCAAAGCCTGTCATAATTTGAATGGGGAATCGGACGTGTTGCCATCTGTCTGTGAAACATCCAACTTGTATTCTATATCATACAGGGCCATATTTAGGGTATGTATGCCCCTAGGCTATACCTGTGGTGTGGGCCCTTTAAGATCTGTACGCTCCTAGGCTATAACTGTAGTACGGGCCCTTATATATCTTTATAAAGCAATGTTGATTATTTACCATTAAATTAATAAAGCTTTTAAAGCAAAATATAGAATAATGTAATGATTGTAAAATCATACAAGGATAATTTAATGAAGAATTGAAATTTCGCAACATGCTTTCTGCATCTGCATTTGATGACTGATGATCGATAGATAAGGTGCTGCGTATTTTAGCTCTGTTGTTGCAAACAAACACCCTCAGCAAAAACCTGAAAAATTACAAACTGAAAAGTTTTAGTAACAATATGAAACAGTAGGCCTGCACATTAAGATAAAACAAACGATAAAATATAATTAACATCACCAAAGCACGCAACAGATAAAGATTAAAAACACAATATTGATTATTCACAACACATGTCAACAGGATGATAGTGACTAATATATATATATATATATATTGTTAGGAAACAAAGGCGCTAAAAGCGGATATATTAAACATTGGATAGGATAAAAAACCACCGCTTACCAAAGAAGAGGATTCCAGCGGCGTTGGTACACGAAAAAAACACGAACACACAAAGAATAAAATTTTCGAGCATGGCTCTTCCTCAGTAGAAGTGAGATGGCTGTACGCAAGAGCTGCCGGCAAACGCCGCTGGAATCCCCTTCTTTGGTAAGCGGTGGTTTTTTATCCTATCCAATGTTTAATATGTATATAATTATATAGATTGTTAGGAAACAAAGGCGCTAAAAGCGGATATATTGAACATTGGATAGGATAAAAAACCACCGCTTACCAAAGAAGGGGATTCCTGCGGCGTTGGTACACGAAAAAAAGCCACGAACACACAAAGAATAAAATTTTCGAGCATGGCTCTTCCTCAGTAGAAGTGAGATGGCTGCACGCAAGCGCTGCTGGCAGCGGCTGCCAGCAGCGCTTGCGTGCAGCCATCTCACTTCTACTGAGGAAGAGCCATGCTCGAAAATTTTATTCTTTGTGTGTTCGTGTTTTTTTCGTGTACCAACGCCGCAGGAATCCCCTTCTTTGGTAAGCAGTGGTGTTTTATCCTATCCAATGTTCAATATATATATATTATTAATGCATGGGGTGCAGGCCCCTTTGTGGTGTGGGCCTCTAGGCTACTGCCTAGTAGCCTATTGTAAGGTAACCTAAAAATTTTGTAACTGCGTGACAAAATTTGTTCTCAGAACCATGAGTTAAATTAAATAGAATTTCAGATCATTTTAAAGTCAGTTATTAAGGTAATTCAAGATAGAAATCAGGTTTTTACAGTTTTCGCCTGGAGTGATTTTTAGAAAAATTCGTAGTAAATCGAAGAAAGTAGTTACAGACTTCAAACTTGCACAGAATTGTTTAAAGCTATCTTTTATAACTTAGAAAACATTAATTAATCAGATTCTATTTTTGGGTTACGAATTTCATTGCACCCTTTTGATAGTAGTAAACATGTTTTGCTTGATATCAGATGAAAGAGAATTCAATTAGGAATAAAATGAGTTCATAACTGCCAAATGATGAAAGTTATTAACAGATCCCAGGAATCGCATAAAATGATTTTTTTACTGCTAAACTATCGAACCTACAAAACTATTCGCAAGGATTAAAAGTAACGCTTTTTACGGGATATAGCTACTCTCAAAATTTCAGTGTGATAGGAGTATTTTTAGTTGTCAAGGTCAAATATCTGATGCATGTTTACAGGCGTGAGATGTGATATCTGATCAGATTACCAGACTCTTCTCATGGGAAACCAGGAAGTCTTGTGTTAACACCCACGCATGTTTCTATAAATACTAGGCCAGAATTTTACTCGTCCTCCCACAGTCGGCCAGCAAGTTTCATTTAGAGCACTACTATGCTACCGTGTGACTTGATGTAGGCAACACTCAGTCGGCAAAGTATGAGTATAACCACACTCCGTTTTGGCACAATGTAGGCTTGCTCAGTTTGTAAGTTTCAGTTAGAAAGTAACTATGTAGCTTTGAAGCAGTATTTTTGCATGTGGTCGGCGTAACTTAAGTGTCAGTTGTCGGTGGACAAATTTAGCGTTAGAAGCTGGTGACGAACATTGACATGCTTTCAGATGTTAGTTAGTTGAACTTTGAACAATGGGGTTTGGTCTGGCTCGAATCAGTTTATCGAATTTGCAATTTTGTCTTTGGAAACATTGTCTGATGCCATTTCAGTTGGACTTTGCTTAGCTTTGAAGAATATATTGACTTTACCAGCAATAGACTTGTGACTGTTATTATTTGTAGTCTTTCTTAGTTTGGGGTTTTATCAAGCAAAGTGGCAACCACATTAATGTAGCAAAGCAAAAGCTGAAGCTATCCTAGGCACGATCACGGTTAAAGATGAGACATGAGGGTTTTCACAAACCCCAGCAGAATTTAGTTTCTCACACTACGCATAAATGTGGCCCTGATATGATAAATGTAAACTTTGTTGTGAAATGTGTGGTTTATGAAGCAGAGATTAAGGACCATTCTAGCATTTGATTAGATCAGCATTTCTCTATCTTTTTCAGCCTGTGGACCAATAAATTGTCAAAAACAATTCTGTGGACCACTAACTTATATGGGCCTAATTTTTTACCTGTGTATATATAGTTAACATCTGGGACATACACAATAAATCTAAAAGTATGTTTTGAATTCTCATAGAAAAACTGTTGTGAAACTGGAAGTAAGGTGTTAAGAGTTAACTACCTAACCTATTTTCACAGTAACTTTTATTTTTGTTTGCTTCACCTCTTTTAAGTTACCAACACTACCATGTACCATACTTCCTCACATCTAATACACTCCTGGAAATTGAAATAAGAACACATTGACGCCGGTGTGTAAGACCCACCATACTTGCTCCGGACACTACGAGAGGGCTGTACAAGCAATGATCAAACGCATGGCACAGCGGACACACCAGGAACAGCAGTGTTGGCCGTCGAAGGGCGCTAGCTGCGCAGCGGTTGGGCACCGCCGCAGTCAGTGTCAGCCAGTTTGCCGTGGCATACGGAGCTCCATCTCAGTCTTTAACACTGGTAGCATGCCGCAACAGCTTGTACGTGAACCGTACGTGCAGTTGACGGACTTTGACCAAGACCGTCGCACACTACGCAGTGCCGTAGGGGACCGCACCGCCACTTCCTGGCAAATTAGGGACACTGTTGCTCCTGGGTTATCAGAGAGGACCATTCGCAACCGTCTCCATGAAGCTGGGCTACGGTCCCGCGCACCGTTAGGTCATCTTCCGCTCACGCCCCAACATCGTGCAGCCCGCCTCCAGTGGTGTCGCGACAGGCGTGAATGTAGGGACGAATGGAGATGTGTCGTCTTCAGTGATGAGAGTCGCTTCTGCCTTCGTGCCAATGATGGTCGTATGCGTGTTTGGCACCGTGCAGGTGAGCGCCACAATCAGGACTGCATACGACCGAGGCACACAGGGCCAACACCCGGCATCATGGTGTGGGGAGCGATCTCCTACACTGGCCGTACACCTCTGGTGATCGTCGAGGGGACACTGAACAGTGCACGGTACATTCAAACCGTCATCGAACCCATCGTTCTACCATTCCTAGACCGGCAAGGGAACATGTTGTTGCAAAAGGGCAATGCATGTCCACATGTATCCCATGCCACCCAACGTGCTCTAGAAGGTGTAAGTCAACTACCATGGCCAGCGAGATCTCCGGATCTGTCCCCCATTGAGCATGTTTGGGACTGGATGAAACGTCGTCTCACGCGGTCTGCACGTCCAGCACGAACGCTGGTCCAGCTGAGGCGCCAGGTGGAAATGGCTTGACATGCCGTTCCACAGGACTACATCCAGCACCTCTACGATCGTCTCCATGGGAGAATTGCAGCCTGCATTGCTGCGAAAGGAGGATATACACAGTACTAGTGCCGACATTGTGCATGCTCTGTTGCCTGTGTCTATGTGCCTATGGTTCTGTCTGTGTGATCATGTGTTGTATCTGACCCCAGAAATGTGTATATAAAGTTTCCCATTCCTGGGACAATGAATTCACGGTGTTCTTATTTCAATTTCCAGGAGTGTACTAGACCCTCAGAAAATAGTTATTTTCTTAATCCTTAGATGAACCGCACTCTTTTTTTATACCAACTGGAAATGAATAGACTATTGCAGGAGCAATGTTGTCATATACTCATCCTGAAATTTCCACAATTTTGTCTGGTCATTGAAATATTCATGGCTTTCAAAAAGTAGGACTTACAGTTTCTACTCACTTATAGCCTTATACAGTGTAAATACAGTATCTAAATTTATAATCTTCCGACAGAAAATCACTCAAACCATCTTTGTAGACCACTAGTGGTCCACAGACCACAGGTTTGAAACACTCACTTAGATGATTGCAGAAAACTGCCTAAAATCCACAGACACAACAGATGGTACATGGGAACTGGGATTTGAACCTGGAACTTTTGTACCTCCCTGATTCAGAGTGGTGGTACTGTTTTAACACAAGTAAGCACACTAGCTGATTGCTTCTCTCCATCATACATACAGGATCTTTATAATGAAAATAACTTTGGCTGTAGTGCACTAAAAGACAAAATTTTACTGAGTTTGGAAATATTTTAGCTGTAATAAGGCAGAATGAGATGATGAGCGTACCATAGAACTGACAGACTCTCAGGGGGAAGAATGGTTTATCTGCTTTTTTATATTCTTAAACTATACAAAAATCTCATTTCTGAGACCTGTAACTAAAAAATTTGTTACGGAATATTCCAGCATCCCTGTATCTGACAATAATCAGAAATTTGAAGCTACGTTTTGTGTGACTACAATGCTTTCCCTAAATACTAAGAAAATAAAAAGAGAGATTCATACAACGCTAGATCATCAAATTAGTACTTACAGAGCTTACAGTAGACATTACTTTGTCATAGTAAATCCTAAGATGGACTGGAACAGTCATCTGAAAGGTTTGCTGGTCAGTTCCAGGGAGCAAACCACGCCTCCCACACATGTCTTCTTCTTCTCTAAGTAACTGATTTATCATCGTGTTCATGTCTGTGTCTGCAAATCCATGTGGAGACCTTTAGCATCAACAGAAGAAGGACAATAAAAAAAACTATGAACATAAGAATGTCTGGACCCTACATAAAAACACCTGTAGGAATGACATGGACAGCTACTAGGCGCTTTGAGAATACTGTCTGTTGGTGGACCTTCATTCTTGTGGCTAGTAGATTGGTGGTCAATCCTACACATTATGGTTGCATGTTAACAGACCATAGCATTTAATGCTGAATTTTCTAAACCTGCTGTCAACAAGAAAATACAGGGAAATGTACAGTTCAGTGGAACCCTCCAAGGTCACACTCTGCAGTCCATTTTACTACATACTCCTCAAAATCCACCCTTTTCCTCCTTCCAAAAATCATAAGGCTGTCAATCCAGGATGCCCTATTGTTGCAGCTTACGGATCACAAACTGAACACATCTCTGGCTTAGTGGACCAGTACCTACAACCTATAGTCTGTCAGATTTCCTCCTATATCATGGACATGCAACACTTCCTCTTCCACCTTTCTGCTGCACCCATACCTCTTCCTTCCAACTCCATAATGGTAAGAATTAATGTAATGACCATGTACACACACATTCCACACTGGCATGGCCTCAGTGCCATGGAACATTTTCTGAATCAGCACTCTGCCAGCAGACTCCCTATGGCATCTTCTCTCATTAAATTGCTTCACCTGATCCTCAACAATTACTATTTCTCCGTCAAAAGCAATATCTGCCACCAAAACCTGTGGCACTGCCATGAACACCTGCATGGCCCTCTCATATACTAATCTGTTTTTGGGCCACCTGGAACAAACATTTTTGGAGAAAGTCTGCACATACAACTCAGATTCATAGATGATATTTTTATGATCTGGGTGTTTGAGAAAATGACCTTTTAAATTTCCTGAACAATAATAATACCTCTAAAACACTGAAATTCCCATGGAAATATTCCTGTACCCAGGCCCAGGATGCAGATTTATCCCTCCCCAATGGCTACTCCAACTCCTCAGTCCACACCAAACAAAACAACCTTCACCAGTATCTCCATTTTTACAGTTACCATCCATATCATACCAAATGTCCCCGCCCCCCTTTTTTTACAGTCTTGACATTCATGTAGTTTTATATGCTCCAACCAACAGTTCATCATGCAGTATTCAAACAACATTTCACAAGCATTGATATCACGCTACTACCATCAGGCTTTGATTTACAAACAGCTTTCACAGGCAAAATTACAACCTGTTCAGCCAATCAACCATCCTAAAACCTTTAAACCAACCATCATCCAGTCCTGGTCACAGAATACTACTCAAGCCTCAAATCAATCAACAGAATCCTTTGGCAGGGTTATGATTTCCTGAAAACCTGCCCAGAAATGAGCTACATTCTTCCCAAAATCCTCCCTGCCCCTCCCAGAACTTGTTTCAACAGGCCTCCTAACCTCAGTCAGTTACTAGTCCAGAGGCATAGCCTTCCTTGTCCCAACAGACAGCCACAAAGCTCTTTCCCATGCAATAGACCCCACTACAAGATGTGCAACATACACTATCCCACCACCACTTTTATCAATCCTGTCACTGGGGAGACCTTTCCAATCAGAGGACATGCCACTTGTGAAACCTCCCATGTAATATACCAGTTAATATGGAACTGCTGCCTGTCTTCATAAATAGGTTTGACCATCAATACACTAGCCATAAGAATGAATGGCTACCAACAGAAAGTATTCATATGTAACTCAAAGCACCCAGTATCTGACTATGCCATCTCCCATGACACGAATAATTTCAACTCTTATTTTACAGTCCATGCTATCAGCGTGCTCCAAAATAACAGCAGCTCATCTGAACTCAAATGGTGGGAACTTGCCTAATACAAACTGGACACAAGGGAACTTCCTACTTTCAATTTAAGACAATATGCACTCATTATTATTATTTAGGTTAATTTAATTTTAAATAATTTTTTTCTTCCCATTTTCTCCTTGCCTCTATCCCCACTAAATAAATTGAACCATCACTAACCAGAGGTGATGTTTAACTTTATAGACTTTAAGTTTAATTTGTTATTATTATTTATTTATTTATGCCTAGCTTTTATATTATTATATTATTTTGCTCTTTTCATCCACCAGACATCAGTTTTGATATTTAGCAAAGCTCAGGTACTAGCTTTAAATCACTACCCCTTTATCTGTCCTCTGTTTGCATTTACCTCCAACCATGTTCCTGGCCAATAGTCACTCTGTCAGTCAGTTTCCTAAGACACCCACCCTCCATAGTGTTCTCTTGTTGATACAGGGCTAAGACTCGAGAATTACTATAGCATGCATATTTTCATCTTTTTATTTGTGTTCATGCCCCACAAACATCATCTAAGGAAAGGGGTGGTTCATTTTCCTATCCTAACATATCATTATCAGCCAGTTCAATCATTTTCTGATGTGGTCTCCTAAAGTCGCACGATCTAGGGCTATCATCTGCCAGTTAACTCTGACAACCTGTAGGAAAAAATCATTTGGTCTCTCCCTATCCAGACAAAGTTTTAAAAGCATGGATGGTCCAAATGTTAGAACTGTATTTTCTTTCCTATTCTCTCTGCAATATTAGATTTCATTAGATCAGTTGCCAACCCCAATGATTTTACAATAGTATTATCCAATGAGGGGTAACATTAAATGATTGTCCAAAACACAGATTTTAAAGTCCAGTAATTTATTGTTAAAAGTTCAAAGGCATCTTTCCTGTGGCAACAGAAATTGTTTCCAGAAAGATTTCATTCTGAAAATTGCAGATTAATGCCACGACAATTATCTACACTCAATTCAGCCACAATAAAAGTTCACTCCACTTGAAACCTCAGACGAAATCTTTCTAACTGATAAATTAAATTCAGGAAAAGAAGTTTGTTTAGTCAACGATCCGTTTCAAAATTAAAACGACTGTCTATGAATCTTCCAAGTCCAGCTATTCATGTTTGGCCTACGCCATGCTACGTCACGCCAGTGTCCTTGACCATAATGGCCGCGCACACTTCACACGTTCACCCTCTAACTGTCTGAAACTAAAGCGGATGAGGTCACGCCTCTGGCTTCTTATATAGCCTCCCCCAAGTGATGCTACCTCTGATGGAATTTTCTGCTGTGTCTTGCACTTTTTCTACCCTCCCTCTCTTTCTCTTCTCTCTCTCTCTTATTGGTGTGGGTTACAAAGACTTCCCACCAAGTTTTCCCGATTTTCATGAAACTTTGTAATAATGAAGGGTTCTTCATTCTAAGCATTTTCTATCCTTGTAAAAAAAATTAATATCTGCTCTCCTATTGTTGATATTAATTTTTGAAGTTTAATAAACATATTTTCTAGATCTAGTGTCCAAACTATTTGTTCTAGTGCATTTGCCCCAACCTTCAGAAATTCTACATACTTTGACAATTAGTTTAGTGTGTCTTGCTCCCCTCTAAAAACCTTTCATTAAAAAGATATTGCCTCTCCAAGTGTCCATCCCTCCTTGTTATATATTTTGAAGTTAAATATCTTATATTGAGAGTGTGTTGTTTTGATCAAACCATCCACCAAAATTACTTAAAAAAAATTGCATTTTCATAAAAGTAGGGTGCCTTCCAGATGTTTTGTCTAGTTTACTTTCATCTTTCTTGACCTTTGTTTCGTTAATGATCCTACCAATTCTAGGAGGTCTGCTTTGCCACGATGCGTTAATAACTTTCGCTTTGAAATTACTTTTAAAATACTTCCACACAACTCAACAATCTCAAACTGCTGTCTTCTTAATTTCATAAAAGATCTTTAACCTGATCTAATTTTCTTTTGACTACTCATTTTATTAGTGACTTACCATTTTTTTTTCTTTATTGAAAAACTACCTTAGAACTTGTCATATTTACTTTAAATTCCGTTTGAAACCACATTTTGTACTTCTAAACCAAGATCCGTTACTTCCATCCCTGTATATTAATTCATTGAATACCATCCTTTCAAACCTATATAAATTTGCTGGTGCGTCATCCTTGCTACAAAGCCCCTCTGTTCTGATTTTAAGTGTGCATAACTTCCTTTAGAAAATTCGTACGACATTATGACTACTACCAATGTGAGTGTTACATTCACTTTTACACCTGATAGTGTTATCTTTTGAGGGAAATATCACTTTGGGTAACCTGCTAAAACCGATAGCAACCATTCTCCCTTCTCATTTTCATTTGCCAATAAGGTTAACTATGTGTAAGGGACTACACTGCATACCGGGGTTGAATATCAGTCGTCACCTTAACTAGCAACTTGTATCGCTACATATATACAATCAAAGTTCCAACTGTTCATAAATTTTAGACTGTGAATACACCTTGGAAATCAAATCAACTTTAAGATATTTTGGTCGCCACTTTCCACTAATTTTCCCTTTTGGAGAGAAAAGGGTTCCGTTCTAAACTATGGAAATAAAAATCACTTTTGAAGTTTTGCCGTCACTATATTCTGATATAGAAAAAAAAGACAAAAGTTCACTATTACAGTTGATCAGCAAGTGGCCATTAATTTTAAGAAGTAGAAGCCATACAGATCCAAACCCCTGAGAAAATTTTAAGTTACATGTTCAAAGTCTAGACCTGATGCACAATTTCAAAAATGCATGATGGCTGCCCCTAAGGCATGTGTCTGGAACTATTTCCAAGAGCTCAGACAGAACTTCTTGCCCAGACGAGCAACAGGTCCGACCCACTTGACAATCCCCCGGTAACTGACTGGAACGAGGGAAAATTTCCCTATATGAACCGATCTGATCTTCCAAGTCACGTGACACCCAGAACGTAGTGAATCTCAGATACGTACTGTAGGGCTCTCAGATTTTAATATTATTTAGTGATCACCATAACAATAATTTTATTCCCCTATGACTTTTATCGTAAGCACAACGGTTTGGCTGTAATAACTTGAAATATGTTATCATGTATCCCTCCTCTTTTGGAGGAGGAAGGGGGATTTCCCTTGATTTTTACTTTTTATGGAAATACTATGTTTTGGGTTTAGAAACCTATGTCAGGACTTTCCACAGCTGCTCCGCTTTCAAAAGCTGCCTCTTTCTTGTCTTTTGTAATAATCGAATTTCTAAAATATCTATGTTTTCGAGCCAGCCGACATGTTGAGAAAACCACTATTTTCTTAAATTTGGTTAAAGTAATACCTATTTTGAAAAACTGCTTTCGGCACCGTGTACTGTGATCACTATTATATCTCTTACAAGTGTTCTTATCTCCCAAATTTATTTACTCTGACTGTGATATTTTTTTATATAATCCGGCAGCATGTCAAGTTACACGCAGTTTGTTTAAAAATCTACCTTAGCTTCATTAACTGTACAGAACTGCTCAAAATTTCAACACGATGTACAAGAAGAATTTAAATTTGTGTTATAATGTCAGCTGCTATCAAAAATGTTTTAAATGTATTGTTATTAGTGTTTGAAACAGCCGGTTTGTTTAACTGGATTTAAAACTTGTGTGTTTGTATTTTTAAACTGCCTGAAACTATTGATTGTGTGTTATTTACTGCAAAATTTAGTTTCTCCTGTTTTATTATTATTATAAATGTCTTTTACTGTGTCGAAAAGTGTTGTAAAATTATATTGTTATCTCGTAACAAAAATTAAGTCATTACAAACTGGATTATTGATTATTGCAGTGATGTAGGTGAGTTTAAAGGCTACTTTTACCATTGAAGGTCTATTTAAGGCTGTTATTATATGTTTAGTTAGTTTTTAGATTCTAAATCGCCCTATGTGTGGCTATAAGCTGCAGTATTGGCTCCCCTAAGATACACTTTCCCCATGTCTCATAGCAAAACGGTTAGAATTTAACAAATTCTGAGGTGCTTACATATGTTACAAACCCTGCATATGTCCTTGTCCAATCAGTTTGGTGGTGTTCCTCTCGGTCTGGGGTGATCTCTTGGGCTCAATTTTAACATTATTTTTGTCTCCCTCTGGTCTTTTCTCCATGCAATATGTCTGGCCCATTGGCACTTCAGGGATGCTGTCTTCTCTAAGATGTCTGTGACCTTTGTAACTCACCTAATGTCTGTTGCTCTTTTCTTGTTTTTTCTAGCTATGCCTAGCACTGACCTCTCCATAGCTCTTTGTGCAGTCCTTAGTTTACTTTTTGTAAATTCCAGATCTCACGACCGTATGTCAGCACAGGAAGAATGCACAGCTCATAGACTATTTGCTTCAAATTTGTGGCCATTTTAGATTTCAGAATAATAGAATGCCTCCCAAATGCCTGCCATCCCAACTGGATGTGACGGAAAATTTCGGGTCTTACATCACCTCTCATATTTACAAGTTGGCCAAGATAAATGTAGTCACTGAAATTTTCTAAAGACTCATTATCTAGTTGTACACTAACCTCTGTGCCCCATTTGTTAGCCATAATTTTTGTTTTTGATAGATTCATTCTTAGGCCAACTGCTTTACACTCAGAGGCGTGGTCAGTAACCAAGGTTTGGAGTTTGCCAAGGTCATTAGCAACAAGCGCAATGTCATCAGCAAATTTCAAGTTGTTAAGTCTTCTGCCATTGATTCTAATTCCCTTTTCCATCCCACTGACATTGCCATCTCCGAGACAGCTGAAAATAATTTTGGAAAGATGGGACCACCTTGCTTAATACCTCTTTCGATGTGGAACTCAGTGGTTGGTTCTCAAACATTGACAAAGGCTGAGGAGGTGACATAGATATTATGGAGGGCTCTAACATAAGCTGTATCTACGCCATGTATCCTAATACATATACATTTACAAAAAAAAAAAAAGGGATAGAGAAACGAACCACCACTTACCTTAGATAATAGTATCATGGGGTGAACACTTAAATAAGCACAAAACACAGGAAAAACAATGAATATTTCAGGACTTCGTCCTTCGTCAACAGGAGAAAATCAAGGAGGGGAGGTGGTGTAGGAGACCATTTCACAGAATCACTGTTAGTCAGGAACATGTTGGGGGTAAATTCAAACAGAGGACAGGGAGAGGGGGACAGTGAATTGGAGCTAGTACCTGAACAATGCAAAATGTTGCAAAAAGTGCAGAAAAATACATTAAAATGTTCATAACATAAATTTGAGAAAGTAAAAGTAAATAAGTTAACAAAATAAAATTGAAAAAATATAATGATAATAATAATAAAAGAATCTATGTACTTAAACATCACCTCTGGTATGTGGTGGTTCAATGTAGTGTAGACAGTGGGCATGGAGGCAAGTAGAGGATAGATGGAAGGAAAAGTACTGACTGGATATTATCTCAAATTGAGAACTTGTGTCTAGTTTGTATTGGTAGGCAAGTTCCCACCTTCTGAGTTCAAAGGAGCTGCTGTTGTTTGGGAGGACTCTGATAGCACGGACCGTGAAACAAGAATTGAAATTATTAGTGTCATGGGAGATGGCATGGATAGCTACTGGATGTTTTGGATTCTGAGTGAAAACTGTCTGATGGTGGCCATTTATTCTAATGGCTAATGGTTGGTAGTCAAACCTATGTAGGATTTTTTTTTTTTTTTTTTTTGGAAGGAATCGGCCATTGTCTTTTTGAAGGAAGCATCCCGGCATTCACCTGGAGTGAATTGGGGATATCATGGAAAACCCAAATCTGGATGCCCGGACGGGGATTCAAACCCGCTTTCCCGAATGCGAGGCCAGAACGTTAACCATTCACCCACCACACTCGGTCCTATGTAGGAAGCCAGGCAGTGTTTGCAGGTTAGCTGGTATATTATGTGGGAGGTTTCACAGGTGGCTTGTCCTATGATAGGAAAGCTCTCATCAGTGATAGGGTTGGTGAAAGTGATGGAGGCATGGTGAATGTCGCACATCTTACAGCGGGGTCTATTGCATGGGAAGGATCCTTGGAGCTTTCTGATGGGACAAGGAAGACTGTGTTTGTGGACTAGTAGCTGGCTGAGGTTGGGAGGCCTGCTGAAACAAATTCTGGGAGGACCAGGGAGGATTTTTGGAAGAATGGATCTCATTTCTGGGCAGGTTAGTAGGAAATTTTGCATTGTTCAGGTACTAGCTCCAGTTCTCTGTCCCCCTCTCCCTGTGCTCTGTTTGAATTTACCCCCACCATGGTCCTGACTATTGGTCATTCTGTGAAACGGTCTCCTACACCACTTCTCCTCCTTGATTTTCGCCTGTTGACAAAGGGGTAAGTCCTGAAATATTCATTGTTTTTCCTGTGTTTTGTGCTTATTTATGTGTTCACCCAATGATACCATCATTTAAGGTAAGTGGTGGTTCATTTCGCTATCTTTTTTTTTTTTTTTTTGTAAATCCATACACTAATTAGCTCCTATTATTTCCTGGTAAACCTAATATATATACACATATATATAGACAGAGAAAAACATTGAACCAATATCTCATTGCCTGTATTTGCATCATTTATATCCTAATGACTTCCTTTTATTCCAAAATGTTGAACAAAAAAATATATGGACAGTCACAACCACTAGAAGCTGATGAAATCTTCCAAAACCATGATTTTGATTTGCTAAAATCAGAGTGGAAATTTCTTTTTCTCAAGAATTAGTTTAAATGCAAGACTAAATGTATAAAATCTTAAAGGTGAATATTTTGAAGATCAATAAAATGATTTTTACCCAAAAAACTATTTCCTTCCATTGCTTTTGAAACAATGGAATTTGTAAAAATTTTAAAGTGACCATCATACTCTACTTTAGGTTTGGAATTATTGGCTGTATTTTGTTTGATAACACATCAAAATCTAACCAGTATGTTTGCACAAATTATGTTTATCCATACGGACAAACTGATATAAAGTTAAAACAAAAACAAGAAAAACATAGATTTGATTATTGTTCTTTAGTTTATTAACAGTTCACCAAATTCATTTCCTCCAAAATATCTTAAAGGCATATACATAACAATGAAAGGAAAAAAATGCCGCAAGGCAATATTTACATGGAAAGAACAGGTAAAATACACCCAACACTCACCAAAGTTGATGGGAGGAGGGCAGCAGCAACACAAAACAACATACAAACAAAGAAAATACAACATTTTGGGTGTAAATAAATATGAAATATTGTATTTGCTTTGTTTGTGTGTTGTTTTGTGTTGCTGATGCCCTCCTCCCTTAAACTTTAGTGAGTGTTGGGTGTATTTTACCTGTCCTTTCCATGTTAAATGTATATACATTTTCCTAATAAAATTGTTATTACTTTTATATATAACATCACAGATAAACCAAGCAGCCCTCAGAAAATGACTAAAGTCAGTAGCATGTTTACACATTAAGAAATAAAGTTTCAGTAAAATATTAATACTTTATGAATACTGTATATTTATTAAATTTAAAAAGCTGACATTTTCTGTATGTAGTAGTTATGATACAGTTAAATGCAGTATATTACCTGCCATGTATATAAAAGCCATAATGTTCTTGAACAAGAAGAAAAATACTTATGTTAGTCATAGAACAGAGATCCACAAATTCTTGTACAGGATTCTTGATGAATTGATTAATAAAAAATGATGCAACGAGCCACTACAAAGAGAGAAAAAGAAAGACAGAAGAGATAATTATCACGGAACTTGTAAAATTAATCAAAGATTAAAGTAAAGCCCATTTTGCTACCAAGAGTCAATATATATGCATTTCACAAGGAACAAAATAATAAATTTATGCCCACAAATAAACATCAAAAACAAAATATCAGACTTACAATAAAAAATAAACAATTCAGTCAAGAAACATACAGTTAAGAAAATTTAAATTTCCTTAATACTATACCCATAGGTTAAATTGTTAGTGGAGGGAACAGTCAAAAGTAAGAATCATACAGGAAGACAGAGATTAGGATCATGGTGTGAGCTGCTTACCCTAGTGAAAGAATAAATGATCAAGACGAGGCAACTGGGAGAAGCTTAATTCATATTCACAGTACTGAAGTGATCGTAGAATGGTGTAGATAGGTGTGGATTTAAATTTTTCGGTTGTCAACAAGGAAGGAAGCAACACAAGGAAACAGAGGTTTGCATATACTTTAGTGAGAGAAGGAGGTTTTACGCAAGTGGTAGATCAGAATAAAGGGAAAAAAGGGGGGGGGGTAAACATGTTCGATATCTTGCTAATAAGGCCTGATGAAAACTTTGTGGGGTCTCAATTGACTGGAATAATAAGTGATCACAACGTGAAGGATATTAGAAGAATCAATAAATCAGTGGCCAAAACTGAAAAGGGAAACAGGTACACTAATTCCAGAATATAAAAAATATTTCAGGGAAAGGTTCACCAAATGGAATGATGGCACAAGTACAATGGAAGAGACCATGGATATAATATAAAAAGGGTGAGGACATATTTATTGCAGAACAGAAAATAAAGAGAAGTACCTACATAGTACAATAGTGAGTTAAGTAGAGATGTGCAAGATCATAAAAGGTATCTGGAATACAAGATACTCTAAAGTAATGGATCTGAGATATTGTAAGGATCTTGGAATTTTGGCAAATTCTAGTTTTGCTTAGGCGGGACTTAGAAATTTTGTGAAGTACAGTTTTCAACTTTAAGTAATTTCCCTGTAATCTTGCTCACAGTTGCAATTCGTCATAATAATCATTTTAATGTGTAATTATCATATCGGGAAACGTTTAGTTTAAGAGTTATTCCCGTTTGTTCAAGTTTTGAAGCACGCGATCAGAATAGTGAAATTCTAAGATTCGCAGTATCTTTAAATCCAGTAAAGCTACAACCGAACTTTTATCACCAGCTGTAGTCAGCACTATCCCCGATATTTTGGCAATAAAATTAAGTAATTCAGCAAAGTCTAATTAGCGATTTTAATTGAGAGAAAAAAATAATCTTTTTTATTAAAAGAGATATCAATTTAAATTTTACATCAGTAGATAGCCCTAATCAAGACGAGTTCATACATATATGGGTTTTCATCAAAAGTTTTAGTATTTGTCCGGTAATTAAGTTTTTGTAAAATAGATTGTCGCAGATTGTTGTGCACGCGCGTAAAAAGTTCTAGAACACTTAGGGATTTTACCCAAATTTGAATGTATCACTACGCGGAGTCTTAAACAGCTAAAACATTAAAATTAATTACTCTAAATTTCTCAAGAGACTGCCGTCGGACTTCTAGTGGATAAGTCCAGATACTATCAAAGTTTAAACATTTTTAATAGTCGGGATCGTCAAATAAATTTCGTACTCTTTGAGCTACGCGGAGGAAAAAGATGTGATACAGTTGCTGACGTCACTGGTTCTCATGGTTTCGATAAAAGAGCCGGTCTGTGGCTGTCCGTGGTCTGTTCCGGTCTGTCTGTTCCTGCCTGGCGTCGGTTTCGGTCTGTCTTTCGTCGCGCTGGTTGTAACTCGCCATGTTGGATCGTGTCGGGTTATATAGTAATTTTAATGACTGTTAAGAACTTGTAAATTTATTAAAGGGGTTTGGTCGGTTCAAAATTTCTCTCCACAATCTGCAGACTTTGGTAAAGATAGTTCGATATGCCTGCTCAACTGTAAATGCAATTTTGAACTTTTGACTTTGAAAATAAAACTTTGATTTTTCTAACAGTGAACTTGTGTGCTTCAGTTGTTAGCATAAAACCCTTTTCTCTATTTGGGGGTATCAAATATTGTGGCGACCTAGGCATTTAGTTGAGTCATCCTGGCTACATGGTCAAATCAAATCAAAATTATTTAGCAGATGTACTGAGAATTGTGAGCTATCAAGTGTTTAAGTTAAGGCACTTAGGCGATACTATAACCCCAGTATCGGTCTATGTCCTTACAATATCAGATACAAGGTACTTTTGTAAATGGTATTTGAAATACAAGATACAAAATATGTATTTTCAAAATACTTTTTCAAGATAACATACTTTTTTACATAATGCATTTTTATTTTTATTTTTATTTTGAAACATGTTTCTTTGTCTACAATGTACAAGACGTTCCTCAAAATTTTAAATGAGACTTAAGTAAGATAAAACCAGTTCTTCAAACATCTGATCGCTCATTTTTATTGTATATTTCTACTGAGAGTAACACCAAAAGTTATTTACGAATCACTATTATTATTATTATTACTGGCAAGTTGGCAAGTGGTTATTTTACGGTTTCAGAGCTAATTAAATAACACACTGTTATATTCTAGACGGAACAGTTCCTGCTATAGGTGATAGTATGGTAACCTCAACAGTTAAAACTATACATTTAATTCGATACCGTATATAAAAAATTCAATTTGTTAGATACCTTATACCAAAATGTATACTTTAATATTCTTAATAAACTAACTACCAAGCTTTCAGCTACCTGTAAGTCAATAAAACTTGTGATAAGCAAAATATCTTAACAACAATTATGCAAATTTGAAACTTATTTTAATATAAATAATTCTCGCTAACAACAATCCTAACAATTTAATTGACAATTCAAATTTTTGAAAGAAATTTAGACTAAAAATATAGCTAGTTTGATAGTAAATAGGCGTTTCATGGGCATCCTTCACACAAGCTACCAACTAACAAGCAGTCCCTGCCAAGTGAAATCTAATTTGGATATAAACTTATTTAAATAAAATAAAAATTACCATTATTCATTTATTTATTTACATTTCAATACTGTCATCATGATTAAATAATAATTTGACTTTGTAACACCAAACATAATTTTACGTTATAAAAATTGGAGAGGAGTAAAGACAAGGGACAATAGGTAGTGTTTGTTTATGGTTTTCATAGTTCTTCACAATAAAGGCAGACAAAGGTAAGTAGACCATACAATCTTGTCCTTTGCGATAGATTAACAATTTTCACGAATGCATTCTCACTGTTGTTTATGTCTTTTTTATATTGTAAATAAAAGAAAAAAAGTGTGTAAATAGTATTTCCAAAATACAAAGATAATGAATAAAAGTATCTAAATACAAGATACAAAATAAATATTAAGAAAAGTAGTTCAGATACAAAATGAAAGTATGTATTTTGTATCTGTAATTCAAATACTTGTATCTCAAATAAGTCACATCTCTAGAGGTAAGGAGGTTGAAGAAGGTAGTGATAAGAGAACAGTGCAGAATAAGAAACAGCAAGGCAGTAGAGGATACTAAAAACAACTAAACAAGCAATTAATAACAGCAACAAGGAAAGCTAAAGATGGGTATATGAAGGGGAACCACTAAACTATGCATCTAGAAATTTCTATGGCTGTGATAGAAAGGTGAAGGGAAGGGAAGGTATTATGACAACTATAGATAAGAATGGAGAAGAAGTTACTGAGGATTTGAAAACACGAATTCCATCACTCCAGTCAGCCACGACAATGAAAAAAGAGGCAAAGCAAGCAACAATAGGTTGTCAATTTGCTATACAACAATCTAGTTGTGCCAAGTACTAAATAAAATGAGCCCGAATTAATTTTAAAGGATATTCAAACTATCGAATACAGAATAAAAGTCCTGAGAATTAAATAAACGTCCAAAAAAAAAGTGCGAAATTATGAAAAATAAGCTCTGTGATATTACGAAAACTTTTAAAAATATTACAAAATGTTTATAAAACAGATTTATTAAATTGAAATAGTTTAGCAGGCTGAAAATAGTGACAGGTACGTCAAATGTAGTAAAACAACATATTTAAACAAGTAGGCTCATATAAAATTAATCTTATCATACTATGATCTTTTTAAAATGAAGATCGCAAAGAATTATTTTTTTTTCCAACACGGTTTCTCTGTTGGCGTTTATGTCTTTACTTTTAAATAATATTAGCAATTGATCTATTGCCACATTTATTTATATTTTGTCATGGTAGTCAGGATTAGAGATCCTACAAGCATGGTAAGTCCTTATACTTCTCAATAATCTCCAGCACAAAGTCTTATTTAGACGACATTATTATTATTTTTTAAAAAATAATCGTATTAATTGTTACTTAATAATATTTAAAACTGTATTATTTTCAATTCTACGTTCAAAATAATATTTAACTAGTAGCAAAAGAAATATTTCAATAGCAGATTCAAAACAAAAAAGAAATGGTACAATGTTGCATAGTCCACTCAAGGCACTGATGTTGTCTGCTTGGTGGTCGGTGAGTGAATGAGAAGAGTTTGGACCGCGGTTTCACCATACACAAGCCGACTGGAGTGATGGCTTGGTGTCGCTCCAAGTGGGTTTCCCCACACACCATCAGTTGGCTTGATGGCATGATGGACGAAACTGACCAGATATCCAAATAATCCTGTCACTTCACGTCATCCACATCAGTTTCCCCACACACGACGTGATAATGGAGTGACATCACTCCATTTGGACGGATGGAGCGATCGTGTATGGCCACCTTTAGACTGGTTTGATGCAATTCTCCATCCCTTCCTATCCTGTGCTAACCTCTTCATTTCTACATACCCCTTACAACCCATGTCCTCAATTATCTGCTTCATATATTCTAAACTCTGTCTTCCTCCACAGTTCTTACCTTCGACTGTTCCCTCCACTAACTAGTAGAAATAGTAGAAATGGCTTAATGAAAGCATTAGGGACTATCATCCTGGAATAGCAGGCATAAATCAGAGGAGCATCTCCATATAAGTAGGAAACTACAAAATTTGAAATAGATCCTCAGGAAATTATTAACAAAGTAAGAAAGATAAAAAATTGTTAAGAGGCTAGTGTAGATAATATTACTATATATGTGCTAAAGACAGTGGGATACTACAAAATTGTACTTTACTATGAAATATTATTTTGAATGAGAATAGAGTCTTACTGCCTAGCAAAGGAAACAGAGTGATACTAGTACCACTTCATAAAAAAAAAAGGGCTGACAAATAGGGTTGAAAATTACAGGCCGAGTACTTTGACATCAGTGATGGGAAGCATAACATGTAGCTATATCAGAAATGGCTGTGAGGAAAGAAATGGGTTTTCAAACCAACAACATAGCTTTACTCATGTAAATCTCAGATGGTGGGCTACATGCAAGATATTTTAGGTAAATTGTACAGGAGAGGCCAAGTTAATAGTGTAGCATTATATCTTTCTAAGGCATCTGATATAGTTAGCCATAAAATGGTTTTAAATAGGTTGATAGCTATTGGAGTGGATGAAAAAGTGATTTGCTGCATAGAGGAATTATAAAAAGGCAAAAAGCAAAGTTTTAGAGTAGGAAATTAATAATCAAAAGAAGTGGACATGAATGTGGGAGTGCCACAGGGTAGTGTATTGGGACCATTACTATTTATCATCATACTAATAAAAGATTGTTCTGGTGGATTACAGTTAGAAGTTAGGTTGTTTACAGATGAAAAAATAATATAAAATAGTATAAAATAGTATCAAAACAGTAGAAGATGGTGAACAGCTGCAGGGTGACCTGGATAGAATGTCTAACTGGGTAGGACAACATGAAATGAAGATAAATGGTGATAAGGGTCAGCTTATTAGGTACACAATAAAAAACAAAAGGTTGTTTATGAATTGCTTATTGAGGGGTAAATATCTTGACATAACATTTTGTAAGCACCGTAGAATTTTGGCAAATTCTAGTTTCCCTAGTAGTAAAATATTCTATAGATCGATTGTAAAGTTACTTATGCTGGACTTAGAAATTTCGAGAAAAGTAGTTGTCAACTTGAAGGAATTTTCTTGTAATCTTTCCTACAGTGACAATTCACCATAAAAATCATTTTAAAGTGTATTTATCATATCGTGAAACATTTATTTTAAGAGATATTCCCATTTGTTCACATTTTGAAACACGCGATCGGAAAAGTAAAAATCTAAGATACAAAATATCTTTGGATCGCGTAAAGATACAACCGATCTTTTATCACCAGCTATAGTCAGCATTGTTTTCGATATTTTGGTAGTAAAGTTAAATAATTTGGCAAAATTTAATTAGCAGATTTAATTAAGAGAAAAAAATGAACTTTTTAATTAAAAGGAATATTAATTTTTAAATTTATATCAGTAGATAGCCCAAATTAAGACAATTACGAATATATAATGGTTTTGGTGAAAAGTTTAAGCATATGTCTGGTAATTAAGTTTTTGAAAATAGATTGTCGCTGATTGTTGTTGAAGCGCGTAAAAATTCCGCCAAGTTGGTCATGTGATGACTTTAATTTTAAGATTATAGAAACCCTTTGGAAAGTTAAATTAAATTAAAACAGATAGAACATGACAATAGAAAGTCCCTGTAAAATTTCAAGTTAATCTATTTTGTACTTTTGGAGATATTAATTAAAGAAAGATTTGCCAAGGTCATAGGCTCTGAGGAGCCTATAAAAGATCGTGCAGTAAGTTCACATTGTCTCACTCGTACGCCGGAAAGTAATTGCGCAACTCCGTGCATGATTTTCTCAGTGATGTTTAAAGTAGTAACATTGTAATATGTAGTCTTTATGTTTTCGTCTCAGTCTTTAGCTCGGGAGCGTTATGTGAAGTTAATCTCGCAAGTTTGTTTCAGAGTGGGAAGGAGGCGGTTAGCAACCTACACTTACTGTCGGCCATGTTGGTATCGTGGGAATCGGCTGCGATGGTAATGTCCATTAAGAACTTTCAAAATTCAAAAGGGGTTCCGGCGGTAATTTCTCTCCACAACCTACAATTTTCTGGAAACGAGTGTGCGATAGCCTGCTCAACTGTTTAATGCATTATTTTAGTAATTGTGACTTTTGAAATAAACTTAGAATTTTTCTTGAAGTGAACTGTTGTGATTTAGTAGTAAAACCTTTCCTAAGCTTTGGGTTATAAAGCTTTGTGGTGGCCGTTTAGCATTTCAGTTGAGTTTCTAATTAGGCAACATGGTCATCAAAAATTATTAAAGTCAGTCAGAACATTTTCGTCAGAGAACTTTTAATTTTAAGTGAACTGCTAGTTAAGGCACTAAAGCGATACTACCACCCCGGTATCAGCTTTAGCGTCTTACAATTTTATAACAACCTCAACTGGGCAAGAAACATTGGCCAGGTGGTAGCAAACTGGAGATGGTGATGAAAGGATGTACCAGAGAGGTGATAGAATTGGATTACAAAACTTCAGTCAGACCTTTGCTTGCATATGGTGGTATAGTTTGGGAACCACAATTTGGTTATCTCATACAGGAGCTGGAGGTCATTCAAGATTTGTTTGTGCAGGACCCAATCAGTAACTGATATAACAAAGGAGCTGGATTGAGAGTCTTTGGAAGACAGGAGGGGGGTGAAGAGAGTGTTGGGAGTGTTCAGGGTATATGTTGATGTTAGATCTTGGAGAGAGATTGGTCAAAGAATTAGGAGTAGTGTATGGCACTTGATTCCATGCATAAGGGAGCATCCATAAAATACGTGGCTCTATCTAGGGGGGGCGAGGTTGACTACGTGGGGGGGGGGGGCAGGGGGGATGGGTTCTGAGCCAAGCCAGGTAGCTTTTCATTCATATTATTTGTCACAGTTAAAATGAGGTACAAACACATAACAGAATGTAAATATTTATTTCCGCTATTTAATTATCTCCATATGTAATTTACAATAGTCTGACAAGAGAAAACAGTACAAAATGTCCTCTAGAATCAAAGGGAAAAAAAGCTACGTGCTATGTGGAGAGGGGGGAAGCAAATCCACAGCGAGCTATGTAGGGGGAAGGGGGGTTCAAAGGAGGCCAAACTGGAGCTACGTGATTTATGGACACTCCCTAAGGGAGTGGGAAAATTTCCTTTTGTGGACAAGGGAGTCAAGGATTGAAATAAATTATCCAGGTAAACAATGAATAAATCACCAAAATTGCTGAAGGAATTTAAGATTAAAACTAGTAAACAGCAAAAGTAGATTGGTGGGAGAATTTAACACTCAAAGTACATAAGATAATAATAATAATAATAAATGAGAAAGGGGTAATTATATTACTATGGAAGTGGGCACCAGAGCATCTGCTCCATCACAATTCATTTCAATAAATTAAATATATAAAGCAGACAGCTGAGCACAAAGGTTGTAAGGGTTACGTTGAGATAAAGAGGTTAGCACAAGATAGGATCATCTGTGGAGCTGAGACATATGGAAAGGGGATCAAATGAGCACCCACTAAGGCCTGCCACATGAAATTTTTTTAACCACACAAATTACCTATAAACATGATTAAGATTTATATTGAATTATTGTAAACTGTTTCCAAGATTATTTGTTCACTGTGGCCTTCCTGTGTTCATCTGTGGTGAGTGACATGTCACTTTCCCTATCATTCTTTATTTTCAATGTCTAACGGTATTTCATTGGCAGTATTATTGTAAATTTATTCATATTTATTCTTATACATAACCATTATAATAAATTGAACAGTGCAAAAAAGTAGTTACTTTTACAGAAAGAAATACCTGAAATAAATACACAGTCATATACACGGCCACTCCTATGGAAAATCTGAACATAATGCACGGTGGACTACCAGTCATGGATTCTGAAGCATCTGAGCGTACTTCAGGATTTGCCAATGCCCAATTCTCAAGGCCAATTACCTAAAAAATGTGAAACAACAGCTAGACATAATATTATTTCTTCCCAAAAACTGCATCTGATAGCTTAAATTTATAAACAGAAGAATTAGGTTACATACATTCCATAAGAGTAGAAGAAGAAAAAAAGCAGTAGAAAAGAAAATGCATAATCTAATTGCTGACATTGAAACCACAATCCATAAATCTTTCACAACGTCCCCCACAACGTAGTGACATTATAACAACAAAGAACAAAGTTTTTCAGTTCATGATAAATTGAAGGAAGTTCACTACTGACTGATGAAAGTTTAAGTTGAAGTCACTTCCTGATGAAAATTTTAGAAGTCCCAGCACTAATCAGCTTACCAAATTCTATTACTTGCATGGCGATAATTTTCTAAGTTTTTTTGAGACATGACTGACACCCGCGCCAAAAGACAGATGTTAACTGGCCTTGAGAAAAAGATGGCCAATCCCTTTTATAAACAAAAAATAGTGTGAGAAAAAATTTTCCAGCCTGCCAAGTTGCTCCTACCTATCTGAAATTTTAATATGATAAGGCCCTGATTTTTATGTATCTTTTAATCTGTGACAACTTTTTCTAAAATCGCACAGTTTTCTTGTTATTTCAGCAAGAAGTCCTATTTCTGATATCCACTAATAACTTTTAAGATATTTATACTCCTAAGATTTTTGGATCATTGTATTAATTAAAGTTTTTCCCATCACCTGGTGTATGTTACTTTGCTAAACTCATCTTACTCTGACTTGGAGACCATCAGACCTGTTCAGAATGGATTTCGATCCCCCAAGTATATGTTGAAGGGTAATTATTCCATATGTCTGTCTTACAATTATTTATTCAAAATGAGTCCTAGATATCGAGAAATTAACGTGGAAACGTATGTAAATATCTTTTAAATACTATAATTTTAGTACGTTGTTTAAAAGCTTCAGCGTGGTGAATGCGGTAAGGTGCTAACTTCCCATTTTGCGAACCCGGGTTCAAATCCCGATACTGCCAAATATTTTTATTTCTTTTTTCATATGCAGTAATCATTGAGCATTGATTTTATTTCATTTAAAATTCATTTTCAAATTTTTATTATGCAAAATAACTATTAAAACAAAATATACAGTCCCAACTTTTTTTTTTAGAAAATTATTATTTCATTGTTTATTTTTTATGTTTTTTTTTTTTTTAATGAAACAGATATATTTCATGTTCATCATTTCTATACTTGTGTCTCTACAATTAATATCGTAAACTAAATATATTACAGCCATAAGGTCGGGGTTATACTTACTTCCGTTCAGTGGTGGTAGCATGTAAAATTTTGAAACTAACATAATGTCTGTTATTTCGCATGATAAAAATTCGTAAATGAAATAAAATCAATGCTCAATGATTACTGCATATAAAAAAAGAAATAAAAATATTTGGCAATATGGTGATTTGAACCCAGGTTCGCAAAATGGGAAATTAGCACCTTACCGCATACACCAAACTGAAGCTTTTAAATAATGTACTAAAATTATAGTATTTAAAAGATATTCACATATGTTTCTGCGTTCATTTCTCAATTCCTAGGGCTCATTTTGAAGAAATAATTGTAACACAGACATATGGAATAATTACCCTTCAACATATACTCGGGGGATCAAAATCTGTTCTGAACAGGTCTGATGGTTCCCAAGTGAGTATAATTTATCATTAAAAGAAATTGTGCCATAACTTTATCATTGTGTGACATCAAGCTAAGCTTTATAAGTTGAATATCTTGCTAACTCCTTTTTATTTTTATTTGAAATTTACACATTTTTTAAAGAAAATTTGCTCTTTTTTTTTTTTAATAGCACATTTATTTTTCAACAATTCTTCTATTAAATTTTAAGTTCTATCCTTGATATCATCATTTAGACAAGGGAATTTAAAACAAGGTCAGATATTCAGAATGCTAAAATCTTACTTTTTTCCATAAATTTTGAACTTTCCACTAAATTGTTTCTGGAAATTACCGCAGAACACAACAATAACAGATATGATAAAAGAGCTGGAAAGGAATTCATTGAAAGACAGGAGGAGGATGAAGAGGGTCATGGTAGTGCAAGATGTATATTGGTGATGAGGTATGGAACGATATTGGTGTAAGAATGAAAAGTTATGCATGGAAGGGAAAAGATAACCATGAACACAAGCTGGAACTTGATTTCAGGCACAAGGGAATAGGAAGATATTCTTTTTTGTAGGAAAGGGTATCAGGGATTGAAATAAGTTACCAAGAGAAATGATAAATAATTTACCAAAAACAATGAAAGAATTTAAAGTTAAAATCTGTAGAGGGCAAATGCAGGTGGGTTCAAGAAAGGGGGAAGATGGGAGTATAGGGAAATTGTCACTGGAGTGTGAGCTCCATTGCAATTTAGCTAAATATTATTATTATCCTCACTCTCTAAATTTTTCTTTTCTGCCCTTCTACCTATTTTATCACAGATTTTGATTTTCTTAATATTACTTAAAAATCGTACTGTGACATAACAGAAATATTTTTTAAGAAAGAAAATCGAACATAATATTTAGCTCCTTGAGCAAGGATGAAAATTAATAATATATACTCTTATAGAAAAGCAAGACGACATAGGTTGCTATGTAAATATAGACTCAAGAGCGTAGAAGTGTAGATCGGGTGCTTGTGGTTATCATTGCCTAAAAGAATCTGCATCTTTGGAGATTAACCAATTTCAATGTAATCCCTAGTGGATATACAATAAACAAAAACTGTTTGGATCAAAAGAACTGAATTATTTATAATTATAACTACTTCACAAATCATCCATAATGTCACAGTAATTAGAATTTACTCATCTACTCCAATTTTAGTTAGGAAGCGTATACCTATGCTGAAAACTTGTTACTATGGTTAAATTTGGATTATCTCTTTTCATTAACTTATAATTTTTTATTTAACACTTTTTCGTTTCTTAGCGCCATCCAACTGCATGGCGAATCACACTTTAAAAATTGAAATATCCCTATTGATAAAATTTTTAGACCATATAAATTATACCTCAAAATTATCATAATTTTATGCTCTATTAGTGAACATGAAGGGAACAAAAGGGACTTAAAATTTCGAATTCTTCAATTTTATGTTTCTTTATGATAATGGTCCAAATTTGAGTTGAAAAGTGATTTATTATTAAGGATTTGCTTATAAACATTATATACTGTATAGATGGTATGGAAAAGAGCCCCTACTGCATGGTTTTTGTGAGATTATGGATATATGACAAACAGTTAACTGGAACTAGGTAACTAACTTACCTTCAGAAAAAAAAGTGTTATCATGAGCTGGAATAGCAGACTGGACTTTCTTTGGGACTGTATCTCATTCCATTCATTAGCAATGAAGAATGTTCTCCACACACTAACAGGTTGATCTGAGCTACCAGATAAACTGGAAACAGTTTTGATGCTTGGATGCAGTACTGAACTTTTGGCCCTTGGCTGTTCCCAGTCAATAAGAAATATATCAACTGATATTTGTTTACCTATTAAGTGAGCTATCTCAATCAGCTGCAAAATAGGCAACAAATACAAATTAATAACAAAATTGATGTATCAGTCAATAAAAGAAAAACATTTGCTTTAAATGTAACAGATGCAATGAAATAAACTATGATTATGAAGATTCATATTTCAGGAAAGAAAAACATAGAATCACACACATATTAAAACAACAATAAAGAAAAAGAGGTGCTTTCATCACTGTACAAAAAACAACCGATTATAGATTCAAAACTGTAGTGAAATTAGCCTCTAAAATTTTGAAACCCAGTTTTTAGCTTGTAACAGAAACACCCTACTTAACACTGGTAACTAAAACAGATTTACTTTAAGTATCAATCCTGGCGTAACAGCCATTATAATTACAGCTTTTAGGAAGTTTCACACAGTTGTCTCGGCTAGTGTTGAGGATTCCTCTTTTGCTGCTCCAAAAACTACATGCTACAGAAACAGAATAGTAAGAAACAAATTCTCCCAAAGCTTAATATATACATACAGAGAGTCATTTCCAGTCTGTCTTAGATTGTTGTTAGTGAAACTGGTAGAAAGAACATTAAAACTTCTTGGACAGATGTATGGATATTTTTTTTCACAGTGATTTAATAATTATATTACATGTAAATTATAACATTTTTAAATCTTCAAATATAATTGCTTGTTACAAGACAGGTAAAAGGGGGGGGGAATAGTAGTAGAAGCAACAATCTTTTAACAGACTTTAGTAAACACCTTACAGGTTTTATTCAATAGTAATATTTAACACTGAATCTACTGCATTACTGTAACTCCAAAAATCATTCAGCTGTTTTTTTTTTCTGGTTCCTCAGTAACTCTCCACTCAGTTCTCTTAACAGACTCATAATTCACAGTAAAAACATTGTTTTTAATGGACCAGATGTCTCACTCCATGGAGGTCAAGCACTGAATCTCTGCATCTGCAAAGATGGCCTCCCTTACACCCCTAGCTGAAACACATGGCAAAGGGGTCCAATGTGATCCTACTGACAACCACCATGTGTGAGAACCAAGCCAACAAAGCAAGGGCAGTGCAGGTGGTAGTGAGTAGGCCAGAAAAATCTGTGTATAATAAATAACAATAAGAAAAGGAGTCAGATGTGCTAGAGAAAATACAGACTATTAAAAGGAAAGAAAGGTGTTTATATAATTATTTAGCATATCTAACATGCAGTACTGAATCTTAATACAATTCAGACAGATATAAAAGGAAAGTATGCATAACAGGTACACATGAAATAAAACAGAGGGAAAAACTGCAAATACCAATTAAGATGAACGATACACATTCTAAATTGCATATCATTTTGAGTAAACAGAAAGAGAAAGAAATCAATATCCCCATAACTGTGAGACCTAGGCCTTAAAGCTATAACAAATAAAAAAACATATGAAATTATGGTGGTAATAATAGAAAGGAAAATACTTTAAGGCATTTCAAACAAGGATAGGAGAGTAAAACTATAACTTACCAAACAAGAGGCTATGGTGCAAAAAATACTTGAATGAAATGAAATCTTCACAGGTTTGCTGCCGGATAGCGTTTGTGAACGACGAGCTTTCGGCGACCAACTCCGTCGCCATCTTCGGGTCTGATGTTAGCGCTGCGGCGACCAGAGCTGCAGTGGCAAGCCTGGCCCCGCAGTGGCCTTATATAGGCTAGCTAGCCTATATAAGGCCACTGCGGGGCCAGGCTTGCCACTGCAGCTCTGGTCGCCGCAGCGCTAACATCAGACCCGAAGATGGCGACGGAGTTGGTCGCCGAAAGCTCGTCGTTCACAAACGCTATCCAGCAGCAAACCTGTGAAGATTTCATTGCATCGACACGCCGGGAAAGTCTTCGTTCGTACTTGAATGAAACTAATAACAAATATTTGTGGTGCCTATTTAACCACATGTAAGAGAAACTGAAACATGCAGGGAACACACCACAAGTTTCTAACAAAAAAAAGGCTAAAAAAAATATTGTGTTTGTTTCCTATCTCTTACTTTCCTAAGTGTTCAGCTTTCCTGCATTTAAAAACATAGAAGTTATTTTTATTCTTGATTTCTTAATGTATCCTTAATTAACTGATGAATAGCAACCTATTCAACCTTGATATCAAACAACAAATCATTTTTTAACATTTTATGTTTGGTTGTTCTTCATCACCTATTACCACATTATTATTTGCCAAAATTTGAGCAAAGTGAGAAATAAGATACTTAGAGTAAAATTTTATGATAAATAGCTAATTATATCTTCATGCATTATTGTAAAACAAAAAGTGAGAAATGTTTGTACCTTAAGCACAAATGCACTTATTAAGTAGTTTCTAACAATCTCTTCATGTGTTCCATTTGGTGCCAAAATCTGAATGACACTTTGAGCTTTATAAAAAATGAATGTGTACAGGCTTGCAAAAGTTATGGCAATAAAAAACACATTTGCTAGATTTCCACAGGCAAAGAGGGCAAGCTGCACAAGGGAAAGAAGATCAATAGTCACCCGGCCTGATCTACGGGAGAAACTCCATGTTTCAATAAATGACCAAGCCACTGCAAAAGCCGATAATACACCAATGGAGACCTGTGAATAAGAAATTGACAGAGCATTTTATTCACAAGGGGAAAACAAGTATCAATCCCAGAATCCCATAATATTATATACAAGTAATTATATTTAATTAAATTAGTTATATACAATTATAAAAGGAAAGCCGACATTTTGCGTAGCACAAAGTAAACTACAGCTTACTAAAAGCAATCAATATACACCTAATAGGAACAAAACTTTCATTTAAGCTCTCAATCACACAAAAAGTTAAACTTTTCACATCTTTCATTTCCTGATGTAGGTTACAATATACTATCGGGGAGGCAGGTTTGAAAACAAGTGCTGAAAGGAGGGTGGATACAGCAATGATGCCAGGTCCCAATATATGCTGATATGCCAGCCCTGTCTGTTTATCTGGAGGGATTTATGATTATAGTGGTGTTGTGGCTTACTGATATCTAGAAGTCATTGGAGTGAATCCCCATCTCAGATGAATTTTTATGGACCTGTAACTGATGTTCAACTCTGGGAAGACTTCGCTTCATTCATGTGGTGTATGTAAGGATGCTCCATGTTTTGGATTCTATATTCAACTGTATCTTTCTTTTACCAAGCAGAATTATCAGTTTTGGTTAAGCTGCAACATAGACAGGATGTGTCATTCCATATATTAGCTTTTGCTAGTGGTAACTTAGTGCCCAGGAATTGTTGCCTGGCTTTGAAATTCACTAAGTTATTCAGCAGGGGTATTATGGAAATAAATTTTTGTCATTAGAAATAGTCACTTTGTTTTAACCATATACATTTTTCACAACAGTTCTCAAACAGTGATCAAATTGAACAACTACCCAGCAATAAGAGTACAAAGTCGACTTCCAGGAAGAAAAAAAACACTTGTTGACAAACAAATGATAAACTTAATCTATACTATTATAAAAATGGCATCACACAAAAGTTACTACAGCAATATGGAAAATGTGTTTTCAAATTTTGAGAGCTTATGGTCCCGATTAAAATCTTCAAAAATAGCTTTAGCTTATATGTACTGAGGAATGGAGCAAGAAATTATAATCATTTTGATATGATGGAAATATGCATCAAGTCAGTCTGTATTTGAGATTAGCACTCCTTTCAAGAAACACTGACAAAATATAAGACTAATACTCTTCATATTGTGTTTATATTTTATTTTATGTGTTTGGTTCTTTATTTATTCGGTTTCCGAAATACAGTAAAAACTAAATAAGCAAAATACATGAATCAGATATAATAAGCATAAGTAATTTTTAATTTACTGTAAGCACAATTTTTGTTAACACTGACATGTCATTGTAGCAGGTTGGCTACCATGCAAAATCTGTTTGATTATTAACATCATTGACAGTTGAACAATTTATCTCTGGTAAGCATGTCTGTTATCATTGCTCAATGTTTTAAATTTTAAAAAAAGGTTAATGTGCTGATACATTCCCCTATATGTCATATCGATGAAGAATTTACTTTCTTCTGGAAGAAAGATGCCTGAGAAAGAGGTACAATTAACATCAAGGCATAAAAATGTATTTCTTGCATACTAACTTGTGTTTAACTGCCCATAATTCAAACAACTTTACTTGGAAAGTATATATTTGGAAGCTTGTCAGGGACTAGTCGAATACTGGGGGATGGTATCGACTATGATCACCTGAACCAGATGTTGTCCAAAATATTCTGAGTCCAAAAGAAAGTTCTGTAACCGTGTTAAAACCTTTTATGCTAACTGATAAATAAGACCACAGTCGCCACTTGTAGTTTTAAACCCACCACAAGAAGGGTAGTAAAGTATAAAATGAAAATCAAGAGTCAAAAATCACTAAGTTATATTTTCCAAAATTCTTCAAACAAATATTGTCATTGTACAGTTAGCAAAGCAATCGGATATTATCGTCACCAAAGATTACAAGTTGAGATCAAGAGCATTAAACCGCTTCTCCCCCAGTTGAAACAAAACAAAAGTTCGAAATTCACATGTCCATCCAAATTTTCAAAATGTCCGCCACTACGCGTCCTTTCCTCAGACATGCGCACTACTAGCCGCCATGATGTTCCATCTTGCCCTGACCACTCCGCGCGAAACCCGAACGTGCGTTCACATGCACTTCAACATCTAGACTGATCTATCGGCCGCTCGGTGTCTTCTTCCCGCTTTCTTATATAGGATTTGCTCATGTGATGACGTATTTCTACAGTGTACCTCCGCGCTCTTAAACATACCCTACTGTTTGATCTAATAACTTTCTTAATACTAGGTTAATCTCAGCAAGGAAATGGTAAAAAGTGATGTGTGTTACTAGATGAAGTGTTTAGTGTCTGAATATTATGTTAATTTTGTCTCTCCAAAAACTTGTCGATATGGTTGATTTTCCCAAGTCTTACGGCTTTAGTCGAAGTTTTGTTATTTTTAAAATTGGTTGTTCTTATTAACGCGAAAGTAAGCTTAAAATATTATTCTCGATTTTAGGTTCTTCCGAAATATCTACTTTGTTTAAGTCAGTTAAGTTATGGTAAAACCGTTAATTCCTAACCACGGTTGTGGCTACTATTTAGTTTTCATGGAATAACTCTGAAGTTTTATGGATTATCGAGCCGGAAAAATTATCAAGGTGTAGCCTGAATTTAACTGCTTATTTTGAAGTTTATCTTATCTCTGTAGCTATTACCTCTGAGACACAATAAATTATTTAGTGATCTACACGTGTGTTTTATGCCGAGTGAATTTACGAAACCTATAACATCGGTTCTATGGCTTTAAATGACTTGAAATTAATATGTAGGAAGCTAAAAGAATGGATTGTCCCGGCAAACTATTTTATAACCCGGAATTCAAGTAGGCTTTTGAATAATAAAATGCTCAAGTTGGGTGTTCAATTTTTACGTGTTCATATTATGTTTAAAAATACTCAGAAGGTTGGAAATTATCTGATTTAATTGAATTTAATTCTCTCTATGGCTATTTTAATTTATTAGCTACTTTATATCGCGTGGCAATGTTTAAAATCAGTGTAGAAGCATTTTATGTGTGCAGTGTCTGTAACAAATTATTTCCTGATCGGATTAACATTCAACAGGTTAGTGAAATGTCTTAAAATGTGTTTAGAAAATTAATTATGTGTGTTAGCTGGTATTTACATGTCCTTAGCGCTCTTGAAATGGCTTTAAAGTGCTGGAATTAATTCCGAAAAGTTGGACAAATTGATCGATTTACCGGCGTCTATTTACTCACTGATATTTCATATTCTACCGACTGAAACTATTTAAAACCTATTAAAATTGAAAGATTATTTTATTTACTGCTTGTTTTTCTACTTTTAAAATCCTGAAACTACTTAAAAGACCAAAATTATGTATGTGAACTGTTTAAGCAAAATGAGTATTAAAAATCCAATATAATTACTTCTTGTGGTTATTAGATGCTTTAAAACTATCAGAAACCTGTTAATTTATCTACTAGGCTGTCTCAGGGATTATTATTGCTGTTTTTGGAGCTTTAAGATGGTCAAGTTTCATTACAATGAATTATTTTCATTTCTGCTTCAGACTGTTATTTTATCATCCAGTTTATTTCTTTAAAAATCCTACTAAACTATATTTATTTCTGAAGTTATGGTTATAGTGAGTCTAGGCCTGTGTAATATAGGTTCTTTATTGTCTTTACTGTACTGAAATCTCTTCAGGAATACTAAAACTGGAATATGCCAAAATTTATGAGTTAGATTTTTCCTTTACTGAAATTACTTATTTATCTCTGAAATAATGTGTATTTATGCATTCTATTTGCAATTATTTAACATTTACTTCGTTTAAATCTGCTCAAAACATCTCGCCAACCAACGTTAGTATCTGTTATTAAAAATTTACTCCTATGTGAAATAACCTATTTCCTGCTGAACTATCATGTCTTTATGGCAATTTATAGTTTATTTATGCTGTGTATGTGTTATTTATTCACTTTATTATACCCGAAGTGCTGTTAACTTGATTTTACGTGTGGTATCGTGTACTCCAACTAACCTTAAACTTGACCGGATTCTAACGAAATATGAAAAATAGAACGAGGGATACCTTACATGCCCCCTGAAGATTGAAGTCATTTTTGGAACAAAAACTGGCTGAACATCTTAGAAGAAAAAAAAAACCAAGAAAAAGTAAAAAAAATCCCCAAAAAATTACTGAAAAACTCCCAAAAATTTGGAAAAATCCCAAACCTAAACTTAACCCTAAACTTAAGCGGTTGCTCTGTTCTCCATTCATACCAAAATTATTACAAAAGTACTAAAACTTTACTCACTCACACCTTGAAATTATTACCAGTATCAAACATTGAAAAAGCTTATTCACATTGTATTATTATAAAAATCTCAAAACTATCAAACTTTCACATATCTCAAAACCAAAAATTCCACGTATGGAATAAAAATTAAGTTCAAAACATGAAACCAAATTACTCAATATCACGTTAACCTTTAAAGAACCAAATATACAAGAAAAATAGTACACCTTATATCTACACATACATAAAATTACAAAAAGATAGTATGCTTTACAAAACTAATGTTGTACAAAATTGTGTATACAAAAATTATATGTGTTTTTCACAGAAAATTATTAGGCTTTGCCTCTCTCTGTCCTTCGTTACATGAACGTCTCTCTTATCACTACTTTCACTCACACACTTACTAAACATGGATTAATACCCAAGTCCTTTATACTTTGTTAAAACCAATGGGTTAAATGCCCAAGTCCTTTCACGGTCGCAGATCGTAGTGCTAAAGCTTTATATAAACCAAAAGGTCCCTAAAACTGCCGAGAAGTATTCGTGTCCCGGGTTCCTGTCACAGCAGTGGCCCCTAGGACCTCGGTCAGTCAGTCTGCGAACAATTCAAAACAAAACAAACACCGTGTGTGAGCACTATCATATCTTGACGCTTAACCTAAACATACAAAAAGGGAACTTACGAACTAAACAAAAATAGTAGTAAATGACTACATAGACTTAGAAAATTATGCTTATTGCCGACATCCGAAGATGGGCAGGTTCTAAGAAGAACAATGGTTATAAGAAGTACCTATAAAACAAAAAAAAATTACAATATTGAAAAGAAAACATCAGTCCCAGGACTGGCTTTACAAAAATGGGACTATACTTAATACTAGAGAAAAATATTGAAACAAGAATCAGGGTAGTATGAAAACTAAACAATAGAAATATCTTGAAACTTGGTTGTTAGAGTTAATAGAATATATCCACCAATAGGAACTTAGAACTAGTGGAAACGCAGTTTCCTTCCAGCAGTACACTGCTGCGACAAACTCGGGATAGGTAGCAACAAAGTTGCGGGGAACCAGTACACTGGTTCATAGTAACAAGTATAGGGAAAAATGTTCTACATATGGGGAAATATAAAATCGCTACATGCGATATAAATGGGTAACACTGTAAACCCATGTAGGTGTATATCAAGGGACGTAATCTATTGGCGTAGTGTAATGTAGTATGTGGAGTATATATTGTTACTTCCTACAAACTTCAGGGAAGGGGTCACAAAATTCAGAACCATATAGAGGTGTGGGGGGTATATGTAGATATATAATAAATGGTGGGTATCACTGTTGTGAAAAGTGTGGGGTATATGTATGCCTCCTATCTTCCTAAACTTCAAATAATCCTCTCAGCGCAAGGAACAATCATCTCGCCTTCTCCAAGTCTTCTCAATGTTACATCTTATATAAAACGCAAAGGTAAATTACTCAAACAAGTTCTCCGATCCATCTTCCACAATGAAAAACAAAACTAACATCCACCTCGAAATCTCATCTTAGAAAGTACATTATCTGTAAACAACTCAGTTGTGTCAGCGCAAATCTCCTTGGAGTATGTTGATGTACTATGTGTTCTATGCTTTCCTTAATCCTAATAGTGTGAACGAACAACGACAGTGGCGCCTATAGGGGAACATAATGCTTACATACTATCACGGGTGTCATGCTGGTCTGTACAGTCATACACTTAGTTTACTGAATGGGGAAATGTGTCATGCCCATATATGAAATGTAACAGGATGTCATTTAACAGGAAATTCCTAGAGCACTGCTAAGCCTGCGGAACTGAATCAACACAGGAACAGAGTCCTGACTATCCTACTGCACCTCCTTCACGTTCATGTACACAAAAATGAGGTCGCTCTGCGTGTTCCTATTTAATGTAATAAATATAAGTGAGGTCATCTCCTCTGTGGGCCGATGCCTAAAATGCCGTAGCACATAATAATGTGGGGTAATAGCAATGGTAATGGGTAGGAATGCCAATAATAATAATAATAATGGATCGCAGGCAAGTCCTAGCTTCATGTCCTGGTCCTGGGGTAATATAGTGGGCAAATGTAGCATTCCCCCCTTTATGGTACTTCTTCTCTTCCAGCCTCCCCCCTCTTTTTTGTAAACATAGAAACACTAGTATAATCTCCATCCCTTATTCAACAAGCACATCTACTTCTTTATTATCACAAACAACTTCCCCTCCTTGACAATCTCTCTCAGTATCTCCAAGCTTCATCTCCAATGTATCAAACATCCCATCAAACCCAGCCTGGTAAACAACTTCCCTAGGTAGCTGGTCACAAAATAACATATGGATGTAAACACCAGAAAAAACAAAGTTGAGCAAAACTTCAAGCTCCCATATAACCTTAAAAATTACTCTCAGCTTCACAAAGAAGTCAGCAAAACATACATTAAACATGACAAAAGTGAAAAAGTAAACAAAATCTCTGGCAAACTCGACTGTCTTATTACTATGAAAAGGGTTACCTATTAGTACAAAACCTGAAAAAATGTCACCTGACATATACACCATAGCATGTCTGAAAACTTGTGTGGGTCCCAGTATATCAAGGGCAAATATTTTAAGTTTGAGGACATTCCTCCTTTCATCAAATAGTGAACTCTCATTAGGTGGGAAAGGGTTGAAGTTACTTTTCATTTTAGCTTCCCTCCCAAAACAAACTGCTTTCAAAATAACTTGTTTCCTCCCAACCTTCCTGTGTTGAGAGCTCACAGAAGTGGAGTGTGAACACATGTGAATTACAGCTGTAGTTTGAGAATAATGCATCAAATGATCAGCATTGTGGTGACTGGGTGGCTTGCCCGTGGAAAATCTGGCATCCCAGCAGTGTATATCTTCCTTAAGATGTAAAGAAATCAAAATGTCAGTCTGTTGCTGACTTGAATACTTTTGAAAAAGAATAGTGGCCATCATATGTTCTTGAATGTGCCAAATCTGTGCTGGTTGTTGGGAAAACAATGGCCAAATACTGGGAAAAGGGGTAGGGAACATCCGGTTGTGGATTTCTAGTTTCAATTTGTCCACAAATGTGGGTTTCCTTAAACTGAGTTTCTTACAAATAGTATTGGTTGGGGGATGTGAACAAAAAGTATGCACAGTAGAATCTACTGATTGCATAACAGGACTCAGCTGTTCTGGAGGGTCAGGCACTGAGTCAGGACAAATGTCCATCAGTGGGGTTACAAGGGGTATTATGTTTCTCTCAGCTGGGGGCTGGGGTGGGGTGGGTATTACAAGCTCTGCTGCTGTAGCTGCCAGCTGTTCAATAGGTGAAACAAGCTGTGCCCCTGTAGTTGGAGGCTGCGAGGGGATGGCAAAAAGGTCAGCTATAACCATCAGCTGTGGTGGCAAAATTTGCATATCCTCCTGAATAGGTGAATGCTCTGGTTCAATTTGACATTGTTTACATGTCTGGGGTTCCTGTTGTGAGGTATGCCAAGTATAGGATTCGTGGTACTGGATTTCCATATTAATGGCAACAGAATGAGTTTGAAAGTGGTTTACAATAGCATCTTTTGTAACATCAGTTTGGTGTTGGACCTGCTGAACCACTAAGGCCATTGAAGCATTGTTTTGAACAAACGTATGATTTAGTTGTTTCAATTCCTCGGTATAGTGGGTAAATTGTGTACTAAGTTGGTGGGTGGTGTCTCTGATATCCGCAAGAACTTTAGATTGTTTATCCAACTTTTGGGCAATGTTTTCATTTTGTTGTGCAAATTTTTGGTCAAACTTGGTGCTTAAGTCCTGGGTGGCTTGGGCCTGTTGGTCTAATTTGTGGTCAAACTTGTTACTTAAGTCCTGGGTGGCTTGAGACTGTTGGTCTAGTTTTACGTCAAACTTTTCACTATGTTGTTCAAATTTTTGATCAAACTTGGTGCTTAAGGCCTGTATGGCTTGAGACTGGGCCTGTATGGCTTGAGACTGGGCCTGTGTGGCTTGAGACTGTTTATCTAATTTTTGGTCAATCTTATTACTGAAAGAATGAAAGGCCATAAGAATAGTTTGTAAATCCATGTTAGGAGTTGTTACCACTTGTGACTGTGTATTCACCACAGGAGGAGAAACTGTTTGTACATTCCCCCCATGTGACTCCATAATGCAAATAAAAATTGAGAAATATTAAAAGGGAATATGAAGTAAAAATGAATTGGAGGAATTCTTAACAATTAACAATTATAAAAGTAGCCAAGGCTATAGGTCACCATGGAGTAAGAAACAGCTGTTCACAAAATATTTCGAAAATGTTGGCATAAGATACACAAAAAATCCCAAATTCCCCCAAAATGCACACACAAAATAATATAAAAATAATGTAGAAATAAGCACACGCAAACCTGAAAAAGAAATTACAAAATGAGAGAAAAAAATTCAGTCTGAACGTAAACAACACAGCGATGCTACACGGTGTATACACATCAGCTGACACTGGGTTAATAATCGTTGACTTGGCAAAGTTGCATCTCTGTGGCATGAACCTCTTTGACTCACAGCTGACCGGCAATAACAAACACGGAAAATAATGTTTTCCCCAATACACAAATGTGAAAAAAAATGCACCAATGTTTCGTCGAATGGAGGGAAAAAAATACAAAAATTGACTCGGTAAAATTAGGTTTGTGATAAGAAATCACTAGTTTGCTGCCGTAACAGCTAAAAAATAGAAAAATGTCCGCTACTGTGATTATAGCGTGGTAGACATCCGCAGATGTTTAGTTCAACTATGGTTGGAAGAAACTTGAAATGCAGCAGCGAAAGCGCCCAGAAGAAACTGCTGCATAGACAGTATAACGTCCTCAGGCAGACTGACTTGCACCAAAGCCAGGTTGAGGAGGCCCAAAACGATGGTTACTAATGTTGAATGTACTTATCTTAGTTACAGCCGGTTGGCTGGATGTCGATAGCAGGTGTTGCTGTCGAAGGTGCTGTGTCGTGGTGCTTGCATACACAGCTAACCACCCGGACGAAGTCGTCAGCGCTACAAAGGCGAAGGGTGGGTGGCGTCGCGTCTCTGTAGTACCAGCTGTAGTGGTGCGGCGACTCCTCGGGCAAAGGTAGTCCCTCACTCGCTGCTGTTGTAACCTCTCGATGGTCTGCGGCGGCGGTCGGCGGTCAGGAACGTCGGCGAAAATAATCCCAAAAGTGGCACAAGTTGTAGAACTGCACTGTCCGGTTTGCTCAGGATCACTGCTCGGTTTGAGCACGCGTCACTACGATCCCATGTCAGGGACTAGTCGAATACTGGGGGATTAGGTATCGACTATGATCACCTGAACCAGTATGTTGCCAAAATATTCTGAGTCCAAAAGAAAGTTCTGTAACCGTGTTAAAACCTTTTATGCTAACTGATAAATAAGACCACAGTCGCCACTTGTAGTTTTAAACCCACCACAAGAAGGGTAGTAAAGTATAAAATGAAAATCAAGAGTCAAAATCACTAAGTTATATTTTCCAAAATTCTTCAAACAAATATTGTCATTGTACAGTTAGCAAAGCCAATCGGATATTATCGTCACCAAATATTACAAGTTGAGATCAAGAGCATTAAACCGCTTCTCCCCCAGTTGAAACAAAACGAAAGTTCGAAATTCACATGTCCATCCAAATTTTCAAAATGTCCGCCACTACGCGTCCTTTTCTCAGACATGCGCACTACTAGCCGCCATGATGTTCCATCTTGCCCTGACCACTCCGCGCGAAACCCGAACGTGCGTTCACATGCACTTCAACATCTAGACTGATCTATCGGCCGCTCGGTGTCTTCTTCCCGCTTTCTTATATAGGAGTTGCTCATGTGATGACGTATTTCTACAGTGTACCTCCGCGCTCTTAAACATACCCTACTGTTTGATCTAATAACTTTCTTAATACTAGGTTAATCTCAGCAAGGAAATGGTAAAAAGTGATGTGTGTTACTAGATGAAGTGTTTAGTGTCTGAATATTATGTTAATTTTGTCTCTCCAAAAACTTGTCGATATGGTTGATTTTCCCAAGTGTTACGGCTTTAGTCGAAGTTTTGTTAATTTTTAAAATTGGTTGTTCTTATTAACGCGAAAGTAAGCTTAAAATATTATTCTCGATTTTAGGTTCTTCCGAAATATCTACTTTGTTTAAGTCAGTTAAGTTATGGTAAAACCGTTAATTCCTAACCATCGGTTGTGGCTACTATTTAGTTTTCATGGAATAACTCTGAAGTTTTACGGATTATCGAGCCGGAAAAATTATCAAGGTGTAGCCTGAATTTAACTGCTTATTTTGAAGTTTATCTTATCTCTGTAGCTATTACCTCTGAGACACAATAAATTATTTAGTGATCTACACTTGTGTTTTATGCCGAGTGAATTTACGAAACCTATAACATCGGTTCTATGGCTTTAAATGACTTGAAATTAATATGTAGGAAGCTAAAAGAATGGATTGTCCCGGCAAACTATTTTATAACCCGGAATTCAAGTAGGCTTTTGAATAATAAAATGCTCAAGTTGGGTGTTCAATTTTACGTGTTCATATTATGTTTAAAATACTCAGAAGGTTGGAAATTATCTGATTTAATTGAATTTAATTCTCTCTATGGCTATTTTAATTTATTAGCTACTTTATATCGCGTGGCAATGTTTAAAATCAGTGTAGAAGCATTTTATGTGTGCAGTGTCTGTAACAAATTATTTCCTGATCGGATTAACATTCAACAGGTTAGTGAAATGTCTTAAAATGTGTTTAGAAAATTAATTATGTGTGTTAGCTGGTATTTACATGTCCTTAGCGCTCTTGAAATGGCTTTAAAGTGCTGGAATTAATTCCGAAAAGTTGACCAAATTGATCGATTTACCGGCGTCTATTTACTCACTGATATTTCATATTCTACCGACTGAAACTATTTAAAACCTATTAAAATTGAAAGATTATTTTATTTACTGCTTGTTTTTCTACTCTTTAAAATCCTGAAACTACTTAAAGACCAAAATTATGTATGTGAACTGTTTAAGCAAATGAGTATTAAAAATCCAATATAATTACTTCTTGTGGTTATTAGATGCTTTAAAACTATCAGAAACCTGTTAATTTATCTACTAGGCTGTCTCAGGGATTATTATTGCTGTTTTTGGAGCTTTAAGATGGTCAAGTTTCATTACAATGAATTATTTTCATTTCTGCTTCAGACTGTTATTTTATCATCCAGTTTATTTCTTTAAAAATCCTACTAAACTATATTTATTTCTGAAGTTATGGTTATAGTGAGTCTAGGCCTGTGTAATATAGGTTCTTTATTGTCTTTACTGTACTGAAATCTCTTCAGGAATACTAAAACTGGAATATGCCAAAATTTATGAGTTAGATTTTTCCTTTACTGAAATTACTTATTTATCTCTGGAATAATGTGTATTAAACATGATAAAAGGTTTTTTATGCATTCTATTGCAATTATTTAACATTTACTTCGTTTAAATCTGCTCAAAACATCTCGCCAACCAACGTTAGTATCTGTTATTAAAAATTTACTCCTATGTGAAATAACCTATTTCCTGCTGAACTATCATGTCTTTATGGCAATTTATAGTTTATTTATGCTGTGTATGTGTTATTTATTCACTTTATTATACCCGAAGTGCTGTTAACTTGATTTTACGTGTGGTATCGTGTACTCCAACTAACCTTAAACTTGACCGGATTCTAACGAAATATGAAAATAGAACGAGGGATACCTTACAAGCTATAATGTGTATATTCTTAAATAAAATCACCCAAGGAATGTGTGAATAAATTTCGGCTGCAGTGCAAACCAGAGGCAAAAGAAAAACTATTCTATTCAGTGAAAATATGGTTATCACATTGCCTAGACATCACTATTAAATAAAAAGTTGGCACAAAGCCAAAAAAAGGTAAGCAAGAGATAATACAATACAAATTGTCGGGTTATGTGCAGTATTAGCCAATATGTAGCTGCTATCATCATCGTTTATGTGCTCTTCCAAGCAAGGTATACCTGCTGATTTTCAAAGAGCCCTATTAGCAGGGATTGTGGTTAGGTTTAAATGTACCTGGACTAGAAATGACAACTAATGTTAATATTACAAGGTGTATAGTAGATTCTGAGTGAAGAAGGTGGCTTCTGTGTCAAATTCTGACTATAATGACATCAGAAGCGGTTTGAGAGGTTTATTGCCACAAAGTCAGTAATCTGCATAACTGTCTTAACCAGAATGAAAACTTTTATTCCATGGTGCATAATGGATTTTGACTGCAGAAGGTTGCTGTACGGAACTCTGACAATGATGACGTCACAATCGGCTCACTCAGCCGGTAATACACATAACTGAACCTTACCATCGCATCACACCTTGTAAAATAACTTTTACAAATGATATGTTCTTTGAAATATAAGTTCTGATGACGAGAGCTCAGTTCACAATCACCACTTATTTTCTTTATGCTTTGACCATGTTTGAAAGCTATCGGAACTTCATAAAACAAAGGAAATTATTCAGGGGTAAATTTTAAGAACGGTCGCCTGGTTTGGTGGGGAAGGAATGATTTATCAAAGTTACTTACTGCACAATACACACTCCAAGTATATCAACACAAGAACACTTTTTATTGCACAGCTATAAGTAGTTACATTCCGACCACCGAACCATATTTATTATTTTCTTGTACTGAATAGTATACAAGGATCACCCTGAATAATAATTGCCGAAGATTTGCAAGTTCTTAGCGAGTGAGAATTTTCTTTCAATCAACACAAATGAAACAACAAGATATTTCTTTTCTACATTAGTGAACGACCTACGTAACTAACAGTCTTTAAGAGTACATAAGGTTCATTAGTCACTTAACCGACGCGGTAGACTTTCTCAACAAGCGGTGACGCTTTTCTGTTAGGCACAATCTTTTCTTCCCGCGCACTCATTTACTGTAACAGTTCGTGCACCATAACACATACGACTGTCTTTAAATGTACATGAATGTCACTGGGTACTTTACCGACGCGGTAGCTCTTCAAAAGGCTTTTCTCAACCGGCGGACACTTTTCAGATCGGTACGATCATTTCTTCCCGCACACACATTTGCTGTAACAACTCGCGCGCTATAACACATACACTCTGCTACTGATACTCCTACTAGATCGTTGAAGTCAATAATCGACTTTACACTCGCTAATCGATCTTTGCATCAAAATTGATAGGTGCGTTAAACTATCGTAATGTGACAACCCCTTCCAGGTCGATGGTTAAAATGTGAAGCCATAGGTAAGCATTTCAACCAAACGACCTTTAAAATGGGCGAGGTTGGTAAGCATCTAGCTTAAGTCATAACACATTTTACACATAGTGGTTGGTGGTCGGTGCTAATCTAACACTTACAAAAATATACACAGAAAATTGGTAAACACATTACAATCATAAGGTTCAAATCAATAATTGACATAGGTTATAATGTTAATAGTCATGCTGAAAAATTGTGTTGCCTTTATGCAAGCGACCTGGTATATTACCACATAAGATACCTTTCTTTATATTGTAGCACTTCTTTATGCACAAACACTGGCTCACAATCACTTCACTCTTTACAACCTCGGTTTGAGTGTATTAAACAGATTGACACCTTACCCGAGCCCCTTACAAAATTTGGGTGAAGCCCGGTGGTTGTAAGGTCACTACTCTCTTGGGTCCTTCTAAAGTGAAAGTGACAATCTCCTATAGTGGCACCATTACTTAAGTACAAAAAAATAACCTACAATGACAACCTCTTCACAATGACTATGTACAAAAAAAACACATATAAAGCATATGACAAGGATTTGCTGGGTGTTCAGGACAAACTTTGCCCCTAAGCACTCCAACATTTCTAATCATCCTGAGAGGCCTTCTTAAAGGGCTTCAAAGACACAACATTATAGATACCTTTTAATCTACCATCTCTCAAGTACTCTAACGTATAAGCATTTTCTCTTGGACTATCTCTTATCCTATAAGGTCCCTCATAAAGTATTTTAAACTTCTTTATCTCATGATTAATCGCCGAGGACTTGAAGTGGGTCTGGAGCAGTACCAAGTCTCCCGGTTTGTAGTATGTCCATTTTCCTTTCCTTTCATGTCTCAATTGTCTAGCTTTAGCCTTTTCCATTAGTACCTTCTTGGCTTCCTCTATCCTTTCTTGAAAGGTTATAGTCTTCTCTCCAGGAAAATCTATATACTTGCTGACAATTCTTGGTGCCGGTTCTTGAAACATTAGCTCCCAAGGGGTCATTCCCGTTGAACTGTGTGGAATTGTATTCATAACATCTTCAAATTTCTCAACATGATATGCCCAGCTTTTGTGACTTTGCTGGCAATATATCCTAAACCATTTGCCAATTTCTGCCATCACTCTCTCCACCACATTACCTTGGGGATGGAAAAATGACGTCTTCAACACCTCAATCCCTTCTCCTTCTAGTGATTCAGCCCATTTTCTGTTTGCAAATTGAGGTCCGTTATCGGATAATACTTTTCTCGGTCTTCCCAAAGTCGGGAAATATTGCGTAAGCAGTTTACCCAACAGTACGGTCGTAGTCGCCCTTTTGACTGGGTAAAGCTTGACGTATTTGGTGAATACGTCTATAACAACAAGGATCACAGTGACCCCACCTCTGGAGGCCGGCAATGGTCCATATAAATCTATTGAGATCAATTCCCGAGGTTCGGTCGGTATAACACTCTTCATCCTCCCCATCCTCGGCACATTGTCAACCTTTACCTTCTGACAGGTTTCACATGTCGATAAGGCCTTAGCCACCCTTCTTTCCAAATTTCCAAAGTAACAGTGTTCCTTCAGTATCAATGCACATTTATGGGCACCGTAGTGGCCATAACTAGGTGATGATATTTTATCCATTCGTCTACACAATGATCCGGCAGACATACCTTCCATTCTTCGTTATCTTCCAACTTTCTGTAGAAGAGAATTCCCTTATGTATACAGTAGTGTTTTTCTAAGGACATTCGGTCACCTGTACCCTCTAGTGCTTCTATGACTGCTTTCCATGCATCATCCTTTCTCTGTTGATCAGCCATCTCTTTCATCCATTTTATCACCTTACCTCTCCTGGGCAACCCCTTCCAGATAATGGATGACGGCTTCTTGGGTTGTCTGATCGGTCCCGCCATCCTCTGGCATCCCACTGGTAATCTTGATAGGCAGTCTGCCACTACATTGTCTTTTCCTGGAATATACTTAATGTCGAATTGGAATTCTTGCAATAACAACGCCCACCGGGTCAGTCTGCCATGAGTCAACCGGCAATTCGTCAAAAACGATAGAGCTCGGTGGTCCGTATGTATAATTATCTTCCTACCTAGGAAAATATGCCTGAACTTTTGTAAGCTCCAGATTATGGCTAGGGCCTCCTTCTCTGTCACACAATACCTCATCTCATGATCATTCATCATTCTACTGGCAAATGCTATCGTGTGGTGTTCTACTTGTCCATCCACCTCTACTTCTTGAAAGACTTCAGCACCCAGACCATAATGGGAACTGTCGGTAGCCAAGCACAGATCTAATTCCCAATTGGGATACGCAAGGATCCGCTCCTGCGCTAACTCCTCCTTGATCTTCATGAAGTCTTGTTCGCATCCGCTCGTCCAGTTCCAAACGATGTTCTTCCGTTCCAACATCCTTAAGTGGGGACTGTTTAGTCGCTGTTCGGATATAAATTTCCGATAATACCCACATAATCCCAAAAAGCTTTTCAACTGAGTTTTATTCGTGGGTCGAGGGAATTTCTTGATGGCTTCTAACCTCGATTCATCTACTAAAATCCCCTCCGGGGTAACAACATGACCCAAAAATTTTAAGCGAGACGGAGAAAGACACACTTCTTTTTCTTCAAAGTCATCCCCGCATTTTGAATAGCAGTCAGGACCTCTCTCATTAACATCCAATGCTCTTCTACAGTCTTGGTGGCAACAATTATGTCATCGACATACACTTGCACCCTTTCTCTCAAGTTTCTGCCCAAAACCGATCTAACGCTCTTATGAAATGGGCAACCGAATTGTTCAGTCCGAAGGGAAGAACCCTAAATTGGTAACATCTACCTTCAAACCTGAAGGCTGTGTATTTCCTTGAGTCCTCATGGATGGGTATCTGCCAGTACGACGAAGTCAGGTCAAGAGATGACAGGTACTTCACTCCATGGAATTTTTGTAATATATCATCCACTCTTTCAGGATGGTCCCTCTCCGTTTTCAAAATTTTGTTCAGGGCTCTGCATCCAACACTAGCCTGATGATTGGTCGGACTTAGTCACCACTACTAAAGGACTGGCATATTCACTCTGTGACCTTTCAATAATGCCCCAACTCTCCATGCGCTCTAATTCCGCTTTCACTTTGTCCCGTTTAGACACTGGGATGGGGTAGGGCTTGATAGAAAAAGGTTTCTCTTCCTTTACTTGGAAATGACATTGATATACATTTACTAAGCCCGGTCTGTCATTGAAAACATCCCGGAACTCCTCTTGGATATCTGGTGGACATATTTCAAATCCTCCTCCTTCTCTTATGTTCCAATTTCTGTCATTTACTCTTTCCTTATTATCTTCAGCGCATTCGCTTTCTTCTGGAACGTCTGCTATTTCGGCATAATCCACCTGGATTCCTGTAACTCCCTTCCATTCTGGTTGAGGACATTCCCTATCTCCACTCTGCATTTCTTTCCTTCATTGTAAACTCCATGTATCCCTTCCCACAATGTAAAGTTGCGTCCGCTGGCACTATCCAGTCGACTCCTATGATGCAATCTACGTTTAGGTATGGTACAACATACATGTGTATCGCTACTTCATATTTCTCCATTCTTCCTTCAATTAGTACTTGAATCGTTGCCTTTTTGCTCTTTTTTCCTGTAGCTGGCACTATTGTAATAGTATTGGTGGGCCAATATTCAAATTGGTTCTCTTCGGCCAGTTCCTTGTATAAAGCTTCAGATATGCAGGAAACTTCGGCTCCCGTATCAACTACGGCCTTTATCTTCCTTCCTAAGACATCAATTTCTACTGTAGGTACTTTAAATATTCTCTGCTTTAATTGGTTGTCTTCTTCTAGAAGGTCTTCTCTTGGATCATTTAAATAGACAGAGTTTATGTGTAATTCTCTGCTGTCATTACATATTCTTCCTTCCCTCATTCGGATACTGCCACCGCCTTCTTTGTTGACAACCCCATTTGTGTTTTCTTCACCATTTGGGCTTGTCCCACTTTGTTTCCTGATACAGGTTTTCTTCACGGTCGGAATGCTATGTCTCGTCGTGATAACCCCTTCCACTTCAATCTCAACAGATTCATCGTCCCCTAAACTTGAACGATATGAGCTGAGGATACCCTGGACCGACTCATCCGCTACCTCACAAATGCACTCATACTCTCCAGAGGTGACTTCTTCTTCTTCTTCTTCTCTATAATTGTAGTCATTATCTTCATAGCCGACCTCTTCGTTATTCACCTCTTCGAGACCTTTTATTATATTTATGGGGAAAGTATCCACTTCCCTAGATACTACTTTTTGGTCCCTCGATACTTTTGATAGGAATATCACAATAATCTCGTTGATCTTCACTATTCCGCGGTCCCCAAATGTGAAACATCTCTCGTCATAGTGCGCTTCAACCTCTAAGTTTTTCTCCTCCTCTAGGTCTTCTCTCGTCATCCCTTCCTCCAGGTACAGATCTTCTTTATCTCTAAGACTGTTTACTTGTCTATACCCATTATTTTCTTCCTTTTCTTCAACTGTATCTTCTTCAATTCGTATGATGGAATCACCCTTCTTCTTACACAGTTCCCAAAGTTCTTCCACCTCGGCAAAACGGCAGGTTTCGACACCATCTATTCTTGTCACCATTGAACCTGACAGGCATGGTACTACCTGTCCCTGTGCATTAAGGGTTTCTTCAGAATGTATGCTAAATTCCGTTCCCTTTCTTGTGATTAATCGTTTTCCTCGCTTTAAGAGCTGTGGCTCTGTTTCCTCTCTCCTGGGCAGTTTCCCGAGTGGTCCAATATACTGTTCTGCCCCTGGCTGGACCAAAACAGTGGCAGCTAGCAGTTTCCCGCCTTTGGCTTTCCCTTAGAGGGATTGCCAGGTGCCTTCTCACTAGTATCCTGTTGATTTCGATGGTCATGGTTTTGTTGATCTCCTCCTCTACTTCGTCCTCTGTATTGTCCTTGACCACGTCGGAAATTGTAATTACTTCTGCCGCGCTCTCGGCTTCTATGTTCTCTCTCGCCATGGTACTGATCATCTTGTTGGTTTCCTCTGATTATAGTACTCCGTTCTTCTCTTTTTATCCCAAAGCCATTGTTGTCTTCCCTTTCTCTTGGTTTCTTCCTACTCATTCTCTTTTCTTGCGAGTGAAGCCTTCCAAGCATTTCAATAGCCTCACTGACATTGTTGATGTGGTGACTCGCAAAGATTAATTGTGTTGGCTCAGGCAGTCGGGCCATAATAATTTCCACATATTCTGCCTCACTGTACGGACGATCAAGATAGCGACACTTCACCAAACATCTGAGGAAAAAATCCTGCTGAGTCTCCTTCCCGGGAGAATAAGGTTCACCGTGCATTAGTTCCGATTTGACAGCGACCTGTCTTTCTACGGACCAAAAGTGTCTCAAAAATTCGTCTTTGAACTTTTGGTAGGCATTAAATTCCTTTGAAAAGCGATCGCCCCACAGACGAGCTCTCCCTCTCAGGTGTTCATGTACCATCTTTATTTTTCTCTCGTCCAAGGCAATTTGAAATGGCGGATAAGACTCGAAACTGTCCAAGAAATCCACCGGATGCACCTTTCCTGAGTCATCAAACTTCTCAATCTCTTGTTTTTCTTCTGTATGGTATCCCTGACAGCAGGACCCATTGATAACTCCTTGAAATTTGCTGATCTCTTCTTTGATTACGACTGGCATCTGCTTCCTCACGCTTCCCTCTACTTCTCGTTTAATCATACTAGGCATTTTATTTTCTATCTCCAAAGTGTTAGCAATTTTGATCTTTTCTATTCCTTCAGAGAGGCATTCAATTTTATCTACACAATACTGCACCCCTCTCACTTGTTCTTCACATGACTTGAGGCTTTCTTCCATCTCTTCTAACTTGTTGCCTTGGTAATCCACTCTGTCTTCTAGAGCCTTTACTCTTTGACGGGTTTGTCCAGTCTCCGCCAATGTGTATTGCTGTAGTTGCTCGAGTTTTTCATTTGTTGCATTTCCACGTGAGACACATTGTTGTCGGAGCTGCTCCATCTCTTCTCTCATAGCAAAAAATTTTCCTTCTAAATCCTTGGTGATGCTGTAGTGGAGGGCTTTCCCCTTCTCATCTATCTCAGCTCTGATTGTTTCCTGTGCTCTTTTAATCTCTTCTGAAATTTCTACCTTCACATTTTCTTGAAGGACATTTAGGTGATACCTCATGTTTTCTTCATTCTTCACGTCTCTTTCTTCATTTTTCTGTTCCATCTTCCTGAAGTTTTCTTCACTCCTTTCTTGTAAGGCTCTAATTTGGCTGACTAGCATCCTAATTACCTCCCCACCAGGTAATTCCCTGTCCTGCTCTCCAGACACTTCAACTAAAGTCTCGTCGGTATTCATTATTAGAGATTATACTATGATACACTGCTCTGATAACAAAAGGTTATAATAGGGCCACTAACCTGCCTACCCCACGCATACACCAAATAAAAAAATCTGCTAAGATTCAAACAACCTAGTCCACAAAGAATCTCTTCGACTTACGAACCAAGACAGTAATATCGAGAAAACAAACCACAAACAGAACACAGTACAACGCTGTTGTCAAAGGAAAACTTCAACATCAAAATGGCATCGACAGAACAAACCGATGAGAATTACTGCTGCCAGCTGCTTCTCTCCGTTATAGCTGAAAAAATACATACAACTTAAAACAATGAATTGAGCTGCTTAAAATGATCAGCTCCGGGTGTACACTGCCTCAGAGTTTACAGCTGCAGGAAAATTCCATCGACTGACAAGCTGTAAAATGCATGCATTGAAAATATTCTGTTTCAAACAAATATTCCGACTGGTATAATTTATTTGTTGGTTGAAAATAGTGATAAGTGATTTTTTAAAGAAAATTCTTTTCAAAAAAAAAATACTCTGACTGGCTACTAGGAAAAGGAATCAAATTTATTCTTAGAAAAAAAAAAATACTCCCGAGAGAAAATTACTTGGTTCGAGCACAACGTCAGGGTCCCAAGAAGTAAATGTGCTATCGGTCTGAAATTTACTACACACGTTCCTAAATGCATATTATTTCATAAAACGGTGCATATGAAGCCGCCAATCGTTTGAAAAATGTATAAAGTTTTTTGAAATATGGGTAGCTCGTTACAAGTTATCACGCAATAAATGTTATTACCGCCCACGTTATTACATGTTGATATTTTTCTGCGTGTTTCTTACTTTAACTATTGGTCCAGGCTGCATTTCAACCTAACCACAACTGCTATTATTAAAAATTTAAACTAACTTAAATTCTCTGTATCCAACATCCGTTACGGTAGCGCCATGTTTTACCCTGGAAGGTAGGCTGCCATGCAATACATCTTAGCATTGAAATCCAATATGTCGCCACGCACGTATGAATTGTAAATGTTAATGATTTTCTTCTTATCAAATGCAGGCAATTGCAGGTGGAAAGCAGTTTTTATCCAATAATGAAGACTTAAGAACACGTGGAATAAATATTAACAGCTAATAACGTGTATTTATTGCGTGATTACTTCTAACGAGCTACCCATATTTCAAACAACTTTATACATTTTTCATACGCTTGATGGCTTCATATGCACCGTTTTATGAAATAAAATGCATTTAGGAACGTGTGTAGTAAATTTCAGACAGATTGCACATTTACTTCTTGGGACCCTGGCGTTGCGCTCGAGCCAATTACTTTTATTGTATTACTATTGAAGCTCGGGTTAGTGTCAATCAGTTAAACCGAAAATTTTATTTATTTCCAGTGAGTTTACTGGTTTCCGCGTGTTTTATTTTAGTCAAGAATTAGTTAGTTTTTTTTTTTTCGATTCACTTATATTTTTTTTTAATTTAATTTGCCTGTTCGATGTCTTCTTTTCTTCTTCTGCCGCTCCCGCGTTGATTTTCCGCCGCCTCCGTCACGTTGTTACCGTGTGTGTTCGTTGTAGTATCCCTGTAGTAAAAAGCTGCATTCACTTGTTGCTGCGTCGCTGGAATACACCGCCTTGTATCTATGGAGTTACTCCGTCGTTGCGTCTCTGGAACTCCCCCGCCTTGTATCGCTGAAGCTACCTCGTTACTGCGTCGCTGGAACTCCACCGCCTTGTAACCATGGAGGAAGGAATATATGGAGACGACGCAAGGGACCTTCGCCACATATTGGAGTGAAACCGGGTGGAGACAAGTGGGGAGGGGAGGCCGCCATATTGCTTGACCAGAGAAACACGGAAATAGGCACAAAAACCTCAAGGGAATCATAAGATAACCGCGGCACCGCAATTTGATGATGGATTATTATGTAACTCGACGAGACACATCAAAAATGAAGAATAAAATTTTTTGATATCGTGCTTAGTTCTCAAGATATACTGTCTCAAAAGAGTGGAGTTTCTGATTGAAATTCAGAAGAAACGTGTCCCCAAAGTCAAATTTGGTGATAGATTCTTATGTAACACGACGATACAAATCGAAAATAAAGAATAAAATTTTTCGATATCTCGCTTAGTTCGCGAGATATACTGTCTCAAAAGTAAGGTTGTTAGGTTATGAGGGGATTAAACGAAAACCGTGACGCCGCAATTTGATGACGAATTCTTATGTAACTCGATGAGGGAAACTGAAAGTAAAGAATAAAATTTTTTGATATCTCGCTTAGTTCTCGAGATATTGTACCTTAAAATTGACGTGGTTAGGTTGAAATGCGGCCTGGACCAGAAAAAAACTATCGCCATATCCATATTTGATGATGAATTCGGACGTAACTTAATGAGCAGGTAATTCTTTTTAACTTGAATAACAAACTGTTTATTTCTACACTCCTTAAATTTTAGTTGATGTTCAAATAGGTTATATTTTCACATTCTATTTCAGTAATTGACAAGGAAGATTTCAAAAACTAGAAATATATTTGTAGACATATTTACAAATACAAACAAGCCATATCTGAAATTATAAAAAAAAGCATAAGTCAATGTTTAGAGCTTTAAAAAAAAATAATACTTCATAAAACCTCACAGTTTCTGAGCTTACTTAGAAGATATTGTACTGGTAGTGGCCTATATAATTTTGCTAGAAAAATCAGTACATTCAAAAATCAGAAGCTAACAGCTAATAATAAATAAATTGTTTGTTCTCTTCAGGTATACACCGCATTTAAACCTGCCAACATTTCCATTAATATTGCCGCTACAAATCCAAACTATGTAGACACATCTAAACACAAGAAATGCATCGCGAACTACATTTCCGTCAACAAAGTTTATTTCATCACGTTTAGTAGTTCGCACAGCACAAATTATCACGATTAATTTCATCGTGCAATTTCAGCGTAAACTTAAACGTGAGTAATGCATGCAAAATACCATATTCACTGTGTCGCGATGTAAACATGACCCGTTTAAATTAAATTTCCAACATTTGTCTACAATAAGGCTAGCTTTTCAGGTGTAAAATAGTAACATATACTAATTGTCTACACTACACCAACAAAAATTTGAGAATAATATGATCCTATTGAGAGCAATGAATAAATTTATAGCGAATGGTACTAATGGTGCGGTTGCCTGTCAGATACTTCAAGAACGATAGTTACAATGTGACTTACTTATAAAACGCTATTACAGGTTTTTTCCTATCTCGTCTGTTTGTGCAACCATATGCATCGCAACTTGGCATTATAGAAAACTTTAGAATATTAGAAAATGAAATATTCTCAACAGCTGACACAGTGCAAACAGCCCAATGTTTTGGTACTCCTACGATGTCCACCGCGCAGGCACAGTTTTTTCACGAGGTTTCACGGATTTCGCGTTAACTCGTCTCCATATATTCCTTCCTCCATGCTTGTAACCGTGAAGCTACCTCTGACTTCCGCTTCCACTATTATCTTTCACGCGCCGTTCTTGCTCGAACCACACTCCATTGTTTACTACACTGTTTAATTGTCGTTCACTTCCCACTCGCTTGCTTGTAAATTTAGACGACTTTAACGTTCTGTTTATTCGCCTATCACTCTTACAAGTCCTGACACGCAGGTCGACATGTAAAATAACTTTTAAAAATGATATGTTCTTTGAAATATAAGTTCTGATGACGAGAGCTCAGTTCACAATCACCACTTATTTTCTTTATGCTTTGACCATGTTTGAAATCTATCGGAACTTCATAAAACAAAGGAAATTATTCAGGGGTAAATTTTAAGAACGGTCGCCTGGTTTGGTGGGGAAGGGAATGATTTATCAAAGTTACTTACTGCACAATACACACTCCAAGTATATAGACACAAGAACACTTTTTATTGCACCGCTATAAAAAGTTACATTCCGACCACCGAACCATATTTATTATTTTCTTGTATTGAATAGTATACAAGGATCACCCTGAATAATAATTGCCGAAGATTTGCAAGTTCTTAGCGAGTGAGAATTTTCTTTCAATCAACACAAATGAAACAAGATATTTCTTTTTCTACATTAGTGAACGACCTACGTAACTAACAGTCTTTAAGAGTACATAAGGTTCATTTGTCACTTAACCGACGCGGTAGACTTTCTCAACAAGCGGTGACGCTTTTCTGTTAGCCACAATCTTTTCTTCCCGCGCACTCATTACTGTAACAGTTCGTGCACCATAACACATACGACTGTCTTTAAATGTACATGAATGTCACTGGGTACTTTACCGACGCGGTAGCTCTTCAAAAGGCTTTTCAAAAGGCTTTTCTCTGAACCGGCGGACACTTTTCAGATCGGTACGATCATTTCTTCCCGCACACACATTTGCCGTAACAACTCGCGCACTATAACACATACACTCTGCTACTGATACTCCTACTAGATCGTTGAAGTCAATAATCGACTTTACACTCGCTAATCGATCTTTGCATCAAAATTGATAGGTGCGTTAAACTATCGTAATGTGACAACCTTTGTTACCCATTTCAAGGCTCTTTCCTTGAAGAGTAAAAGAAAAGAAAGCAGTTGGTCATATTTTCAACCACAAAGGATAAATTTTTTTACTGGCCTTATTTTACATGATAACTCACATTTTTACACAAAAGAACAATTCCTTCCAATGTGGTTCACATTATGGAGGAACCATACCAAAATGCAACAATCATCTCTTTGTACTAATATTGATTCTTTGGCAGGGATGCAATGAGGACACACCAATAATTAACTGTCTATTTGTTCTAAATTTTGGTAGATTCAATATGAAAATATGCTTAATAAAGCCACAAAATACATACTAAAGAGGTAATTTTTTCCTTGTTTATGCCTTGTTGATGTCTAGGTTTTTAAAGGCAGAAAATGAGTGAAGAACTCGGTTATGGCCTTTAGAAGGAACCATCCTGGAATTTTCCTGGAGATTCTTCGGTAAACCATGGAAAACTGAAATCTGAATGAGGACTCTATGATAAATGGTGGTTAATGTATGACATTTTTGGTACTTATTTCCAAATGGCCATGTCAGAATGACACAGCTGGTTAGCTTGATTTGCAGCCTGGTCCAGATTGAAAAATCATGCATTCTGTTTTGACATAAGGCCTGGAGGATTTAGCTTTCATTGATAACTTAAGCTCGATCGATTTTTGGAGCCAATACGCTGGTGCATAGATTGGTATGCAGCATATAACAGACCAAACGTTGCTGTTAGCTATCATTGTTTCAAAGTACTGTATATATATTGTTATCAAATTCATGAAAACTTATACTCTGCATTCCATTAATTATAATAGAATAGGAATATATTTACAGGGTACAACAAAAACCTGCCAGCAATTTCATTTGTTGCGGAGGATCCTATGGTTGTGGTGAAAGATTTGTTTAGAAATTGCCACCAACTGTACTGGCGATGTTTTCACATATGGTATATTTAGTGTGGCATATGCTTTGATTTGCACTTTTCTTGAAAGGTGTATCCTCAGGAAAGTGTGCAAAAATTTTGGTAAAAGAAACAATTGCTTCCCAGTACATCCTTATTGGACTGTTATCAAATAATTTTTCAAGTAGTTTTAATTTCTTATATTTCATATATTATAATGTGTGCGATGAGTGGAGAGGGAGTCATCACGCAGGCCGCCATGTTGCACATTGCTCTCAATGTTTAGTTTGTTTTGATCGCTAAAAATGTAATGCAGAACCTTCAAAAGACACGATGGTGCAAAATAAGTGTTTTAGTGAGTGTGTGAGAAAGTGGATCAATAATTACTGTTCTGTGAACAATTATTAGGTTTGTGATTGGTCCCAGCAGTCACCTGCAACGTAAGTAAAAGGCACTCACAATACTATGGCGAGGCTTCCTTAAGTGGAAATAAAAACCAAAGCTAGCTGAAAAATATGAAAATCTGGTTGACTACTTAAATGAGAACTTGGGCAAAACATATAGTGAAACGCTGCTTCGCGAAATTAAAGATAAGCTTGACAGTTGGGTGGTTGTGTTTTCTTTCATAGAAGGAAAAAACTCAGAGTTAAATAAATAAGTAGAGATGATAAAATAAAACAATTGAGGAACTTAAGTCAAATGGAAACACAACTTCTCAGTCAAGCTATGCTGCACCGTCCAGCAAGACAGCGAGTTTAACGAAAAATAAAATCATACTCGCGAAAACAAGTTCTCTTTTGGTGAGTTCAAAATGTAGTGAAAACCCCAAAATAATTGTGGAACAGATTACCAAAATAACCAAACCATCAAAACACAAAATTAAAATTAATAAAATAGAAAGTACCAATAACTCAGTAATTATCGATGCAGAAACTAAAGAGGATGTCAAAAAATTAATAGAACATAAAGAAATAAATGAGAAGCTAAAATATAAGCAACCAGGAAAGAGGAGACCATTGGTAATTCTATATAATGTACCAAAAAGGCTTTAAATAAATGATTTAGTAGAAAAAGTAAATGAACAAAATTTTGAAACAAAACTATCAAAGGAGGAGTTTTTAAGTGGTTTCTGTCCAAAATTTAAGACATGACCCCATCAAAAGCCAACTGTTCTTCAAGTTATAGAAGTAAGCCCAGCTATGTGCTAATTATTATTAGAGCAACGTAAAATATATGTGGAATTCAGTATTGCAACGCCTAGTCAACAGAATATGGCTAGTCTACAATCCATTTCCAGGATGAATAAAGAAATGATGGTTAATATAGCAAACCTGATACACAGAGCAGTGGAAATGGCAGTTGGAAAAGTGGGAATGAAAATTCAAAAGAAGAAAGGCAATCCTCCAACTTGTAGACAAAGAAATGCTGCCAGAGCCGAAACATTTAGGAAGAAGAAGGTGCAAACAGATCGACAGTGGCTAATAAACATGCAAGTGGATGAAATTACCTCCGCCCCTGAATTCAGCTTACTGCCAGCATCTTGTTAAAGGCAGAGGGATCAGATATTCCAAAGAAAATAAATAACATCTTCGCAAACCCAGCATGCACACCACCCAAATAAAATACTTGACAAAATATGGCGAAAGAAAACCTTCAGAAACTATGACTAAAGATGAGAAGAGCAAGAAGAATGCATCAAAGAAGCCTGATAGCAGCAAACAGAAGTATCCTCCTCGAGTGCTACAGGCAGAAGAGTCAGATTTTCAAAGTTTCCATGAGAGAGACTAAACCAAAATGCTGGGAAGCCTTCATGAGAGAAAACCTTATGAACAATCCATGGGGTATTTCTCACAAAATAGCTGCAGGTAACATGAGGCCATCAAAGTACTATCCACAGTAAAGAGAACAGATAGATGACTAACCACAAATTGGAGAGACTCAGTGGAAGAGTTATTAAAAGTTTTGCAACAGCCCAGAAGGAGAAACAAACAAGCTACACTACGAAGAAACATGTGGTAGCCCTGCTGGAGTGAAGAGGAAGGAAGTAATATCACACCAGAAGAAGTAATAACTGTAATAAACAAGATGAAAATAGGAAAGGCTCCTAGTCCAGATGGGATTCCAGCTGAGGTCCTCCAGGAGTTAATCATACAATTAACCCCCATCCTATGCAGACTCCTGAATGAATGTCTATATCAGGTTAGAGTTCCAGGAATATGGAAAAACAGTGAGGTGGTAATTCTAAAGAAAGGATACCACAAGGATCCTCTTCTACCTAAATCTTACTGGCTGATTTGTTTACTGAATGTGCTAGGAAAAGTTCAAGAGAAGATGCTATGAAAAAAATTATAAAACCACTGGGAACTTCAGTGAATGAATCCTGGTCAATATGGATTTAGAACAGGGAAGTTGACAGAGGATGCCATAAATGGGTGAATAGAAATTATTAGTAGCAGTAAAAAAAAGTACAGAGTGGGCATTTTTGTGGACATCTCGGGGGGGGGGGGGGGGGCATTCGACAATTTATGGTGGCCTGTCCTGTTTGAATGACTGAGGAAGATTGGTTGTCCAAGAAGATTATTCTACACCTTCAGGGACTTTTGCAGACAATTTATAGTGGCCTGTACTGCTTCATTGAGTTGCCAGAACTCATTAAACATGAAGACCCTTACAAAAGGATGCCAGCAAAGTTCGGTTTGCGGTCCTATAATCTGGGATATAGGGATGGAACCAGTGATCGAACTATTACAAAGAATACCTGAACTTCTACGTCTGATGACCTTTTGCTACTCGTGGAAGGAGCTACAAGAGCATAAATTGAGTACAATAGTAATCTAGTGCTTAATTACCTCATCCAGTGGTGCAGTAAACTCAAACTGAGCTTAGCACTACATAAAACAACATTTATGTTGCTCAAGGACAAGCTGAATCAAAAATAAACTATAAGAATCAACAGTAAATTAATTTGTAGAAACACAGTGTGCAGGTACTTAGGCATTCAACTGGATGAACATTTAAACTTCAAAGCCCACTTAGAGAATACAATAGCACGAGCAGTGGCTGTTATGAATAAAATCATCAATATCAGCCAATGAAAATTCACTGTTCCAGTCCAAACAATAAGATTATACCATGACACAATTTTATCCTCTTTAGTGGGCTACGTAGCAAGTGTGTGGGCAAAGCATCTAAGAAAAATAAAACCAAAACAATGAGCCAGACATGTCCAATGAGGACAGTGAAGCAGTAAAGCAACATCTGAGATGCACATTCGAGAGCTTCTATTGGCAGAATGGCAACAAGAATGGAACAACAGCAAAACAGGTAAATGGACATATGATATTAACATATTTTTCTCGGGCTTCCAGCCGTGTAAGGATATCACATTTGCGGGACGTTTCGAAGGCGTCCATCTCTGCCTTCATTGTCAATCATAGAGGAGAGGTTAATGTTGAAGTACCTTCATCCCTATCCCTGATTGGTACACTAAATTACTGGTCATGGGTCATACAATAGCTTCCTTCGAAATTGAAATATTGTGGACTCTAGCAGAATGTGATGAAGAGAGTACACCAGAGCATGTGGTATGGGAATGTGGAATAAAAGCCAGTTTGAGAGAACACCAACAAGTGCGAAGATAGAAGAATATTTGACATACTATGTGACAAAAGTTTGTGACATTTACTGGATGAGACAGCTGGTCTAGCCTCAAAATTTTTGAAGGAGAAATTTATACAAAGGAAAAATGCTGAATGAAATCAAAGGCCACAGACAGCAGGAGAAGAGAACAGGATTACAACTTGTGGAATAGTGGAAGCAAATTTCAGAACCAACTGCAGAGGGAGCAATGTTGCTGGAAGTCTGACTTTCACAACACCGGATTGATGGATGATATCCTACGACAATGAGCAACATCAACTGTTGGAGGATCTTCAGCATGCTCCAAAGAGGCCATCTTCTGAGCGACAGCTGGGGCCATCTTGGTATTCCAGGAGGTCAACTCTTGATGGCTTGGGTGGATGACTTTGCTGTCGGTTCTGCAGGACTCAACCCTTGGAGCGGAATCAACACCATGAAAAAATGAACAACTGATATAAGTGCCTTGAGAAGCTCGATCTTTGGAAATCCTGTTTAGGAACTTATAGCACAGGATATTCTACCATTATTAAATTGTTGTTTAGACATAAGTAAATTTAAGTGTGTAAATCCTTGGACTCTGGGGCCATCATGGATCATTAAGGCCAACTAGTATTGTTGTTATTTAATATAAGTATATCTTGGGGGAATTTTAAGTAACCGATTGGTAATTAAGCTTATTATATGATATAGTGTGGAAATCTTATGTTTGAAGTTGTTGATATTGTTGTGTAAGGTTGTATTGTATTTGGTATTTATTGTAATAAACAAGACTGAGACAATTGTAACCATGCGCCCACATGCTTGCCAACCTACCTACCACTTCACCAAGATATTTAAAAAAAAAAAAAACAAACAAACGAAGGTGTTGGTATGAGAGAGGGGGGGGGGGGGGTGTGAACTAAGGGCAGCTTTACTTCAGATTGGTCTTTTCTTCCTTCTTCTGCATGAACATCCGATTCTTGGGTTCTAATAACTTTAGCTGCTCGTGCTCTGCTAGAGCTACAACTTAGGCCAGTTTACGCCCGCACGGCATGTCAAAAAAGAAGACAAAATAAACTAGTGTCAGAAACATTTAAGCAGACGCAAAGTAATAGGACAGAGAAAATCTACATCTATACTAAATAATATGTTTTTTCTCTAAACGAAATTTATTAACAAATTATTCACTAAGATAATGCGCATGAAGCACACCTTGAGCAACCGACCTAACATTACAGACTAACACACACATCCGTCTCTCCGTCACCATTCCATAAGTTCTCAAAATTTCGTGACTACAACTGTTAATCATACCGAAAAAAAAAATGTTCTGTACCCTCCCTACAGATTTTCTTGTCAAATTCCGTCAATACCGGTATAGGCATTTAGTCGTCATAACGTAACAAAAAGATAAAAACTTACTTCCGCATTTATAGTATTATTACTGCAGATCACACGCACACTGACTGTGAATCACCCATGAGCGGTCAATATAACGTAAAAAAGTGTACACCTACAGCATTGCAAGACTACTTACGATTTTCCTCGCATTGCACCACTAAATTTGTGATATCTACAGTTTAACATTCAATCCAAATAACCGACGGTCCAGGCGTGACTCTAACAATCAAAAACAATTTTTTTAAATCTTTGCCTCCATTGGGTTTTGATCTGGCGGTACAAACATTAGTAAGCAAGCGCGTTAACCAACGGGCCACCAGCCTACAATAGTTTATGGAACTACAGAGTCTTCCACATCCTAAACGTTGGTCTATTTTCATTTCGTTAATTTTTCAAATTTACGTGACAATATGACGAGAAATTGTTCAACCAAATATAGACAGTATTTTTCTCCATGTTTCAAAGGAAAAGAGTGCAAAGTTTCATCGAGATTGGATGAAAACTGTGGATTTGTATGAAGAATAAACAAACAAATATTCATCTTTTTATATACAGGGTGTTACAAAAAGGTACGGCCAAACTTTCAGGAAACATTCCTCACACACAAACAAAGAAAATATGTTATGTGGACATGTGTCCGGAAACGCTTACTTTCCATGTTAGAGCTCATAATGTGGACGGCTGTGATACAATACGCCATTCTCCAGGGCTGCATCAGCGCATCAAGGATTCCATGCGACGGAGGGTGGATGCATGTATCCTCGCTAACGGAGGACATTTTTAATATTTCCTGTAACAAAGTGTTTGAAGTCACGCTGGTACGTTCTGTTGCTGTGTGTTTCCATTCCATTTTTAATGTGATTTGAAGAGAAGTAATAAAATGAGCTCTAACATGGAAAGTAAGCATTTCCGGACACATGTCCACATAACATATTTTCTTTGTTTGTGTGTGAGGAATGTTTCCTGAAAGTTTGGCTGTACCTTTTTGTAACACCCTGTATAGATAAATACGGGGGAAAACTCCAATATCAGATTTTTCTTATGATTTAGGGATGAAACCATATATGTGTACCAAATTACTTGTTTCTAGGATTACTGGAAGTACAGTGGAATTTTGATGTCACGGTGTTGTGCCGAAATAAATTTTTGAATTTCAATAACTTCAAAAGTAAGAAAAGGAAAGCAGTGTAATTAAACACTTTAGTTAAACATATTAAGCTCACTCTACAGTAAAAATCTGAGCTTTATAAAGTAATTAGGGTAGAAAGCGATTTCACGTTAGGGGTAGGTAAGGGGGTAGGTATATGAACATTTACGAGTTTCAGACTTTTCTTATAATATGTGGGTAAAATTTCATCTGTGTACCAAATTTCAGCTTTCTACAGCTACGGGAAGTGCCTTAGAATTTTGATGATCATCAGTCAGTCAGTCAGTCAGTGACAAAATCTCTGAAGTTTGTATCCGAATAACATACGAACTAAGAACAGTAACATAATAAAATTAAGTACGTTTGCTAAGATTGCTGATATCTATGCGTAACAGAAATTTGAGACATATAGCATAAATACGACCGAAGAAATTGAGGTTCAAAAATGGCCCGAATCGCTTCGAGAAAAGGGTAGGCAGTGCCGCTGTTGACTCGACTTGGCAGGTGCACTGCCATGCACCCAAATTTCAAGCCATATTTCTAAAGTACTCAGTAATCCAACTTGGTTACTGCTGTGTTCATCACACTGCACATCCATCATACATTTGAATAAACTGTGATATTAGTACCAGTCCACAAAGGAAGAAAATAGGTTAGAAAATTATTGGCTAATTAGCTTGACATTAGTGGTCGGTAAATTATGGAGAGATTGATATGCATTCATATCAGAAATGTGTGGGAAACCAACAGAATGGTTTTAGGAGAGGATATTCATGTGAAATCCATTTAGTAGCCTATATCCCAGATGAAATCGACAAAGGAGACCAAACTGATAGTGTAGACCAAATCTTTCTACAGCATTTGACAAAGTGAGACATAAAATGGTGGTAAATAAAGTAGAAATTATTGGTGTCAATGAAAAGGTTATTTGCTGGATAGAAGAAGTCTTACAATATAGAAAGCAAAGAGTTAGGACAGAAACTGCACTATCAAAATAAGTGGAAGTGAAAACGGGAGTGTCACAGGGTGGGGGTAGTATATTGAGACTATTGCTATTCATTATTCTAATCAATGATTGTTTTCATGGTTTACATTCAGAAGTTAAGTTGTTTGCAGATGATTTAATGTTGTACAATAAGATCAAAAGGGAAGAAGACTGTGTACAGCTGCAAGTGACCTGGAGAGGATATCCAGCTGGGTAAGTCAACAGAGGGTGAATACAATAAAATAAATTCATTTTTCAAGGATCCCAATATAAGAGATTGGCTCTGTAGGATGCGGAAAGTTGTCAATTTGCAGATAAACTACTGCATAACAAAATAGATAAACACAAATGAAAAGATGTACAGTCACAACATAATGCATACATTAATTATATCAAATACATTTACACGAACTACTAGCAATTAATTTGTAGGCACCATAGAAATAAGTTCTTCAATGGAGTAGAATGAGTTGTCAATTAAAAATTAATTCAATCTTTTCCTGAATTTAATCTTATCACCTGCTAGACATTTAAGATGTGTTGGGAGATTATTGAGAATATGTATTCCTGAATATCGGACTCCTTATTGAACAAATGACAATGACTTGTAATCCTTGTATTTCTTGTATTATTGAATTCATTTTTTGTGCCATCACTATCCTCCTGCCTTCATCTTTGGTGAGCGATGGATTTACTTACTCTACTTTTACTAAGATTTAGTACGATGTTTTCTTATGATGAGGTCGCGGAATTTCAAGTTGCCATGCAGGGCCGCATTTAGGATCTGTAGTCCCTTAGGCTACACCTGTGGTGTGGGCCTTTCATGGTCTGTAGGTCCCTAGGCTATATCTGTGGTGCGGTCCCTTAATATATATATTAATAAAAATCAATTACTTATTATTAAATTAATAAACCTTGTAATGCAAAATATTGGATGATGTAATGATTAGAAAAATATGCGAGGATAACTTACTGAAAACTTGAAAATTGGGAATTTGTTTTCTGTATCGTTTCTGAGACTGAAGTGAATGAGTTTAGTAAGTGATATTCGCAGGTTAAATTTTTCAACTGATGATCAATGGATAAGATGCTACCTATTGCAGTTGTGTCGTTGCAACCAAACACTCTCAGGAAAAGCCCACGGAAATGCAAACTCAAAAGTTTTAACAACAGTTTGAAAGAGTAGGCTTACATATTGTGAGGCAGAAATGTTCATGGGTGGTCAACCATAACGTTCTGTCTCAACTATGACCGTGGATAACCATGGTTAGTTTCAGATCTTGCTTTGCTACTTTAGTTTGGGCGCCACCTTTCTAGATTTAAACCCCAAGCTAGGAAAGGGTATAGATAATAATGGTCACAAGTCTAATGCTGTTAAATAATCATTATATTCTTCACAGTTTAGCAAAGTCAAAAACTGAACTGGCACGTTTCAAAAGACAAAATTGCAAATTCGATTAACCGATCGAGCCAGACAAAACCCCATTGTTCAAAGTCCAACTAACTAACAAATGTTGTTGTTGTTGTTGTTGTTGTTATGGTTTAAGGGCGCGTCGACGGCGAGGTCATTAGCGCCCTAACAACGACCGGCTTAGCAATGTGGCTTAAAATCCATGTTCTACCGTCTGTATGGTCGACTGTAGAGGGGTCGGCCACACAGACGGCAAATAGAGTAAAATGCTAAAATGTTGGCTGTAAAGGGGCCATTAAAAGACTAACATCACAGCTCATGTCCGGCTGGCTGTAAAGGACCAGCCAGACATAAAAACTTAAATCTAACAGTAAAATGAACACAGATGAGACAAAACAAATCAATAACTATGTACACGGATGAGTGGCTGTAAAATGGCCACTCATCCACCTTAAAAGATTAGGCTGGTCTTCCCAAAATTTTTGGGATCAGACCACCCAATACACAGAATTTTAAAACTTTAGCCACATTGCTAGCTTCATTACTTAAAATAAGGGACAGATCGTTGGCTAGGCCAACCTCTGCCCTTAAGTCAAAAAATAAAACACACTCTGTTAAAATGTGGCGTACCGTCAGAGGTACGCCACAAGCATCACATTCCGGTGGGTCCTCCCGGCGGAGAAGAAAGCCGTGTGTCAGAGGACAGTGCCCTATACGGAGGCGAGTAAGGAGAACCTCATCCCTCCTCGCCCGCTGGAAGGAGCTGCTCCACGGCTGAACGGTCGGTTTGACCAGCCGGAGCTTGTTATGCTCAACTTCCAGCCACTGCCCCTGCCAATCATCAAAAACAATTCTCTTCGCCGCCGAGGCAAGGTCTGACTTTGGGACCGGTTCAAAGTCGGTTCTGACCTTGTCGCAGGCTAACTTGGCAGCTTCATCAGCTGCCTCGTTCCCCCTGATTCCCACATGGCCCGGTACCCAGCAGAATAATACCTCCTTTCCACGAGATTGGAGGGAAAGGAGGGTGTCCTGGATGTCCTGGACAAGACGAACTGCTGGATACATATTTCCTATGGCCTGAATACAGCTGAGGGAATCACAGCATATGATGAAACGCTTATCGCGATTTACTTTCATATGCTGGAGCGACTTTAGCACGGCGTAGCACTCCGCAGTAAAAACGCTGCATCTGCCGTCAAGTTTATATGTGTAAGTCGCTCGAGGGAACACGACGGAGCAGCCAACTCCGTTAGCCTGCTTAGACCCATCCGTAAATACCGGGGTAAAATTATGATGCTCGTTTAAGACATCTGTAAAAATTCTGATAAAAACATTATCTGCGGTACACAGCTTGTTGTGCCGCGATAATTCTAAAATCGTTCTGGGCCTCTTTAAAAGCCAGGGAGGAGATTTACTCCAACCCTGGTGATAAAAGGAAGGAAGCTCAAATCCGTATTGTTCTAAAATTGCCTTTGTACGGTAGCTGAACGGTTTAGTGGCTCTATGCCGATTGGTATAGAGCCGTTCGTTAGTTGGGGTGCAGAACTATGTCGTACACGGGACTGCCAGGTGTTGTGGCAACGTGTAGGAAGTGTCGCACCATGAGGAGTCGCCGACGGATGGTAAGCGGCGGCTCGCCAGAGTCAGCACAAATGCTGACAATGGGGCTGGTGCGATATGCACCCGTGGCGAGCCGAATTCCTGCATGGTGGACACTATCCAGTATACGGAGATAACTGTCCCGTGCCGAACCATAGACAATACAACCATACTCCAACCGCGACCGTACAAAGGCTCTGTAAAATTGTAGCAGGCAGGAGCGGTCAGCGCCCCATGACCTGCCACACAGGCATTTTAAAACATTTAGAGCTTTTGAGGCTCTGGCTTTCACATCTTTAAGATGTGGCAGCCAGGTTAGCCTACTGTCTAAAATGAGGCCCAGAAACCTAACAGTATCGGTAAAAACGTAAAACAGTGTACCTCAGGGTGAGATGGGGCTCTGGTAACAGAGTCCTACTACGACTAAAAAGTACACACCGGGTTTTCTCGGCAGAGAAACGAAAACCGGTGTGCACTGACCATTCATCCAGCCTGTTCAGCGCGAGTTGCAGCTGCCGCTCTGCGCTTCTCAGGCTGGAAGATGCAATAAAATTAAAAAATCGTTCCACATACAAGGAGGACCGTATAGGACTCCTTATAACACTTAAATGCTATTTATCGCAATAGCGAAGAGAGTCACGCTTAAAACTGAACCCTGAGGAACACCGTTTTCCTGAATAAAAAGATCAGACACTTCTCTACCGACTCGGTACCGGAAGCAACGACCAGATAAAAATGATTTTAAAAAACGGGGTAGGTTGCCCCTAAAACCCCATTCATGTAACTGTTTTAAAATCAAATGCCGCCAGGTAGTATCGTAGGCCTTTTCAAGGTCGAAAAAAACACCCACTAGGTGTTGGCTGCGGACGAACGCATCCTGTATCGCCGCTTCCAGCAGGATCAGGTTATCCAAGGTGGAACGGAACTTCCTGAATCCACACTGAAAGCGGCTCAGTAGGTTTGGGATTCTAGACACCAGACGAGGCGGCGATTAACCATCCTCTCCAGTGTCTTACCCACGCAGCTTGTAAGGGCGATACTACGATAGCTACCTGGCAACAATTTGTCTTTGCCAGGTTTTAAAATTGGAATTAGTGTTGCTTCTTTCCACGAGTCGGGGAAGTGTCCTCCGGTCCATATGTCATTAAAAGTATCCAGAAGGTACTCTTAGCATCTTTACTAAGATGCCTCAGCATCTGGTACTGGATCAGATCAGGCCCTGGAGCAGTGTCGTTAGCGCTATTCAACGCTGACTCCAGTTCCCAAAATGTAAATGGGCGGTTGTATGCCTCCGTATTCGACGAATCAAAGCACAGCGCGCGCCTCTCGGCAGCAACTCTTTGTCGCTGGAACCGAGGTTCAAAGTTGGCCGATGAAGTGACGGCGGCGAAGTTCTCCGCCATCAGCTGCGCTATGCTTCGTTCGTCGGTAATAATACGTCCATGATCCAGTAATCCAGATACTGGTGGGCGGGAGTACCTTCCGGATATACGGCGAATGGACTCCCATACTTTCGATGAAGGTGTGGAACGATTTATTGTGCTCACAAAGTTCTGCCATGACCTCCTCTTGCTCTCCTTAACAACTCGACGCGCCTTAGCTCTGGCAATACGGAACGCTGCTAGGTTGTCAGCTGTTGGGCCACAGCTTAAAACGACGTAGCGCCCGTCTACGACCCTGGATGGCGGAACGACAATCGTCGTTCCACCAGGGGACGGGCGTCCTTCGCAGCGTTCCGGAGCTTTTCGGCATGGAGACGTCAGCTGCACGGTGAATCACTTCTGTGAAGTGATTCACCTTCTCCTGTATACTACCACAGGGTTGTAGCAGTACAGAACGGCAGAAGAGCTGCCAATCTGCACCGCTGACGTTCCATTTACGCCGGTTATTACCTCCTCCCCGCTCACACTCAACGTACATCCAAACAGGGAAGTGGTCGCTTCCATGTAGGTCGCGATCCACCTCCAATGCACGGAGTCCGCGATGGAGGGGGAGCACAACGAAAGGTCAATGGCAGAAGACGTACCGGTAGCAGCGGTGAAATGAGTCATTTGCCCTGTGTTTAGGATACAAATTTCCTCCTGCTCTATCAATCTACCAACCACTCGGCCCCGGGGGCAATCGGTGACGGAACCCCACAACGCACTGTGGGCGTTGAAATCTCCCAAAAGGAGAAAGGGCCGAGTGAGTTGTCGTATAATGCCAACCAGGTCGTCGTAGTCGACGGACAAACTGGGTGGCAGATAGATAGAGCATACGGTCAGTTGGATAGGACCGTGTATTTTCACCGCTACTGCTTGTAGATCAGAGGTGAGAGCAATGGGTTCGGAGTGGACTGTGTTCCGAACAAACACGGCCACTCCGCCCTTCGCTCGATCACCCTCGGTATCGTCCTTCCGGAATATGTCATAACCTCTTAGCACTGGCTGATGTTGTGGTCTAAAATGTGTCTCCTGGAGACAGAGACACAATGGATTAGACCGTGCTAAGAGTTGGACTTCCTCTTTGTGAGCCTGAAAGCCGTTTACGTTCCACTGAAGTATGGGAGCCATTCTACCTATTTAAAACCACCCGCCCCGGGTCGGGTGGGTCAGGGTCTGGTGTCTGCTGAGGAACGGGACCAGGGTCTACGTCCACCAGCATAGCGTCATCTTCGGGGTCCGAAGACGACTTTTGTTCTAGGGCCTCGGCGTCTTGGGAATCTTTCTGTCGCCGAGACCTTCCCCCCCTCTTCTCCCTGCCAGTTGGGGAACTGGGTGGGGAAGTAGAAGGGGACTTCAAGAACACAGTGGGGTCCGTGTGTTTAAACTTCGGACCCCGAACCTTCTGCACAGTTTGCCATCCGCTACTAGCTGATGGCGTTGTTACAGCTTTATCTTTAGCGGGTATTGTAGCCAACGATACCACTGCTGTGGCTACTGTAGCGGGAGGCTGTGCCTCTGCTGGTGGGACTGCTGGACCTGCTGTCTTGCTGGTCGAGGTTGCAGACGCGTTGCAACCGACGTCCGCGGTCTTAGGTGTTATCACCTTTGTGGCTTTGGCGCCACAATTGCATTGACATGAGCACGTTGTACTTGTGCCCATGTCTGCAAAGGACGTCTGTGTGGCAACGCTTTCCTTCTTGACGGGAGTAGACAAGGTTTTGGCGAAACTGGTAGCGAAGACGGGAGGCGCAAGGGCCTTAAACCTCTTCTTCGCTTCGCCATAAGGTAGTCGTTCCTTGGTCTTTAACTCCTGTATCTTCTTTTCATCGAGATACAATCGACACTCCCTGCTCCAGGCTGGATGTGACCCGGAGCAGTTGACACACACCTGCGGGAGGGTACAACTACTACCTGGCTCGTGTGCAGCCTTTCCACATTTCCCACAGGTGGGGTTGCCCTTACACGTCATTGTCGTATGCCCGAACCGTTGGCACTTAAAACAGCGCATAGGGTCCGGGACATACTGACGGATATTTAGATTTAAATAGCCGGCCTTTATGGCTTTGGGCAACGTTTGGAGTGTCGAACGTCAAGACGAAGGTGGCAGTCTTCTCAAGATTGCCATTTAACCCTTCGTTTGATCTGCCTTACCTCGACCACATGATCTGTTGACCATTCCTTAAGGAGTTCCTCGGTCTCAATATCGATAAGGTCGCGGCATGTGACCACGCCCTTACTCGAATTAAGAGTTTTGTGGAGTTCGCACTTAACTGCGAACTCCCCGAGCTTCTCAGACTTAAGGAGAAGGACAGCCTGCTTATGGGTAGATGTTTCCAAAAGCAGAGTCCCGTTCCTCAGCTTCTTGACTGATTTAAGGGTCCCGGCAAGACCCTCCAACCCTTTTTGTATATAAAAGGGGGACACCTTCTCGAAGGATCCCTCCTTCCTTGACATTATAATGAAGGCATTGTCTATTACAATGTCCTTCCTGTTGCTGCATCCATGTTCTGGGGGAGGGCTGTCAACCCTCGCCCGCTTGTTAGAACTGGGTGTGTTTTTATTTACCTGCGACACACCCGGGCCGCAGGGGTTTTGTTTTTGTTTGTGAGTCTTCGTTTTGATCCCACGAGCAAAAACATTTTAAAGGAAAGCGCTAGTACAACAGGGGTGCGCAGGTGCCCCTGAGGTTGTACGTTAGCGAGTGATCCGCCTCTCACCCATGCACCTCCTCGGCACGTATCCGACCTTGAGGTTGAGGGGTTTTTTTATAGAGGTTTGTACCGTCCTCGCGATCCGGGCGATGAAGCCAAGATCCCCGTTCTCCTAGGCACACAACGTTCCACCGCCACGCCCTACGGTGGTCGTTGAAGCATGGTAGGAGTTTACGGTGTGGGAAACTTGCGGCGCTCACAAGTTTCCAGCTCGGGCACCGCGGGTTCGCCAAACCCGTACCTGGCACTTGCGTACCAGGCCCCTGCGGGGCTAACAAATGAAAGCACGCTTCTACAGTTTGACTTGTTTGCCAATGACCAACACTTAAGTTACGCCAACGCACCACATGGTGAAAAATGCTGCTTCAAAATTACATAGTAATGCTCTAACTGAAACTTGAGACTGAGTGAGCCTACACTGTGCCAAAATGAAGCGCGGTTACACTCATACTAATTCTGCCATACTGTCTGGCTGACTGAGCGGTGCCTACATTGTGCCATGCAGTAGCATAGTAGTGCTCTAATTGCACCTGGCTGACTGAGTGCTGAATGGCTGAGGCCTACATCATGTCGAAATTACACGCCACAGAGCGTGGTTATGCTCATACTAATTCTGCAAGACTGGCTGGCCGACTGAGGACGAGGAAAAATTTGGGCTGCTATAAATAGAAATGCCCATGGGAATGCAAAGAATTCCGGGTTCCCACCAATGTACTCTGATAAACGAATCAGATATCAAATCTCATGCTTGAAACATGCATCAGAATTTAACCTTGACAAGTAAAAATATTCCTATCACTCCGAAATTTTGAGAGTAGCTAGATCTCCTAAAAATGTTCATAGCTTTGATAGTTTAGCCGTAGAAAAAAATTATTTTCTGAACTTCTCAAAACCTGAAAATAACTGCTATCATTTTGCAGTTATGAAACTGAAATAACTTTTATTTTACTCCTAATAGGCTGCTCCTTCATTTGATATCAAATAAGGCATTTTTATTAATTTCAAAATGGTGAAATAAAATTCGTCAACCAAAATAGAAACTAACTAATTGATATTTCCTAAGTTATTAGAGTTATCAATCTGAAAGTGACTTTAATCAATTCTATGTATTCAAAAGTAATTACTGAGCAAATTTGAAGACTCTAACTGCCTTCTTCGATTTAATATGAATTTTTGTAAATCTCATTCCAGGTGAATGATTGAGGCTGATGGAACAGAAAATACTATCTTGTTCAAATACTTTCTCAAAACTGTAAAAACCTGATTTCTAGCTTGAATTAACTTAGTACCTGACTTTAAAAATGATATGCAATACAATTCAATTTAACTCATGTATGTAAGAACAAATTTTGTTATGCAGTTACAAAATTATTTAGGTTACCAGACAATATTAAGATAAAACAGACAATAAAAGATTATTAAGATCACCAAAGCATGCAGCAGAGACAGATTAAAAACACAATATTGATTATTCACACATATGTCAACTGTTTTTTGAAAGCGCTCCACTCATCAGAGCCTTCCCACACCACACCAAGTGATCAAGTTTCCTGAATGCTGAAATAAAGTGTTGAAAGAAATAAAAAGTGACTTAAGACAACAAATTTTTAAAAAATCGAATTTAAAAATAAATTAATACTGAATGCTAAATACACCTAATTCAATTATATATATACATATACTTAAAAATAAAAAAAAACCTTGGAACTCCCACCACTACTCGCTGTTTACATCGTACACAAAATTAATTTTTGTTACCTAACCTTCCGGACATGAAGACTAGGAAATTTCAGTTAATATTGGAGGTGCACGACAGTGACTTCAATTTACATTCGTACGCCCCTACCACAGTATACAGCAACTTCATGTTATAAGTCCACATCGTTGAGGCACAAAGTTGTTACTTTTCGGAATAGGTACACTGAAATGTCATTTTTACAGTGCACCCGTACTTCAAAGGACATTGTGTTTGGTTTTCACGAACATTTCATGACTTTTGGTGCTAAAATTGCTTCGGAAATAGGTTACTTTTTTTGCACATAATTGATTATTATTTTATATTATCATTAGTTTGCATGTGGTATTGGCCCTTTTGTGGTGTGGGCCCCTAGGGTACAGCCTAGGTAGCCTATGCCTAAATGTGGCCCTGTTACCATGGATTCAGTCTCTGTAATACGTGTATCTAAAGTTTAATGAGGATTCCAGCCCAAGTGGCATCCCAGCATATCTCTCATGAACAAAGCAAAACCCATACAAAATCAAGGAGAGGACCTTGAATTTTCACAGCATTCACCTTAATCACTGAGTTACCAGGTCACTCTTTAAGTACAGTAAGAATATTGTAATGAAGAAATAAATCTTACCTCAATAGCATGTGAAAAACTTGTGTCCATTTCGTAATCAATGGTAAATGAAACAGATATGTGTTTATTTGATTCAAAATCATCAGCTGCTATTTCACCATACTCAATAACAAGCAGTGGAGGGTATATGAGACCCTCTTTGTCAGGGCCTTGTAGTTTGACTCTATAAATAATATCGTAAATATATTAACAAAACAGATATATCATAAAAATAATTATAATATTAATCATCTGTCACTAACAGCAAGCATCATTCATGTATATATAGTAAACCTGAAGTAATAGGTGCTAAATAGCGAAAAGGAATTAAACATTAGGATACTGAAATGAATCATTGCTTACCTTAGATGATGGTTCTGTAGCATGAACAAATAAGAAAATACAAGAACACAAATGACAGTAATTTTTGTGTCTTAGCCCTTTATCAACAAACAAACATTATGGAGGGTGGGTGCTATAGGAAACTGCCTCACTGAATGACTGTTAGACAGGAATGTGTTGGGGATAAATTAAAACAGAGGGCAGGCAGAGGTGCAGTGATTTGGAACTAATACATGAGCTTTGCAAATTTTGCAATAAGGACAGAATAATATAATAAAAACTTAACATCATAAATCTGAGTAAGCAAAAATAAATACATAAGTAAATAAAATAAAATTTAAAACATAATTGATTTTAAACCAAAGAATCTCTGAAGTTAAACATTACCTCTGGTTAGTAATGTTTCAATTTAAGTAATGGGGGTGCAGGCAAGATGATGATGGAGGGAAGGAAAAGTAATGACTGGGTATTACACTGATCAGCCAGAACCACCTGCCTCATAGCCAGAATGTCCACTTTTGGCACTGATAACAGCAGCAACACATCTTGGCATGGAAGTAATGAGACCTTCATACATCGCTGGAGGGAGTTGGCACCACATTTACACACCTAATTCTTGTAAATTCTGGGGAGGGGGGCAATAAGCTCTGGCGTCACCTTCAATCATAGCGCATATGAATTCAATTGGTTCAGATCTGGCAAGTTAGGAGGTCAGCACATCAATTGCAACCCGCCACTGTGTTCCTAGAACCACTCCATCACACGCCTGCCCTTGTGACATGGCACATTATCTTGTTGAAAAATGCCACTGCCATTGGGAAAAAATGGTTGTCATGAAGCGTTATACATGGTCTGTAACCAGTGTATGATACTTATTGGCAATAGGGAATATGCATGAAATTCAAATTTACGTCTAGTATTTTTATTTTGAAACTCTATTAGTGTAGAATTAACGCTATAACAGTTTTTTCCCTATTTATTCGATTTTTATTTACTGATTTTAATTAATAAAAAGTGCTAAAAATACAAGGGAAATGTAACTTCGCAAAACGCAATGCTATTGGTCAAATCGAATCGTGACGCGCAAGTACACGATATTATTGTGAACAAGGGTGTAGTTGCTGGGAGTTCTAATAGCTTTACGATTGTGTTGAAGTTTATATTAACATATCAGCATAACTGGTGAGATATTGTATTCTTGCTACACTACAATACACACACCAAATAATGACTGAAAGCAGTTTTCTGAAAGCACAGTCGGATAATCTTCCAAAAATTGATGCTTTCATGATGACAAGAAATTTTGTAACAAATCCAAATTTTACCGCCGCTCAGCTCAGAGCATTGAAAGCTGCAAGGTAATTAAGTGATAAATATTTCAATATTCGCATGCAAAATAAACAAAAAATTCTAAATGTTGGGTATATAGTAAATTATTACCCGTTTTTAGCAAATGGCAGTGTAGTCTATTGCGGTAGGGTGTAACCGCCATAATTTTCTGACCCGCGGTTAAAATCACCACAGAATTAATTTTTTTTTATCTTCAGAATGTGTCAAGCTTGACCTTTTTATTTGTTAATGGTATGATGGCACCAAGTAAACACACGTGAGGTAGCTGCTCCAAAATAATAAAAGAGAATGCCTCAATTATTCTGTGTTGCGAGTCTAATTCCTGGTTTCATTTAATATGTTCAGGAATGGACTATAAAGAGTTTAAAAAGTGGCCGCCGATATCAAGAAAAACAAATCATCGTGGACATGTGTGTCGTGTATAAGTGAGGTTAGTGTTGTTGTTTCTGATGATATTCATGATTGTAATGATGATGAACTGACTGTCGCAAAAATAGAACTTGTTTTCAATAAATACTTCATACCATTTAAAGCTAATAATGAAAAATGCCTCAGTGGAATCAAGTCGGAATTGGCAACAATTTCTCAGTAAAATGTCGACATATCAAAACATTGTGCACAACTGCACAAAAGAGTCAGTGTAATTGAATCCAAGTTGGTAAAATTTGAGTGCGGTCCAAATATCGATGGTACAACAGCTGAGGATATCATAGCCGAAGCAAATGAAAGAAAAAAAATGTGATAATCTACAATATTCCTGAGTACAGTAAACAGGTCGGCTCTGATTGTTTACGTGACGATCGCGAACTTTTATCCAAAGTATTCCCGCCTGAATCAGCTGACACTCTTTCCAGCGTTAAATTACGTAGGATTCGTCGTCCAGTAAATGGAAAAACCCGTCCATTACTCGTCAATACACCATCAGTGGCTGATGCAAGGTGTCCTATTACAAGCTAAAGCCGTCGGCACTGGCAGTGAAAAAATTCTTATCAAACCTGACTTGACCCGGGAGCAGGAGAAAGCCACCTGAAGAATCTTCGATCTGAATTAAATTACTTCTTCAAAAGTGGGTGATTCTTCCAAAACAATTAAATATGTCAATGGAGTTCCTAGAATAGTTAAAGCTTCTACTTTTCGCTTCCCCAACGAAAAGCGCACATTTCAAACAGGATCTCCTAGTGTATTATCAGAATACCAGGGGGCTCCAAACTAAGTTAAAAGACCTTCTTAGTCTCATCTGCATGCTGTCACTGTGATGTGTTGTGTATTATTGAATCGTGGCTCCATCAATATTGGACGGTGAAATAGTCAGCAATAACTATAATATTTTTAGAAAGATAGAGATAAAAGCACTAGCAATTATAAGCGTGGTGGGGTGTATTTATCGCTGTTAAACATAATATAACTGTAGAACCAATTATGTTAACTGTTGCTTGGAGCAAATATTTGTCAAAATCAAGGGATTTCGTACTCACATTATTATAGGATGTCTATATATACCCCCGCATTCTCGTACTGATGTTTACCTAAGTCACTTGTCTCCTGTTAATTTGATTAAAAACAAATATCCTAATAATAAACTATTGGTTTTTGGTGACTATAACATTTGTAGCAGTTTGTCGCAGCTAGAGTGTGAAAGCCTGTTAAATTAGAAATTTCTGCTCTCTGGATGTGTCCAACATAATAGAGTTCAAAATGACAATGGTAGAATTCTAGATTTTTGCTTCAGTGACCTTGACATCGTTATTGACAAAACCCCTCCAATTGTTGATGAGGACAACTATCACCCAGCCCTGTCTGCTCATCTTAAATTCTGTTCTAACGTGAAACAGAATGATACCTCTTCATATGCATTCATAGTGCTGATTATGCAGCACTGAATAAGTATTCTCCTTAGGGTAAATTGGATTGATCTATACACAAATAGACAACATAGATGATAATGTGAACTGGTTATATGGTACTTGTACATGAAGGAATAGCTAAGTTTGTCCCGTTAAATAAAAAAAGAATAGAAATTATCCATGCTGGTTCTCCAATGAACTCATATTCACTATTAAGCAAAAGAAAATAGCTCATAGGAAATACAAAGTGAAGAAAACACAGAGTAATTATTTAATTTTTAGCAAACTGAGGTCTCAGTGTAAAAAGTTAAGTGCATCTTGCTATCAGAAATACTTAGACAAGGTTGAAAATGGCTTGAAAAGTGATACAGGCAAATTCTGGAGCTTTATGAAGAATAAACGCCATAGTGGTGTTGATATTCCAGCTACCATGGCCTGGGACAATATATCTGCAAATAATGGTAATGAGATCAGTAATTTGTTTGCCTCATTTTTCAACAGTATTTACAAGACTCCACCTGACAGACCACTGGATCCTGTTGATGAACTAGAGGAGATTACAAAATGTAATGAAACTCCAGATGCACACATCACAGAATTTGAAGTCCGCTATGATGAGGTTTTTCGTCAACTATCTTCACTGAACATTAATAAAGGTGCTGGACCCGACAGAATACCAACATACTCCTAAGAAACTGCGCGTGAGTCTATGTGAGCCTATCACCCATATCTTTAATAAATCTCTGGAAACTGGCAATTTTCCTGATCTATGGAAATTGTCCTACATCAGCCCCATCCATAAAACTGGAGATAAGACAAATGTGGCTAACTATAGACCAATATGCATCCAGTCATCACTTGCAAAACTTCTGGAGAAAATAGTCCTACCACAACTGACGTTTGCTTTCAAAAATATTATAGTTACCAGACAACATGGTTTCTTTGGTGGCAGATCCACAACCACCAACTTGTATGGTTATGTTAACTACATACTAAATTCACTGAGCAGAGGTAAGGAAGTACATGCACTCTACACAGACTTCAGCAAGGCCTTTGATATGGTGAACCATGAAGTTCTACTAAAAAAGCTGCATTATTATGGTGTCAGATCAAAAGCACTGAAATGGTTGTGCTCGTACCTCTCCAATAGGCGTCTGCAGGTAAGGGTTGCTGGTCATTTGTCAAATGTATTCAGTGTCGCTTCTGGTGTCCCACAGGGTTCACATCTAGGTCAATTCTATTCTGTATCTTTATTAATGATATTGGTGACAACATCAGGTTCTGAATACCTACTATACGCAGATGACATGAAGAATTTACAGAGGAATTATTAATGAACAAGACCTACAAATCCTCCAAAAAGACATTGACGAGCTTGTGAATTGGTGCAGGAGGAACATGTTACATTAAACATCAAAAAGTGTCCAGTGATCTCTTTCTCGCAATCTCACAACCAACTGCCTGCAATTTACCTGCTAGACAGTCAAATTGTCCAAACAGTAAAAACAATAAAGACCTTGGTGTTATTATTGATGATAAACTAACCTTCTCTGGCCATATAAATCACATAACACTTCGTGCTTGTCGATGCCTAGGCTTTATCTGTAGAGTAGGCAAGGAATTCAGAAATACCAAAACATTGACAGTTCTGTTCTCAACTTTCGTTAAACCCTTACTTGAGTATGGGTCTGTGGTCTGGTCTCCATTCACTGATCAAAACATCAATTGTATTGAAAGAATACAGCGAAAATTTTGTAAATTCTTAAACTATTATAATCATTCTGAGGATGTAATAAATATCAGTGACATTTATCACCAGCATAAGCTGAGCAGCCTAATAATCCGCAGACAAGTGTCTTTCTTTTTCAAAGTTGTCAGAAATCTTAGCTGACTTTAGCTTTGTGTGCACAAAGTCTGTGCTAAAAACCAGAAGGCTGCTTGCAGTTGAAAGTACAAACAGAAACTATGAGTACCATGCACCCGGAAAATAGAATTGCCAGGTTGGTGAATCTGCACTCATCAGACATTAACTTTTCTGGAGGTTCACTTTCATGGTTTTCAGCAAACATTAAAAAATTACTGACTGATTAAGTTTACAAAATCTTTTTCTTGTGTCTGTCATACTGTAAATTTTTGTATTTAATCTAACCAATTATCCTTGGCTTGTTTGTTGTAAATATTTTTTTGTTTAATGCCAATTGGAGTAAATAAATAAATAAATAAATAAAACTTCATTTACATTCTTTTATTGAGTGAAATAATATTTAAAACAAATCATATTACCTACAATTCAGCGTCATTTTTTTCCTGAAATTCTTTTTTTTCGTAATGAATTCACGGGTGTACCGACGGATTGTCTTTTCGCAACACAAATCAGCCGCACACTCTTAAAAACTTCATTGCAATCATTCGTCAAGAAAGTATCCATTCTTACATTTTTTCACTTTTTGTTAATAAGTTGTTTCGGTGCGTTTTCAATTGAAATAATTCCTATCATTTATTTCATCTTCGTCGTTTTCTTTACTTGTATATCATCAGGAGATATTTTAAATGAAATACATAGCATTTGGAAGATAGTTTTTTCTTTCTTTCTTCTACATTCGATTTGTTCCAAGAACGGTTGCGTATAAATGATCGAAAATAAAATAGTAGGCCTATCCATAACGAAAAATGGAGCTCGACAAGGAAATGGAAGAACAAGTTACAAATGCTTCTAAACATCGCAAAATTCTTGTATCAGATTCCAATTTACTATCAGATTCGCCTCATGACTCAATTTCATTGGGTATGGAGAATGTCATATTAGGAAGCCATTGTTGATAAATGGGCCGCAATTATGTTTGGTGTATTTTTTATAAGCAATGAGACCTGTTTTAAATTTTAATTCGTGTTATAAAAGAATGTAAATGAAGTTTTAACAAAATAAATAAGTGAAGGTTGACAATTTTTTAAGATAAACATAAAAAAATATCTGATTTTGCAGGGATTTGAACTCGGGTCACAAATTTAGGAAGCCAGCACCCTACCCATAGACCATTTGATAAGGTGGGGCAATAATTTACTATATACCCGTCTCATATAAACTGTGTACCCTTCAACATTTATGAACGAGATCACAATCCGTTCTTAAAATGTCTCATGGTCTCCAAGTAAGATATGATTAGAGTCTGAACAGGTAACGAATTTTTATGTTACATCTCCTAAAATACATAAATACAGAAATTCTAAGTACTTACATAGAAATAATCTTCACAATAATATAAACAACTAGTTGCAGATCTATTCTCATAGCGGTACACCACTTTTTTTTTTCTTATATTCGCATCTCGCGGGACAAGTAAATACACCTTATAAAGTGTTTTTTTTAGTATTTTTGCTCACAGGTACAATACAGTACTTATAACACGGTTTTCGACCTTCTTCCATATCGACATTGGTTAGAAAACATGAAAGTTTTGAGATGAAACACTCCACGCTATATAGTACGCCAATACGGTCGTGTACTTACACGTCACAGTGGAGCGCGCCAAAATGGCAGCGTTTAAATCGGCGGAACTGGATTTCAGTTTTAAAGTATTTATTTTGATGTTAAATCTTAATATTTAAATCAATGTTATATTTTTTACGGTTATGTACGAATGTAAATAATTGATTAAAAAAAATAAAAAAATACATGCATATACGCTATTGTGGTGCCTTGCACAAACTCCACAGGACCCATGAATACCCACATGAATGCTCCCCAGAGCATAATTGAGCCACTGCCAGCTTGTCTCCATCCCGCAGTACAGGTGTCAAGAAGCTGTTACCCTGGAAAATGACAGATTCGCACCCTCCCATCAGCATGATGAAGAAGGTATCGGGATTCATCAAACCATGTAATGCTCTGCCACTGTGCCAATGCCCAGTGACGATGGTCACATGCCCATTTCAGTCACAGTTGCGATGTCATGGTGTTAACATTGGCACATTCATGGGTTGTTGGCTGTGGAGGCCCATCATTAGGAGTGTTTGGTGCATTGCGTGTTCAGACACACTTGTTCTCCAACCAGCATTAAAGTCTAAAATTAGTTCCACCACAGTTCACCACATGTCCTGTTTTACCAGTCTGCCCAGCCTAAAATCTCTGACTACTCAACCATTCAATGTTTGGATATGGTTTCACCTTGGTTTTGCCACTTGTTGAAGACACTCACCACAGCACTCCTCGAACACCCGATAAATAGCACAGTTTCTGAAATGCTCGTGCTGAGCCTCCGGACCATCACAATCTGCCCTCGGTCAAACTCAGATAGATCCTTCCCCATTCTAAACACAGATAGCATTGATTCTATATGCACCATGCGTGTGTCTGACTAGCAGTCATTCCTCGGCGGTGAAACTGCTATCGCTTGGATAAATTTGTATCAATAGTAGGCGTTTTTTTTTTCTGGCTTGATGCAATCCTCCATCCCTACCTATCTGGTGCTAACCTCTTCATCTCTACATATCCCTTACAACCCACATCCTAAAATCATCTGCTTCATATATATATATTCTAATCTCTGCCTTCCTATACAGATCTTACCGTCAACCATTCCCTCCACCAGCAAATTAACCAATCCAGCATGTCTCAAAATATGACCTACCAGCCTATCTCTTCTGTCTGTAAGCTTCTTCCACAAACTTCTTTCCTCACCCATCATTTCCAAAACTCATTCATTTCTTCCTTTGTATGTCAAATTAATTTTCAGCATTCTTCTGTAGCACCACATTTCAAGTGCTTCAATGTTCCTTCTTTCCGGTATTCCTAAAGTCCATGTTTCACTACCGTAAAGTGCTGTGCTCCACACATAGTTTTAAAAAGTTTTTTCTAATTCCTATATCAATATTTGAAAGTAAAAGATTTCTCTTTTTCATCAAGGCTCTTTTTGCTTGTGCTATTCTGCTTTTAAAATCATTCCTGATTAGGCCATTGGTTGTAATTTTGCTTCCCAAATAACAATATTCACTTACTTCTCCAATTGCATTCGACCCTATTTTTATATTTAAACTGCTAGTATTGGTACCATTTCTGCTACATTTAATAACTTTAGTCTTGCTTTGATTTATATTCAGGCCAAAATCTTTCTTCGGTATTTTGTTCATGCCATTCAGTAATTTCTCAATATCCTAAGCCCTTTCTGCTAACAAGACATTGTCATCAGCAAATCGTAGCATACTGATTTTTTCTTCCTGAACACTTATGCCACGTGGAAATTTTACTTTTACTTTCTTTATTTCTTCCTCTACATACAAGTTGAATATTACCGGAGATAGATTACAAACTTGTCTCACACCCTTTTTAACTGATGCTTGTCTCTCCTGGTCATAATTTTCTAGCTGATCAGTGTATCTTAAATTCAGACCAGGAGTTTGTTTTGTGCCTGTTTTGTATTGGTCTCATCTGAGTTCAGAGGAACTGCTGCTGTTTGGGAGTACTCTGATAGCATGGACCATGAAACAAGAATTAAAATTATTGATGTCATGGGAGATGGGATAGATTTTTTTATTATAAGTGAATACATCTGTCAGTGGCCATTCATTCTTGTGGCTAGTGGATTGGTGGTTATTATTATTATCTTATGCCAAGTACAACAAAAGACATGTACAATCAAATAACTATATCTATAGATTGAAGCCATCTACTGGCAGCTGGTTAAGCTTGATGCAGTGTGAGAAGGCCTCCAGATAATCTTCTTGCTGGACAGTCCATCACAATGGGGTCAGCAGTTTATATATCACAGTCACACAACGCATCTTCACAGAGACCCTGTTTATGCAATGTTGCATTGCACACTCCATGACCTGTGCGAAATCTGTTCAATTGACACCAAAGGCACCTAGATAAGTCAAATCCTGGAACACAGGTTGTCGGATCTTTTATAAGCCCACAATTGTGTGGCCTGTTGGGTTCCCACTCCTTTCTCCACTCTTCATACAAGTTAAAGTTGTTATGACTGAGACTGGCTGCTTCCATGTAGGCAGGTCTGATTGATTTTAAACGTGTATGAGGTCATCATGCAGAGGAATCATGTTGTTTTCCTCCACTCCTTCCAATTCTCTAAGAAATATCGATTTTCTCCTCAAATGTGGTGGAGGAATGTTAGAAAGTACAGGCAACCAGGATACTGGGGTAGAGCTAATGACACCACTCACTGTTCTCATAGCAGCGTTAAGCTGGGTGTCAACTTTGGCAGTATGAGCACTATCCAACCATGTAGAGCAACAGTATTCTGCTGGGGAAAATGCCAAATCAAGGACTGCTCCTTGAAGAACTTGAGCACCTGCACCCCATGATGCACCAGCCAGTTTCTTTACAAGGTTCACACGGGTCTTCACTTTCTCTGCAGTGTTAGATAAATGCTGACGAAAAGTGAGGGCTCAATCCGGGGTAACTCCCTGATATTTGGGGTGGTCTTTGTGTTCTACTCTTCCAAGGGGTCTGAAGGTTGATCTTATTCTGACATAGGTAACTCCCTGATATTTGGGGTGGTCTTTGTGTTCTACTCTTCCAAGGGGTCTGAAGGTTGATCTTATTCTGACATAGGTGAGCTGGTTTGAATGATGGAAGCAACAAGACTCTGTCTTTGTCGGATTTGGTTTTAGTCTATCTTCACAAATCTTTTTCTGGATATATTATGTGAAAGGTTTCACAGGTGGCTTTTACAATCATACAAAAACTCTTCCCCGTAACAGTTTTGATGACAGTGGTGGAGGCATGGTGTATGCTGCACATTTTATATCAGGGTCAGAGGCACACGAAAGAGCCTTGGGGCTGTCTGATGGGATGAGAAAGACTATGTTTGTGGACTAGAGGTGCTAAAACACGTTCTGGGATGGGGATGGAGGGTTTTGGGAAAAATTGATCTCATTTTTGGACAGATTAGCAGGAAATCATAACCCTGCCAAAGGATTCTATGGAAGGATTTGAGGCCTGGGAAGTACTGTGTGACCAGGACTGGACTATGGTTAGTTTATGAGAGATTAATGTGGTCAATATGTTGAGAAGGTCGTAATGTGGCCCGTGAAAGTTGAAGGATATCATGCTACATGCGTGACACACTACATGTGATCGTTCACAAGAATCACGCATGTGGGGTTGTTATACGAGGTTTGTTCAAAAAGTAAGGTGACTTTTTTAATTTCACCAGATTCATAGTCGATTCTCATTTTTTTGTTTTTCTAATTTTGGTACACTCATCCCACATATATCTTCACAGTTTCAACTATATAGCATTATTTGCATTGTTTGTGAGAGGCATAATTATTAGCAGTGTTTTGTGCAATCGGCGATTTTCTGCTATTGAAAAAAATGGATCAAAGAGTTTGCATCAAATTTTGTGTAAAAAATGGAATTAAGTGTTCCAAAACATTTCAAATGTTGACAGTGGCATACAGTGAATCTACTTTTAGTAAAAAAAAAAAATGTTTGTAAGTGGTATAAGCTCTTCCAAGATGGCCGAGAAGATGTCAATAACGAACATCGATCTGGACACTACAGCACGTCAACAACTGATGAAAATGTTGAAGAAGTGAAGAAAATGGTGTTGGAGAATCGTCGAATCACTATAGAAGTTGCTGATGAAGTTGGAATCTCTGCTGGCTCCTGCCATGCAATTTTTGCGGATGTTTTGGGCATGAGACATGTGTCAGCAAAGTGTTCTGAAACTGCTTAATTTTGACCAGAAGAATCGCCGCATAAGCATCACTCAGGAGCTGTTGAATGATGTCAAAAATAATCCTGATTTGCTCAAAAGTGTTACAACTGGTGACGAATCATGGGTATATGATTATGACATCAAAACCAAGGCCCAATTGTCCCAATGGAAGAGCCTAGAAGAGCCAAGACCGAAAAAAGCACACCAAGTTCGATCCAGTGTCAAGGTTTTGCTCACTGTTTTCTTCCATTACCATGGCATAGTGCTTTAGTAGTTTTTAACACTAGGTTGTACGGTCAATAAGGAGCATTACCTTGAAGTTATGTGCTATTTGTGAGAAGCAATATGAAAAAAAGTCCAGATTTGTTGGAAAAGAATCATGACTTTTACATCACGACAATGCACCTGCTCACTCATCATTGTTTGTGAGTGATTCTTTGGCCAAAAACAGCACCACAATCATGCCCTGGCCACCATGTTCACCAGATTTGGCCCCCTGCGACTTTTTCCTGTTCCCAAAATTAAAAAAAACCAATGAAAGGACAAAGATTTGCAATGATTGATGAGATAAAGACTGCATCGCTGAAAGAGCTCAAGGCTATACCAAAAAGTGCTTATCATAAGTGCTTCAAGGATTGGAAAAAAAACGTTGTCACAAGTGTATAATATCTAAGGAGGGCAACATAAATATTGATGAATAAATAAATATTTTGCGATAAAAATAAAAAGTCACCTTCCTTTTTGAAAAAAAACCTCATATAACATGGTTTTATTAAATAAAGAATCATGGATTGTTAGTTCACAGATCAAATCAGCATATATTCACAATTCACCAACACAGTCATAATCATATTAAAATTTCATCTAAAAAAAAATCACAAGTTCTGCCACATGTTAGCCATGATACACAAACACATGCACGCCTAAGCTACCATCATGAAGGCGCAACCGGAACATACCAAAACAATCAAAAATGCAAGTCCTCTTATAGTACACTGGCGGCATCTGACAATGACTCTCAAAATCTCTGGAATGCCTAAACAATAAACACTTATTCAAAACAGCTGTTTAGCCTCCTCTTGACTCAAACTAATCATTAAAAATATCAACCTCAATAAATATACGACCGGAAACCTGTTTTAACAAACTTTCCTCCAAATAAAACTCTACAATGGCAAACCACTCTCTCGTCATAAATTAATACACTCCTGATCATTCTATCCTGTAATTCACCCAAACAAATGCATCTAACATTAGCTTCAAACAGCAACTACAGAAAATGATAGTAAATAATCATACTTTAAAACTTTCTATGGGGTATTAAAACAAGGTACTAAAAGTTCATACTATAAAGTTTGTTGATAATAAGACAAACACTGAATTAAATACTTGGCACAACATACCTCAAATTGTAATTCTTGACATATCTTATAATTTCAGGAACTGCTTCTTGGGTCTGAGACTTTTTCTGTGGGCTCCAACCAACAGCACTTATTTTATCAAAGAGAAAAAACCTTCTGACAAGAAGCCACTTTGAAATGTCTCCAGCCTGAAATACAGTAGCCATTTTGAAGCCACTTAGATGTATGAATGGAATATTCATAAAATACAAAATTTTTAGATGAGGCAAAAAATCAAGTGTATTAGAAGACACAAATATATAATAATAATAAAATTTTTTAAAAAAAAAACTTTTTAATGTAAAATGTTTTTATAATGGACTAAAAAGTTTAAAATAATTTATCTAATCCTTACAAAGGATAAAACCACACACAGACTTCTAACTTCTTCTAAATTGGACTGAAACCTTATACTTGTAAATTTTTGATAACTATTAAAATACTTGTAAAATTGCTGACGAAAAACATTGGACGCATGCAATACATAACTATAAGAAGTGTAGAAAGTAGCTATCAATGAAAGAATTTACTTGTCAGTTCACATCATTTGTGGTGCAATAAAATTGTTAGTTGAGCTATTAATGCATCAATTATCTGTTGCATGTGCCCAATGTTTTTCGTCACCAATCTTACAAGTATTTTAATAGCTATCAAAAATTTCTAAGAATAAGTTTTCAGTACAATTTAGAAGAAGTTAGAAGTCTGTATGTGGTTCATCCTTCATAAGGATTAGATAAATTATTTTATACTTTTTAGTGGATTATAAAAACATTTTACATTAAAAAGATTTTATTTTATTATTATTATTTTATGCTTTTTAGGGCTATGTAAGTGAAAATTTGGAATTGATTTTAAATACTTTGATGACATATTCACAAAGACATGCGACAAATATCAGATTTATTTCAGTCTCTTTTCATCTGATTATATCTGAAATAGAAAAATGTTATACCTACTTACCAATAATACATCAAACTATTCAATTATTATTTTTGAGAAATAAAATAATGAAGCAAGCAAAAATACTTTTTATAATACTCTTATTTAAATATAAAAAATCAATGTCAGATCTGTTTCAGTCAAAATTTTAAATATATGACTCCATTCATGATGGTGGAGGTCTTAATTGTTGCATTTGGTCTATCTCCTGCATTGCATTTTCATTGCACGGTGTCTTGGCAGTGAGTTTCGAGCAATCGAGCTCCACTATTCTTAATCCATCCAATGATCTGACACACCTGCCCTTTTGCAAATAGTGCAGGACCAAGGAATACAACAGCATGGTCCACTGTACATCCTTGCATTTTATAGGCTGTGCACCCCCAGCATAGTATTAGTGGAAGTTGTGTTTTCTCAATTGTTCCATAGTTTTTGAAGTGCCGAAAACTGTATTGACTTTGGCTTTATTAAATGAATCCCATCTTTGCCAAAGTTGATACGAACAGATGGAATGTCAGTATCATAGATCTGATCATGGTGAAATAACGGCCAAACAATTTCAGTTATAATGCCCATTGCACCATTCTATATTAATATTAGAGCGAAGCATCACTTTCACTCCATTGAAAATTTCTAACTCCTTTTGCAATCCTCAAGTTTTGTTGATATCACCTGATACAATGTTGTCCAGGTTTACATCATCCGCATTTCTTGTTGCATTTATCATAACATCCTGAGACTGAATTCTGAAAACTCGCACTCCTTGGGCTCAATATCTGTCAAGGACAGCTGTGTTCTGTGAATATGCTTGTGCACGAGTTGGATATATGTGGATTGCTCTATCTAAATAAAAATCACCAGATGTCTTTGTAAGCACTTTTGACACTAATAGAGCAAAATTTTGGGCCTTCAAGTCACCGACACGTTGAACATTCAAGAGATCAGCAAATGTTGTATCACCTTGTTGTCGCATGTTCTCTTTCAACTCAACAAGACTGAAGAGTTGCCAAAAATGAGTTGCTGAAATGAATCTTTCAGGTAGGTAAAATACCTGAGCTCCTCGAATAGGTGGCAACTGAAACAAATCCCCAAAAACCACAGTACTGATGCCACCAAAATTTTCACTTTCAATCTTTTTCAATTGTCGCAATCTAAAATCAATCATGCACAAAATTTTGTATGGAACCATGGAAATCACATCGATGAACAGAAATTCTATGTCCTTCCACTGATTTTGCAAGACTTTTAAATAGTTACCAGTGAGTGGTGCCAAATTTCCTAAAATTTTTCCATCATTTTCAACTGGTAATTTAAATATTGTGTGTAGTGTTAATTTGTCATTGCCTGTTCATCAACTTCATCTTCAAATTCTGCCTCAACAATCTCTTCTGGATTTTCAAGAAGAGCACCAATAGCAAGTGGCCATTATCCAAGAATAGGGCAGTAACCTGCTAGATAGTTTCAATGAAATTTACAGTTGCTAATCTAGTTTATGAATGGTTCATATGAAACAAAAAATAATAATATTTCTCAGCATAATATCTGGTTTCCATTATTACAAAAATAAAGTTGTAATTTCTGGGAACTTACTGTGTTTACAAGAACGATGATGATTATGTTAAATTTAATTCACAATTTAGCTACGCTTTCTAAGTTCAACTATGAAGTTGTGGTATGATTAACATTGTTTACTCTACCTTAGTGTATTATAGAAACTGGAGAAATAAATAACTAGTTAAAAGTACTGTTTTAACAGAATCTGAAGCGTAGTATTTTTGACACTCTTAAAGAACAAAGATATTAATGCAATTGAAATATTATTCCTGCTTATTATGTTAAATTGACATTTTCTGTTTATTTTAATGTTTAATATTTTGGAGTGCTGGAGAAATAAAGTCACAAAACAAAACATAGTCCAAAGGGTAGTGAGTGATCATTTGTGTATATTTCTTGAAATGGGTGCTAATCAAAAATACAGAGTTATCTGTTATATTTCTCTCATTTCGAATTTCTTGTTCCTTTCCTCGGTATGTATAATTCATGAGCTATTTTTGCAGATTTAAATCTGGATCATAAGCTCACAAAATTATGGATGTATATAAAGATCTCAGGCAATTAAATTCTCTGTCACCAGAAGATAGTGACAGAGTATTCAATCACCAAAATATTATGTGTAACCACCTTATTCATTCAGCTAGTCACTCCAGAACATTATATTAAATCTTAAAGCCAAGAAAAATGTCATTCTTAAGCACCACTCAAATTGCTGTTGTAGTTTTTGCTTAATGCTATTCGAAAATCTAAGACACACGCAGCTTGCTTACACATTTACAAATAGCATAGAGTATTACTATTTTAATTATCTTTTACATATATTTTTTACAACTAAAGTGTTTCCATTATGTAGTGATTACTATCTTTCCCAGTTTAAAAAAAAAAAAAAAAAAAAAAAAAAAAATATTTATGTGGTAGCGTTAAGTATTGGCATTCATGCAACTTTAGCCATATGTTTCTTTTTTAATATTTAATGGCATAGCCTGAAACATTTTTGTTGTGTGTGTGTGTGTGTGTGTGTGTGTGTTTGTGGTGAGTGCAAGTAATTCACATAACTAAATATTTATTGTTACTTTTATTTTGGCATCGAGCATTTTTTGTTTCCTTGGTGATATACATATAAGTATAGAGAAATAAATTCCAGCTTACCAGATGTTGGAAGGATGGCACTGGCACACAAAAAATATACAAAAACTCTGAAAACACTGAAAATTTCAGGTGTATATCAATTCTCAATAAAACAGCATAGCAAGCATAAGGTGTCAAGGGACTTGTGTTCTCATGTTTTTCATATGTTGAAGCCAACATCTGTAATAAGCAGATGTTTACAGGTCCTCAATTTTATTTCCTTGAAATGTATGTAAAAAAAAATTAATAATAATAAAGAAGGATACAGAAAGTAAACCCATCACTTACTATAGATGATGGCATGTGGGATGATGTAGACATTAAGAATAACATCAATAATTGCCATGAATTCTAGTGGCAAAATATAATTAAAATAGAATAATTATTATTATTTTCATCTTATATCTTTTACTTTCAATTCAATTTTCTGTCACCTTGAGGGTATTAACTTTCTTACCCCATCACGATTCATTTTTACTGCTGTGGCCACCCATATGAGGTGCACCACAAACATCATAATCCTTTCACATGAATAAAGAGTAATCTGAAACATGTATATTTGTGTTTTTCTTGTGTTCTGAATGTGAACTATGAATAATGGTAAAGGATAAAAAGAAGGACACTATGAATTAATTTTATAATAATAATAATAAACATAAAAGATAAAAAAATTAAAAGAACCAGGAATAATGAAAAGAAGAAATTTAATTACTTTTTCAGATTTATCTTTCTGTAATCACCAATATATATTATTCTTAAAGTTATTATCATCAAAAATTTAAGAATTAAATCATCAGTTTTAGGTTCAGTTTTAGGATTGATTGAACTGGTTGTAATGTATAGTTACAGGGCTGGCAGATCATGTCAGGTCCTAGTGGGTCGTCAGATAAATGGCAATCCCCTGAAAATGTTATTTGATTATCTTGCTTAAAAATAAATATAATAATAATAATAGTAACAATCATGAAAACAAATTCATAAGAAAAATTCATATCGTCAAAAACAATAAAATATTTTTTTAAATAATTTATCACATTAATATATTTTAAATGTATACAAAAGTGCACTATTTTTATTTAAATTTATTACTACACAGTATTAATTGCACAATCCAAAAACTCTACTGAGCTTTGCATTTTCAGAATAGATGGAACAATTTTTTCAGTTCAACAATGAGGTTACTTATACATGTAATATTGTAATGTTATTAACATTGTTGATCTTAGTTAACTCTTGAGTTGGTGTAAAACCGAAAACTCTATTCATATGAATTGGATGACCCAAGAATCATTAAGAGCAGATGAAGAAAACACACAAACTCTGGTATGAGGTACTCTAGTTCATTTATACTTTTGTGAACATTTACAATTCCTCTAAAATTTATGCCTGCTTATCTTGCCTTTTCAAAAGTTGCATACATAGACTGCATGCCCATACAATTAGTGCATGTGTTTATACCATATACATACACTGACAAGCCAAAGAAACTGGTATAGATATTCGTATGCAAGCACAGAGATATGTAAACACTCAGAGTACGGCGCTGTGGTTGGCAATGGCTAAATAAGACAACAGGTGTCTGGTGCAGGCAGTAGATCAGTTTCTGCTGCTACAATGGCAGGTTATTACAATTTAAGTGAGTTTTAACATGGTGTTATAGTCGGCGCACGAGAGATGGGACACAGCATCTCCGAGGTAGCGATGGGGTGGGGATTTCCCCATACAACCATTTCACGAGTGCACTGTGAATATCGGGAATCTGGTAAAACATCAAATCTCTGACTTCGCTGCGGCCGGAAAAAAATCCTGCAAGAACGGGACCAATGACAACTGAAGAGAATCATTCAACATGACAGAAGAGCAACACTGCCGCAAATGGATGCAGATTTCAATGCTGGACCATCAACAAGTGTCAGCATGCGAACCATTCAAAGAAACATCATTGATATGGGCTTTCAGAGCCGAAGGCCCACTCGTGTACCCTTGTTGAGTGCACGACACAAAGCTTTACACATCGCCTGGGCCCACCAACACTGACATTGGACTGTTGATGACTGGAAACATGTTGCCTCGTCTGACAAGTCTTGTTTCCAATTGTATTGAGTGGATGGACGTGTACGGGTATGGAGACAACCTCATGAATTCATGGAGCCTGCATGTCAGCAGGGGACTGTTCAAGCTGGTGGAGGCTCTGTAATGATGTGGGGCGTGTGCAGTTGGAGTGACATGGGACTTCTGGTATGTCTAGATACGATTCTGATATGTGACACATACAGACACATCCTGGCTTGATTACCTGCATCCAGGCCCGTCGCTCGCTGTCTGAGCGCCCGCGTGCAATACCGATTATGCCGCCCCCTGTCTAACTAGCCAGTGGTGGATTTAGGAAATTTCCGAACCGGGTCAGAAAACTGTGAGATTGCCGCCCCTTCAAACATTATTTGCCGCCCCCATTGTTGCCATTCCGAGTGTCGCCGGCCGCCCGAAGCAGCTGTTGAGCTAAAAAAAAAAAAAAAAAAAAAAAAAAAAAAGAGGTCGCCCCTTACATAATACGCTGCAAATTTCGTCGCGGCGACAATGGAGTGGCAACTATCGCGGGGTGGCGACTGTCGATCGCTCGTTTTGCCGCCCCCCCTCGATGTGCCGCCCGCGTGCGGCGCACGCGTTGCACGCCCGCTTAGGGCGGGCCTGCCTGCATCCATTCATGTTATTGTGAATTCCAATAGACTTGGACAATACCAGTAGGACAATGCGACACCCCACTCATCCATAATTGCTACAGAATGGCTCTAGGAACACTGTTCTGAGTTTAAACACCTCCACTGGCCACCAAACTTCCCAGACATGAACATTATTGAACATATCTGGGATGCCTTGTAACGTGCCGTTCAGAAGAGATCTCCAACCCCTCATAGTCTTATGGATTTATGGACAGCCCTGCAGGATGCATGGTGTCAATTCCCTCCAGCACTACTTGAGAAATTAGTCAAGTCCATGCCATGTCATATTGCGGCACTTCTGCATGCTTGCAGTGGCCCTACATGATGTTAGGCAGGTGTGCCAGTTTCTTTGGCTTTTTAGTGTACGTCATATACCATATGTGATTGACTGTAAAAAAAATATATCAAAGTGAGGATAGAATGACGGCCATTCTGTCTTTATGTAATTGGCATATGGTATTACATTGCCCACATGGCTTCATCGTTTATCTCGGTGCCCTGGGTTACGAAAGGATGAGCAATCTAATATATGTAAGTCTATGTTTGGTTAGTTTGCTATCCCAGTCTTTCTCCCAGTTCTTTCTCTTTATGCACGTTGCACGCTCTCAAATTCTGTGTAGGTATTTTACCCACCAGGAATTTCCAAGGTGGATTCTGCTACTACCCACCATACCCATATTATCAACTGGTCCTGTATAGTCAAAGTCGCATATAAATATAAATCACTCAATTGTCAAGCTAGTCACCTACTTACCTTTAGTGTGCGCTCTTAAAAAGTAAAAATTTGTTGGAATTTGAAAACTGAGACTTCATAAATATTCCCACATTCAGAATCTCAGAGTGTCCATCTTCTTTACAGTTGTTGTGTATCGCTAATCATAGTAATATTAAATATTTTCAGTGTACAATTACCTGATATATTTTAATTATGTATCTGGGAATTTAATTTAAAAATTACCTTATTGTCATAATTTCGTCCATTCATATTCAGGATAAGAACTGGAATACCATACAGCACAGATTCTCCTTGACTCCAGTATTGTAGATATAAGTCAACAAACTCAGTATCTCTGTAGCTCAATAATTCACTGACAGATAGAGTGCAGGAATGGAAGTATCGTGAACCAAAATGCAGTGCTAATTGTTCATCAGAAAATGTTCCACCACATAGTGTGAAGAAATTAGGCATTACAACAGAAATTTTTTTCAATTTTCCATTTGGCATAAAACGAACAGCAGTTAAGTTTAATTTGTGATTCTGGAAAATATAATACATGTAGTGATACTTAAAATATGAACATAAAAATTATGTATATCATATACATAGGGTTCCTCTATATGATAACTAAAAGTGAATAAACTTTATGGCTAGTTTCCAGCAGAGGCAACTGTAAACAAAAACAACCAAAATATGTTTTAGTGGAATAATAAGCATCAAGAATTTAAATTTATATTTTGGTTCCATAGGACATTTTCTGTTTTAGTATTCTATGAAATCTAGTTCAACAAACTGGCAAATTTTCATAGTACAGTATAAAAATCACTAATATAACTCCTGTGCTAAACCCTGTAATGAAAAAGTATTGCTGATTCTTTCCTAACACGCCAAAGACAGAACCAAAATTTCATAAAAATCACTTGAAAATATATTTTCTTAGATTTATTTTTGAAACAGCTACTTTAAAAAAATTCTACATTCACCTTTATGTAAATTTTACTATATCTTTTTCATAAAATCTGATTCCAAAGAGATACAATCTCTGTTTTACATTATTTTATTTCCATCTCATAATGACATCTTTGTTTCACATGGCTGTCTTTCATGCAAATGAACTAATAAAAACTATATAGTTAAAATAAACACTGTAGTAGGGACATTTTTTTTAATGTCCATATGAATATGCAGAGCTGTTATCCCCAAGTGTGAAATTCCATCAAAACTTCAAACTTAATCCCACTATTTGCTTAAAGGTTTCATGTTATTCCTAAGGGACACAAGCATTGCCACCAATAACTGTCATCACCATATCTCTCCACATCATCCTATCTCTTGCACAATATAGGAAATGGAAAATCCTGAGACAGTCTGGAACGAAGATTCTAGTTTACAAAACTTTAAAAAGATGTTACCAATGTGTTGCTCTAAATTTACCAGGTGTTAACTGGGTAGGAAATAAGATTCATAAGGTAACACAATGGATAAATAATTTTCAAACATCTTAGTAAGAGAAGCAGGCAATGCACATGTGGCAGAGCAGGAAAAAAGGAATCAACTATTTTGGATAGATTCCTAATAATAATTTTATTTATTTACGCCAATTGGCATTGTACAAAAAAAAATATTTTACAACAAACAAGCCAAGGATAATTGGTTAGATTAAATACAAAAACTTACAGTATGACAGACAGAAGAAAAAAAATTGGAAACTTAATCAATCAGTAATTTTTTAATGTTTGCTGAAAAACATGAAAGTGAACCTCCAAAAAAGTTAATGTCTGATGAGTGCAGATTCACCAATCTGGCAATTCTATTTCTGGCTGTGTGGTACACATAGTTTCTGTTTGTACTTTCAACTGCAAGCAGCCATCTAGTTCTTAGCACAGACTTTGAGCACACAAAGCCTAAGATTTACGGCAAGTCAATCAGCCCATTGACAACTTTGAAAAAGAAAGACAGGTCAGCCACTTGTCTGCGGATCATTAGGCTACTCAGCTTATGCTGGTGATAAATATCACTGATATTTATTACATCCTCAGAATGATTATAATAGTTTAAGAATTTACAAAATTTTCGCTGTATTCTTTCAATACAATTGATATTTTGATCAGAGAATGGAGACCAGACCACAGACCCATACTCAAGTATGGGTTTAATGAGAGTTGAGAACAAAACTTTCAATGTTTTGGTATTTCTGAATTCCTTGCCTACTCTACAGATAAAGCCTAGGCTTCGATAAGCACGAAGTGTTATGTGATTTATATGGTCAGAGGAGGTTAGTTTATTATCAATAATCACACCAAGGTCTTTTATTGTTTTTACTGTTTGGCCAATTTGACTGTCTAGCGTGTAAATTGCAGGCAGTTGGTTGTGAGATCGCGAGAAAGAGATCACTGCACACTTTTTGATGTTTAATGTTAACATGTTCCTCCTGCACGAATTCACAAGCTCGTCAATGTCTTGTTGGAGGATTTGTAGGTCTTGTTCACTACTAATTCCTCTGTAAATCTTCATGTCATCTGTGTAGAATAGGTATTCAGACCTGATGTTGTCACCAATATCATTAATAAAGATACAGAATAGAATTGGACCTAGATGTGAACCCTGTGGGACACCAGAAGCGACACTGAATACATTTGACAAATGACCAGCAACCCTTACCTGCAGATGCCTATTGGAAAGGTACGAGCGCAACCATTTCAGTGCTTTTGATCTGACACCATAATATTGCAGCTTTAATCTCCTCTAGTTCATCAACAGGATCCAGTGGTCTGTCAGGTGGAGTCTTGTAAATACTGTTGTAAAATGAGGCAAACAAATTACTGATCTCATTACCATTATTTGCAGATATATTGTCCCAGGCCATGTTAGCTGGAATATGAACACCACTATGGGGTTTATTCTTCATAAAGCTCCAGAATTTGCCTGTATCACTTTTCAAGCCATTTTCAACCTTGTCTAAGTATTTCTGATAGCAAGATGCACTTAACTTTTTACACTGAGACCTCAGTTTGCTAAAAATTAAATAATTACTCTTTGTTTTCTTCACTTTGTATTTCCTGTGAGCTATTTTCTTTTGCTTAATAGTGAATATGAGTTCATTGGAGAACCAGCATGGATAATACTTGTCCTCATCAACAATAGGAGGGGTTTTGTCAATAAAGATATAAAGGTCACTGAAGCAAAAGTCTAGAATTCTACCATTGTCATTTTGAACTCTATTATGTTGGACACATCCAGAGAGAAGAAATTTCTCATTTAACAAGCTTTCACACTCTAGCTGCGACAAACTGCTACAAATGTTACAGTCACCAAAAACCAATAGTTTATTATTAGGATATTTGTTTCTAATCAAATTAACAGCAGACAAGTGACTTTGGTAAACATCAGTGCGAGAATGTGGGGGTATATATACACATCCTATAATAATGTGAGTATGAAATCCCTTGATTTGGATAAATATTTGCTCCAAGCCACTATCAGTTACATCAATTGGTTCTACAGTTATATTACGTTTAACAGCGATGAATACACCCCCATCACGCTTATAATTGCTAGTGCTTTTATCTCTATCTTTCTAAAAATATTATAGTTATTGCTGACTATTTCACCTTCCAATATTGAAGAGTGGAGCCAAGATTCAGTAATACACAACACATCACAGTGACAGCATGCAGATGAGACTAAGAAGGTCTTTAACTTAGTTTGGAGCCCCCTGGTATTCTGATAATACACTAGGAGATCCTGTTTGAAATGTGTGCTTTTCGTTGGGGAAACGAAAAGTAGAAGCTCTAACTATTCTAGGAACTCCATTAACATATTTAATTGTTTTGGAAGAATCACCACTTTTGAAGAAGTCATTTAATTCAGATCGAAGATTCTTCAGGTGCTTTCTCTGCTCCCGGGTCAAGTCAGGTTTGATAAGAATTTTTTCACTGCCAGTGCCGATGGCTTTAGCTTGTAATAGACACCTTGCATCTGCCACTGATGGTGGATTGACGAGTAATGGACCGGTTTTTCCATCTACTGGACGACCAATCCTACATAATTTAACGCTGGAAAGGGTGTCAACCGATTCAGGTGGGAATACTTTGGATAAAAGTTCGCGATCATCACATAAACGATCAGAGCCGACCTGTTTACTGGATTCAGGAACATTGTATATTATCACATTTTTTTCTTTCATTTGCTTCGGCTATGATATCCTCAGCTGTTGTACCGTCGATATTTGGACCGCACTCAAATTTTACCAACTTGGATTCAATTACACTGACTCTTTTGTGCAGTTGTGCACAATGTTTTGATATGTCGACATTTTGCTGAGAAATTGTCGCCAATTCCGACTTGATTCCACTGAGGCATTTTTCAATATTAGCTTTAAATTTTATGAAGTATTTATTGAAAACAAGTTCTATTTTTGTGACAGTCAGTTCTTCATCATTACAATCATGAATACCATCAGAAACAACAACACTAACCTCACTTATACACGACACACATGTCCACGATGATTTGTTTTTCTTGATATCGGTGGCCACTTTTTTAAACTCTTTATAGTCCATTCCTGAACATTTTAAATGAAACCAGGAATTAGACTAGCAACACAGAATACTTGAGGTATTCTCTTTTATTATTTCGGAGCAGCCACCACACGCGTGTTTACTTGGCGCCATCATACCAAAGATATTGTGTAATATTATATAATGGTAACAATTTGGGGTCTTACGTAATTGAAGGTCTGAGTTTTCATTGATATTAGAGGATTCAGTAAACCAGTGGCCAAACATGAAGAAGATACTAGATACAGTTATAAAAAGCCACATATTTTATAATTGGAGAGATATAAGTATTTCCCAGAGCAAGGTTTAGCGTATGGAATGAAGCCACAAGTACAGTGGAGGCAAAGTTGAAAGAGTTCAAGGGCATAATGAAAAATGGGTAAGAAATGTTTATTACAAAACAGAAAATCAAGAGAAAAAACATACCATAGTGGGGAGGAAAGGGGATAAAAAGAGACAACAACAAAGTTAGGAGAAAGAGAGGAAGAATGGAATACTTGAAACAATCAAACAAGTAATTTATAGCTATAAAGATGGAAGAAAAGACAAGTTCATAAATAATATAATCATTGCAAGGAGACCATTCTAAGATGCATCTAGAAATTTCTATGTTAGAAACATGAGGGGAAGGGAAATATTCAGACAGTTGTAGGTAAGGATGGAGAAGAAGTTACTGAGTATCTGAAAATGGCAAAGATATTGAGTGACTGGTTTAACAAGACCATTAGGGACTTTCATCCTGGGTTGGGAGTAATTCAGAGAAGAAGCTTATCCATTAAAGCAGAAATTTGCAAACTACAAGACATAAAACAGATCCTCAGATTTTATGAGGAAACAAGAAAGCTATAAAAAGCACAAAGATGGAGGTTTGGATATACTACAGATGTATAAAGATACTGGAAAATTGTAATCTATCTTACCTTGAAATATTATTTAGATTCAGTCTGGAGTCTTGCTGCTTACCACTGGAAAAGTGTGATAGCAGTATCAGTCCATAAAGGAGGGGAAACAAATATGGTTTAAACATTACAGGCTAATTAGTCTGACATCAATGCTAGGCAAAATGATACAGCGACTAAAATGCAACCACATCAGAAATATCTGTGAAGAAAGAAACTGGTAGGAATTTGACAACATTCCTTTAGACAGCACTATTGATATGAATCTCAGGTGGTAGGCTATAAGCAAAATATTTCAGATGAAATAAACAAGCGAGGCCATTTTGATAGTGTAGCAATATATCTTTACAAGACATCTGACAAAGTGAGCCATCAAATGATTTTAAAACTACTGAAGCAGATAAAAAAGGGACTTGCTGGGTTGATGAATTCTTAAAAGGTATAAAGCAAAGAATTGAGCAGGAAATGCAGTATAAAAAGAAATGGATGTGACTATGTGATTGCCACAGGGTAGTGTAACACTATTCATTATGCTAATGAATTTATTGTGCTGATGTATTACAGCCAGAAGTTAGATCGTTTGCAGTTGACATAGTGATAAGTAACAAGTCCAAAATGGGAGAAGACTTTGAAAAGCTGCAAGGTAACCTGGATAGAATATCTAACTAGTTAGGTCAACAGGAAATATTATTATTATTAATTTAACCATACTGTAGTACACACTTTGATGGTAATTCCCTTAGTCATCTAATTCCACCTTTTAATTTTTTTTAAATTATCTTATATACTTTGAGTGTTAAATTCCTCCACCATTTACTTTTGGAATTTAGAAATTCTAATTTTAAATTCCTCCAGCATTTCGGTAAATTATTCATCACATCACTTGGTAATTTGTTCCAATCCCTGACACTATTACAAAAAAAAAAAATCCCACTCCCTTATACATGAAATCGAGTGCCAGCTCGTGGTCATAGTAATCTTTTCTCTTCCATTAACTGTTTCTAATTCTTTGACCAATATCCTTACAACATGATGAAGATTAATGCCAAGAAAAGTCAGCTCTTAAAATGAAAGGTGCTTTATGATTTTAGCATGAAGAAAAATAATTGTTTATTGAAGTGTAAATAGCTTGGTATAATATTTGATAATAATGGGACAGGAAACACTGGGCAGATGGTAGGAAAAGGTTACAAAATAACTCATTTATTGGAGAGGGTGGTGAGGGGATATACCAGATATACCAGAGAAGTGAGGGAATGGTGTTACAATATGACAGTAAGACCATTGCTTGAATATGTTCGTGTTGGAACCCACATTTTGGGTATCAAATAAAGGAGTTGGAAGGCATGTAATGGAGGACAGCTAGATGTGTTTGAGGAAATTACCACAGTAACTGATATGATAAAGGAGCTTGGTTTGAAGTCATTGGAAGACAGGAGGAAGGGGAGAAAGAGAGTGCTAGAAGCATACAAGGCATATGTATATGATGAGGTTTGCATAAGAGAGTGAGAAACTCTTCTGTTTTGTAAAGGATTCTAGGATTGTAGTAAATTATCATTGGAAATGACGAATAATTTACCAAAAATGCTTAAAGAATTTAAAATTTGCGAAGGGAAAAAGTAGACAGGTAGGAGAAATAACCCCCATAAGATATAAAATAACAAAAGAACAATAGATTAAATAGATGACAACAGAAATTGGCACTGCATTACAATTAAATTGAATAAAATTAAGTCATGGGGAATTATGTGCAAAATTCAAAACACTATCTATAAACTACATAGTAAACACTCAAAGTAATTTAATTTAATTTAATCATCTCATGCAATAGATGCCACATGAAAAATGCACTTAATAAGGATTCAGTTTTGTAGTAATCCATGCATCATATTTCTATAATGAGTATGGTTATATCTAACCTAATATGATGATAAGCTCATTTAGATATTGCAGAACTTGCTCACAATATAACTGCAGTTAAGTACACATCTTATTGAGAAATGAAATATTATGAGAGGAATATTAAGAAAAACCACATTACTACATCATGCACCAGACTTTTCAGGTCAACATAAAATAAAACTGATAGGCCTGTTAACATAAAAGTTGTAAGATACTATATGAGAGTAAAAAGAGAAATAAACAAAATGTATTTTAATCACTACATTACTAGAACTTACTTCAGTGTTTTTGTCAAGACTGAACCTCACAGAAATTTTCTTTCTAGAGAGCACAGTTTGTGCATCACCATCTCCATAGTAAAGTGATGGCATGGCATCACTCTTCCAGTTTGGCATGAGTTTTGAGTCCTGAAATAGTCTACATGGACTACCCTTGTATGTATCATCATACAACACCATAGAGCACATGTTTGCTAACATCTGGCAAGCTATTAAATTCTTTAACTGAAAAAAGAGAAAATTTGTTGATATAATTTCAATGGAAGTGTTTTTTTTTAAAAAAAAAAAGTATATCATAGTGTAGTAAGGCTTTTGAGCCATGTTTTAAACAAAATAAATTAATCATGAAAGTTTGTTTAGAATAGACTGCTGGAATAGAGCCAAGGAGGCTATGTGATTAAGTGCCTTTTATAGTTAATAATGCGATAAATTACAGGCTAGAATATAAACATTTTGACATATTACTCATTATAGGGAAAAAAACTAAAAAAAAATCAAATAAAAAAAAATCCAGATCACATGTGTTTGGAAGGGTAGAATATAAATAAATACAAAAGTTCAAAGTAAAAGAATAAGTGTAATTAAGGATTTTGTAAGAACATAAATGTTGATGGGAGGTTAACCATAATGTTCTGTCTCAGCTTTAACCGTGGATAACCATGAATAATTCCAGCTTTAGCTTAGGTAATGTACTGTGGTCACCACTTAGCTTGATAAAGCTCCACACTAAGAAAGGTAGTTGAAAAGAAAAGTCACAAGTGTATTGCTGGTAGATATTCATTATATTCTTGAAAGTTTAGCAAAGTCACAAACTGAACTGGCATCAGACAAATTCTCTGAAGTTGCAGATTCGACTAACTGATTCAAGCCAGGCCAAACCCCATAGTTCCAAGTTTACCTAAGTATCACATGAAGCATTTCAAAGTTAATCAAATTATTCCACTGTTCGACTTGTTTGCCGACGACCGACACTTAAGTAATATCCCAACACACCACATGGCTTAAAACTACTACTTCAAGACTGCAAAAGTTGTTTTCTAACTGAAACTGAAAGACTGAGTGAGTCTACATTATGTCAAAATGGAGCGTGGTTACACTCATACTATACTTGGCTGACTGAGTGAACCTAAATTCAATACGGTAGCACAGTAGTGCTCGAAAAAGACTTGCTGCCCAACTTGCTGGAGGACGAAGAAAATTCTGGCCTAATATTTATAGAAACAGACCATGGGAACAACTGCTTCCTGGTTTCTCATGAGCACCATCTGATAACTGATCAGATTTGTATCTCACGCTTGTAAGCGTGCATCAAATATTTGACCTTGACGGCTAAAAATGTTCCTATCATTCTGAAATTTTTGGAGTAGCAAGATCTTGTAAAAGCGTTAATTTTTATCATTATGAAAAAATTTTTAGGTTCAATAATTTTTCGATAAAAAATATCATTTTAATGTGATTCCAAAGACCTGTTAATAACTTTTGCAGTTATGAACTCGAAATAACTTTCATTTTACTCCTAAAGGGCTACTCTTTCGTTTACTATCAAGCAAAACATGTTTACTAATTTCAAAAGGGTGACGTAAAATCCGTAAACCAAAAACAGAAACTGACTAATTGATATTTCATGGTTATTACAGTTATCGATCTGAAAGTAGCTTTAAACAATTCTACGTATTCAAAAATGACTACTGTGTAAATTTGGAGTCTCTAACTGCTTTCCTCGATTTACTATTAATTTTTGTAAACTACTCCAGGGGAATGTTATCTGACTGATGCAACACAATATACTATCTCCAAACTGTAAAAATCTGATTTCTCAATTAAATCAATTTAATAACTCACTTTAAAAATGATATGCAATACTGTTCTAAAAACAAATTTTGTCATTCAGTTCCAAATTTTTAGGTCACCTGACAGTTTCTAATATTTAAAGAAATGGTAAGCTGAGAGAAGAAACATATAAACATGCATAATCTATACTAATAGAACCCTAATCTTGGTCTTGTAACCATTTCTGTCATGCTTCCTGCCTTCGCTGCCCAAATAAGTCACCAGATTCTTCATAGTTAAGGTTATGAGCATTATTTAATAACATTTTTATTAAATTAAGCTTTCACTGACACCACATTACAACAATACATAACTGTTTCAGCCACGCAAATGTTGTAATATAGATGTTTTTTTATTGTTAGTGTACCAACCACACATGCTTCCTGACAGTAAACACCCACGTACTAATTAGATATCACCACACATCTTTAAACGTCTACAAACATTTCACTCTACCCCACACCTACAGAACACAAACAGACCCTGAAGCTTCTGTGCATTGTGGCCTTGCTTCAAAGATGCTGGGATAAGGACTTGGTGTCACAGTTTGCAAAAATATGTCACCCCACCACTTTGGTTGAAGCTTCAAGAATTATGTGATTGTTTAACCTCACTCTGGTGAGATACTGTATACAGTTTACTAAGCAAGCACTTGATCGAACAGGTGAGATGCTGCTTTAATGTCACCTACTCTTAGCAAACTTCTCGTCTGTGGATGCCTGGGAGTGGGCGGATGGCAGTATCATTGCATATAAAGGGTGTTTCAATAAGATTTTTTTTTGTACTTATGGCTTTAGGCCTCATCAACGTCAAGGTCATTAGAGACGGGATGGGAATGGAAAGGAATTTGGCCATGGCCTTTTGAATGAAGCATCCCGGCGTTCGCCTGGAGTGATCTGGGTAAACCATGGAAAACCCAAATCTGGATGCCCGGATGGGTATTCAAATCCGCAACCTCCCAAATGCAAGGCTAGAACGTTAACTGTTCACCCATTTCAATAAGAGTATGAGATTTGAATTGCATGCCATTTCCGCTGTTATGAATTGATAGGTCAATTGTGACAGGTTAATGGACATAGATAGGAGGTAATAAATAGGGGGAACTACATTACACAACAGTGTGTCCTTATTGTTAAACTTTACTGCGAAAATAGTGGAAGTTTAGTTTCCATGATTCATAAAGTGCAGTTTTTGGTAGAAATAATGTTTCAAATTTATCAACTCCGAAAAGAATAATCCGAAAATTTGAAAGTACTGGTTCAGTTGCTGATGTAAAACACACAACACAAATTTCTAGTGGTTGTTCAGAAGCAAACATCGTGGTAGTTCACAATAGTGTGGCTGAGAGTCTAGGGACCTCAATTTGTCATTGCAAAAAAGAACTGGACTTTTCAACAGTCACTTCTCACTGCATTCTCACTGAAAATTTGCATCTCCATGTTTGCAAAATTCAACTGACTCAAGAACTTATGCAAACAGATGATGCACAGCAAAGAGAGTAAACCAACTGCATCACAGAACAAGAAGAAGTGAATACTGATTTTGTGGACAAAATCATTTACAGCAATGAAGCCCAGCTTCATTAATAGACAAAATTACCACATTTGAGGTTTACAAAATCCACAAACTATTCATTATAAACAAATTCATCCACAATAAGTCACTGTTTGGTGTACCTTATGGACTGGAAGACACATTGGACCATTTTTCCTTGAAAATGAGGCTGAAATGCATTATCAGTATATGGTGAACCGTATCATTGTTCTACAATTGGAACATATTGCTCTTGAAGGCAAGAGATCTCAGGTGGATGGTGCCACTTGCCATACCACCCATGCAACACTGGCAGTCTTGCAATGGTTATGTCAGTATCTATTTTGGTGACAGGAATTGGCTGCCACAATCTTATTATTTAAAAGCTATGGATTTTTTTCTATGGTGTTTTGTGAAGTCTCAGGTTTATACAAAGAAGCTCTTGATGACTTAAATATTAAAGACTATAATTGAATGCTATATTGAAGAAATATCATGACATAATTTTATTTTTATTATTATTTCTAAAAGGTACATTTTTCTCACTGAAGCTGTTGTGGCAGTGGCCGTGGCCGTGACCTTTTACCAAATGTGCTGGTCCATACCTAATTCCCATTACAAGTTATAAATCAATAAGCACTTCAATACTTTGTTATAGAATACCACGTTTTATTTAAAACTCAAATCTTGCATATTTATTGTAATACCCTTTAGTTTCTTGCTCCATCAATGGCACTTGCGCAAGCTCAGTTCCATGTTTCTATTTTCTTGAGAAAGGGCATAGCCCAAAATATTGTTTTTTTTTTTATGTGGAGTGTTTTTTGTTGCTGTTGCCCTCCTCCATTTAACTTTGGTGTGTATTGGATATAGTTTGTCTTCCCTTTCCATATAAATTTTTTCTTACTCTGTTGTTCCTAACAAACACAGAAAAATAAAAATATACTACTCCTTAATGGTTGCATAAATTTCTCTTACTGTAACTCAACATACACCAAATCTCCCCTGCTCCATTTTAGACCAACCAAAACTACATTCCTCACTTATCTCTGTCACTTTTTATCAAAACTATAACTCGGATACTTTGTTGCAGATATGAATACCTACATTTCTTCCACAGATTTTGTTTCCTTCTCCTCAAAATTGTTATCTTTATACTATGCACATGTATCAGATATCCTGCATCATAACTCTCAATCCCTTAACCTTACCAAACTACTCCTTTGTAACAGACACCCATTAAAAAATTGAAACATCTAAGCAGCATCCATAAATCTCGCCATTGGTTTATGCTTCCCGATAATTGGTAATGTCACCAGCACCATAATCCATTTGTAAGAGGGGCAATTAATTGAGTCTTATGCAGATGCAAAAAAACATTTTTTAGTGTTCCACATCTACAGAATGGGAAATGGAACACGGATGCATGCACTCAGTTATCCATCTGTTGGTCAATCTATTCATCCACCTGTCTGTCACATCCTCACAGCTCCTAAATAATTCGACTCTGAAATTTATAACTGAGCATTACTTTAGTTCTGACAACCCTTGATATAAATAGAACATAAAATTTCAAAACATCAATGGGGTGAAAATAACTATAGGAAGTTTAGTGAGAAATTAAAGATGGCAACCTGCTAACTTCCAAAATGTTTGGATCTTCCTTTTTATCCCACAATATGTGGAGGTTTTTACATAAAAATAATCTGATTATTTCAATATTTACTGTGACGTGTAGCCTTCTAAAGTTTATGGCAAAACTACAGTAATAATTCTGGAGTTTAAGGTTTTTTTTTTTTTTTTGTTTTTTTTTATGTAACTAAATTAGTGACTCTGACAAAACTGATACTTTAAAATTTAATTTTCCAACAAAACATCATATTTATCAATTAATTGAGAATTTCATGAATCAGAAGATAAATATGTCATGAAGATACTTTTTTTGAAAATTTTCAAAAAAAATTCCAAAATCAACAATAATTTTTTATTTTACTGATTCTTTTTTTTTTTTTTTTTTTTTTAATAACTACATGTCATATGAAAGGCAATATCACAAAACATATAGTGAACTCTATTAAAAAAAATTATAAAGAATGCCCAGTGTGCTCACTTTGCATTGCTAGTTTTGGGATATGTTTAACATTATTTTCCTACATGATGTCCTTGGAGTTCTATTTACTTGCTCCAATAATTCTTAAATTATGTGAACAAAGGCTTTCCCGTAGTGTTGCTGAAATATAACCATCACGGTTCTCTGACAAATGGTGTTGAAGAAACTTTTCTGGCAGCACCCCGCTATGCTTTTGTATGAAATGTGGTCGTCTCAGAACAGGCAAATCCGGTTTGCACATATTACTAAACCAACAGACCCATATCTCTGTTAACTTTGCTATTATTCAGTCCTATTTCTATGGCTTCTTTAACAACTGATTCCCAGAAAATGGACTTCAGTAATGTGTTCTTTCTCTGGGAATCAGTTATTAAAGAAGCTATAGAAATATGGCTGAATAATAACACTGTTAACAGAGACATGGGTCTGTAGCTTAGCGATGCATGGAAACCAGGTTTATCTATTCTGAGACATCCTCATTTCATACAAAATGATAATAAGGCACACCAGAAAATGAACCACAATAACCGACTCACATTTGGATTGCTAGCAAACCACCGGGTTGGACGCAATATGAACCCACAGTAGGGTTGAAATGGATGTCATCTTTGTGGATGCGGATGCTGATGCAGATGTTCAATGGTTGATATCTGTGGATGTGAATGTTTTGTGGAAGTGGATGCGGAAGTGAAAAAATAAATTTATAATTATTTAGACATTAATATTTTATCAAAAATAAACTTAAAATCAAAATAAGTATTTTTTATGCCTAATTCTACATTTTGTCATAAGTAATTCTACTGAAATATTTTAAAACAGCCCTAGCAAAACACAGGTTTCTGATCCACTGTCAACAAATATTACATCCATTTTATAAATGGTTTTCTCACAGTAAATATATGACAAGTAAAGAACTTCAGCCGTTACACATTTCTCCAGTTTTCTATCACCAAGCATCATTTAACTGAATTTGTTAATAACTTCTCATATACCAACCTAAAAACTTTTTTTAAAAAAAGTTATATAAAACCATTGTTATTACATATATTACGATTACTATTATGATTACTCTGTGATTCACTAAAAGTAGGTGGTAGAGGTTGCATTGCACCTATCCTAATGGGGAAAGAATTGCTTGCTGAAGACTTGAAATGTAAATATCTTGGCATTACATTTGATAAAAAGCTTAACTGGGCAGGACACATTTGACAGGTGGTAGGAAAAGGTTTCAAAATCCTGTACTTGTTGGAGAGAGTGATGAGGGGATGCACGAGAGAAGTAAAGGAACTGGGTTACAAAACTTTGTTCAGACCATTGCTCAAATATGGTAGTGTAGTATGGGACCCACATTTTGAGTATCAAATACAGGAGTTGGAGAAGGTTGCAAAGAAGGGCTGCTAGATTTGTTTCTGGAAATTATCGCAGAATGCAATCAGTGACAGATATGATAAAGGAGCTGGAATGGGATTCATTGCAAGACAGGAGGAGGATTAAGAGGGTAATGGGAGTGTACAGGGCGTATACTGGTGATGAGGCATGGAAAGATATTGCAGTAGGTATGAAAAGTAGTTCATGGAAGGGAAAAGATGACCATGACCACAAGCTGGCACTCGATTTCAGGCACAAGGGTGTAGGAAGATTTTCTTTTTTAGGTAAGGGTGTCAGGGATTGGAATGAGTTACCAAGGGGAATGATGAATAATCTACCGAAAACGTTAAAAGAATATAAAGTTAAAATTTGTAGAGGGCAATTGTAGGTGAGTGAAGGATAGGGGCAAGTTGGGTGTGTAGGGAAATTGCCACTGGAGCATGTGCTCCATTGCAATTAAATTTAATTAAATAAAATAAACTGTGTATGAAGGCATATGGCAGGAGGCACCAATGGGCTATTTTGAAGAACCATCCCAGCATTCACCTGGAGCAATCTCAGGAAACCATGGAAAAACCCGATCAGGAAGGCCGGAGAGGTTTATCAAGACCTATTCCTATTGGATTCTAAGTTTCCTCTCTCTCTCGAAAAATCTTTCCCATTTCTGTTACACAAGCCGGAGACTGGCCAAGAGGTGAAAACTTTACTATACATGGAAATTGAGTTCTGTAGACACTACTGCAGACTGACATTCTTAAATAAAGTAAAAAGTGAACAAAGAATTACAACAGCAGAAGCAAAAGGTTTGGAATGTCATGGCCATGTATGAGTCAAAATGAGTGTCCTAAAAAAATGATGAATTGAGTAACAAAGGTGAAGAATACATTGTCATAAGGAATGTGGATGGATGGCATAAAAAGTACTATTACTGAAAGAAAATTACATGCTGATGATAGAAGAATAAGAAACTACTAGAAACATAGATATGTATACTGCAAATAATGTTGTTTTAAAACATGATATGTATTTTTTGGGAATCCATGTGCAAGATAAATGGATAAAGGAGGTCAAGCTGACAGTGTAGCACCAGGATCTATCCAAGTAATTTTACAGAGTAAACCACAGAATAGTCATGAATAAGGTTAAATCTACTGAAGTAAATCAGGAAATGATTTTCTTGGTGCTTCAGTTTGAGCAGTACTTTAGAAAATGTGTTATCAAAAGACATTAAATTGAAAACAGGAGAGTCACAGGGTAGTGTATTTAAACAATTGCTTTTTATTATTCTAAAGGATCATTGTGTTGAAGGTAACAGTCACAAGTTAGATTGTTCACAGTTGACATTATAATTTACAGTATGATTTCATTGGGAGATTATTGTGAACTACTACACATGAGTTGAGACAGAGAATTTAGTTCAATCTGTCAGCAAGAAATGAAGATAAACACCAAAAGAGCTAGATCATTAGGTACAAATATTACTTACTAAAGGCATGGTGCCCATAGCAAATGTGAAGAAGGGGCCCCAGGTTTTTTATGAAAAAAAGGTCACACATCTGGCCTGACGGGGAGGCCCCAGAAGGTGCAGGGCCCCCCAGATGGCATGGGGCCCATACTGGCTGAGGTGGGGAATATACACTGAGGAGATTGTAGTGAGAGATTTCAAAATATCAGATCTGTTAAAGAGAATAATATTGAAATGTTTTCAGGTAGTAAGCGACAGAATAACAAAACCTTGATCAATTCTTTCCTACAGGATTATGGGATGGTATATAGCTAATATTAGTGCTATCAAATACTGGAGTTGGAGGATATGTAAGTGAGGGCAGCTAGATTTTCTATGAAAATTACCATATGATTCAATCAGTACCTGAGATAGTAAAGCAGCTAGTCTGGTAGTCATTGGCAGGTGAAGTGAATGATGGAAATGCATTAGTAATAAGGTCTCATTATCAAGGTAAATTTTAAGAATAGAATGAGAAGGAAGGGCCATAACATTAAATTAGCATTCAGTTTTATACCATATATAATGATGTGGGGAAAATTCTAACGTATAAATAAGGAAGACAGGGATGAGAATAAGCTTTTAAAGAAGAATTTCAATAGTATATCCTAAAAACAAAATAATTTCAAAAATGTTTATAAAATCAATGTAAGTGTACAAATGAACTTCAGCCATAGCATAAACTCCATCACAATTAAAAATAATATTAATAAGTGTATAATGGTCAAATAGAAATATTCCCTAAAACCACAGGTTAACACCATATTTTCTGTTTTAATACAGAATGTTGTAAAAATACTATGAGCACAAAGGATTACCATCAATGAAGATAATATTTCACTCTACAATAACTGTATTTCAGGCTGTAATAGAAAGAGTAAAAGCATGTTATGATATGAGGTTTATTGTAGTTGCAATGTAAATAAACTGTTGTTTATTCTTGGTATTGGAGTATATTTCTCTTTTGCTATAGACTTCCAGCAAAGATGGTCACCACTGTAATACTTACAGATTCTATACAGGAATAAACTTTGTATATCATCAAATATAATCATTTTTTATTTTCTTCCCACAAAAATTCTCCTGAATACCAACAACAAATGCTGACCGTGATAAAAATTACGTGAACAATGTTCTGATCCGAAAGATTACAAGGTCCAGTTTCCACACAGAATAGATCAGTTCAGTTTCATCTCAGCAGCTATTATTTCAAACATCTAAATCCCACTGTTCAATTATACCAGTTTTACTCCATACTTTACTCTCCTTTAAGGTTGCGATACACGATCACTCCATCCGTTTAAATGGAGCAACGTCACTCCATTATCATGTTGTCTGTGGGGAAATTGATGTGGACTGACAGGATTATTTGGATATCCGGTCAGTCCAATATCCATCAGTTTCATCCATCATGCCATCAAGCCGACTGACCGTGTGTGGGGAAAAACATGTGGAGCGACATCATGCCGTCACTCCAGTCAGCTCGTGTATTGTGAAACTGCGGTACAAACAGTTCTCATTCTGTAGCCGACCACCGGGCAGACAACATCAGTGCCTTGAATGGACTGCACAACATTGGACCATTACTTTTTTGTTTTGTATCTGCTATAGAGATATTTGTTTTGCTACTAGTTAAATATTATTTTGAATGTAGAATTGACAATAATACAGTTTTAAATATTATTAATTAACAATTAGAAGAATATTATTTTCTTTTTTTACTTTTTTGCAATAGATCAATTGCTAATATTATTTAAAAATAAAGACATGAACGCCAACAGAGAAACCGTGTAGAAAAAAAAAGATAATTCTTCGTGGTCTTCATCTACATCTATACTCTGCAATTCACAAAATTGTGGGTGGCAGAGGGTGCTCAGCACCAAAGCTAATCTCTTCGCTGTGCATTCCAATCCCTAATGGTACGAGGGAAAAAAGAATTCATATAAGAATCAGTCCGGCACCTTATTTCTCCAATTTTATCTTTCCTGTCCTTCCAACTCAAATATGTTGGTGGAAGAAGTATTTCACTACACTCAAAAGTGAAAGTGGGAGTACGCATGTTTACCAATAAGTTTAAACGAAACGTGTGTCGTCTATCTACCAGAGACTCCCAGCCTAGTCTACTAATCAGTTCTGTGACGCTTTCATAAGGACTGTAGCAAGCGGTCACGAATCGAGCGGCTCTTCTCTGTACTTTCTCTATACTTTCGATCAAATGGCACAACAATAATCCAAATGTGGACGCACAAGAGATTTGTACACTATCTCCTTTGTTTGTTCATTACAATTTTTCAAGATTCGACCTATGAATCGCAGCCTAGAATTTGCTCTACCTACTAAAGAATTAATGTGTATGTCCCATTTCATGTTCCTTTGTACCGTTACTCCCAAATATTTCATAGAATCGACCATATCAATAACTGTATTATTATTAACTCGTATTTCTGAACAATTGGATTCTTTTTGTTAGTTATGCTCATTGTCTTGCACTTTTTACAATTTAGAGTAAGTTGCCACTCAGCACACCAAGCCAAAATAACATCCAGATCGCGCTGAATTTCTAAGCAATCGGCCAAATTTCTTACTTCCTTATAAATAACCGTATCATCAGCAAACAATCTAAAAAGGCTTTTCACTTTGTCTCCGAGATCTTTTATAAAAGTTAAGAAAAGAAGTGGTCCTATTACACTTCCTTGAGGTACACCCGATGTAACATCTAGATTAGAAGAACTTTCTCCTTCAACGACAACATACTGCGACCGACCAGTTAGAAAATCCTTTATCCATTCACAAAGCTGATCCGATATACCGTACGCTCGAAGCTTCGCTAAAAGGCGGTTGTGTGGCACAGAGTCAAAGGCTTTCTGGAAATCTAAAAAAAATGCATCTACTTGTGAACCTGTATCGATAACTTTCATTACGTCGTGTGTAAATAGGGCCAGCTGTGTTTCTCATGATCCTTTCTTCCGAAATCCGTGTTGATTTGTTGTAAGCAAATTATTATCATCTAGAAAATTCATAATGTTCGAGCATATAATATGCTCCATAACTCTACTACAAACAGATGTTATAGATATGGGACGATAGTTTCCAGGATCACTTCGATCACCGTTTTTGAAAATCGGAGTTACTTGCGCGATTTTCCAGTCTGATGGTACTTTTCACTCTTCTAATGATTTACTGAATATATCAGACAGAAATGGCCCGATTTCCAATGCATACTCTGAAAATACTCTTACTAGAATTCCATCTGGGCCCGGTTCTTCCCCCACTTCAGGAGCTCTAATTGCTTAATGATACCTGCAGTATCTATTCGTAATGATTCCATCACCGACTCGCCATGGCGTGGGAAAACGGGAATACTATCCTTATGTTCATTTGTAAATGAATTTTTGAATACAGTATTTAGTACGATAGCTTTATCGCTGCTTTCATTAACATCAGAACCTTCACGAATTAGTGCTGGAATATTGCTGTTGGTACAATTAACTTTTCGTACATAGGACCAAAATTTCTTTGGGTTTTCTGTGAGACTCTTAGAGAGAGAGTTGGAGTGAAAATTGTTAAAGGCCTCGTCCATTACATTCTTAATACGTCCTCTTAAATTAGCTAAGGTTTCTAAATCGCTGCGACACCCCTTCCTTCTTGAGCGTGCATGTATTTTCCTTTGTTTTTTGAGTAATCTTTTGACTTTGCATGTGTACCACGGTGGATCATTCTCCCCCTTTATTGTCTGCTTTGGTATATGTATTTCCATTCCTTCCCTGACTATATGTATAAAAGGATGCCACATCTCTTCAACGGTGTCGTTTGTTGACTTGAAGTTATGGTAATTATTCGTCAGGTAGGTTCTAAAATACTCCTTTGAGGCCTTACTGAATCTGTCTACAATCCGCCCTTTTTTCCTTTATCGCTTGGTCATTAATTTGATAGTCGCAATTACCGCTTTGTGATCTCTTATTCCTGTGGTCGTTGAAATGTCGGTGAATAATTCTGGCTTGTTGGTAACCAGCAAGTCTAAAATGTTTTCGCTACCGTTATGACACCGCGTAGGTTCATTAACTAGCTGCTCGAGATGATTATCTGACAACAACTCGAGAATTACTTCAGAAGCTGCCTTATCCCTGCTACCTGTGATGTGAACGTAATTACACCAGTCAATATAAGGCAGATTGAAGTCGCCTCCTAGAATCATAGCATGATCCTTAAAACGGGTAGCTATACTATTTACATTATTTCTTAACTCCTCGACGATAGCTATGTCGGAATCGGGTGGACTGTAGAAGGCGCCTATGATGAGTTTTGACCCTTATTAAAAAGATCATAGTATGATAAGATTAATTTTATATGAGCCTACTTGTTTAATATGTTGTTTTACAACATGTGTCGTACCTGCTAAACTACCTAAATTTAATAAATCTGTTTTATAATCATTTTGTAGCATTTTTAAAAGTTTTCGTAATATCACAGAGCTTATTTTTCATAATTTTGCACTTTTTTGGACTTTTATTTAATTATCAGCATTTGTATTCAGTATTCGATAGTTTGAATATTCTTTAAAATTAATTCTGGTTCATTTTATTTAGTACTTGGCATAACTAGATTGTTGTATAGCAAATTGACAACATATTGTTGTTTTCTTTGCCTAGTTTTTCATTCTCATGGCTGACTGGAGAAATGGAATGATGGTGTATGTGGTATGCTTTTGGATGTCATCCGCATGGATGTCATCCATACAGATGACATCCCAATGGAGCGACCGTGTATGGACACCTTCAGACTAAATTTCAATTGTAGCATTATTCCAAATGAAATTGCCCTTTTTCTTCAATGCCATTCATAACATTACTACACTATTACTGGCAACAATAACACTCTCCCAAAGATACTATATTTCTGAATACCTTAATCTAAGCAAATAATCACTATCTCATCTGCTACTCTTTTCCCTGTTAATTCTATACACATTTATTTTCTTAATTGTACTTACAATTATTACTATTATTTACTCAATATTATGGCTATTATTTATAAAATTATATTTCAATCTTAATGTGTGGATCAATTTCAACAGTCTTTTGCTAATCCTATTTTAAAGGCATAGCTATGTTACAAGCTCCAGCTTACAAAAGTAATTAGTCATTAGATACAGATATTTTGCAAACTAACAAAAACAATTTTAATTATTTATCATAAACAAACACAAAGAACTGTTTCAAGATCTAATTCAATGTTTCTCTCTACCATATTTTAACATACCTTGCAGAGGTACACTGCTTTTTGAAGATTTTCTCTTAGAAAGAGTGAAATGACTGTTTCACCTGAACTATATCGTAAGGTGAATGTACTATCTTCACTTGGCCAGTCTGTTATTGCAGAATTTGGAATGCAAAATCCATCAATTAGATGGTCTTTGACTGGACAACTGCACGATTTTTCACCAATTGACGTATGCCAAAAAGAACAAGGAACACAAAATTTTCCATCAACTGATGGAATAGTGCCATTTGTGCAATTGATGCAATGACTGTTACTAATGCTTCCATTCAGATGTCTCTCAACTGCAAAAATTTATAAATGACTATTAAACATAATAAATAGAAATTTGTAAACAATAATATTTGAAGGCAGACAGAGAATAAAACATCACCATCACTTAGAGCCCTTTCTGCTATGAATATGTCTGTATAAATGATTATTAAATCTGTTAAAAATTCAATAATAGTGAGAATCAAATTGCTGTCAGACATAGGAAGAAAGGGTGGGGGAAATAACCTATCACCGCAGACGAAGGCAGGAGGGCTAGGACAAAGACAAAAGTTGAGCACACTTTACAATACTTAATTTTTAAAAAAATGAAGCGCCTTAGTTGTGCAAGTTGTGTACCCAAACACAGGGGTGGATCCAGGATTTTGGTTTGGGAGGGGCTTGAGCGGACTTTGGTTTGGGAGGGGGGGGGGGTTTGGCTTCAGTGGATTTTGGTTGGGGCGGGCTTGCCTTGAGTGGATTTTGGCTTTGGGGGGGGGGGGGGCTTGAGTCGGGCAAAAGTTGCTATTTATAGTCTCCTCGAGCCTCAAATCCGCAGAGCTAAAAAAAAAAAAAAAAAAAAAAATAATAATAATAATAATAAAAAGTTTCCAAAATTACAATGTCGGAGATGGACCTAGATACTTTCGGGGGGGGGGGGGCTTGAGCCCCCTAGCCGCCCGCCCTGGATCCCCCCCTGCCCACACATGAATGTGGTAGGTCTAGATGTCTACATATCTTTCCACTAACAATATGTTGACCTCTTACATGTCTCAGGTTTTCCCTTCATCTGTGGTAAGTGATAGTTTATTTTCCATATCCTTTCCTGTATTATATCTGTTAAATTGATCATTTAAAATATAATTATTTGAAGTAACAACAAAGTATTTCTGTTTGTAAACTTTGTTGTTACTTAAGAATTAATAACACATAAGAATTTACAGAATTACAAGGAAATAAAAGAAACTTGGCAGCAATATAAAAATCAGGATAAAGAAATAAGAAACCACTTACCACAGATGAAAATAAGGCAGTGTCAACACATTAAAAAGATAAGCACATATTGAAAATACATTCAGATTTTCAAATATGTAATGACCCTCAGTAAGCAGTGACACCTACCTTGTGAGAAAGGGTATAAACATCAGCTCTGTATACACCATGTAATCTTCCAATGGATGGGAAGAGATCCGAAAATTTCTATGTTTCATTTGTGTTCATATATTTTTCATGTGTCAACACTGTACTCCCATAATCTGTGGTAAGTGTTGGTTTATTTCCCTATTTTAATAAGTCTATCACAATTTTAAGAATAGAATAGCCATATCAGGAACTTTAATACACAGGTGTATAAAAGGTTCTCAAACATGTCATGTTTAATATAAATGATGAATAATAATCATTGTCAAAACTTTTCTATGTTACAAACAAAAAAATTATGTACTGCCAATTATAACTGCATCTACGGTACAAACTGACCTCATACTACTGACACCACTAACTTGATCTGCCATGAAATCCATTCTTTTCTCAACCTTCAAAGTCACTTTCTGGTCTCACACATCACACCATTTCTCTTCTGACTCCTAAGACCATCCAGAGGCCCATAATACCTTCTTCTTAAGATACAATCCTGGATGCACCATAGTTGCTGTCTATGGATCACTCATTGAGCACATTTCTCTATTCATGAAACAATACCTACAATCTCTCATCCATGCCCTCCCATCCAATATCAGAGACACTCTCCACATCCTATGACATCTACCAACTGTTCCAACAGTCCTGCCTTCAGATTCCTTCATGGAAGACAGATGTCACCTCACTCTATGCAAACATCTCCCATTGACAGGGCCTTTGTGCCCTGCAACACATCTCGGCGTGCACCCTCCAAACACATGCCCTTGTGTAACAGCCCTCATACCTGAATTTTGAATAGTATTGTATTTAATGAAGTATCTGTAGTGAGCTAAAGTTTGCTTGAATATGATGTGGTATGTTTGTTTTGTAATTTCTTGTAAATCAGTGTATATGGACTTTATTTGATGAGAAGAAATTATTTAAAGGCCATTTAATATGTTTAAGAATCGAATAGTGCAAGAGAATTGCTTAAATGTGTGTAATTCCAAGTATTAATGCAAGTTACAATGTCTACAGAACAATTTTCTACAGTTTAAAATGATTTCTGTAAATAATTTTGTGTTTAAGTATCTTTGATTTCCATTTCTGACCATTTTGTAATTATGTTAAGTGATTATGTATTAATTCTGATTGTTTTTAATATGTTTAATTGTTTGAGTAATTGTTTATGTTCGAGAAATATCTGGCAGACGCTTTTGAAGAATTCCAGAAATTTCGATAGAGCCTATATAAAGAAATCGGCAGAAGGACAGAGTTTAGTTTTTATAGTTAGTTTACAGTCAGTTTATACAGATTCTCTTTGAAACTGCGTCAGTAGTATCTCTGGATTGTATCTATGCATGTAAAAAATATCGCTGACTTGTTGTTTTGAAAAATAAACAAAAATCTTAAACTGAGTCTTATGGTGGACTATTTAATTAATTACTACTGTAATTAAACCACCGAAGAACCTGATACTTGCGCTAGCTTCCTCATTTCTCTGGCCCCTGGAGACATATGCCGGAAAGTTGTAGCATGGCAAGGCTTAGAGTGAACGAAGATGCCCAACAACCTCTATACGGCTATACACCAGGCCCATTGAGACTAAAGTCATGATCAAGCTTCCTGCGGACTTCAAAGCCGCTAAATGGAGCGCCAAGCAATGAAAGAATATTGGCTTGGGAGAAGGGAATGCAACATGATTGCGAGTGGATCAAGCCAAAAGAGGGTCTACCACCTGAGACTGAACAACCATGACCATATGGAAGTCTTTAACTAGGTTTTGATTTGGAGTTTGCCATTCCAAAGATACTCTTATCTCATGGGGATACCTGGGAGAACAGCCAGATACCACATGTTCACGTGGGGAGAGAGAAACAATGCTACATCTATATAAGACTGTTGTCTTGTCAACAAATTGGAATGAATGTATCCCAATTTGACCTCCAATCAGTTACTAACAGCTGTTGCCAATTTTCACAAGCTACTTGTCGCCGTGGCATGTGGCAAAAGCATTTCAAGTTATTCAGCACCTGTTTGCCAGCAGTGTGTGTCATGTCATCTAAAGCAGTGGCAGCTGCTGCTTATTTGATTCTTGCAAATAGCAATAAAGGAAAGAAAACTGAAGAGATCTTGATGGTATTTTGATGGGGATGCTAACTATTGTTTCTTGTATGCCAATATTGGTTATCAAGTGTGGATTTCCCACAGAGGAATGTTTCTCCAAACTTGATTTTACCAAAGCTAATGAAAAATGAACTTGTATTACTGACTCTAAAACTTCTCCCTGGAAGTAAATTGTTATCTCCTTATGTCTAGATGACGCATTTCCCCTAAACGTACATAATATGAAGCCTTATCCAGGTATCAAGGAAAAGGTTCTAAGAATAGAATATACAATCACAGAAAAGTATGTGCACAAAGAGTAGTGGAAAATACTTTTGGATTATTAACATCAGTTTTTTATGTGTTTTGAAAACCTATAATTATAAATGTTGAAAACGCAGAGACTACCACATCTGCGTATGTATATCTACACATTTAATTAAAAAAAAAGTAAAGCAATACATCAAGAACTCTTCATGCACATTATGGAACCATAGATATTTATACACAAGATATAATTGCATCGAGGACGGTAATAGAATGGTTTGATTAAATCAGGTGAAGATGCAAAAGGCCTCCGGGGTGAATTTGTAAGGTATTTTGTGACAAAAGAATAAAAAGCATCTTGGTAAAACAAATACAAAGAGACAAAACACAAACTCTAAGTTCTCGTATGACTTAATTTCTTCCTATCACACAACTATCAAAAGTGAATGGTCAACTAAGAAAAATTTATTTAATTTTTACTTTCTAAAATCTAAATTGAGAAGCATTTTGTATTTAAGCTGTAAATACTGCCAATATTAATAACATGTAAGTTATTTTGTAAAGTTTTTATTACAACATATATATATATATATCAGCAGATTATAAGCAAACCACTTCTCCTCTTTAGCAGATGACCCAACAACTCATCGGTATAGTCATCCTTTATGTTACTGTTGAAAATCAGACCTCAAATGATTTTCTTTTTTATTTGATCTACTAAACATTAGTATTTGTTAACAAGTAGTTTGTCACTTTTCACATCACTATTTTTATATTAAACACTTTAGTTGTTTCACATCTCCTATGGAGGGATGGTAGTCTTCAATAATAAGGTTGTTTTTTATATGTTCCAATCCATGTTGCCTGTTTTGGATACAATCAAGATCGTGCGACAAACTTTATTTTTGTCACAAAGTGGCACATTCAACTGGAGACACAGCTCAAGATGTGGAATGCGTCATTGTTGCTTGCTACATGTTGCTTCACTTGAAATACTCCTTGCCGCATGTGTCAGTGCTGCATGCCACATGTTGCACAGAGATTGCCTCAGTGGAAATGTGCCTTTACACATCCCCAAGACTGTCCTCCAATGGATCAAACTAAATATATATAACCTAATGGTTTATATATATATATGGAGTATCAGAGAACCAGCTTAAGATGCTGTTAAATAAACGAATGATAGTAAAAAATAAAGCTTTTTTAAAATCTTTCACATTTTTTGACAAACTCCAGCATTAAGAAATCAAGAGTGAAAAAAAAAGAAATATGAATTACTGAAAGAACATTAAGTTGCTATTACTAACCTAGGATCTGATTTGGCAAGCAGCTTTTGCATGAAAAAGTACTGTTGTCCTTCGCAGATATATTTGGGCATGGTATGCATCCGGTTTGATCCTCCAAAGGCACTTCTCCTTCTGGACATAATTCACATTTTGGAAAATTAACTAATTCTGAGCTGATAATTCTGGAGTGTGTATTGCAAATGCAAGACAAACCTGGAACACACAGCAAGAATATTGTCTGAGTATTTAAATAAAAAGTGAAGAAAATCTTGCAACACCAAGAAATCACCAAATTTTAGAAATTCAATAACTTTTGACATCCTTCACCGATTTAAAAGATTTTTACACCACTAAACTCAGCAGAAGATGGGGAATTTAAACACAGTATAAACTTGATATTTTAAACTTTAGCAGATCCATATTCCGGATGTGACGTTTGGCAATACTATAATCATGTGAGCTTTCCGATTAACCAACTTTCAAAATTCATTTACACTGGTCCAGAAGCTCTAAGAACAAAACCAACCATATCACTACACTTGTCTCGTTACGCTCTTCATCTTGTGATTTTCTGGAACCTCTCAGTCAACAAAATTTTTTCTAGATAGACTGTTGTTTAGGTCAGTAGGCCATTTTTGATAAAAGTTTCGTCCGCAGTTCGATGAAGCATCTGGTCGAGGTAACATGTAGTTCGTTGTTAAGCAGATTTGAGTGAGACCGGCTCGCGGTGGCTGATAGGAAACTGGAACTTTGACAACATGGCTGACTAACAGGATAGGCAATTTTAGAATCTTGAACTTTTCCGACATGTGTTCATCGATGAGAACTTTTACTTTCATTTCAGGGTGCAGCGGTCTGTTCTGTTTCATGACTTGTGATCTTCGGCAAATGATTTTCTCCAATTGCCATTTCTAACTGTGACTTTATGTAAACTCTGTGAAAATTTTAAGAATATATACTTCAGTGATTCGGACTTCGACTTTCATTTCTATTTTAGTACCTTACTATCACATACAGAATTAATTCTGTAAGTGGCGGCCGTCTTCATCATTACAGTTAGCATTCTCCAAGGTTTTTCACAGTTATAGAACTTTTCCTGAACTTTGGTAACATTTTGGAAGACTTCAAGTTTAGGTGTACAAGCCGATACGTACCCCGGTATCCGCTTATCCCCTAACAGTCTTTGCCCTTATTTTTTATTAGCATAAATAAGGTATATACAGTTAATTACAAATATATATATATATTCTCCGTACCTAACACTATTTTCCCACATAGTCCCCACACCAATTCAGAAATTTGTCCCATCACAGCACTAAATCTGAGATGCTCCTGTGGTAGAATTCGTCCAGCTGACTGTAGAACCACCATCAGACTGCTGTCTTGGCTTCACCATTGCACGTGAATTGCTGTCTCACTTCTCCAAGCGAGACATTTTTCCCCATATGTGGGCTGCATTTCCTTGTGGATTTTGATGGGCATTCATCCCTTGCTCCATAGAAAATTATCACTCTTTTTTTATCGTATGCCATGTTTGCATGAAGCACAACTGCCATTTTTAATAACTGACAGCAAGTAGTTCCATGCCACAGAACTACTGGCAGATCAGGTTGAGTAATTCAAAGAAAGGTTCACCCTTGGCAATGGATATGTGAACTTGGCACCAGTCATAGTTTGGCTAAAAAATGAAAAAAATAGGGGCAAAGACTTTCTAATTCACCCTCATATATTCACTAAATATACCCTCATACTTTTTAGAAATTATTCTGCTGATCCCAGAGAGAAACAGCACACAAGTGGAACACACATTTATTATTATGTATCAGTCCAACTTGAAACATTTTTTTGCAGTTTTACATAATTTATACAACAGTTACATCATCCTTTCAGCTTAAGTCAGATAACATAATTATATTACTCAATCACCTACTTTCATCCCGATTTGATTTAAGTTTTCTCCTCTTGAATTTTAGATTACTTCTGATTTTTTTCCCTGTATCTCAAATATAGTCTTCTGCTGGACAAAAAGTTTACTGGTTTGTTTTTTATGCATTTTTCTGGGTATACTTTCATGAATCAATATTTTAATGTGTCCATTTCACATGAATTTATCTGTAGATATTTCATCCTTCCTTTATCAATATATGACGCGTTTCTTGCAGTACTATCATGAATTCTGTTTCTTCTTATCTATCATGGTTCCTAAAAATCTCTTTTCAGTTGGCTACTTCCAGCTGAAATATTTCTTGCTTGAAGTCAATATATACCATAATTTCGTAATATCACTCACCTTGATAACTATTGGCTGGAGAAGGGTGACGTCATGCACCGGATCTCACTTGCAAATTAATAGCGAACAATTAGAGGTTGTGTACAATTTTATAGCTAAGTGACTGCAAGGAAATGAATTGCCAGACTACATTAATTAAAATTACATTTTGTAGCATTTACTCCTCCTTTAAAAAGAAGGTAAAAGTTTACAGCTGGAATGAAATTGTACTTTACAATTAAATGATGTCCTTTCTGATGTTACCATTTTTCAATTACTACTGTCTCACACTCAGTTATGATTAGGTGTGTACATATTTACATCAGACTTCATGTTAGTACTATTAAAAGTATAAATGTGAGTGATTTTTTAATAGCTTTTACTTTGATTTTAACACTGGGTGCTTTTTCAGTTTTTCTAAGTCTGCCATCTTTAGGTATTTAGCAGGATTATTTCTGTCCATGTTTAAAACTATGTCCCTTCACAGTTAAAGGGGTTTTATTTAAATTTTTCAGGGAAAACCCTTAGGGTAAAACACAGATTAATTTTGTATTTTAGCCAGATAAAGTAAACCTGTCATGACCTTTGGTCATAAAAACAGTACTATTATAGACCCATGACTAAATCCAAAACACCTTCATGGTCTTAAACTAGAGTCGCATCTAACAACCAAATGTCAACTCAAATAATTAAATTTGTCCAGTGACTCATTTGCAATTTAATGTTCAGTACATATGTACAGGGGCGGATCCAGGGGGGGGGGGGCTAGGGGGCCCAAGCCCCCCAAAAGTATCTAGGTGACACTGTAATTTTGGAGACTTTTTTTTTTTTTTTTTTTTTTTTTTTTTTTTTTTTTTTTTTTTTAGCTCTAAGGATTTGAGGCCCGAGAAGGCTATAAAGACTACCCTAAGGGCCGACTCAAGCCCCCCAAAAACCACTGGAGGCAAGGCCTCTGAACCAAATTTAATTCAAGCCAAGCCCCCCCCCCCCCCAAACCAAAATCCTGGATCCGCCCCTGCATATGTACCACAGTGGATGGTTCCAAAATCACAGAGCATGGCTCTCTTCCTGGCAAGATGAGATTCACCTTAAACATAGTCATGCCTGTGGCACTCTCTCTCGCAAATACTGTTGAAAGCCTAATGGTGATGAAATAAGGATAACGGATGATGTCAGCAAATTCATTCATAACTGAATTAAACTTTCCTGACACCTGGATATCCAGACAGATAAAGCCTTTAACATGTTTCCATTGTTTATACATGAGACCACATTCATTCTCTTTGTACTTCTTTGGAGATATCCCACATGAAAATTTCAACGTAAACTGTTAGTTAAGGCACGAAGGCGATACTACAACCCCGGTGTCAGCCTTTGTCCTTACAAGATGTTTTACTAAGGCCATTAGGGATTAGCACCCCAGATTTAAAGGGGGGCAATAGAGCTGGAAATTCTGGAATTTTTCCACATAAGCAGAAATGTGAAAAGTAGGAAATTAGAAACAAACCCTGAGGGTATTGTCAGATGAAGAGGAAGGTAAAAAAGAAAGAAAAAAGTATGGGTAATATTACTACAGATGAATTAAAGATATGCTACTGAACCATGCCTTGAAACATTATTTAGACTGTATTATTTCAGTTACCAACTGTATTCTAAACCAATTTCCACTAGTGAATCTAACTGCCCTCCATCAGGCAGTTACCTCATTCTACTGTTGAAGACAGGACATTCTTTGCTATCATCAGTCTCTCAAGTGGTATGATGCAATCCTCCATTACTTCCTATCTTGCGCTAACCTCTTCATCGCAACATGCCCCTTACAATCTATATCTTCAATTACCTGCTTCATATATTCTAATCTTTGTACACCTCTACAGTTCTTTCCTTAAACTGCTCCTTCCACTAACAAATTAACTAATCTCATGTCTTAAAATGTGACCCACCATCATATCTCCTTTTTCTGTAAGACTCTTCCACAAGCTTCTTTTCTCGCCCATCATTTCCAGAGCACATTCATTTCATACTTTATCAATCCACTTAATTTTCAGGATCCTTCTATAGCACCACTAAAACGCTTCAATTTCCCTTCTTTCTGGTATTCCTAAACTACTTGCTTCACTACCCTAAAGCACTCTGTTCTCAACACAGAGTTTTAAAAACTTCTTTATGAGTCTTACATCAATGTTTGAAAATAAAAGAGTTCACTTTTCATGAAAACTGTTTTCGCTGGTGCTATTCTGCTTTTAATGTCATTCCTGCTTCTGTAATCAGTAGCACAATTCATTTATCCCTCCTATCACATGTGATCCTATTTTTATTTTTAATCCACTATTACTGCTATCATTTCTATTACATTTCATGACTTTTATCTTGCTTCAATTTATATTTAGTTCAAAATCTTCCCTCAGTATTTTATTCATGACATTCAGTAACAAGTCAACATTCATAGTCAGTTCTGCTAGCAGGACACTGTCATCAGCAAATTGTAGCATACTGATTTTTTCTCATTGAACTCTTATGCCACATTCAAAATTTTTTTTTTTTTTTTTTTTTTTTTTTTTTTTTTTTTTTTTTTTTTTAATTTCTTCCTCCATATACAAACTGAATATTAATGGAGATAGCCTACAACCTTGTCTCACACCATTATTAACTGACGTATGTCTCTCATGATTTTCTACTTTTGTTACAGTCACTTGATTCTTATACAGATTATAAAGTTTTCTTCTATCTCGATATTTTACACCTGACTTCGTTAAAATTTTGAACATCTTGTCTCACTTAACATAATCAAAAGCTTTTCATAAATAATCAAATGCCCTAAAAGTATCTTATTCTTGATCTGCCCTTCAAGTATTAATCTTAAAGCCAGAACTGATTCTTTTCTACCGTAGCTTTTCCTAAACACAAACTGATTTCCACCTACTAGCTCTTCTATTATTCTGAATATTATCCTGGTCAGTAATTCTGAAGCATGTGATGTTAGACTTATGGTGGAATATTTCTCATATTTGTTGACTTGTGCTTTCTTCAGAAGTGTGAAGATCAGCTTGAAACTCCTGTTTTGTAACTTTTTTAAATTAGGTTGTGTAATATCTGGATTCCTTCTTCTCCAAGGGATTTCAGAAGTTCTGCAGGAATGTATTCAATTCTAACTGCCTTATTTGATTTTAGATCTTTCAAAGCTCCTTCAAATTCTGTTCTAAAGACTGGCTCTCCTAAGTCATCAATGTTGACATTATCGTATTTCCTAGTTCAATGTTGTTTAAATCATTTCCATCATACAAGAGGATACACAAAAGAAACCGAACTTTTTGTTTTCATTCATGTATTTAATTTTTTAACAAATATAATCAAACCCCTCCAAGTACTGTCTATTGGAACTGATAAACTTGTCCAATCTTGCATTGTTTAAAACATTATTACACTCCTCTTCAGAGTATCTCCGTCTGTTTTTTTTCCACCTCGGCTATGTTGAAAAACAGTTTTCTTTCATGTCACTTTTCATTTGAGGGAATAAGAAGATGTCACAGGGGACATGGTCTGTTGAGTGGGGGAGGGGGGGGCACAAGGGTCATGGTGTTTTTTTTTTTTTTTTTTTTTTTTTTTTTTTTTGGCTGTGTGAGCAGGGTCATTGTCTTGATGGAACAATCAGCTGCCCAAAGCAAACCTTTTTCATTGCACATTGTGGTGAAATATTTTCCAAAATCCAGATAAAAGGTCTGGTTAACTGCCTTACTCTGTAGAACAAACTCTGAATGGACAAGTCTTCGCACATCGAAGAAACAAATCAGCACTGCCTTGATGTTTCATTCCAATGGTCTTGCTTTTTTGGTGCAAGGCCATCTCAGAGTCTGCCACTGGCCTGATTGTTGCTTCATTTCAGGGTCGTTACCATAACACCTGTGATGACCTTGAAGCAAAATTTTTGATCATTTCGGAGCTCTTGCTTCAAAGCACAGTATGCTTCCAAGTGATCTTGTTTTTGATGTGCAGTCAGCAGTCGAGGCACGAATTTGGCAGCTAACCTTCTCATGCCCAAATCTTCACATAAAATGCACTGAACTGAGCTCCAAGTCACTCTGGACAGCTCCACAACTTCTTCAATTGAATTTTGTTGCTTTTAGGGTGATTTTGTGACATTTTCTTCAGTTCAATCTGTTGAAGGCCTTCCAGAAGGAGGTTAGTCATCAATTGGCATTTCACCTCTTTTGAAATGGGAAAACCACTCAAACACTTGGTTTTTCCCAAAGCATCATTCTTGTATGCTGTTTTCAACATATCAAGAGATTTTGTGCCAGTTTTTTTCAGCAGGAAGCATAACTTCATGACTGTGCGCTATTCAGCCACCACCCTCGTTTCCTAACAATATATATAGAGAGGTATGCCTACATCACAAACAAACTTAACCAAGTACCCAGATGGACATTTATTATTTAATGAGCATAACGTGGTTGCATGACGTTACTGTAAAATATGCACATCACATAAAGAGAGATTCAATTAGTGAATAACACAGTGTAACTACTTCTATGCATCTATATTGTAGGAGACAACAGGTGTTTGATAGCATGGGAAATCAAAAATTTAGATATGAGAATAACCACCACTTATCACAGTTGTTTGCAGGATGGCTTCAAAACACAAACAAACATACACACATATTAAGCATTTGTGAAGAGACAGTATTGGATTAGCTATAGGAAAAAAGGGTGGATAAGCAGTCGTGAATTTAATGAATTTTGATAATATTGAGGTTTCATGAAACATTTTGGAAGTAATTATTTGTAAAGGCTCAGATACTTCACGATAAATTGTTGAGCGCAGATGCGTGCTGTGTAGAAAAGTGATTGTCACGGATGCCTGACGCTAAGTAAGAGCGCGGCTTATTGTATTAGTAGCACGGGCCAGACTTCTCTTTATTAGTTATAAAGAGGACGAAAAGGCAATTTAATGCTGTCCCTTTAGCTTTGGCTGAAGCTGGTTTTCGTGAACGCTTGACACTGGTTTGGAGCGCAGCATTTTGTAATGGTAGTGCGTGCCAGGCTTCCCAATGTTTTTATAAAGGTGGACAAAAAAGCAAGATAATGCTGCCCTTTCAATGCGAACTGTAAGTGTGTCATGGAGAACATTTGAGTCTGTAGGATTTGTGGCCAGGATGTTGTGTACAGAGTTGTTGAACCATAGTGTGGTCAGAGCCTGTAATCTGACAGTGAATAAGTTTCTCGATGGCCTTATACACGGTCAATAAACTCTATTCAAATTAGTGGTGATGATGATGGGTAGTGTATATGTTATGTGCATTAAACCAGCATAAACTGTACAGTGTACTATTGTTTATTTCCTCTGATCACGAGCTTTCTCCTTTATAGCGACACTTGGATATTTTTGAGTTGATGGTCCTCCATCAGCAATAAACAAGGAAGCCAAAGTAAAAGTAAAGATACAAACAGACCCATCACTCATCACACTTGATGGTAGGCAGGAAACAGAAATAAAAAGTACTCTGTAAAACCTGAAGGGTTTTTTGTCTCTGTGCTGTATTTTTTCTTGCAGCTGCTCTAATCTCTTCAACTGTGGTAAGGTGTAGGTCTGTTTCATATTTCATCTTCATATAAATTTTGTCTTATTGCATTTCTATATGTTCCATTATTATTGATAGAAGTAAACACTAATTATGAAGGATTTTTTTTTTTAATGCAGTGATTTTATTAACTGGTTTAATAAGACCTTTGGGGACAATTAATTCCAGAACATTTACAAATAAGCAGAAACAAAATATCTTTACAATGTGAAATAGATCCAGAGGATATAATGAAAATTTTAAAAAATAAAAAATATATTGCTACAGATTTGTTGCCGTTCCTTGATACCAGTATTGCCTGTCTATCAATATTAACTCCTCAATGCATACATCACTGGTCTCGGTCATTAAGTAGATGTGGCTGGCCACTGCATTGTCCATGGCAGAACATAATGCTGGAAATTACATATTCACACTCTTTGACACTGTGGATCGATGAATGTTGAATTCACAAATAATTTCTAAAATGGAATGTCCCAAACATCTAGTGCCAAATACTGTTCCACATTCAAAATCTGTTAATTCATATGTTAGAGATACACAATACCATACATTTCTTAGACTGAGTCTGAAGGCTCACCGAGCATGGTGGTGTAATGGTTAGCATTCTGGCCTCGCATTCGGGAGGACAGCGGTTCGAATCCCCAGATTTCGGTTTTCAATGGTTTCCCAAATCACTCCAGGCTAATTCCGGGATGCTTCCTTCAAAAGGCAATAGCCAAATTCCTTCCCAATCCTTGCCCCCCCCCCCCCATCCTTTCCCGTCTCTAAAGACCTCGCTGTTAAGAGACGTTAAGCAGTTTAAAAAAAAAAAAAAAAAAAAAAAAACTGAAGGCTTGCTGAAAACTAGAGGACTGTAAAACTGCCATAGTAGTGCCAGACCACAAAGGATGTGACACAAATACTGTTGAAAACTACAGGCTGATTAATTTGATATCAGTAGAAGCCAAATTATGAAGAGACTAATATGGAATGATGTCAAAGATGTGTGGGAGGAAACAACCCGGTTTACAGAGTGGCAACAGTGGTATAAGATTGGATATTTATGTGAATCTCAGTTTATGTGCTACATGCAAGATATTTTAGATGAACTGGATGGTTTAACTGTAGGGCTCTCCAAGACATGACAGAATGAGCAATAAAATGTTAACAAATAAAGTACAAACCATTGGAGTGAATGAAAAGTGACTTCCTGCGAGCAGGAATTTTTAAAACATAGAAAGCAAAGTGTCAGGGTAGAAGTGCAGCATCAGTAGAGTTGAAAATGAAAATGGGAGTACCAACAGGACAACATATTGGGGCCATTGTTGATCACTGTTCTGATGAATGATTGTGTTGCTGGTTTAGTCAGAAGTTATGTTTTTTGCTGATAATATGTTAGACAAAATGATTAAAATGGAATATATCATCTCAGACATAGCCGATATATAGATAGCCTACTCGTTAGCCATTCCCCCACTACCCAGTTAGTCACTGTGTGATCTTCATTATGTACACACGTACAGAGCCTAATGGCCCGTTTTTCTACCACCAAAGAAGGCAGATACCGAAATATTTTGTATTGTGTATTTGTTTGCCAGTACAAGTGTTCCCTCTCATTGCAGCCGTCCACTTTGGTATGTGGTGGGTTAATTTCCTTTTCCTTTATTATTTAAAATGGAATACAGAGATAAACAGCTACAGGGTAATTTTTACAGGATAATTAGCTGGTTGGTTCAACATGGAATGAAGTAAAATGACAAGAAAAGTCAGCTGATTAGGTACACAGATAATTTAATAAAGGTTCTTTGTGATTACATGGTGGGAGGAATATATTTTTTTTCTCTTTTTTTTTTTAGTTTTACATATTCCTTCCATCATTTATTTATCCCTACATCTGATCCAAATCAAAATAATATTTTAAAATTTTTTCAAAAAAAAATTAATAATGTTTTCAATAATAATTCCTAAACAGTCACAGCAGAGATTATCTTGCTCCATTTCTATCGTTGTTCAACTTTATCTCTCTACCCTTGGTACTTCCACCCCCAGCCCATGTTTCCGTCTTTGTTTCATTTATGTGGTGGGTCGGGCTGTGATCACATCTTTCCTCATGCCATATGTCTCGCCTCAACCAAGAATAAGGTTTCTCACTGAAATATTGTACAATTTGTTTGTTTTTGTGTTTTTTACGTGTTCATCTTGCCCTCCTGCCTTCATCTGTGATAAGTGAAGGATCATCTTTCCCTTTCCTATCTTATTTTTATCTTTATATATGATACTGAGTAGAATTATTGGATGGTAATTAAGTGGGAGATAGCCATGAATTATAACTTAAACTTGTAGTTATTTCTTGTATCAATAGTTTCCTATTCACTATGTACATTGGAAAAAAAATACTAGCTAATATGACAATGGATAAAGCCCTTTAAACACCACTATAGCGAACATTATTTGAAAATTCATCAGTCAAATTTACTCTTTTGTCACATATTTGTTTGGCAATGTAAACAAAATTAAACACTGTCACACTAACTAGATTACATGAACAGATTTATAAAACTAATAAACAGCCACTGTGAAATTTACTGTCTAACTTAAGCACTTAATAATCGAAACATTTAACAGTTCTTTTGAGCAGGTAACACAAATTGGTTCAGAAATATTTAGTTTTAACTCTTAGCATGTTAATATGATACGAAGTTATTGAGATCTAGTTGAGCTCACTGTGCTCTAAAAGTGTAACAAATATTCATAATTGCTCATCCCTGCCAACACTACAAAAATTCTATATAACTGGATGAAACAATAGACGGCTATCAACAGCTGCAGGATTATCTGGACCAGATATCTAGCTGGGTAGGTCAACATGGGATGAAGATAAATGCAAAGAAGAGTCAGTTAATTAGGTACAAAGATAACAAACTAAAGATTGTTTACGATTGTAAGGTGGGGAAAGAATTGCTTACTGAAGACTTGAAATGTAAATACCTCGGCATAATATTTTATTACAAGCATTAACTGGGCAGAAGGGTTTCAAAAGCCTCTACTTGTTGGAGAGAGTAATGAGGGGATGTACCTTAGAAGTGATGGAACTGGGTTACAGAACTTTGGTCAGACTATTGCTTGAATATTGTGGTATAGTATGGGACCCACATTTTGGGTATCAATTACAGCTTTTGGAGAGGACGTAAAAAAGGGCTGCTAGATTTGTTTCTGTAAATTACCGCAGAACACAATCAGTAGCTGATATGATAAAGGAGCTGAGATGTGATTCATTAGAAGATAAAAGGAGAGTGAAGAGAGTCATTGGAGTGTACAAGGCATACTACTGGTGATGAGAGATGAAAAGATACTGGTGTAAGATTTAGGAGTGGTGCATGGAAGGAAAAGATAACCATGATCACAAGCTGGCACTTGATTTCATGCACAAGGGTGTGGGAAGATTTTCTTTCCTAGGTAACGGGGTAAGGGATTGGAATAAGTTACCAAGAGAAATGATGAATAGTTTCCAGAAAAAGGCTAAAAGTGGAGAGTGAAAGTAGGTGAGTGTAGGAAAGAGGGAAAATGGATTTATAGGGAAAATGCCACCGCAGATTGTGCTCCATCACAATTAAATTTAAAAAACTTAAATTAAATTAGTATTGCCACTTATTATTTCACCACTGAAGCATGGACTAGATGAAAAAAAAAATTTTTTTTGTACCTTTGTAGGCAAAAATTGAAAGCAATTGTGGTGAAATTCAAACAGTCTGGAAAAAATAAAAAAAATAAAGATAATTGAATCATACACAGAAGATGTTTGTATTACCTCTGGACCAATGGTGTTTCGGAACAAATGGGAACGAAGAAGTGTATAAAGTTTGATGTTAATAAATTAATACTGTTCCCTTGGAAGATCCAAGACATTAAGAAAAAAGAAAGAATTGTTTGAGGGTTCTTTTTTTTCCACAAGATTTGGTGCAATGTGAAAGTATCCTGTTACAAAGTTTCACCATTAATCTTCTTGATCTAGTTGATGTCTAAATGCTTTCTTTCTGGAGTTATTATTATGAATTTAATATACCAACTAGGAAAGAAAATTTGGGTAATTAGATGACTAGGGAAATTGCTGCCGGAGTGTTGACTCCATCGCAATTAAATTAATAATGACAGTTGTATACATTTATCAATTCTCCTGTGAATGAAGGATGCAATTGTTTATGGTACCAAGTATGCTAAGACTGTACATCTTGTGGTGTATGTATTATTTTGTTATCGAATTTTTTTAATGTACCATGTGTGCTAAGACTGTACATCTTCTGGTGTATGTATTACTTTGTTATGGAATTGTTTAATGTATGCTATGACTGTACATCTACTGGTGTACTTATTATTTTGTTGTGCAACTGGTTATCTGTAAACTGACAACTTTCCACATCCCACAGAGCCAGTCTCTTATATTGGGATCAATGGAAAATGAATGTATTGTATTGTAAGGATACGGTTTGAAGGATTTAATGAAAAGCAATCGGGAAAAAAATCAAATTTTTTACTATGGTCATACCCTTTAAGAAAAAGTATACATGAAAGCGAATACAACCTAAACACCACGCCAGTATATTGTCACCAAAAAAAAAAATCAGGCGACCTTAATTTATTAATGAAATCTAAATTCTTCTCTTCTTTGTTATAACAATTTACGTATTTTCTTCAATCTGCTCTGTTATCACGAAAACATGACAGTGATTTACATTCAAAGTAATAGAGTGTAGATACTAACTTTGGCCTGAACAACTTGAATGGAAATGGGGGTCTCTACTGTTTAAGTTGCATGATTTCGTAAATTTCGTGTAGCACCACGTATATTGTACGCTTCATTTCGCTTTCGTGTACACTTTTCCTCAAAAGGTATGACCTGAGGAATATGTGTAACAAATTTCAAACGAATAGTACAATTCCTTCTTACGTCGTTCGTATTTTACTACTGCCGTTATGTTTCCTAGTCATTATCTTGATGGAAAAGTGATTGGTTCTACTATAATTTTCATATAAGATGTATGCAACAACTGCAATTAACATAAACAATAACTTCAGAAATTGTATTATATTATATTACAGTTATAACACTCAATAATCTGGTGTTGTTTCCGTTTAGAAAAATAAGATGTGTAATCAGAGTGCAATGCAAATAGTGCAGAAAAAGGACAGTAAACATAAATGCTTAGAGAAAGGTTACAATTACCATCGGGGGACGGAATTAAATGTCTCGTTTTGTCACATGGGAAACAACGAAGTAAAACAGAGTTGAAATATTCGGTCCCATCACAGTTCAACGGGTTATTAAATTGTAAATATTCTCTTGGTAAGGAAAACGAAAATGTGCACAAAACCATGATGCTAACAATCCACAAAATGTTCATTCTATAATGTTTAAAGTAGTTCAACAATGCCCGCAATCGTTGTAAACAAGTTTCAAGTAAGCGCACTGTTGTCATGGTAACGAGATATCGATTCTAGGATAGTCAACATAATGTTTTCACATTATACGATCACCTTTAAGTTTGGAAAACACTGCTGACAAAAATAACCGATAACTATCTGTTTCTTATAAATTTTACACATTGTCTCACCTGAAGAAGGGATATTTTATTAAAACTCTTTGTCAGTCTTAAATAATAGAGAGAGTTGATTGTTACAAAATATAAACCTTGCAGGATAGCCAACAGTCAATATCTGAGTATTTTTAGCGCACTTGTCAATATTGGGAGTTCACATGTATGGTGGCACTAGTTGACAGAGACAGTATAGTTAGCTTGTTCCCAAGCAATGGTATTTTGAAACGCTTGTATGTCTGTTGTGAACAAGATTGTGACGTGAGTGACGGGTAGTGAAAAAGGACATTGTGTTTGTGTTTTTATGACGACAAGCGTAACTCACAAAATTACTGCGATCTTCGTTCTTGCTTCTGTCTGTTATTTCAAATAAAAGTTCTGGAATGGAATCTCCGGAAAGTGAGAATTCGGAACAGAGTGCTGAATCTGATCGCGACAGAAATGTGAGACATCGCAAACTAATAGACTGTGCAAAGAGAACAATAGAAAATGGTAAATTTTGGAACATATAGTTTCTCATAAGAATTTTACAGTTAGTGGGTATCATGATTTTTCTGTTAATTTAAGTTATTAATTAAACTCTGGTACAGTCATATACATTTTAGTGCATTTGTTCCCCAGTAAGTTTGAATTAATTGGAAATTTCACAAGTTTGTAAACATCTGTCATGATATGTAGGTAATTCCAAGTTAGTATCAGACTGCTTTAAGAGGTGGAGAGGGAGATTATAGGTTATTGCTTTATTTGGTTTAGTGCTTTAAAAATACTTTAGAGCACAGTAGAAAACCAATTAGTGTTACGTATCATCCTCTTTTTAATTAACTTTGGTTGATGGCATGATATGCTGGGTGGTAAAGCTACATTTACATTTGGCACCAATTCAGAACGTGTATTATTTGTATCAGAACTTGTATCAGGCCATCATTGACTTGCATGAGTATGAACCTGGCAGTTACATCAGTGCACAAGCATCTAACCCCGTTGTGCTACAGATTGTCATTATCTTCATTTGAATTGTCCAAGCATTAATAATGTAATCTGATGAGGAAGATTTTTTTGTTACAAGTTTCTGTGCTTATATGCTACAGAAAAAGAAAATAAAAGGTAGGTAGTAGGTGGAATTAACAATTCCTATGTAGACGAGAAATACTCGAGAGAATACGTGTTAATAAAAAAAAACTAACTTTTGTTAAGAATTTAAACTAATTGAACAAACAATGATAACAATGATAGTGCGGTACATATCACTAATTTCCATGTTTGAGTTTTTGATTATGTTAGCTTTACTAATGTGCCTGTATAGCTACATTTACATCTGGCACAAATTCAGAACATTCATTCATTCATTCATTCATTTTATTTGGTCCTATACATCATTTACATGCATTTGTACAGTGAATTAGGGCAAGTCAAGGTATATTAGAGTCTATATTATCTCTATCTTTCTTAACAATTTAATGCCTTAGTTAACTATAAATCTATTCATTTTCTACTCGAATACATTTTTATGTCAATCGCTTACTTTTCATACATTTGTTACATGTCATTCACAAATATGTGCTACCATATCTTATTACAAACAATTTTTACGATTTTTACACTTTTTCCCTTATTCCCTCTGTTAAATATTCTTTGATTGAGTAGAAGGCTTTATCACATAGATACTCTTTAAGCTTATGCTTGAACTGTTCTCTCTTGTTACTAATTAAACCTAATTCTGTAGGAAGCTTATTGAACAGTTGGGCTCCAGAATAGGAAGGACATTTATTTTCAATTTTTGTTGTGTACATGTAGGCCTAAATTGAAGTTAGTTTTATTACGCGTTTCATATTTGTGTACTTGTTCATTCTTTTACAACATTTGTTGTGAATGAAAGCAGTATAGTCTTATATATAGTATCTTAAAACCTGAAAATTTTTTTACATGAAACTATTCATTTTCTTTTAGTTTATTTTGTTCTAATTATAAGTTTGGCTCTACTAGAGATCGCGATTCCGCTACAACAACATTCAGTAATATCGTTGGAATACTGCTGTAGTCAGACGCAAGGCGTATTATTTTCAAGCAGTAATTCCGTTGTAATACAGCCTGGACCATTATTTTCGAGCAGAAATTGGTTGTAATACAGCCTGGACCAGAATGAAACAGTTAAATGTACTTAGGAAAGAATTTCTAGTGGCATCTTGCGTTTGACCACTGCAGTATTATGACAACTCCTGGCGGAATCGCGTTCTCCAGTAATCCCATAAATTTTTGTATTTTTAATATTCTCATCATACTATTTTCTGTGGGCCTTCCCCACGTTGATATACCATATCTCAGTTGACTTTCAAAAAGAGAGAAATAGTCATCAGAATATCCCTAGTGCAGAATTCTCTGAGGTAGCTGACCATAAATACATCATTGATCCACCTGATTTTCCCAATTCATGAAATTGTCGATTTGAATCCCTAGCAAATTAGCTGTTTTTGTCAACTTTATTTGCCCACTGCTTATGTTTGGATTTACAGAGAACCTCAGTTTTTGTTTGTTTGAAATTATATCATTTGGGTTTTGTTTTGTTTAATTACAAGGTAATTATCTTCCAACCATGTTACTAGTTTCTGGAAGTAAGGATTAATGTTTGTTACTAGATTCCATAGTTTGATGTTTGACGTCTTCACAGTTGCACCCTCTACATATAGAACTATTGTGTCATTCAAGATTTGAATCAGAACTTGTATGAAAACTTCATTTACTTGAAAGAGTATGAACCATGTGATTAAATCAGTATGCACAAGTATCAAGATAGGTGGTAAGAGATTGTAATGGTATCCCCATCTAGAATTAAACCTCAAGATCTGCTGTGCTATAAAGTGTTATTAACGTCATCTGTCTTGTTTAAGCATCAAAAATGTCATCTGTTGTGGATGATTTTTTATTTATTATTATTATTTTATTAATTTTTAATTGCAATGGAGCTAACACTCCAGTGACAATTCCCCCCGTCATCCATTTACCCCTTTTTATATATAGGCCTACTACATATTTTTTAAAAAAATTCTTTTATAATTGGAATTTTAAATTCCTCCCCCATTTACTATTATGATTTACAAATTTTAATTCTAAATTCCTTAATCATTTTTGGAAAATCATTCATCACTACACTTGGTAGTTTGGGTAACACATTAATACGTCGGAACCTACAAAAATTGTCCTATCGGTCTGAAATTTGATACACATATTCCTTAGGTGATATTTGATTAAAAGTGTATAACGCAAGCTTCTACTATTTGGAAATATGTAAAATCACTCTAAATGTGGTTAGATGCATACGTGTTACTAAGCAAGAAATACATATTATTACATGTTGATATTTATTCTGCGTTTTTCTTACTATTAATTCTTGGTCCAGGCTGCATTTCAACCTAACCACAACTGCTATTACGTAAAAATTAAACCAACTTAAATGTTCTGTATGAAATATTGGTTATGATACACGTTTTACCCTGGTAGGTAGGCTGCCATGCAATATATCTTAGCTTTATATTCAAAATGGCAACTATGCACAGAGAAATTGTAAATTTTGCTTATTTTCTGCATATTAAGTATCTACAATTTACATGTGGAAAGCAGTTTTTATCCAACAATGAAGACTTAAAAACACCTGAAACAAATATCAACAGCTTCTAACTTGCATCTATTGCGTAATAACTAGGCTTGCAACGAATATTCAGCAACTATTTGGCCACTTTTTTACTATTCGGCCGAATACCGAATATCTAGGTACTATTCGGCCGAATACCGAATACTTAGGACTTTTTTTAGTTAGATAATTGCCTAAAATAAAATGATTGAATCATTGCATGGTAATGTATTTAACTTACAATTACAAAAAATAATCGTGCATGATCAACTTACACGATGTCAAAGTAAAACAAAAATATTAAATGCCTATTAACTGGAATTTAGGAGTGGAAGATTGTGATGCAGAAATACTCATTTTTATGCATTGTCAGGTAGTAGTTTACTTCTTTTCTTCTCGTAGACATTTCCAGCTTCAGAAAAAAGCCGCTCCGAATAAACACTGCTTCCTGGCGCGGAGAAGTATTTTGCTGCAAGCTTTGTCAAACGGAAATTTCTCTCTTATTGCTTGCCACCAAATGTGCGGATTATCATGCCATGATATACTATTAATATTTAAATAAACATCAATTTCAGTTTCAACTGCATTTTTTCTTTTGATGTCCCTGCATTGATCGTACTTTTCCCTGTAACAATCTCTTCAAAACAATACATAGAAGATAGTGTGTACTCTGACTGTGACCCGACTCTTCCGCCATCCTCTTGGACTGAATAGGGGACGAATTCGCGCTGCCGTCGCTGCTTGTTTCACAGTACGTCTTTAGACCATCGATCAAAATATACTGCCTTGCTTTTTCCTCTGCAGTTTACTGTGAAAACATTCATTTTGAAGCAAGGGTCCAAGCGGTTGCTGACAAACAATTTTTATTTGTGGCAATGTCTTCAAATCATTCGTTCAACCCTTGTTGCATAAGTCTCACTTGCCTTAAGTTGGCTGTTAGCTCCGATGTGCTAGTTTTATCGCAATATCGCGTTAGAGTAACAACATACGGAATAATTTCAGAAATGCATGCATATCCGGAACTGGTAAATTTTGTTAGTTCTTCATATCATTGTAGTAATCTCAAAAGTTGCTCTAAAAGCTCCCATTGAGCAGCAGTCAAGTTGGCAATACTGCAGTCCTTTAGATACACTGAAATTACCCTTTTTTGTTCCATTAGCCTTTCAAGCATATAAAATGTGGAATTAAAACCGCGTACTGACATCTTGCACCAATTCATGCTCGGGGAGACCCAATTGCTTTTGGATTGCAAGCAGTTTTTCTTGCGCAATACCGGAATGATTGAAATGAGTCACAATCCTCCTTCCTGCAGCTATCATTTCCATCACTTCTGATAGAACTTTCAGGTAATCGACAACAATTAATTGGAGAGTATGAATGAAACAACGAACTGAACTGAGGCCCAACCCTGCATTACTGACGGCTTTTACTATGTTTCGTTCGTTATCATGAATGATGACATGAATCTTTGCCAGCAGGTTGTCCCAAAAACTTTCTATTTCTTGTAGAGCAACTGCAATATTTTCTGCAGTGTGCTGCCCCTCAAAATGCTTGATGCTCGGAACGACATGTTTGACATTGAATTCACTATCAATAAAATGCGCAGTAAAAGTTAAAAAAACTAATGTGATTATGCAAGCACTTCCACATGTCACGGAAATAAAATCAGTCTCTGAAAGCATTTTTTTAATTGTCTTTACTACCTTTTGGTATATTTCTGGAATTATTTTGTTTGAAAAGTAAGGGCGACATGGTATGTTTAACCGAGGCAAAGCGCGATTTAACAGTCTTCTAAAACCAGCCCTTTCTACCATATTTACTGCCTCATTGTCAAGTGCTATCATTTTGCCAATTAAGCGATGGTATTTTTTAGCCTTTGGATCATTAATATCACATTGTTTAGGTATTTCAGTACATTATTCAAGACTCAATTGTCTTTTTGATGTATTAGTTTTATTTGCACCCATATTTTGATCCGTAAATACTTGCCCCTTAAGAAGCGTAGATGGTATTCTTCATTGTATTTATTTCTCAGATGGTTTACCCTTCCTGATGTAGTTGCTTTCTTGCCAACTCCTCCTCAAGAAATTTTTGTTCCGCACAATTTACACACGACATTTTTCGTATCATTTTTAGCATCCTTTAAGTATGTCCATATCGGCGACTTCTTTTTAGGAGCCATGATTGCCACACAACTTCACTTTTACACTAATCAAATCAACACGAAGTAAACGAACTGCTTAACACTGCCAAATCAAACTAAAAGTCGGGTGCACCGCCATCAAGCCGACTGTTTTTCTATTTTTGACACTCACTCGATTGATGTTGGTTCAAACGACACCGCATCGCATCGCCGGTCCGACACAAGGCCGATACCCACCGTCATCTACAGCTATTAGTTTGGTTTACTTAGACGGTGACGGTGCGATGTCGATCTGGCGAATGTGGTGAAGTTTATCTCAAAAAATAGAGCAATGATTCCCAAAGTGGTTGATATTGACCCTACAGGGACTTCCGTGTGAGTAACAAGAAAATTTGGGAATCCACAAAATGAAAACCCACTTTTAACAGTTCAGGCATTTAGTAAAGTAATTGCAATATTTTAGTACAGATGAAATGAAAAACATACACGGCTTATTTAACAGATGAATTTGCTAATTTTAATTGTGTTGACTTGCGATTCCAAAGTTATAGTCTGAATTTAATAAAACTAAGGCCAAAATTTTAGGTTTCCTTGTCAGAATTAATATATTCAAACAAACAGAAGCCACGAATCTTCCCAGTTCTCCAACTTGTAACTGATAAACATTGAGGATGATGACGTTTCGGCCTATATTCAACATTTAGTCTAAATGCCCTTCTCACAGACTTAAAAACGATGTATGAGGATGTTGTGACTATGGAAATACTGCACTCTGTTATCGATCCATATAGTGAAGAATGGCATATCATACTACAATAAGATTATTGATCGAAGTAATCACTATCGTACTATGTAGGGGGCATTTCAGAAAGTGGTATCAGCAATTCGGTCTTAAGAAGGTTATACCGAGCGTGGTGGTGCAGGGCCGGCGTTGGGGGGGGGGGGGGGGTAAGTGGGTCAAAAGTACCCGGGCTCCGCCGGCTGATGGGGGGCCCGATCACCGACTATAGGGGCCCTAGCCAAGAATACGCCCATTGTCACCTGGCCATTTTGCAGAGCAGTACAGGCAATTTAGAAATCAAATAAATAGGAAATGCAAAATAGAAAAAGAAAAATGGCTACAAGAAAAGGAAATGGTCGTAGGTAAAGTAGATGTTGCCTACAGAAAGATCAAACAGAATTTTGGAGAAATGAAGAAAAGATGTATGAACATTAAAGCTGCGGATGGGAAACCTCTTTTAAGCTCAGAAGATAGAGCTAACCGATGGAAGGAATACATTGAGAAACTTTATGATGGGGACGACTTGAACAATAGTGTAATGGAAAAGGAAGATGATGTTGACATTGATGACTTAGGGGATCCTGTTTTGAGGACAGAATTTAATAAAGCTCTGAATGACTTGAAAGCAAATAAGGCAGATGGAATTGACGAGATCCCTGCAGAACTTCTTAAATCCCTAGGAGAGGAAGGAATCGAAAGATTATTCAAGCTGATATCCAAAAGTTATGAAACAGGAGAAATTCCAATTGATTTTAATAAAAATATCATGTTCACACTTCCAAAGAAAGCACAAGCCGACAAATGTGAGAATTATCGCACCATTAGTCTAACATCACATGCTTCAAAATTACTGACAGAATAATATACAGAAGGGTGGAAAGGGTAGTAGAAGAGATAGTAGGTGAAGATCAGTTTGGGTTTAGGAAAAATCGCGGTACAAGGGAAGCAATTCTGTCTTTAAGATTAATACTTGAAGGGCGGATCAAGAAAAACAAAGATACTTTTATGGCATTTGTTGATTTAGAAAAAGCTTTTGATAATGTTAGATGGGACAAGATGTTCAAAATTTTAAAGAAGTCAGGTCTAAAGTATCGAGATAGAAGAATACTCTATAAACTATATAAGAATCAAGTAGCGGTAATAAAAGTAGAGAATCACGAGAGACATGCATCAGTTAAAAAGGGTGTGAGACAAGGTTGTAGTCTATCCCCGTTAATATTCAACTTGTATGTAGAAGAAGCAATGAAGAAAGTCAAAGAAAAATTTCCATGTGGCATAAGTTTTCAGGGAGAAAAAATCAGTATGCTACGATTTGCTGATGACATTGTCTTGTTAGCAGAGAGGGCTGAGGATATTGAGAAGTTACTGAATGGCATGAACGAAATACTGAAGGAAGATTTTGGACTGAATATAAATCAAAGCAAGACAAAAGTGATGAAATGTAGCAGAAATGATACCAATACTAGATTAAATATAAAAATAGGATCGGATGCAATAGGAGAAGTAAGCGAATTCTGTTACTTGGGAAGTAAAATTACAACCGATGGCCGAAGCAAGAATGATGTCAAAAGCAGAATAGCACTAGCAAAAAGAGCTTTCATGAAAAAGAGAAACCTTTTAGTTTCAAATATTGATCTAGGAATTAGAAAGAACTTTCTAAAACTCTATGTGTGGAGCACAGCACTTTACGGTAGCGAAACATGGACTTTAGGAATACCGGAAAGAAAGAAACTTGAAGCATTTGAAATGTGGTGTTACAGAAGAATGCTAAAAATGAGGTGGACGGACAAAGTAAGAAATGAACGAGTTTTGGAAATGATGGGTGAGAAAAGAAGTTTATGGAAGAAGCTTACAGGAAGAAGAGACAGGCTGGTAGGTCATATTTTGAGACATGCTGGATTGGCTAACTTGTTAGTGGAGAGAACAGTCGAAGGTAAGAACTGTAGAGGAAGACAGAGATTAGAATATATGAAACAGATAATTGATGACGTGGGCTGTAAGGGGTATGTGGAAATGAAGAGGTTAGCACAGGATAGGAAAGGATGGAGAATTGCATCAAACCAGTCGAAAGACTGACAAAAAAAAAAAAAAAAAAAAAAAAAAAGTCGCCCATTTACCCCGGGCCCGAAATTCCTAGCGCCGGCCCTGTGATGGTGTAACGGATAGCGTTCTGGCCTCGCATTCGGGAGGACAGCGGTTCGAATCCCTGTCCGGGCATCAAGATTTGGGTTTTCCATGGTTTCCCAAATCACTCCAGGCAAATGCCAGGATGCTTCCTTAAAAAGTCCATGGCTGAATTCCTTACCATTCCTTGCCCCCGTCCTTCCCCATCTCTAAAGACCTCGCTGTTGAGAGACGTAAAGCAGTTAATTAAAAAAAAAAAAAAAAAAAAAAAAAGGTTATACCAATTGTTTATCCCATATTATGAACGCTTTTCCATCTTCACACCTCATTGGATGTTATTCCAAAGAAAAAAAGTAATGTCATAAATAATCCAATGTAGATACTTGAGGCCATACTTCAAGCTTGTTAAAACAGGCACAGAGTGGTGGGAGGTAACTCTGCTTTAACAGGCGGGCGAGAGACAAGTACAGCAATACAGATTTTGGCTCACTCCAGCCGAATACTTTTGCCGAATATTCGGCCAGGAGGTCTGCCGAATATTCGGCGTATGGCCGAGTATACTATTCGTTGCAAGTCTAGTAATAACATGTATGCACCCACCCACATTTCAAGTGATTTTAATTTATTTCCACATATTCGAAGTTTATTATACACTTTTAATCAAATATTATCGCCTAAGGAATGTGTCTACCAAATTTCAGACCTACAGTACAATTTTTGTAGGTGCCGACATATTAACGTGGAGCCGTAATTTGTTCCAATCTTTTCGTTTTAAATATATGTGCTTACATACTACAAAAAATGAAATAAGAGGCAGTTAGTGTCAGTAACAGTTCCCATTTAGATGAGAAACACGTGGTGCTTATGTGGTGTTAATGAAAGAAACAACCTTGAAAAACAACAAATTGAGCAAACAATGGCAACCTTCCAATTATGTATCACTAATTTCCGCGTTCGAGATTTTGGTTATGTTATGTGCATATGCATGTATGAGATACAAATCAAAGGTTGAACGAGCATATACAAAATGTAAGGAGGATTTGTATTAGATGCTCCGACATTCACCAAATATGTGAGCAGTTTGTATGATGTAAAGTGCCGCAACTTGTCAAATATACAAATCCCGATACAAGTTCCGGCACAAGTATTCAAATGGGAACGTAGCTTTACCACACCTGATTTAAAAAAATATTAATATGGGGTTACAATATTATACATACAAACTCTTTCCTTTTGCATTGTCACTTTTATGGAATAAATGTCTTTTCATGATGGAATATGCTCAAATACTTTTGGAGATTGTATACTGTAATGCAGCAGAAGCTACTTACAAGTAGTTGCAATCATAATGTTGGTGATTTGCCTGTTGTGAAAGTAAAAAATTATAAATAAATGAGATAATCATGTCTAGTGCTTTAGTGTTATAATTTTGGTTGAGGTTGCAAAAATTTCTTTACATATATAACTGCCTTCGGCAGTAGTGCAATAAAGGTTTAAATGATCTTAATTTCGGTACATTCATTCCTACAGACTAAATGCTGCACAAAGGTTGTATAATGTAATAGTGTTAGCAGCACTGTCAGTGGCTATTTCGCATGTTGACACCAACAATAAAATTTGCATCAACAAATATAAAATGGCTGGCAAGTTTTCATAACACTGTAGGTAATAAATGCTTAATAACTTGATTGCAATTCTTCACATTTTGAGCTATTTTATATTATGTATTTTGTGCACACAGTTTTTAGACATTATTGCTCTGTAGAAATTACGCATATTAAAGTCACAAAATACCTACTAAGTTGTTGGTTGCCTTTTTTTTCTTATGGCCTTACACCTTGTTGACAACAAGATCATTAGAGGCAAGAAAGGACTGAGAGAAAGGAACAGGAAGGAATTCAGCCTTGGCATTTTTTAGGAACCATCTTTTCATTCTCCTGGAGTAATTTTGGGATCCCAAGGAAAACTGAAATCCCGATGGTGGGGGTGGAAATTCAATCCCATGTCCTTCCAAATGTGAGGACTCTCTACAATGGTGTCTAATGAATTAAAATAGTCCAACTATTTTTGATTAGTGAATTCTGTGTAGTTTCCAAATGCCCACATCAGCAACGCTGCTGTATGTGGCTAGTTAGATCTAGGCACTTTGTTACAGCATAAGGCATGAGGAATTTAGTTTCCATTGAAATCTTGAACTTGCTCGATTTTTTGTCGTTAATGTGCTTGTTGCTTGACCAGAATGAAAAAAACGCTAAACTGTCATTGTTTCAAAGTACATTTATTTCTATCGAATTTATGTAAACTTAGATATTGCATTATATTCATTATAACTTCATAGGAACATATTAATATGATCTCACAAACAAACAAAAAATGCCAGCAATTTTACATTTGTTGCTGCAGATGCTATTGGTAGCATCAAAGATGTGTTTTGAAATTGCATCTGAATGAGGTCTAATGGAGCAATCCCGCTACATCGTCATTCAGTAATGACATCGTAATACTGCTGTAGACAGTTGCAAGATGTATTATTTTCAAGCAGTAATTCCATTGTAATACAGCCTGGACCATTATTTCAAAGCAGAAAATAGATTGTAATACACCCTGGACCAGCATGACACAGTTAAATGTACTTCGGAAAGTATTCCTAGCCATGCCTTGTCTGACTACTGCAATAGTGTGATGCCGTTTCCTTGTGGAATCAAGATCTCCAGTAATCCCTCTAATTGTACTGCTGATGCTATTGCATTCGGTATCTGTAGACTGGCATTAAGTCTTAGATACATTTCTTTTTGCTTTAGTACACTTTTTTATTATTATTTAATCAAAAGATTTGTCTTCAGGAATGTGTGCACTGTATTTAACCCAAGATACACTTGTTTTTTTGTATGGCTTTATTGGATCATTACCCTGCTATCACCCCCATGAATTAGAAAGGCTTGTGACACTTACAAATTACAATAAAATTAAAATCCTAATGCTATATTAAGTGCCACAGAATGGCAGTTGTTATCTTGGTCCCAGGGCTGCCGTAAGGGGGCGTGCAAAGCGTGCACCGCACGCGGGCGGCACGTCGAGGGGGGCGGCAAATAGAGTGATCAACAGTCACCGCCCCGCCATAGTTTGCCACTCCGTTGTCGCCGCGACGAAATTTGCAGCGCGTTATGTAACGGGCGACCTTTTTTTAGCTCAACAGCTGCTTCGGGCGGCCGGCGACACTCGGGATGACAACGATGGGGGCGGCAATCTCAGTTTTTTGACCCGGTTCGGAAATTTCCTAGATCCACCACTGGCTGTAGTTAGACAGCGGGCGGCATAATCGGTATTGCACGCGGGCGCTCAAACAGCTAGCGGCGAGCCTGCTTTGTCCTGCGTTACAACCTCACCAAGGACTTTGATACTGCTGCATGAAAATAAATACTTTTTCCCAAAAACTGACAAGTGCATTCATATCACAATCTGGAACTTGTTCATTGAAAAAATATTGTTTTAAGTTATTGTTAAGTGATTTTTTAAAATTGTAATACTTAAGTGTAATTAACACACTCTGAAACAGTTTCATCTAAAGAAATGTTTGATTTGATTAGATTAAGGATTTTTATTGATACAGATTTTGATCTGTTGGCTCTGGTTTGTGCTCTAGAAGTTGTTATATTAAATAACCATTGTAGTTTTTATATTAATACATTGTTTCACCTCCTGATGTAACAGGCATTCAGGTAGTGGCTCTGATAGCTACATTATATATAGTATGGAACTATTTATTCAATTTTGAATGAGTCGAAGAAATGCAGATATTCGTTCAGTGAATCTTCGGTTAAGGTACTTAATATTGGGGGGGGGGGGGTTATTGGATAAATTTTAATACTATATTACTCCTGCTACTGATGTAAACTGGTCGCAGGATAAATATGATCATGTGGCTGTGTGTGGTTTCACTGTGTACTTGTTTACAAACTAAGTCTTGACGTATGCATAGGGATTTATGTGGAATGTAAATACAATATAAATGATATTTCAACAATGTTCTCATCTTTTTATTACAAACCCGTGAGGTCTATATTGCAAACCAAGTTTTTTCATTACCTGCCCTCCAGCCTTTGTGAAACCTAATTTAGTATTATATGAAAAGAATGTATTGGTTATATTGCTCAGAAAAGTATAAATAAGGAACAACTACTTGTAACATTTTACAGATGAGACAGAACATGAATCAGTCTTACAACCAAGGATTTTACCACGTTAATTAATAATTTCAGCTACTATTATCCAAAATCAACAGTTTCTTTTGTCAATTACAAGCACTCAATTTTTAGTGGTAACTGGCACATTTTGAACAAAATTTCAAAATACACTTATAAACTGCTACATTTGTACATAGCTCATACTGCATCAGGGATTAAGAGTAATTTTATGTTAGCTTCTCTTGAAACGTTAAGATCTTTGGAACTATAATATATGCTGATGCAGGAATCTTAACATGTTCAATATAATCATGAGTTGTATGAATTGTAAAATGGCCCAAACATTGTGGGGTTATACATTCAATTGGAAAACCATAAACATGCAGCTGTGGTCAAGTATGAATTGTGAGAGGTAGATAAATTACAGTGCAGTTGATTTATCAAGTAACTGATGGAGGGCTTCAGCCATGTTTTAACACCAGTTCTTAATCACTGTTGCTTTTTAAGGAAGGTGAATTTTTTGGAAAGTCTCTCATGGTATTTGTGTCTGCACGATATTTCTTTATCCCCTTGTCCTTATTTTCATCCATTTTTTCTCCACCCCAACAATAATGACCTGTCAGCAGTGGCAGATCTAGGAATTTTCCAAACTGGGGCAAAAACTGAGATTGCCACCCCTTTGGTTGCCGCGACATAAATTGCCGCCCTTCAACAGGATTTTGTCGACCTCTGAAGTTGCCACCTGGGGCAAGTGCCCCAGTTTATCCCCCCTACCCTTTTCCCAGATCCAGCTCTATTAGGCCTATTAGATGATATGTTTTCCTTCATAGCTTAAATCAAATTATTAATTTTTCTGTATACCCAATGTTTCTGCACACTCATCTTTTCTTATTAATCACTATGTTGAATCTAATATGAATTCAAACATCAGTAGGGAAAATAAATTCACAGAAAAATAAGCTTTCAACACTGAAGTGACAAGTGGAAAACATACGTGACAAATGGAAACATAGCAATATTTTAGTTGTACACCTTATTCATGATTCAGGAATTAGCCATGTGGTTGTGGGAGTGTGCATGCCAAAGTTTGTCATATGACTGCCTCTTATAACTAAGATGATATATAGGAATAACAGTTTAGGGTAGGGAAATGAGCCACCACTTACCTTAAGATAAGAGATGTGGGGTATGAACACACAGAAAAGACAAAACACACACATGATAAAGTAATTTTTGGGTCTAGCTTCTTATCAACAGGAGAACATTGGGTGAGGGTGTTGTGGGAGACTGTTGGCCACTACCTAAGTTGAACCACCACTAACCTGAGGTGATGTTTGACTTCTTAGTCTTTGGTTTAATTTTTTTTTTTTTAATTTCTTATTTATATTTGGATTTTTCTTATTTATATTTAGATTTTATTATTTATATTTATATTTTATTATTTTATTATATTATTTTGCTCTTCCTGCCAACCAGTGATCAGCTTTAACATTTATCTATGCTTGGGAATTAGCTCTGAATTACTGCTCCTCTACTTGTCCTCAGTGGGCCAACAGTCTCTCTGTAAGACAGACTCCCACCTTCCCCTAATGTTCTCCTGTTCATAAACGGCTAGACCCAAAAATTACTTTATCATGTTTTTTTTTGTATTTTCTGTGTGTTCATGCCGCACTTGCATCATCTAAAGATAAGTGGTAGCTCATTTCCCAATTCTAATTTGTTATTTCTATTTATCACCTTAGTTATAAGAGCCAGTCATGTGGCAAACTTCGGCATGCACACCCAGGGCCGGCGTTAGAGGAGGGGGGGGGGGGGGGTAAGCTGGTCAAAAGTACCCGGGCCCGCCGGCTGATGGGGGGGCTCCGATCACTGACTGTAGGGGCCCTCAGGTCATGAATCCAAGGATCCGCCTATTGTCCCCCACCCAGTTTGTAGAGCTAAAAAAAAAAAGTCACCCATTTTACCCCGAGCCCGAAATTCCTAGCACCGGCCCTGTGCACACCTCCAGAACAATATGGATCACATGAATAAGGTATAAAATTGCAATATTTTTTGTCCATTAAATATGTTTTTCACTTTGTCACACCTTCAACTTTGTTGTTTATGTTAAGATTATTTATCACATATCATTTTCTTCCCATTCATTTTTTTTTCCCCCGTGCTTACTCTTGCAGAAATTTTAAAAATGTGTCTTCTTATTTTTCTTATCAAAACCTTACATAAATCTGTCATCAAATCAATTTATAAGCTTCTTGTATTGCAATTTTTATTTTTTTATAGTCATTTTATTGTATTGTTTTCTTGTATAGCAATCTCTGCTGCTAGTTTTTCAGCAAATAGTTACCTTAACAACATGGTTCCTTTTAAGTGGTATTTGTTATGGTAGCGTTGATAAAAAATTACATATTTTTTTAGCTTCATTATTGCTACGGAGGAAGATTCCTTGTACTGGTCACCTGATGACTCCTAGACGTTTGTGGATCCAGACAATACCCACTCAGGTCAGCAATTATTTTTAAGGGGTAATAATAATTTGTATTTTTTTTTTGTGATTAAACATAATTGTTTTTGCAATTGTTCACTTAATTATTGTAAAAATTATGTTAATATTGAGGAAATTATCATTTGATTTAATTCAGGATATGTCTTATTGTTGTTACATGTTAGTTGTATTTTACTAAATATCTTAACATTAACACTGTTAAGAAAATTTTTTAAATATGTAAAGCAACAGGAACCATCAGATGTTGTCAAGATATTGCAGAAACATAAAACCCCATTGTTTATTGAGAAGTATGGGTGAACTGGGGAGAATTTAGGTTGAGAACAACAATTTTAAAAGGGCTAGGTCAAAAAAAGAAGGGAATAGATTTAAAACAAATGCATTATTCCACCGATCGTTGCTTGGTTTGAATTTACCTTACCATGTTCCTGGCTAACAGTCAGTCTCCTACAACACCCATCCTCCACAATGTTCTCTAGATGATAAAAGGCTAAGACCCTAAAATTTCTGTTTGTGTTTTTGTCTTTTAATATATATCCATGCCACTCAACCATCATCTAAGGTAAGTGGTCGTTCATTTCACTAACCAGTTTGTATATATTAAACATTTGGATAGGTGAACAAACAACACCCAACAAAGTTGAAGACCGCTGCGGTGTAGAAACAAGAACAGACATGCAGACACACAGAGCATTTAAATTTTGGGGCTACATCCTTTCATCAACAGTAGAGTGCAGCTGCCTCACTGTATTGCTGATGATGGGATAAACATTTCCATGCTTTATGTGTGTGCATGTCTGTCGATGATTCAGTGCCACAGCGGTCTTCAACTTTGTTGGACGGTGGCTGTTCTCCTATCCAAATGTTTAATTTATCCGCTTTATAGTGCCTTTGTTTCTTAACAATATATATAAAGCTTACTGTAGTTGGCTGCACCTGGGAACAGTGAACCTTATTCTTGCAAGTTAATGAGACATTTAAAGAAGTCAGATGTGATAATGAAGAAAAAGGTTCTAAATTCCTTCATTTATTGGAAAGGGTGATGAGAGGATGTACCAGAGAAATGAGGGTATTGGGTTACACAACTTTGGTTAGATCATTGCTTGAGTATGGTGGTATAGTTTCGGACCTGCATTTTGGCTGTCAAATACAAGAGTGGGAGTGTGTGCAAAGGAGAGCAGCTAGATTTGTGAAAATTACCACAGGATCCAGTCAGTGACTGATTGAATAATGAGCTGGTTTGGGAGTCATTGGAAGATGGAAGAAGCATTAACAGAGTGCTGGCAGTGTACAAGGCATGTGTTGGTGATATGGCTTAAATGATATTGGTAGAGAATTAGTAATAGTGAGTGGAAGTATTACCATGGGCACAAGCTGGCACTAGATTTCATGTATAAGGGAATGGGAAAATTTTCTTTTGTGTGTAATAGTGTCAAGGATTGGAATAAATTGCCAAAGGAATGATGAACAATTTAACAAAAACACTGAAGGAATTTAAGGCTAAAATTCCTAAATGTCAAAAGTAGATAGGTGGAAGAATTTAACACTTAAAGTTTACAAAATAACAATAAAAAGTATAAGAAAGGATTAATTATGTGACATGGGGAATTGCCACCAGAACATGCACTCCATCACAATTAAAATTCAGTCAAACACTGATGATATCTTAGTGAATGAAAAACCCAAGTAGCAAGACCCAGCCAGCTGAGAGGGTCTGAAAGAACCTGACATACTCAAAATAGAATCCTTGGCAGGTTTTGACATCTTAAAGAACCACTTCTAAATTTCAGTAATAAAATACAACAGTCACTCATGCGATGAACCTTATGATGCTTTTGGCCTGTGCATTTACCAAAAAAATAACTTCTCATCTTGGTTCTTCTTCATGTGAGATTACTTGGGCCTTACCTGGAATAGCGTGAAGTAATTAATAAGGTACTTTCCCTACGGTCGATGGTCACTTCAAACCTTCCTCTGAAATTCACAAAAGATTAGAAGGAAATCTCAAAACTATTAATTCATAACAGGTATATTAATGTGCCGTCTCTTTAGAGTCTCCAACCAGTATATTATTTAAATACTATCAGTATTCCTTAGACAACAGATTTTTTCACCAGGTAATTATTTCTTCTTCTCAAAAAACCAAAACGCAGTTCTGCTGTGACCAAAAAATAATCACTTTCTTAAAACTGTTCACTAACAATCCCTAATTGTGCAACATTGAAAATGCACAGTTTGTTCCTATCAATTACTTGCAAACTTGTTGCACAATTGTAAATTATATCACTTTATTAAAAAATACTTGGTGGCTGATTCACAACTTCTAAACTGAAACAAAGTCCTTTATAAATATAAACAACAGGATAGTCGTGGCAATTTTTTAACAGTTGCACAACCTATAAGTGTCGACTAATAATTGATTTCATTGATATTTTATTGCAACCCTAACTGACTCACTTCTGGTTCCTCTTATATAACCTCAGCACTTGCTAGTTTTAATTAAAAAAACTAATTGGAGTGATTATACTAAAATCCTCACTTTTGATGAACAAGAAAATACACCAACCAATCTACTTACTGCCCCTACATGAAAATAGATCAACTCGGGTGTTTACTGCAAATAACTAGATGCACACACTAATCTCAAACACTGCCACAAAAATTAAAACTTGCTTTGGGCCGAGTGATCTCCTGATGATCACTGGTGATGAAAGAGCCACTCTTGGTGGTTGTACTACTATTTATAGAATTCACCAAGAAGTGTCTTCTTCTGGTGCAATCTCAAGCCGTTCTTTCCTCCCAAGAAGATTTGAGTCGCAATCTTTGTCTCCTACTGGTGAATCCTATTATTGCTCCACGCTCACAATTCATAAATCTTATGATCAAAATCACAATAATGTCCTAAAATATTTTGTAAAGCCCTAGAGCCATCGCAAGATGAAGGAGGTGAGAAACTACTGAAGCAATAATTCTCCAGAATTATATTTTGATTTGTCTGCATTTTAACCTTGATGGCAATAGGGTGCTCTGGACCACCTTCTGATCATCCTCTCCCTTATCAGAAGACTTTTTGCATGTAGTATGCAAAAGAGAGGTTGTCATTTTGTTGGAAGCATCTACCCACATTTGAGACATGATGGTGGTAACTTAAAGGTTTAATAAAAAGAATTCCTTTATTTTAAATAAGATTTTTAATTAGATGACATACCTTACTTATATTTTTTTCTGTTTGGAGAGAAGTAATCAATGGCTAGATGAAATTGGGACAGATACAGAAACTAAAAAAAGTTCTCAGTTCACATCACAATACAGCCAAACAAGGGAAAATGATAGGATATTTTGGATCTTGACTTGCTTAATTATATACATGGCATGTGTTTATTCTTTGAAATATTGCTTGTTTAAACTGTAGACAATTTTTGTAGGATTTTTGTGGTGTGAAATATGATGTGAAAATTTCTGGAATTTTTATTTTTTCAATCAATAGGAATGTGATGTAGTTCTGATGTTCCCACCTGGAGCCCAGGATTTTACACTGATGTGGTTATTGTCCCGGCTTCGAGCTGGGACTCCAGGGCTTGTGGTGCACGTACGACATCATGCATCTTCTGATAGTTACGGATTCTACCTGACGGCACCATTTGGTGTGTAAGTAAATTCATTATGTGGAAGTTTAATTCCTGGTTTGTTCAGCATCTATGGGAAAGGAAGTATCTTCTAAATTTAATTTAATTTAATTTAATTGCAATGGAGCACAGGCTCCGGTGGCAATTTCCCTACACACCCATCTTCCCCCTAACCTGCACCTACCTACATTTGCCCTCTACAAATTTTATCTTTAAATTCTTTCAAAGTTTTTGGTAAATTATTCATCATTTCTCTTGGTAACTCATTCCAATCCCTGACACCCTTACCTAAAAAAAGAGAATCTTCCCACACCCTTGTGCCTGAAATCGAGTGCCAGCTTGTGGTCATGGTCATCTTTTCCCTTCCATGCACTACTTTTTATACCTATTGCAATATCTTTCCATGCCTCATCGTCAGTATATGCCCTGTACACTCCCATGACCCTCCTCATTCTCCTCCTGTCTTGCAATGAATCCCATGTTCATCATGTTTGTAGATATATAGTTAACGTCCTCTAAAATTTATTTTATAAATGTGAGGTAACAATAAATCATACACAGCTGTGAAAAAAATTGTATGATGCATTAATGTAATAGCTGTTTAATATTGTTTTGTGATAATACACTTCAACACTTTTCATCTGAACACACATGTGAACATAGTTAATATTGAAATGTTCTTGGGAAACTAGCATGTTTGTACAGCACGATGTTTTGGCGGTCATATTATCTGCCGCCGTTGTCATGCTCTCACTCTGCTAGTTTCCTGAGAACATTTCATCTATATACAACTCTGAGAAAACCTCCACTCTTATCTAGCTAATATTATTTACAAAAATTTATTTATCAGTATTGTAATTTTCCAATTCACATACACTTGACAAGATCTTGAGAAAAAAAAATTAAAGTTATCACTCACGTTAAGTGAAGGTAGCAAAATAAAACATTGTCACAATCCTCGGTGATTTATTAAATTAGGGCTTTACTTAAACCTTTGGTTGTTCATTATTTTTGTGTCTTCTACCAAGGTGTCTTGATTTGTTGTTCATTAATTTTTCCTTCACAGACCCTTATTCACTTTTAAAATTAGAACAGAATATGGTAATGTAAGAATTCAGACACTCGGGAATTTTAATGTGATCAAGGCCTAATGTGGTAGTATTTAGGATATTTTGAGAGACTGGATATTACTGTAGAGACCCCATGAAACAAACCTATAAAATGCCACTTATATCACACATTATTTACCTACCTACAGTATCCGAGAATATATTACATGCATACACAGTGATGAGAGAAATAAAACCTTGTGTTAGCTTGCAGCCTAATGTAATGTTATGATATTTTTGATACGGAAACCACAGCACTGAACAAAAATTAAATGTGCCAGCGGATATACAGCACAACAGTGTCATCAGAGTCCTCAAGAAGCCTGCGGAAAATATGAATTGCCTTACAGATCATTGGAAAGGTCAATAAACCCCCTCAAAAATGTCATCAAAATATGGCAGACGTGCATCAGCCAGGTTGTCCTGGTGTCAGTGAAAAATAAGTGTCTGCTCTTATCACATTAGTGGCAAATTACACTAGCCAACAAAAACAATATTTTTGTCAGTTTCCTGGTTCTAGATAGTGAATTCTTACTAATTTTAGGTTGAAAAAAAAAACGAATATGTAAATGAAATTTTTTTATTAGCTCTTGTTTTCAAGATACAATACAGCCCACTGGAGAAAGACACACAACATCCCACACATCAATTTAAAAGCAAATTGAAGAAGAAAAAATTTCCTATGTAATAAATACAATATAATAGGCATGTTTCATTAAACAATGTTCATTTTTCAGAAAGCAGTGGTTGTTTTTATCCTATTCTTGCAAACGTTTCCTTTTGAATTGCCTCTTGTATGTCAACGCCGGAGCATCTCTTGTAAGAGTCCAGCAGTAGTCGGCCAGCATTGACTCCTCCAAACGACCCTGATATCTGTGTTGTGTTCCATTACAGAGATATCTTGGTGAAACCTTTCACTGTGCTCATCGCTTACAGCTCCACAGTTTTTATGGGGAAACAAATCAAGATGGGAGTGTAGGAAATGAAGTTTCAGAGACATGTTGCATCCATGTTGTACTTTTGTAGGAGTTCTTTCACCAACTGTTGGTAGTTCCCGGCTTTTCTGTTGCCTAGAAATCCGCGTACCACATCTTTGAAGGCTTTCCAGGCTGCTTTCTCTTTCACTTCCAAAACTTTATCAAAAGCCGGGTCCTTCATTATTGTGCGTATTTGAGGGCCCACAAAGATTCCCTCTTAAACCTTTGATTCACTCTGTCTTGGAAATTTAATCTAAGGTACTGGAAAGCCTCTCCATCCTTGTTCATGGCTTTCAAGAAGTTCTTCATTAATCCCGTCTTAATGTGCAGGGGTGGAAGCAGAATGTTATTTGGATCAACTAGAGGCTCATTTTGGACATTTCTCTCCCCGGGAATTAGATTTCTTGAAGGCCATTTGCCTTTTATGTAGTGAGAGTTTCTATCTCGACTGTCCCACAAATACAGAAAACAGCAGTACTTGGTATAGCCTAATTGCATGCCCAGGAGTGCAGCAATAACTTTCAAGTCACCACAAATCTGCCATTTATGATCCTCGTATTTGATTGACTCGAGAAATAATTTCACATTCCTGTAAGTTTCCTGCATGTGAACGGAATGTCCAATGGGAATGGAAGGAAGATTGTTGCTGTTGTGTAGTAAGGCTGCTTTAAAACTAAGCTTGGAAGAGTCTATAAATAACCTCCACTTCCGTGTATCATGAGTTATGTTCATGGAATTCATCAAACCATTAACATCAGTACAAGCAACAACATGTTCTTTCTTCTCAAAGAAATGAAGATTCTTGTGACGAGTCCTGTATTCTGTGATGTTGACTTCTGGTTGGAGTAGATGCCATTGCTTCAGTGTTGATGCCAGAAGCTCTGCTTTCTCCTTTGGCAAGTAAAGATCTCTTACAAGATCATTCAATTCTGTCTGATTTAGTCTGTGAGGCTCATTGAAATCTTCTGCCTCGAAATCTGGGTCATGGGAAGTCCCAGGTCTAGTGACTTCTTGTTCTCTTCAATCTCATAATTTTGAGGTGGTTCTGGAATTGGCAGATTAGCCGAGTGAGGAACGGGCCGAATGGCTGATGGAACACTGGGATACTGTACCGATTCCTTCTTCTTTCTTTTCCAACCTCAATTCATGGAGGGCGTCATGCAGAAATAACAATTGTCTACGTGGCTTGTTGGCTCATGCCAAATCATGGGTACAGCAAACTTCATTGCTCGTTTCTTCCCATTCAGCCACTCTCGCAGTCTCACTGAGCTAGAGTTACAACAAACATGTGGGGCCCATGGTTTATCCTGGTCACCTACCTTCACACCGAAGTAATGGAAGTAAGCTGTCTTTACAACTGGGCTAATGGTTCACTTCGGTGCTTCAAAAGTTATTTCACCATAGATGTAACAAAAAGTTGTTGGCGGCATTAACACACTTTCGTGGCATTCTGATCTGAAAGCATAAAATTGTACAATTTTAATTTGAGTGATTAATTCTGAAATAACAAGTATTAAAAAGGTAGTTTTTAAATTTTAATTCGATTTTAAATTGTCAAATTTATTATTATTTTTTAATTTTTGTATTTGAAAGCCCATATTTTTATTTTTAAGGCGAATAGCAGAGAAAGTCACTTAAAACAGCCATAGTGAGATTTCTCAAGTTGGTTCCTATCTTGAAAACAAGAGCTAATCTTAACTTTTTATGTTGATTTTCGTGTTTAGCGCGACAAAATACTTCGGAAATAACTATTTTTGAGCCCGAAACAATTTTGATTTTGGGAAGTGTTATCAATACAAAACAGGATTAGTGCTTATAGCTGTACTTCACATTCTGAAGAAGTGCCTGGGAATGAAAAAAATTGCTTCAAAATGGGTTCTGGATGAATTTACAGAAATGTATAAATGACTATGATGTTACATAGATGATAATCATTTGGAGCGCTAAGAGTGCAAGGAAAAGTCTTTCTTATGTTATATCATTACACTGGATGAGACATGGGCCATATTGTGTTAGCCATAACTGAATTTCCGAACCAATACAGGTTACCACAAAACCCAAAAGTTGTCAGAACTCCAGAAGTGTAAACGTTATGGTGATTTCCCTGTACGATTGTGATGATGTTACACTAATGCATACCATTCTCCAACACTCTACAATCTGTGATTAGCATTACTGTTAATTTTTGGAACACAGTGTGCATCTAGCTTTGACAAAGAAGCAGGGGCGTAGCTACTATGGGGCTAGGCAGTGCAGTGCACCAGGGCCCCTACACTCAGGGGGCCCCTTAGCATACCTCTAGGGGCCCCAAAGCGCACCTCTGTAGGGGCCCCCAAGCGCAGATCAGATTCCGACGAGCCTTCATGGCAAACTGGCGACCTTTTTTTTTTTAGCTCTACAGTCGTCTAAGGGGGCCCCTGAGACACAGGAAGCCCCTCATTAAGGGCCCTCTCACTGCTCAGGTGTCCCCAACCACTGCTCAGGGGGCCCCTAAGCACAACTCAAGAGCTCCATCCTCAGCTCAGGGGGTCCTTACCAGCAACACAAAGCAAAAAAAAAAAAGGTCGCCTATCTGGCCTGAGGGCCCAAAATAAATTTTTTGCACCTGGGCCCTTGTTGATCTAGCTACGCCACTGCAAAGAAGTGGTGAAACTTTCTGCAGAAGCCACCCATCATTTTGCAAGACAGTACTAGATCACAGACAGTATGAGCTGTTACTGATTAATGCGGCTAGGAAGTGCTGTACTATCCACCCTTGTGATTTCAACTTGATTCCCTAGATCAAGGAATTATTTCATGACATTCACTTCAGAACTGATCCAGAGATTTAGGCAGTAGGCTGCTACATTCAAACTATTATCACAATGGTGTTGCTAAAGGTTTCCTAATGACTTCCACCGTACACAATTCTGGTGATCACATTGAATGACAGTAAAAGTTTTAAATATATATTTGTATTTTGTATCAGTTGTAAATAACTATCTATCACTGTTAAAGTTCCAATCCTTGTATGAATAGAAAGAAATTGCTTCTTGATTAAATGGTTGTTGTTTAATAAATTCTTACAATTTTATAATAAGATTGTTTTTGTTTTGAAAAAGATGTGAAATCTTTCTGCGTATTTTTTGAAACTCTACTAACACCACAATACTCAAGCCAAGTAAACAACATGGTATGAAATTTTTACCTGAAAATAAGTATGCCTGTTTAACTGTCCACCTTACTGCCCAATAATCTCCCCTTCCCCCACACAATTTTTTCTTCAAAATTGTTTGAATTTATCTTTCTTTAAATATATTTCATATATATTATCTTCATTTTTCAATTCTAAAGCTGTAATAATGATGATAAGGAAAAAGGAAGTGGCTTTTAGGCGATATAAATAGCAAATGATGTGGAAAATAACCCATCACTTACTGAAACAAAGTGAATAACATTTAAGACAAACACAAAAATACAATATTTCAGTATAAAACCCCCTTTTTGCACTAGAGAATGAAACCATTTTGTTCCGTAGGTGTGCACCACTGAAGGTTACCCCATGATGGGATAGGAAGCGGAAGAAAGAGTGGGAGGGAGGGGGAGGGGAGCGTGGGTGGTAGAGGAGAACTCTTAAGAAATGGACGTTATCGATTCTCTTCAACAGTTCACCTCTACCACCCACTCCCCAACCCACTCCCCAACCCACTCCCTAACCCACTCTCCCACCCACTCTCCCACCCACTCCCCCCCACCCTTTCTTCCACTGCCTATCCAGTCATGTGCACACCTCCAGAACCAAATGGCTCATTCTCTATTGGATGAATAAGATTTTATTGCAAAATATTGTATTTTTGTGTCCGTCTTACATGTTATTCACTTGTCATAGCCCTCATACTTTGGTAAGTGATGATTTATTTTGCCTATCCTTTTTTATTTATAAAGCTGCCATAATAATAATAATATTTCCTTATTTGGGCAGTATTAATTTTTCAACACTACTTTTATGCTTTTCTTAATTTCTGTATTAGTTTGATGAAAGCTGCAGAGGAACTACACCTTCCAAAGACACTCCGGTCAGAATATGGTGGTGGATTGAAGGAATTTGTCCAGCAGGAAGCAGCATGTTTTGAAGGAACAGAGGAGGAGTCAACATTTTTCACAACACAAGAGAGACAGTGGTTGGTACTGCATCTGTTGCAGACATTACGAGCTGCCGCAGGTGACCAACTTGGAGGCCTTAAACTGATAGAGGGACAAGCTATAGGTCAGTAAATGCCCTTTGATTAAATTTGTCACTTCTTGGGAAAAGGGGTATACTTTGTAGAGTTAACATCTATATGACAATTATTTTTGTAACTAAAGAAAGTTCCTCTTGGTAAACCAACTGAGCATTGAAAATTGCAATATATTAACAATTATTGTTAATATATAACCTTTACTTGTGCACTCTGTCTATAATTGCAAGACATAAGAACAGTATAAATTCTTACATGTATGTAGTAAAATGAAGCAAAGTATGTTGCAGTATGTCCACATTTAGTCCTGGAAGAGAAATACACATCTCTTCTTATAAATCATATAGTTAAAAAATTCAATTTAAATTCCACTGCTTGCAAAATTATTTGCTTATTGGACTGTAATGAGTTTAATATTCTAATAAAAGTTTAATCTTTGGGGTTTTGCTAGTGGATAATCGGTATAAAGATGAGCTTTCAATGGTGTGTATGTACACATCAACAATCAGAACTCTACTGCTGCATTTATACAGCAACAGGCATCTCATGTCTTCCCCCCCCCTCCCCCCTTTTTCCCTTCCACCTCGCTCCATCAATCCTACTGACCGCAGCCCCCTATCAGGTCTCACACATGACCACAGTGACTGCTGTTAACTGTCACGTCCCTGAGAGTTTCTTTCTGTTGTTCCCCACATTTTTGCTTATTGGCTTCATATTTGGTCTGCTGTAAGTCAGTTGATTGGCTTTCTAAATCATCATTCTAACTCATCATCCATCAGTCAGTGTGTGATGATTAAATTTCAATGATGCATCAGTAAAGCCTCCATTCACACTATTACAATTTACAGCATACATTATATCGCCTATTTTCTCATTTACAGGGCAGGAAACTCTAAGCTTAAATTTCTTTGTCAACCCTCTCCAACAGATACAAGCAAAACAGTTAACTAGGGTGTATATAGAATACATGACTGTACCTTAAACATTGGGAGACTGTAAATGTATTGGTGGAAAGGGTAAAATATACCCTCCATCCACTCACCAAAGTTGAAGGTAGGTTGGCAGCAGCTCAAAAAACACACTATAAACACAAAAAACTGTGTTTTGGGCTATACCCTTCTCTAATAAAATGAGCCATGTGACCATGATTACCCACAGATGACACATTTTTCTGTGTGGATTTTTATCATGCCTAAGTTTTTACATTTTTTATGCTTTAAAATATTTTTTCACCTTGTAGGTATCACTTGTTGGTCATCTTCTAGATATCTTCCATCAGTATCCACAAAATCTCACCATATGATTCAATTTTCTTGAAGGGCATAGCCTGAAAGGTAGTGTATTTTTATGTTTGTGGATTGTTAGTTGCTGTCTTCTCTCTTTCAACTTTAGCGAGTGTTCGGTATGTTTTCCTTATCAAAAAATGTTTAGCCTGAATAAGTTGGGAAACCTTTGTGACTGTGTATATGCAATGGTTAATCAAATAGGATTGATACTATTCTAAAAATGCTTCATTAGGTTAATATACAACAATGTAAATACAAATTTATTTTTTTACATAGCCTCTAGTATGGTGTACACATTTTTACCCCATTTCACTGATAGTTCTTACTTCCTTCTTAATGAAAATTCCTGGGGAATTTGCAGGAAGTCTAGTACCTCTTTGTTACTTGGTAATTTCTTTACATCTATTTTTTTAAAGTCATTCAAACAAATTATAGTCTTATTATGGAAAATGGGTAGGGGGTATTATACAAAAGCTATGTATAGTAGTTCTGTTAATTTCATATGTGAAACAGATCGGTGTGGAAACAAGCATTATTGTGCTGAAGTAGAACACTGTTGATTGCAAACATGTGTCTTTTGATTTATACGTTTCTCTATCCTTTTGACAAGTTAAGTGTAGAGTGAAGCACTGGAAGTCTTTCCAGCAAACACTGGAGCGGCTTCCCGGAAGTACCCAGGTAAACCCGTGAAACTTTGAAAGTTTATCATTGCAAAACTGTACCTTGTGTGCAAAATATGCTATTTAAAAACCTTCATTTACTATAAATTTAATAAAGAAGTATTGCATTACGGACAAATGAACATTCTGTTCATTCATCATAATAATAAGTAAACAAAACAAGCTTGGTACATGAACTAATAATTTTCAAGCCTGGCATTTGGGTTCGATCCTCACTCCGGCCATCTTGATTTGTTTTCCGTGGTATCACAGAATCACTGCAGGAAAAAGGAAATAGCCAAGGCCATCCTGTTCTATTCTCCTGTCTTTGGGCTGAATGATTAAAAAGATCAACATCGTCATTGACTAGATGTGATAATTAATAAGCTGTCAAATTACAAGGATTTTGGGGCCCTTCATACACTGAAGAACCAAAGAAACTGGTACACCTACCTAATATCGTGTAGAGCCCCCACGAGCACGCAGCAGTGCCGCAACATGTGGCATGGACTTCAACTCATGTCTGACGTAGTGCTGGAGGGAATTGACACCATGCATCCTGCAGGGCTGTCCATAAATCCTTAAGGGGGATCGAGATCTCTTCTGAGTGGTACGTTGCAAGGCATCCCAGATATGCTCAATAATGTTCACGTCTGGGGAGTTTGGTGGCCAGCGGACATTTTTAAACTCAGAAGATTGTTCCTGGAGCCACTTTGCAGCAATTCCAAACTTGTGGGGTGTTGCATTGTCCTGTTGGAATTGCCCAAGTCCAATCGGAATGCACAATAGACATGAATGGATGCAGATGATCAGCTAGGATACACATGTACGTGTTACCTGTCAGTCATATCTAGACGTATCATTGGTCCCGTGTCACTCCAACTGCACACGTTCCACACCATTACAGAGCCTCCACCAGCTTGAACAGTCCTCTGCTGACATGCAGGGTTCATGAATTCATGAGGTTGTCTCCATACCTGTGCACGTGCATCCACTCGTTAGAATTGGAAATGAGACTCATCAGACCGGGCAACATGTTTCCAGTCATCAACAGTCCTATGTCGGTTTTGACAGGCCCAGGCAAGGTGTAAAGCTTTTTGTCATGCATTCAGCACTTGGGGTACACGAGTGTGCCTTCGGCTCCGAAATGCCCGTATCGATGATGTTTCATTGAATGGTTTGCACGCTGAGACTTGTTGATGGCCCCGCATTGAATTCCGCAGCAAATTGCGGAAGGGTTGCACTTCTGTCTTGTTCTTGCAGGATCTTTTTCCAGCCGCAGCGATATCAGAGATTTGATGTTTTACCAGATTCCCAATATTCACTGTGCACTCGTGAAATGGACCAACAGAAAAATCCCCACCTCATTGCTACCTCAGAGATGCTGTGTCCCAGCTCTCGTGTGCCGACTATAACACCACGTTCAAACCCACTTAAATCATGATATCCTACCAATGTAGCAGCAGTAACCGATCTAACGCCTGCGTTAGACACCTGTTGTCTTATATAGGCATTGCCGACTGCAGCACCGTCCTCTGATTACATATCTCTGTGTTTGCATATGCATGCCTATACCAGTTTCTTTGGCTCTTCAGTGTATTTTGGCACTAATTCTTTTTACTATGCGTATTTGCTACCAGTAATGCTGCAATAAGTAGGAAATTATATTTCAGGAAATTCTAATAAAAGCATGCTATTAATTTATATTTATTTTTTGCCCTATTAACTGTATGGTAGTATCGAATGATCTGTTCTGAATGGAACTTATTTTAATATAGAAGTCTAGAATTTATATGCCTGGTATGGAGGAAAGAGAAAGATAGTGGTCTAGCCAAAGAGAAAATAGAGAGTTGAAGTTTAATTGGAGAGAAAATGGGGTGGAAAGTTGTCTGAAATTTAGTTGAAGTTAGAATGGCAGTGTAGGAGGTGTAGCAGTCTCCTACAACACCTGCGTTCCAGCTGACAAAGGGCTAAAATCTGAAAGTTTCTATGGCATTTGTGTTTTTGTCTATTTCATGAGCTCTTGCCACACAACCTTCATCTGAGGTAAGTAGTTGTTCATTTCTTTATTATAATTTGTAATTAATTTTTTTCTACTTAGCCCCTGTTATTTCATTGTTACTATATATCAAACATTTGGATAGGATAATAACCACCATCTACCAAAGATGAAGATTACTGTAGCGTCAAAACACATCCAGAGATACACACACATAGCGTGTTGAAATTTTTGGGTTATTTCACTTCTTCAACAATAGTGTGGTAACAGGAGAGGCAAAGCATCATGTGTAATGATAGCATTGCATCCTCAAATATATGAGGAAAATATAGCCTCCTAAAGAAAGGAGGAATATCGCAGAAAGGCAATGTAAAGATGATGATGTTGGTTGGTTGGTTGGACAGGGAGAAGTGTTGTGATTGACCGAGAGAGACCAGGAACAAGAACGGCCAAGTTAGTGAAGGGGTCTGTATGGTAACTTTTGTGCGTGGCCAGTCGTGCAAGGATGATTTGTGCGAATGTTCACTGCGTAGCGGTACATCAGTATTCAGTTATGAACCACCTATATTAGAAACTGTACTAAACCAAGAACGTTAAGCATGAGTGCTGTAGGAACTGTTGTGTTCGATATGCTAAGCTAGTTAAATTTAGTTAGGAGTCCAATTAAACAGTAATCAGGATATATCATGTCTGGTGCCAACATATTATGTTTGATGGTGAAATAAACTGTGAAATGAATGCAGTTCCTTGTTTTACTTGTAGTGTGGATGAACCTTCTTTCCTTGTGTCATTATTACAAGAGCAACTAAACATCCATAGTATATGTGAAGACAATAGTCACTTACAATAGTACAGGCACTAAGACAATTGATCACGTGGTGATATTCTTTCGAGGTAAAGCTTAATCAATCCCCAGCGGCAAACCAGCTTTAATTATCACACATGGTGTGGGGAACCATTTTGATATGACTTCAGATCACAGCCGTTAGTGATTGAGAGTGATGACACAGTGGTATGTCACGGGCTCCCTGCTGTCCTCATGTGTTAATTCTCAGCGACAGTATTGTGGTACCGTTTTTCAACAGGACAACGCTGTTCAGTGCCTGAATCTGTGGTGTTAATGTGATGTTGATGTTGACGTTCTCTCATGGCCAGCAAGATCCCCCTCTCCTCAATAGAATACGTGTGAGATTAACTCGGACATAAACTCCCTCCCAGTGCTTGTTCCCAGGATATTAAAGATGTGTGGCCAGTTTGCCTCGTGGGAGGGATACAACAGATTTATGATATCCTGCCCAACCAAATCAGTACATACATCCAGGCCAGAAGGTGCAATGTCATCAGTCTGATAAGTGGGCTAATATTGCCAAGTTCTATGTAAGTTGGCTCAATTTTGTAATCTCTGAAATGACATCACATACCTTCTAAGCCCATGAAGTTTCTTTTTGTTTCCTCTTCCCCTTCAAGTTGCTTCACCTTTTTTTTTTTTTTTTTTCCTTCAAGTAAAATATATTTTTTACATTTAATTCAGTTATAGTGTTAAAATTTTGAATGAGATTTCTGTTTGACATTTCAGTTCCAAAATGTGTATCAGCTGGTATTATTTCTCAAGTTTTCCCTCTTCATGATCTTCCATCACTTCACAAACTGCAGAAATCGTGGGTTCGTAATTTTTTTAGGAAGCAGCCACTAGGTAAGTTTATAATAGTGTAGAGTGGTAAATTATAATCACTAATATTGTTTATTTTAAAAACTGTTACCTCACATATTATTCTGTGCTAATAGTTAAAAGAACTTTGTCATTATTAGTAAGTTATACAATTATCAAGATGTTTGTAGTTCTTAACAATTTTCATTTCATAGTAAAGTGTGAAATTTGTTGTATTTTTCAGTCCCAAGCAAAGATGCAAAATTAAAAACAAATAATCTAATCAAGTGAAAACTTAAAGTTAAATTTCATGATTAAATTGTTTTATGTTCAGATCAAATTAAACAGTAGTTTCAAACATTTTGAAAGAATTATTCACTATTGTTTATATATGTTAGTCTAATGTAATTACAAAAAGAAATTGTATATTTGTCATATTTTATCCAAATAATAACAAAAATACCTGGAATAAAACCAGAATTGAAAAATCTTAAGATATCGCCAGAAATAAAATTCTTTTTTTACATAAGACATCTAAAACAATTTTTGTGTAATTTCAATAATTAGCAGTATTATTGGGCTTTTTATCTCTCTTTGGTTAAAAGTATTCAGTTTGGCTTCAAGATGTTAAAGATATTCAAAATCTTAACCAGGTTTCAAGTGTAAAAACTTATTATTCTGTGCTAGGATCATGTGACACTTTTGTTTTTGCACAATCATGTGTAAATGTATGACATCAAAAGTGTAATAGAAAATGAAACAATTTGAAATAAATAAAGGATAACAAAAGAAAGCCCATCACTTACTAAACTTAAGAGGAAGAAGATGACAAAAAAAACTGTATGCAGTAAAAATATTGTGAACTTTATTCATCTTGTTTTTGTGTTATTCCATCCCCCTTGATTTCAAGTATGGTGAATAATGGGTGTAATTTCCCTATTCTTTTAAGCTTTCAGAGATAGATAGGAACAACTGCTTGCCACATTTATTGGCGGGATGGCTTAGAAAAGAAAAAAAGTGAGGATGGAACAATATTAAAATATTCATGTTTAAATCATTTGTTAGCAGCAGAAAATAGTGTGCAGGGTGGAAGTCAAAGAGCAATTTAAGGAAAGTTAACTGCATCAGAAGTGGAGAGGCTGCTGAGGAAAATTCAGTGAAAATCAACAATATGGTTGAAAGAAAGGAGATGCAGTAGAAGAAAAAAATTGTTAGTTAATATCATGTGTTGGAGGTTCCTTACATGTTTTTTATATTAAAATGAATTTTCTAAAAAGAAACTTTTGTTAAAACATGCTTTACATGCATTATTTTTAAAGCAAGTTCATTGTCCCTTACACAAAATTCTTTCAAATGTCATTTGTAAATTAAACACAGAAGAAAAAATTAGTGAAAAACCTTTCTGTATTATTCTCCAGTATGTGTTAATATACTAATTTCTACCAGCAGGATATGGTTGGGAATGTGATTTCAGGGAGTATTTTGTTGGCTCATACAATGAAATACTAATTGAATTAACGGAGGGTATGGTATAGATTCTTGAAGGAAACTACGAAGGCAAGTTAAAAATTAGCAACGCTTTTGTCTAGAAACACTTATAAGTATGACATACTGCCTTGTGAACACACATTTCCACAGTTGGCTGCTAGGCTATCATCAGATGTGCACAATTTGAATCCGATTGTGTTAGTTGCCTTCCTGCAGTTACAGTGTAAACATGCCTGCTCTGCAAGCAGTTTGGACGAAGGAGGAGCGACAGCAATTAACTGATTTCTCTAGTCGGAAGTTGTGTTGGGCTGAAATTTAGTGCAAAAAGTGGGGACAGATCCATGTCATATGAATTCATCTTCATGGTTCAGCATGTTTAAATTTGATAAGTGATTCTTGCCAAAGGCAATGGAGGCAGCTTCCTGGTATCTGAAGTAGGTCATGGTACATCTGGCATTGCCTGTGATGAGGTAGGTTTCACCAGTGGTTGGGTTATAATAGATTCTGGTGGGTGGAAGCATATTGAACATTTTTCAGTACAACTGTTACAAGAGAAGTAGCTGTTCAGTGTTTTAGGAGCGTTAGATGGTTGGTCTTTGTGTACAAGTATATTTTTCAGTTTGTGTAGTCTGCTGAAGTTGATGCTGGGTGTTATGGGGAGGATACTGGGGAGAATGCAACACATTTATGGGAATGATCTGACAAAGTCATAGCCACAACAAAGGAATTAATTCCAGATCAAGAGAAAACAGGGTAAGAAAGATAGGATTATGGTTGGTTTTGCACTGTAGTGTGCTTGCCAGGTTATGGCTCAGGATATATACTTAAGGACCAATTTGAGGGATATAGTTTTTGGATATGACCTTTTTTTTTAGGTTTTAGAAGTATGCCTCAGATGGCTAGGCTATAGAAGAAAGTGTATTTTATGTTATATGGGTGGTAGCTATGAAAGTGTAGGTAAGTTTGTGGGCTTGATGTGAATAGGTAAGTGGCATGAGAGCAGGAACAGAGTGTATGTTGTTAAAAGGGAGTAGAGAACATCACGGGGAGGGCTTTACCAGGAGCTCAAAGCCTTAAAAAGTCATCTGTATATCTGAACGACACTGTTGGTTGTAAGGTAATATTTTGAAGAAATGTTTCTTCCAGTCTTACCAGAAAAAGGCTGGCACAGGAGTACAGCTTGTTTGTGCCCATGAAAGTATTTCACATCTAATGGTAGATGTGGTTCTGGAAGTTGAAGAAATGTTTTGACGGAGTAAAGTAGTCCAGTGATATAGAGGAGGCAGTGCTAGGAAGAGTGTTTGGAAGAGTGTATGTCCACATGTTCAAGAGAACTAAGACCCTGGCAGTGGAGAATATTAGTGTAGTCTGAGGTAAAATCAGTGGTTACCAAGAAGAAATAAGCAGATAGGATTTTCATACTGTTGATAGATGCTCTAAGAAGTGAGAAATATCTCTGCCATAGGATTAAAGGGCATAAAGAAAAGGTTCTAGATGATCCAAGAGGGCAGACCCTTGGACAGTGACTTCAGGATGTGCAGAATTGGCCACTTGATGGTGGATATTGGATAGGATATATGAGCTTCGAGTCTGTAGGCTCTTAGGCTTAGTACACAATGACATTCTTTGTCACAATTCATTCTTACAGGGTTGCGTCCATGCTGTTCAAATTCATTTTCATGATTTTACTCCAGTGCTGCCTTGCATAAAAGTCATTTCCACACTGCCAAAAGCATCTGGATTATGTTTCAAGATAATCTTCCTGGCATCAAAATATCAACAAAAAAAATGCACGTGCAGGATTGCCAGTAAAACTTCTTTTTCTTATTATAAATGATGCAGAGGAAAAAAGAAAGGTTGAAAATAATCATACCGATAATCTACTGGATACCCTCAAGGTTGAACATGGCAGTGATTTCAGAAATTTTGCGAGGATAACCCCAACTTATTCTGAATAACTTATGAGAATGGTCAAGTACCAGATTTCAAATGAGAGACTATCTTCTTTTCCTGATACCAAGCTGACTGGCACAATTATGTACCTCACAGGTCGACTGCAAAATTCTAATCTATACCTTCAAACAGCAGGTGATATCATATTGTATACAGCATGTGAGGCCATTATATTAGTGTTAAAAACATCAAGGTAGGTAAAAAAATGTCACATAAAAAAATTTATAGTGCAAACAAAATCCTAAATTGGGGGGGGGGGAAGGGGAAGCATGTAACATCCATAGCGTTTAATTCGCAGAGAAGTTAGTAAAACACGATTGCTTGGGATAATCTTATATCTTTAAACGAGCAATTCCTATGTATATATATATTTCGGATCTTAGAAATGGCTATGAAGATTTGGATGAAAATTGATATTTAGAAAACGTTTTGACTTTATGATTACCTAAATAGTTGTCTTCCCTACAAAAAAAGTGAGTTTACAAAATACGAACAATTTTTTCACTCGGTGTCTCGAATACGGCACTAACGCCATCTCGTAGACAATTCAGGTACCAGACAGCCTACAAATAGATTCTCATTGATTTCAAAGAATATTTAAACGAACAGTTCTTGTATTCTCACTGACCCGTGGAAATATTAGCACTGCAAGTTTAATTGTAAAACATTTAAAAAGGAAAGATAATTAAAAATGTATCATTGGTTTTGTCAGAGATGATACTTTACAGAAACTTCTTTGAAAATATTACCGGTACCAGTTATAAAGTAATCGTCGTTTACTTTTTTACTGTAAAAAGTGGTTGTTAGTTTGTCATTAAATACTACCACGCGGGGTATGAGCATAGTTTTATCGGAGTGAATGAATTTAGCACTGATAATGTTCTATCATTACTGTGACGTCACAATCTGATGATGAATTCTATAGAACTCAACGAAACATATCGAAAATAAATAATAAATTTTCTTGATATCTCGCTTGGTTTTCGAGATATAGCATGTCAAAAATCAGTTATAGGTATAGTTCCTTGTGCTTTTGGCAACGTTTCTTCTGGTCCAGGCCGTATTTCAGCCTAACAACAACCTCTAGGAACAAAATAAAACATTGAAAGTACATTTCCACCTCTTCACTTGAGATATCAGAAAAATAAATTCTTTATTTTCGATTTGTCTCGACGAGTTTCATACGAATTCATCATCAAACTTGGCTACGGCAAAATTTATCTTCTGGTCTAGGTCGCATTTCAACCAACCACATCAATTTTGAGATACAATATCTCGAGAACTAAGCAAGGTATATATAAAAAAATATTTTTTACTTTCAATTTTTCTCGTTGGGTTACATAAGAATCTATCATCAAGGGTTATCGTAGAATCCCCTCAATTACCACAAATCTCGCACTATTAATTAATTCCTGACTGCCATTAAGATTTCTATTTAACATAATAATAGCATTTTTCTTTGAAAGCAATTTATGAGGCGGTCTCGCAAATGGTTCTAGCGATTTGGATGAAATTTCGTATATAGATAACATTTTGCTTTTCAAGTTATTAACATATTTAAAAAAAAAAAAAAAAAAAAAAAAAAAAAAAAAAAAAACAGGGAGCAATTTTTGTATTTGGTTTCTTGAAAAAGGCTCTAGCCTCATTATGTAAAAGGTTCAGGGACCAGTAAGCCTACTGATGTTTCTTTGGTTAACTGTGCACCTCAAAATGCCTAGGAAGCCTTCAAGCCTTTTACTTTAATCAAACTTGACTCGAAATCTTGGATTTTGAACAGAAATCAAAAGATGCCAAGCGATGATTGGTCACCAAGGTACTAACATTCTATAGCAGAATTCTGGTTGAGAATTTGGTCAAGAAACTATATATTCCAAAGCGCATTTACTGTCTGGATGTGGTTGCCAACTAAGAATTTCTTGTGTTCCAGGCATTTTGCAGAGGTAGAAGAATTTTGTGTTATGGTTGCTGAACTGAAAGTCTGAGAGATTGATTACACACCCCTTTGTTTTTAATTTCCATTGTTTTTGATATCACGTTTGTTCCCCCTTGTTCTTTACACCACGTCGACGTTGCAGTTTTTAAAGTCTGGAAAGATTTCTGGGCAAGAAATTTGAATTAATTCTTGCATAGCCTTTCCACAGAACCATTCACTTGGAGTGATTTCAGGAAACCATGCAAAATTTAAATCTGGATGACTGGACAGGGATTTGAACCTGTCTCGTTCGCAGATACCAGGCATAACCACCACCTCTCACCCATAAAACTTGGTAGTCTTGTTATTTCTTTGCCACTGTGGCACTGGTTCTCTATGAATCTACAATTAAATCCTCAAAAATATTTGATCTATCCTCTTGAGAAGTTATAGCAACCGCATAACTTGGTATTCAAACCAAGAGCACTTTGAAAGGCTGCTGGTTACTGATTTTGATTAAAAGTCACTTACTGAACATATATAATTACTAATTGAATCAAGGTTCTTTTAGCTGCGGTCGCCAGGTTTAGGTAATACTGTTCGTCAGGGTTATTAAATGATAAATTCACACAGTTTAGAATGAACAATCTACCCAAAAAACTTTATTCAAGTTCATAAACTTCTGCACTCACACCAACGGAAAGTACCACCACCAAAATAATATTTAAACAAGTAATCAGACTCCTTTTCCGACAATTGCAGACTCGTGGGATAAGAGAGATTGAACTACAAAAACTCCCACAGTTCTCTATTGTCCTCTTAACACGTCCACAGTCACTTGCAATCACAGCACTCCATTCAAAGCAGTGAATTCAACACATTACTAGTTTACATTATCCACTTCACCGAGTTTTTCACAATGTTTACGATTAAAACCGAAATGTTCCCTCATCAGAACTTCACTTGACAGAGTTCAAAGATTCACTCCCTCATACAAAGACAACATCACATTCACTCACGGCGCCAGCCACAGATATTACTGTATGGCTCAGACTGTATGTTATGTTGTACTCCCCAGCTAATATGCTGTGATAATTTATCTGGTTTCAAAAAACTTGATCAATTATCAGAAAAAAACTGTTATGTCACACCCCCCCCTCCCTAATAATGATCAAGAGGGGGAAAAAATAGAAGTGCAGTTTACCTAAACAGTATGCAACGAGTGCCAAACTTGCTAAATCAGTATGGAAAACTGCACCAAGTAGTTAGGCTCATTGCCAACTGAAAGGATCGAAGTTGGGCACTAGCCAGATAATGCAAAGTGAAGAGAGTGAACATCAAATATACTAAAGCTTATTTTGATATGAACGACAGTAGCTAGCAGTCAAAATGGCCAGAACTTAAGATGTGTGAAGGTTATAAGGAAGCGGGTTTGTGGTGTGATGCAGAATAAAGAAATTAACATAAAGTAAAGTAAATGAACCCACAAACAAAGAAGGAAAGAGAATAAAACAAACAAATAGGACAAATATCTTTTACATGACCCATCATCACCTCTGCTCTGAGCCTTAGGTTCAAAACAATGATTCATATGATAAGTGCAGTCAATTAGGTAGCAGTTTCATATGCATTTCATTGAAATTGGAGTGTGAAAATAAAGAAGTATTAGTGAGGGCTTTTTAATGGTGGGTAAGTATTTTTATTATTATTTTTATCGATGGAATGTGAATGTTTGTACTAAGCCTGGGTGGTGAGTGTTAACATTGAGAAAGATTCAGGTTCAATTCCTGTTCCTGCCATCCAAATTTCAGTTTTCTAAGATTTCACTGCAGCGACTACCCAGATAATTCCATCACATAGACCATAGTTAATTTGTTCATTGTAAAAAATCATATTCTGTATGTTATGATATCATAGTGAGTCATGTAAGAGGAGTGTGTCATTAACAGTATTATTCACATTGGGAAAAATGAGTAGGTAGTATCAGAGATGCCACTGTAGTCTTTGTACATTTAAGTGTCTTTTGGATTTACTTTAACAGAATACATTTATATAAAAAAAACTGAATTATTTGCCAAATAATCTGAGTTACAAACAGACTAAATACTGGGTAAGTTTCAAATGGAAATGTTTAGGCAGGTGTCCTTCCAGTTTGGCACAGTCCTCCTTGGTTAGATTAAAGTCCCTTGCTAGCACCATCAGCAAACTCTGCTCTCCTTCGAATTCCAAGTAATTGAGATCACTGTAAGGCTTCTTCTTTTATCCAAACAACATGGCTAGCCCACTGCAAATAATATCATATCACATCATGAAAAAGCTGCTAGTTATGTTCATTTGTATCTGCTGAGTTTCTCAAAGAGAGCTTTGATATTGGCTTGGCTGCACTGCTCACTATCTGCATCCATATCCTCCGTCTGTGCATTGCTACTATTAGATGCAATTGGCTTGTGTCCACTAAGAATAAATCGGAACCATAACAGGTTTTAATGATTAATCATGCTAAGGAGATCACAAAAAACTAAATTATTTATTATAAAAGATAAAGATTAGCATTATTTTTATAAAATAAATTCGGCAAAATCAGGCAATCACTCAAGTGAACGCGAACGCCAATGAGAAAGCATTACGTCACACCTCGCGAGACGCCAAAGTTGTTATTGACATTTTCGTGCAACAGAACAGGTTTCTTGGTAAATTATTCGTTTGTAGGAACTTCTGTCACGTTAATACAGTTATTCTCATTTATACGCTGAAAGACAAGTTTAATTCGCTATGGAACCAGGATTTAGCAAAGCAACAATAGCAATTAGCACAAAATTGACGCCCTACCACTTTGCAGATTTGTCGCATCAAACATCGACTTTGGCTCATCGGAATTCCACAACGTTAAAACTTCGATGCAAATATACACAAGTGTCAATTATACATTATAAGTATAAATAGCATTATTTCAGTTTTGTAAACAAGACATACGTTTTGTAAATTAATTGGTACTGGTATGAGGTTACATTTGCGAAGTATAAGCAAGTGTTAAATAGCTAAACCAGAAGAAAGACCTGAGCGAAATATTACACTCATTCCTAAAGACATATTATTTCATAAAACGTTTTATGTAAAATTATAGACCACGTACTGTAGAATTACTTCGGCACTGAATATTTTATCATTACAGATATAGCTTACCTTTCAGTAGCAGGTATGTTGCTATATCTCAGACGTCAAAATCGGCCAGAAATTTTGTTCATCACCAAATAAGATATTGCCAGGAAAAACGAGAAAAACAGATTTGTAGAAATAATGTAAGTTATAATCCCGCAAACAGCTTCAGTGACGTTGTTATATGCCGTAACCAACAATTGAACACTGCAGCGATTGTAACATACATTGTTCATCTGAGAATCTAACAAAACAACTTAGATAACTTGCTTTCTTTTGATACGAATCGAAAATACATATTCATCACTGCCATAAATGTATAATGTGTGTAGCAAATATTAGACCGACCGCACATTTCCTTCTGATCCCTGTCGTTGCGTCCGAGCCTTTCTTTTTTGCTTTTATATACACCTTTTCTAGAAAAGTATATCCTCAAAAAACAGGTGTGGCAAATTTAAAGCTATCGCACTGCCAATTTTCCGTCTGCTCTAAGCTTTGTATCAGCCTAACAACATTACCTTTCAGTCATGGTATCTCGAGATCTGATTGTGGCACCACGGTAATGATAGTGCTGCCAGAGTGTTTTTATTATATTAAACGTAACACTAAAGAATGGTTTTAAATCATAAAACCAAAACAACGTCAACTCATACCTTATGTTATCAATACGTGAAAAGTAATGGTTCTGCAAAATTCAGCAGTTTTGATTTAGATTTAGAAATATATAGTGCACAAACACTTACATCAAAATAATCTTCACAAAAATAGATACTTGAATCTGCAGATAACCTATGAGCATCCTCCCTCCTTGCAAGTTTTAACCACTTTTTCCGTATTTGTTCATTGTTTGGAACATATATAAAAAAACTTGTTTGGCGTTTTTGTTGTACTTTTACGCTGGGGTACTGCACAGTACTTATAAAACGAGGAATTCATGTTTAACTAAAGAACACTTGTTACCTGCCATATACATACACGACTGCTTCGTTTATGTTCGAGAGGTGTGATGTCACTTAAGACGCCATGACAGTATTGAGCGTTTTCGAGGTAAATTGAAATTAGTTTTTTTAAATGCAAAATACATAATGTAAATGTTCGATTTTTTAAAAAATAGTACGTTTTTTGAGAAAAAGAGATACTAAGGTAAATTATTAACCTATTTTTCAAATTTAGTCAACTAGCCAATTGCTAGCTCACCCACCCACCACACCTAAAAGACTCTTCTGAGTGGTACTCCCATAATTTTTCTTGTTAAATTTGCAGACGTGCTCTTGGGCTGATTCATTTTCTCCTCTGTTCACTCATGCCCTTGTTTCTGGTGTATCTTACTCTTGTACTATGGCTTTATTGTTGATTTTTTACAACTTTAAACCTTCTGTGCCTTATAATTTGACTATAAACTATAGTTTCTGTGCTCAAGCCAATTTATAAATCACACTTTGGTGTAAGAATCACATATCTATCTCCTATTATAATAGATCTCCAAGGCAGGCAGCAGCCTATGATCTGTTTTTCAAACAATCACACCTCTTGGTCTCACAACTCACAATGTATAAGTTACAATGAAAACAAAGGTGACATAATTTTTTCAATGCTGAACTTTGGTGGAACACATTCGAGAACTTTTAAATTTTTTTTGCTTCAAATGCAATACTTACCACCTTTCCCACTTATAAGAAAACCTTTATTCCTTTTAAAAGCGATACCATTTAGACTACTGCTTCTGAGACCTAAAGTATAACTTATTTATTGTTAACAAATGCAGATCCCATTAAGCTGACAGCTGTGATGGTTTCCTCTGCCAGTGTGGTTTTATGGTGTTATGTTTATTTACGGTCAATAATGGAAGGAAAACCACTTTTAAGTTCAGTTGTCCAAAACAACAGTGGAAGATCTTTCAGTGTGAAATCAAACGATATTTTTTTTTTTACAATCACTGGCTTTAACCTTTTCAAACTATATATTTTGCACGATTTTATGAGTTTTTTCCAGGAAATTCCAGAAGTTGTTTGCACTGTTCAACAATAATCATAAATGTTAAACTTCTTGCTTCTTGCCTAAAATGATTATAGTTGCTGTGCAATCTCTGAGTTAGGATAAGAATATTTATCTTTCTGTGCGAAGTGTTTAATCATAAGCATTTATATCTTGCTCATATGAAATCATAACATACATATTATTTAATTCAATAAAATTATTTTTTTGTGTTTCAGATGATATATGCAATTACTTTGGTGTGAAAATCACAATGTATTTTGCATGGCTGGGTCATTATACTACAGCTCTCATTGTGCCTGCAGTAGTTGGATTGATCTTCTGGGTAATTCACTTCTTAAACATAAATTAAAATATCAAAAATAATTTGTATTTGTATTTTTGTTTATATACTTCAATTTTTCAAATTTATTTCTCAGTTTTATTATCATTTAATTACTTTTTATTTGATAAAGTTTATATAATTTATGAATTCTTTTCATACCCTTTTTTTAATTGCTGTGATACATATTACTTAAAATTGTTTGGTGTAGAGAATTCAACAAATATATGTAGGAAAGCAATATTGCATTAAGTTTCATACCCTAAACAGACAAAGAAGGTTAAAGTTTTATTCCCTTCATCAGAGCCCTAATTGAGCAGGTACATTAGTTATGTAGTGTGTTCCTGATTGCTGACCAGTTAAGCAAAGGTGGTTAGCAATATTAACTGACAGAAGGAATTCATCACTGACTTTAAAGGACCTTGCCCAAAGTCTTACTATGTATGTTGTGTTATTTTGTGTTTATATGCTGTTACACTTTCTGCTGATAGACTATCTGTCTATGCCTGATGTTTATAAAACTGAAAAGCTCCCTTCCTTTATTTATAGCCACATTTCAGTGGAGAAGTGGGCAAGCGGTAGAATGTGTAAACAGAAAGTTTGGTAGATTGAGCAGTGTTACATTTGACAAATGTGATGTGTGGAAATGACAATACATAGAAATTTAAATATTTTTACAACATAGAGCATTGTACTAAAAAATAATTGTCAAAATAATCCACCATTATGACTCATTGTGCTGTGATACTGCACATTGGATCAAGGAGGTGCAATGGGAGCAGACAAGAGCCCATGGCCCCCACATACCTGCCGTCCTGATTGCATTTTGTAAGCAATTTCTCACAGTCGTCTATGGAAAAGATGGGATGGTCTGCATCTCATAAATTACACATTTCACAAACAAAATATCCACTTATCATACAAAACACACTTTGTGCAGACAGATGGCAACACAAGAGTCCTCCAATAGATTATGTACGAGGTGTGTTAGAAAAGTAATGAGACTGATTTCATACTAACCAAAGTTTTTATTATTTTCAAACAACAATGTTATCCCCTTCAAAGTAGTTCCCTTGGGCAGCTATACATCAGCGGAGTCGTGATTCCCACTCTTGGTAGCAGCGCTGGAAGTCTTCAATTGGTATGGCTTTTAACTGGTCGGTCACAGTCTTTTGAATGTTCTCTAGAGTTCCAAAATGACGTCCTTTTAGGACATGTTTCAATTTCGGGAAGAGGAAAAAGTCACAAGGACTTAAATCAGGTGAATAGGGGGGTTGAGGAACAACAGTAATGCATTTCGAGGTCAAAAATTCACGGATGAAAATGGCCGTGTGACACGGAGCATTGTCATGATGAAGCATCCACTTGTCTGCAATTTCTGGTCTCACACGGATCACTCTTTTCCTCAACTTTTCAAGGACACTTTTATAAAACACTTGGTTGACAGTTTCTCCTGGTGGAACAAATTCTTTGTGCACGATACCCTTCCTGTCAAAAAAACAAATCAGCATGGTCTTGATCTTTGATTTGCTCATTCGACATTTCTTCGGCCGAGGAGAAGATGGAGTGTGCCATTCGAGACTTTGTCGCTTTGTTTCAGGATCGTACTCAAATATCCAGGATTCATCACCAGTGATCACACAATTGAAAAATTCTTGGTCATTAGCAATCCTCTCAAGAAGATCAACGCACACGTTTTTTCGAATGTCCTTCTGTTCAGTTGTGAGATTTTTCGGCACCAATTTGGCACAAACCTTTTGCATGTTTAAATCATCTGTCACAATTTGATACACAGTGAAAGTGTTTAAATTAAGCTGTTCACTGATCATCCTTGTTGTTAAACGACGGTCTGATCTCACAAGAGCCCTCACACGATTAATGTTTTCGTCAGTTTTTTAAGTTGAAGGTCTCCCTGAGCGAGGTTCATCTTCAACGTGTTCTCGGCCTTCCAAAAATGATTTGTGCCAGCGGAAAACTTGTGCTCTCGAAAAGCACTGTTCCCCATAGGCCTGTTTCAACTTTACAAAAGTCACACTCGCGGATTCACCAAGTTTAACACAAAACTTTATCGCACAACGTTGCTCTAAATTCCGATGCTCCATTTCTGTGACGCACAATGAAAACACAACTTTATTAATGGTGCTGTCAAAACTAATGTGTTAACTGTATGGAGTTGTAACTCAGACTGAGGAAGTGGAAGGGATCAACAATCAGATTTAGCATCAGCCAGTAGACACAACAATGCCAGATCTCCCGCAGTGTTGCCAATCTCATTACTTTTCTAACAAACCTCGTACACCAAGCCTAACAGGTTCGGTTCAAGGAGGAATTGAGTTTCCTCTCTCATCTTTCACACTAGTGTCCACATGGTCCTTGGAGACAGAATCGGAGTGGAAAAAATAAAAGTAACATTGATCAGATAAGCTTATATCAGTTGCTTTAATGACTTTGTATGATCATTTCTGACAATAAAACTACTGCAAGCACTTTGTATTGAATCATTTATATTATGATGATTACATTTCGTTGCCTACTTAAAGGACATTATTAGAGAAAATTAAGAATGTTCTTAAATTTCCGTGATCAAATGTCAATTAAAAAATGGAGTCAGAAATTTTTATTTCCAGAAAGTTTTGTCACAATAAGCTTTATTTTTCCATGAAAGGACATATTCCAAGGCAAATAATTTCTGTTAGTAGCTAACCCAGTTATATATTTCTTTGTGTGACACCCTGAAATGCTCAATTGTATATTTACCAGGTTGGCTTTTGTGGCCGGGATCAAGCAACAGAAGATGTGGGATACGTCCTTTTTTCTTTCTTCAATGTACTATGGGCTAGTGTCTATGTTGAGACATGGAAAAGATATAGTGCAGAACTTGCTTACCGCTGGGGTACGTTGGACCAGCGAGATGAGTTGCTAGTTGAACCTCGGCCTCTGTTCACTGTGAGTATGACATGTAGTATAGTGATGTATGTTAGAAACTAGCAGCACTCCCTTCAAAAATAATAAAAATATGTCCTTTCTTTCCAAGTATTAAACAGACAAATTTTTGTGCTTTTTAACTTCATTCCTACAACCTTTTAATAAATAAAATCTTCTCAGATTTCCAGCAGCTTAAAAAAGTCACACTTGTCAGATGTTTTGAAAACGTCTATCTCAGCCCTCATTTTCAACCATAAATGTCACTGAATAACTGTTCATTTACACGCTGTGATTTAATGATGAGCTTGAATGTGATGTCTCGTTTTACTCGTGTCCCTTTGGTCGACTCCTTAGAACTTTTAAGGAGACATTTTGATCAGAAAATCATTGATCTGTTCCACTATGTTTTGACAACCACTTATTTTCGGTTTGAAGCAGAATATTACAAGCAAGTGTATGGTGTAGCAACGGGCTCACCATTGTCTCTGGTCATTGCATATTTCTTCGTGGAGTTTTTTTTTTTTTTTCTGGAAGAATAATAGGCACCTGCTCCGGCCAAAATGTTTTTACAGGTTGCAATTAGCCTTGACCAATTCCTGGCACATTTGAATTCTATCCATGAAAATAATCAGTTCACCATGGAATTGGAGGAGAATGGTTGCCTGCCATTTTTAGATGTGTTCATTATAAAACTCACTGATGGTTTACTGTTTATCAGAAGCCTACCCATATTTAAATGCCAACAGCTCTCACCACCCAGCGCAATGCGACACAGTTTTAACCACCTAGGTACACAGAGCATGAAGGATTTGTGATACAGATAGCCTTGCAGGTGAATTGGACTTTCTCCATAGAACTTTCTTAAATAACAGTTACAATCAGGGACCGATTAGTTGCGTGTTTAGAAAGAAGGAATATCAACAGAAAGATCATTTTGATACCAAGAGCCCACCCTTTCTCCCATTTGTCGGTGCACTAAGTTATAAAATAGGTTGACTGTTGACTCAACACAGAGGCAAAACAATTTTCAGACCACCTGCAAAAATTAAAAGCTTGATAGGCAGCATTAAAGATGACTTAGGTTTACGAACGCCTTGCATGTATTATGTACCTTCTGAAAATGGCCGCAGTTATATTGAACAAATGCAGTGGTGTATTGTGCAGTGATGTGTCGAACATGCAAGAAATGTTCATCTGGGACAAGAAGAGAAATCAGCCGTGGCTGAACACAGAGTACAAGGACATACATTTAATTTTGGGAAAAAACTACAATTTTGGCCCAGGTCAGACATTTTTGGGACAGCATTATCACAGAAGCTGTAGAAATCAGAACAACTGTTTCTTTAGTTAATAGGGCTCTGGTTATCAATTCAGTGTGGCCTAGAATCTGGTTATCAAAATGCTAAAACAGCTTCGCCTCGGTAACTAGCAGAAGAGTGGATGACGTCATCATGCTGGGTTGGCTTTTGTCTTCCACCGCTTCCATAGCAGTGAATAAACAAACAGTTATTCAGTGACATCTATGGTTGAAAATGAGGGCTGAGATAGACGCCTTCAAAACGACCCAAAAGTGCGACTTTTTTATGCGACTATTGGCCCGGGATGAGTTTATTTATTTATAATGCCGTGAAAAAATTAGATCTTACAACATTTTTAATGGTTGTAATTAACAATTTGCAAAGTGTATTCAGGACAGTTAATGATGGCATTAAAATGCCAAAATATTACTAGCTGTTTTAATCCATAAGCTTCAACAATTATTTCGTTTGAAATTTATGGGCGAAATAATTATGGATACAAGTTATTGCAAAAACTTTTTATCTAAATCTACAGTTTACCATAGTTAGTGGAAGGATTACATAGAGTTCATTTTTATCTTCTCCTCTTTTGGTTTATGTCAGAGATTTAACTAAAAAACAATATAGAAAGGAAAGATAAAATAAACCCAAATTTAAAGTATATTGACCTCATCAAAAAAATAAAAAATAAATTGCTTAACTTTGACTTTGCCCTGTCTGATTAAATTAGAAATTGAATCACATGTTTAGATTCACATAGATGCTAATGGTCACCCCAACCATAATTAATTTATTTTAATGTTTATTCATCTATGTTGAACATATTTTTGTGACAGTTTTTCACTAATTACATTTTTTTTATAATTATTACCATTCATTAATTTTGTTTTCACACTTATCATTTCCAACAATATTGTTTACATCACTCACCATTACCTCTGCTCTGAAATAACAGAAACAACCATACATTTGGCTGGATTAACTGGGGATACCATGTGAACCTTTCCATATGCTTCATCTTATACAATCACTGAGCATGGTGATGTGAGAGCAGTAATACTCCGCCTCATATCTGCTGGACATTGGGTTGAATCCCCATTTGGTTTTCCATGGTTTCCCACAATTACGTCAAGCGAATGTCAGGATAATTCCTTCTAAAGGCTGTTGCCAAATTCCTTTCCATTTCTTGCCCCCCCCCCCCCCCCAGTTCTTTCCTGCCTGTAATCACCTAAATGTCAAAATCAGAAGCAGCCTACATTCATGAGTTTGGGCTTTACCCAAAATATTGTCTTTTTGTGATATTTTTATCACTGCAGTTGTCCTTCCTTCAACTTTGGTAAGTGGTGGGTCTATATTAGCTTTCTTTTCCATTTTAATATGCCTAATGGCATTTATTCTCATTCCATTTTATTTTCATTTACATTATGTGATTTTACAATACCCACAGTGTTCATTTCCTCTCTTCACAAATGTCGGTTACAATTTCAAAGTGCTTATGGGGGCTTCACATAACATCTGCCTTATGGGACCTTTATTTATGCCATACAGCTGTTTGAGCATTTCCGGGGAATTATTTGAATAATTCATGGCATTTTCATTTCTACAGATACTGACCTACATTGTTTAATATCTGTTGCTTTATTATGCTCAGTATACACATCACCTTGAATGAAATGGTATTAATTTTAGTACAGTTAATATTGACAATGGGGCACTCATTATTAAGTATGATGAGATGGTTGGGAGAAAACGGGATGGGAGGGGAAGAAATGTAGGATAGAGAGAGAGTAAAAAAGAAATAACAAATAAATAAATAAAATGTAAATTGTTACTTTGCACCATATGAATTATTTGCAGATTGGAGTGAAATGAATGAGAGGCAAAATGATAAATAAGAACATTAATAGCACTAATTTAGCTATGATATGTTTTCAGAAAATTTCTGATAAAGTAACTGATTCACATTATTAGTGTAAAGCCATAACTGCTGTGTATATATCAGTCTGATATGTAAAGATTATGGTGTATGATTACCTTAGCACTCTGATGAAGTGTAATATGACAGGAAATATACAGGGCTCTTTTCTTTTGTATGAATTATATATCCTGAAAGCTTTTACATTTCTGCTGTGATTCTTTATAGTTAATTCAAATTTTTTGTCTTGGTAAAAGCACAATGAATTTTGTATCACTGTTAGTCAATTAATGAAAACTAATGTCTCTTCTCTAGTTTTTCATCATCTTTACTCAACCAGTTACATTGAAATGAGATTTCACATTCATTTACATCATTTTTTAGCTTTTTTTCATTACATTTAATAAATATTAGAAGTGTAATAGCATCCCATTTTTGCAGCATACCGATTGCATTGTGCCTCAGTATTGCTTCTCATCGTTCGTTCGTTGAAGGTTGTTGGCTACATTTCTTTATAATCACATAATTAGGTTTGGTAATCAAATACAGTGAGGTAATTTGTAGTTTCTAATGTCCCTTTCTTTCCATAATATTTGTGTGAAACAAGCATCAATCTGGAAATTTTTTGCATGTTCACAGTGTAGATCTTTTCATGTTGTGCATTTTATATCTAGCTGTTTTACCTTGGCATCAATTAGTATAGTTCAGATCACTGTTAAATAATCATTTACCGGTTCGTAACAAATGAAACAAATAATTTTTGTGTATTAGTTGCGTAATTATATGTAACTGATCTTCAGAAATACAATCTAATCGATTTTCTGTCTTTTTCAGTGTTTGTGATCGATTGTATCAGTTATACTGGTATATAGTACTCTGTGAAAGTAAATATTGTGATTTTTTTACCAGTTGTATTTCACATTTTGCACAACCGAGAAAGCAGTTCAGCCTGAAATGAGAGTTGCATGAGCTGAACTCATATTAAATTTTGTTTCTCAGTAAAAAATTTAATTTTTAGTTAAAATTTGCTATGAAATTGACCCTCCCTTCAGTTGCATTTCAATCAAATTTAATTTTAAGTAATAAATTTGAAATTGTGACACTTTTCCATATATTTTTGTAATTTAATTTTATGTGCCATCAATGGTTGCATGTCTGTTCATGATCACCAGATGTGTTCACTGAAATATGGAGGAGGTTGCAAAACACATACATAAAGCTGACTTCTGTAATCAAACAGAGGAATGCTTCAGTAACTAACCAATTTTTTAATTCATTCTTAGTAACTTGAACTTCAAACAATGAAGGAAGAACACATTAAAACTTGTGCAAGCTCCCCACTTGGCGCCACATCCTAGTATTTAATGCCGAGGTCTCGGCCAATCTGCTTCGTCCTTCTTGGGCAGAACTATGCTGAAAAGTGTTTCACACGTTCTACTAAACAAAACCAATGTTCAGTGTTATGGAAGGTCTTTTAATGGACTAGTTAGTAAAGAATGTGATATTCCATTGTAATTCCACCCTACAACAAAGCTGAAACAGATCAACCAAAATATCCAGATTTAATACCATAATGACATACTTTCTTAGTTCATTATTGGTATGATGTCTTTGACATATCAAACTAGTTTCTTGTAGCATCTCTAAACACTCATTTCTCAGTGGTATTCAAAATGGCTAGTGACAGTGATTTCCCTAACGAAACACATGCAATCGAAGTACAACACATATAGCCACAACAGTGTATCACAGAAAGTTACCACAAAAAATTAATATGATAAATCTTATTTTTATTTATTCGTGTTTCAATCACATCGAAATAGTTGAAATAACCTTTTGCCCTTAAAGCCAATGTCATTTCTGAGATATAAAGCACTAAAAATTTATGTGTCTTTGTAATTTACGCTGAAATGGCTAAACCAATGTGTGTAAAATATATAAGATAGTTCATGTTCTGGATTAATACGTAGACCAGTGTTTATCCTGGTATCATGTAGCTTGAGACAAAAAACAGTGAAATTATTTAGTTGTTGCTCAATCATACCAAAACCGATAAATTGAATGTAATTAAATTTTTAACACAGGCATATTCTGGATTATAGGTTACACACAGAAATCATTTAATTAAGTATTGTTACCATGTAATGTTATTGTTATTCTCAAATGTATATGAGGAATATACAGTATACTGTTAGCAACTGTAAAAAGTACTTAAGGGTTTGTGAGGAGATACTTATGATGCAAGATAGAGTTTGGTAATCACTCAAAATTATATTTGAGAGATTTTTTTACACTTGTGGCATCATAATGGCCTGATCTGACAGATTTTTATTCTATATCTCTGTAATTATTGTTGATTAATTTTCTCTTTTATAATAACAGATTTTTGAATTGGCTCTTTGGTTTGGTTTTGAAATAGGATTCCATTGATACAGTTGTTAGCTTTGATTTCACAAAGATGGATATTAAATTTGCTCTTTGTATTGGTTTAGCTAGTTTACATCCATTTTTACCTAACTTCAATTATTTATTCTTTTTTTTTTAATATAATTTGTTAAACTACATGGAAAACATAAATCAACCTTTCCACAGAACTCAAGTAACCTCCAACATAAGAAAATAGGTATGAGCAAGGAAACTTCTTGCATAATATGATTCTAACACTTTTTTGGGTCAAATATCTATCAGTGTGTCCTGTGTAGATTGAATTGCCACTGGGTGTTAATAATAGCTCCAGCTCTTTTTTTTTTTTTTTTGCTGTCTTCGACTGGCTTGATGCAATCCTCCATCCCTTTGTATTTTGTACGAACCGCTTCATCTCTACATATCCCTTACAACCTACATCGTCAATTATCTGCTTCATATATTCTAATCTCTACAGTTCTTACCTTTGATTGTTCCCTCCTCCACCAAATTACCAAACCAGCATGTCTCAAAATATGACCTACCAGCCTGTCTCTTCTTTCTGTAAGCTTCTTCCACAAACTTCTTTCCTCCCCATCATTTCCAAAACTCGTTCATTTCTTACTTTGTCTGGCCACTTAATTTTCAGCATTCTTCTGTAGCACCACACTACAAATGCTTCAATTTTCCTTCTTTCCAGTATTTCTAAAGTCCATGTTTCGCTACTGTAATGTGTTGTGCTCCACACATAGAGTATTAAAGAGTTGTTTCTAATTCCTGAATCAATATTTGAAACTAAAAGATTTCTATAAACTGCTCTCGGGTGACTAGCCGAGTCAAGAGTGCGTTATTACACGATATTTCGGCGACTAGATTCATTGCCGCCATCTTCTGGTGAAGTGACTTCACCAGAAGATGGCGGCAATGAATCTAGTCGCCGAAATATCGTGTAACAACGCACTCTTGACTCGGCTAGTCACCCGAGAGCAGTTTATACATTCTCAACGCCGAGAAAGACTTCGTTCTTATATAAAAGATTTCTTTTTCATTAGAGCTCTTTTTGCTAGTGCTATTCTGCTTTTAACATCAGTTGTAATTTTGCTTCCCAAGTAACAGAATACACTTACTTCAATTACATTTGATCCTATTTTTATATTTAATCTACTAGTTTTAGTATCATTTCTGCTACATTTCATCACTTTAGTCTTGCTTTGATTCATATTCAGTCCAAAATCTTCCTTCAGTATTTTGTTCATGCCATTCGGTAATTTCTCAATATCCCTTTCTTTTAACAAGACAGTGTCATCAGTAAATCGTAGCACACTGATTTTTTCTCCCTGAACACTTGTGCGACATGGAAATTTTTCTTTTACTTTCTTTATTGCTTCTTCTACATACAAGTTGAATATTAACAGGGATAGACTACAACCTTGTCTCACGCCCTTTTTAACTGATGCTTGTCTCTCATTACAGCCACTTTATTCTTATATAGTGTATAAAGTATTCTTCTTTCGCGATACTTTAGACCTGATTTCTTTAACATCTTGTCCCGCCTAACATTTTCAAAAGCTTTTACTAAATCAACAAATGCCATAAAAGTATCTTTGTTTTTCTTGATGCGCCCTTCAAGTATTAATCTTAATGCCAGAATTGCTTCCCTTGTACCGCAATTTTTCCTAAACCCAAACTGATCTTCACCTACTATGTCTTCTACTACCCTTTCCATTCTTCTGTATATTATTCTGATTATTAGCTGTATAATAGCTTAAGGGAAGAAATTGCCAGCACTCCTAGGTCCATGCAGGCCAAATTGTGCACAAAAACTATTCACTAATAATATCAAAGCCTAACATACTTAACTAAATAAAATAGATGTTAAAATTCCAAAAACAAATGTATTTTGAGGGTTATGTTATTTATTTAATTCTATATCATTATTTTTTTAATGTGTTCTGTAACTGAGTTGTAAAAAACAATAATTGATATAAATTATCAGTGTAAAAGCAGTATTTCAAAATTTCCATTCGAAGATACGAGAGATTTCATTGCAATAATTTTTTCACACTGTTGATTGTTAACTGTAATAATTCAATACACCTCATACTAGTTTAACAAATTCCTAAAAAACTACTAATAAATTACATTAATAGATAGTTTACTGTTGCATGGAATAGGGTGTAATATTTTATTAAGAGAATTTTAGTGAAAGATGTTATAATCATTATTATGTATGTACATGATCCAATGTCTAACCATGACATTGAACATAAATTATGGTGACGATGTTTCAGAGAACCAGCGTAATGAACTTGTTTTTACTCCTGACAAAATACTATGTTATTTTATATAGTTTCAACTAATTCTCGGTAGTAAATCGGTCACCAGTAGGTTAGAATTTCTATACTTTGAATAAAAAATGATATCAGATTCTATTGTCCCAAATATGAAATTCATCACAAGTTTAAAGTTACACTGCTTTCAGTGATCTTAATAAAAAATGAAGGCTATCACAATTATCCTGATCCTAACATTTAAAAGTTTTGTGTTATCAGATTTTGATCCTTTAGAAAGATGGCATGTAGTTTCTAAAACTTGTGCACACACATTCATAAAAAACTGATTCATTTCAAAGTTTCTCCAAAGTTTAAAATGACGTTAGAACTTCAACTTCCAGCTTGCAAAATCTATCAATTAGCCTTTCTTTCTGCCACAAATTAACCCACTCTATCCAACTGCTACTTGCAAATAGCTTGCTGATCCTGCTTCTGAATCTCTATTTATTTATGCAACCTCAGAAACACCCATTTCTCTCAAATTTTCATCTCCAAAATGGATAAATCACATCCTCATAGCTTGCACTCACAATCTTACTAGTCATGAATAAGTCTACCAATCTTTTTCAAACTTTCCTGAATGTTGACATAATTTTTCCCATCATTTTATTTACTTTCCAGATTAATAAATTCCAAATACCTTCACTGCTACTCAACTTTAAAGTTTCAACCTCTGAAGGTATCTGATTTTCATGCTTAAAACATTATTCCTTCTAAAACCTTACTGTAAAAACATTCTTTGTTACTTCACATTTATTTTGACACTCTTTTTCTCATATTGTCAGAAACTAGCTTCATGCTGGGTTAGTACATAAGATTAGTCTGAAATTTGACCGTTAGCGTAGCCTAAGGGATAGACTGTTAATCGATCGCCATCTGGTTGTTCACTTCGACTAGAAAAGGTATGGTAGAAATAAAGTTCACTGAACTTCCAGATAAGTTTAAAAACACTGTAGTATTCAAAATTTTACATCACTCATAGACCAATCTACAGCAATCAGATCATCTATTCCAAATTAAAAATGATTGCAGGTTTGAACAGTGATATAAGCTGCTGTCAACTCCCTAAAACCCCTAACTGATTACTGCTCAGCTACTTAGCGAGTGAATCTCCTCTGGCACCATATATCATACTCGGACCAAACATGGCCGACGAACTAGATACAAGTCTACATGAAGCTTCCGGTTTCTTGTTGCCTATCCACCTAACCTCATACCAAATTGACTGGCTTTCCATCAAGCGTGACCACTCACCGCAAGCTCTATCCAACAGCTGTCCCCACTCCTCCTCTGGGAGCCCCTTAAATAGAGGATGTCAAGTGTTGCACAAGTTACCTTGATATTACAAAATATCTGAAACTATCCGAATTACTCAATTGACTCAAAATTTTGGTGGGAGGTATTCTGAAGCTTGAACATAAAAATTAATCCTAATAAAAAATTTCCTATCTCTCATGCTTTAGGCGTAAAAATTCTTTAAGTGCCAAATCTTAAATTCACTCTCACATTCCAAGCATTGAAGCTACGACGCTGAATCTAGTTACAAAATAATCTGTTAATTCTTTCCTATCTTTTGTTGTATAAACCAGTATTTCTACTATTATTGTTAACTTAGTGCAATTCATGATACAAACATTCAAAAATCGATACCTCCCAAAGTATTGAAGTTACAAAGCTGAAATGTATTTAAATTACATAAAATTTTCTATAAGATATGAAGTTATGTAGTCATTACCTAGCCTCCTTCTCGTGGTTTCAACTTCTTGTCATTTTCGTCTGCTAGTTTTCATGATTTAGCAACCGGAAGCTAGCCATTTCTCTCGAAATTATGACTAATTTATTTATTTTTATTCTAGTCAAAGCACTGCATGGACTTTCATTTAAAAAAAAAAAAAAAAAAAAAAAAAAAAAAAAAAAAAAAAAACCTAGTGCAATTTGCTCAGGAAAAATTTTGTTATTTAATTATCCTATCAATCTCAAACTTTCACAGAATGTTCTAAAAAATATGACATATCTTTTGAGCTATAAATCATTTTCCTATCTTTAAAACTGGGAGATTATGAATTATTTAACTGGCTATTGTGATTTTGCCAAACGTGGTTGATCCAACTTTCAAAACCCAATATCTTTTCTGCCTGTGAAGTGTCATACTTCGTTTTACGTCTTATATCTACTGTATCTCTGAAAATGAATGTAGCGTTTTCTATTATAAAATATAAATTATACAATGAAGATGATGATGCGATAAAATCTTAAATAGCAGCATTATTTATAAAACGTTATGGTCCAGTTACCCTATACACCTTTATTTAACCCTTGCAAACTGTAAGAAAATGACTTTAAACCTGCTTTGCAATAGAATGGAAGTTTGCTTGACACTCTTTAAACAAATTTTGGCCATTTATAAACAAAATTTAGGTTATATTATATCATCTCAAGTCCTGAAATATCATATTGTTCATGAAATTATGTCTACAGGTGCAATTTTTATTGTAATAAAATTACCCTACATCTAATATTTTCCTTGTATCAAACTATAATTTTCATCCTTATTGCTCCATTCTAATGATTTTAGTTACTTTTCTCAACTATACTTCCAAAAAATCGAACTTCTCTTTGCTTCTCCATTGTTTTTTTATTTTTATTTCAGTGTGTATGGCGTAACTAACTAAATTATTTTGAATAACTTTTCTTATAAAATACTCCCAGATTCAAGCCATACATCAAAATTCTTTAAACTGCTTTAGTTTATCCATTACATGGTTGGAATATCTTATCATAAATATTAGTCCAGTTTTTTAATACCTGGACCACCTTAACGCTTGAACTATTATCACAAAAATACAACTGCATTTTCCTATGATCCACCAGCAGATTGTAATTACTTCCACTAAACTTCTATATGGTTTTACCAAATATCATATGAAATTGTGACTTGAATTGTTTCATATTTGATATTAAAAGAAGGAAAACTCCAACATTAATAAGTAACACATAATTGATTTATTTAATGTTGTTTATCTTGTAGATATAGTTGCTTAGTATTGTACTTAGTTTGGGATGCATATGTTGCATTTGCTTTAAATGAAATATTTAACTGTGCCATTATGTTGTATATATGTTAGTGACCGTATACTTTTGAAATTGGTGTTACCTGTAGAGATTAAAATTATATTTGTGTGAATAGATATTTTCCTGGCATAATGGTGTGATATTATCTTCATGGATCTCTAGCTGAATGGAGTCATGAAAACACAATGTTTTGCCAAGTGGCTCTGTTGTTTTTATCATTTGTAGCATAGCTTCCAATTACAGTTGTGATATAGCATAACTTGCACCGATTGTGAGCCATCTGATTTGTAATGAACAGTAGCTCTATTAAAACCTGATGAAGGCAGCTGAGCCAGCTGTAAACACATTGTATTTGTATGACTCTGTCTGCCTGGACACCCAAGATTTCATCACATGTATATGTGCCCATGTATATACTATTATGAGACTTGGATACTTTTTAATGGGTTCGTTGGTGGGACTATTTTACCTCCTTAATATTTTACCCAAGAAGAAACCATCATTCTATGAAGGCTGTCTAGAAAGTAACTTACGTTTTGAAATAAAGAATAAGAAAAAGAAATTATATTGTATATGTTTGAAAGGGAAACAGCTGTGGGTAAGATGAAGGATGGAAAGGCATCAGGCATCGATGAAGTGAGCATGGATATGATAAGGGCAGCAGGAGTAGTAGGAAAGCAGTGGCTATACCGTGTGATGAGAAAGGTATGGAACCAGTGTGCAACTCTTGAAGACTCGAAAAAAAAAGGAATAATTATACCTATATTCAAAGAGGAAGGAGTTTAAAAACTTTAGAGGGATTATACCGATGTGCCAAAGTGTATGAGAAGATCATTGAAAAAAGGGTGGAAAAAGGGCTAAGGGAAGAGCAATATAGCTTCAGATCAGGGAGATCGATGTTAGACCTGATATTTGCTATGAGACAGCTGCAGGAAAAACATTATGAGTATGGAAAGGATCTACTGTTGGCATTTCTCGATATTGAGAAAACATATGGTTGTGTACACAGGAGTAAGGTATGGAAGGCCTTGGAGAAAAGAGGAGTTCCCAAAGAAACCACCAGGAGAGTGACAGAACTGTACCAAGGAAGAACAGGTTGGCTGAAACAAAGGAATGGACTAAAACAAGGAAGTGCCCTATCACCACTACTCTTTATTGTAATCATGGATGATATAATGCAGAAGGTGGCAGTGAAGATGAGAAAGGAAAACATGATGGTGATGTCTTTTGTGGACGATCTGATAATCTAGGGAGGTGATGAAGAGGAAGTGCAATGGCAGTTGGATGTATGGACAGACTGTGTGGAGGAGTATAGCCTAAAATTTATTGTAAAGTAACGTGAGTACATGTAGCAACCAGAAAGAGGAATAGGATATCCCAGGGAATTGTGATGGCAGGTGAACAACTAAAGAAGGTAAGCAGGTTCAAGTACTTGGGGAGTGTATTAGAGCAATGTGGAGGAAAAGATGGCAAGATAAGTGAAAGGGGAAGACAAGCAGTGGTGTTTCTAAGGAGCCTTAGAAGTCTGATACAGAATAAAGATGTGCCACAGAGAAGCAAGAGAGTAATCGCACATACTATGCGCCTATCTTGACTTGTGCTGCTGAAACATGGTCAATGAACAAGCGGGACATCAGCAGAGTACAAGCAAACGAAATGAAGTTTTTAAGAGGTAGAATGGGAGTTACTAAAATGGACAGAATAAGGAATGAGGTGATTAGATGGAACCCTACAAGAAAGCGTAGAGAAGACCAGGCTGAATGGTATGAACATGTAAAGAGAATGGAGATTCAGAGAAAGGCAAGAAAAATGCATGAAATTAAGATTCATGGTAAACGACCCAGAGGAAGACCAAGAGATGGATGGCTGAAAGGAGTGGAGGAGTGTGTACAGAAGAGAGGATAAGACTGGAACATGCTAGTGACAGAGAGGTGGTGGGATGAAAGAAGGAAATGGAGAGGCTTGTGCATGAAGCAGACCTGGTCAGTGGCTGGAAACTGTTGAGGATGGTGACGATGATTGAAAGGGACAATCTGAAACTATTTTTCTACATAGACGCCATTTAAATTATCACTTATCATAAAAATGCACAAGGTTTTAAATTCCATCTCTTTAGAAATCTGTTGCCTTAGATTTCTACCACTGGTTTGCATCAGCATGAAGACCTGCATTGCAAGTCAGGTCATTGTCACTGGAAAGAAGTGCTATTCGCTTGGCACCAGATCCAGACTGTATGTTGGGTGATCAAACGGCTCCCATCAAAATCATTTAAGAGATGTCAGGTAAGATTAGCCATGTCTGTACATTATCATGAAAAGCAACATTCGAGTTCAGTTTTTCTTGATGCTCCTTTTGTATCATTCACCATAATTTTGTCAATATTTCACAATACCTTTCTGAGATAATTGTAGTGCAACATTCAAGGAAATTAACCAGAAGCTCTCCCTTAGCATCCCAAAACACAGTTGACATATTCTTAATGGCTGATAACATTTGCTAACTTTTTACTGGTTTCCTAGGAGAACTCATGTGATCCCAACGTATTTGTCATTTCGTCTCACAATTGACATGCTTTACCCATGTGTCCACTCCCGTTACAACACGGTTGGGAAATGCATTACCATTCGTGTGGTTGGTTTTGAGGAAATTCTGCGATGCAGCAAGTCGATGTTTTCGTGGTCTTTCGTCAAGATTTTTGGCACCCATCTTGCACAAAACTTGTGATAACCAAGCTTTGTCGATGCGTAAAATTTGGGGCAAAGACGCTAGAGTTCTGTAATCGTAAAGTGGCGATTTTTACAATTTTTTTTTTCAATTTTCATTGTCAATTTATCAGTCACAAGGCTACATCAACCATTGTGTTTCTCATCATGAACATTGGTGCTGCCATTTTTAAACTGAATGACCCCTACCTCACTCCACTTTCACACATTATTCCATCTCCAAACACATCAGAGTTGTTGATGAATTTCAATTGGTTTGACTTTATTGCCTCTACACACCAACACACAGGATTTTCTATTGAAGCACACATTTCAATAATACACAACAGACAAAGTAGAAACATCACAGTCCACATGCTATAACAGCTTGATGCGTACTCAGTGTAAAAACGTTTTGACATCAAGATGCTGACTCCTTCCCTACCCATCTCCACACTAGGTACAAACATAGGTTATTTTCTAGATAACCCTGATATTTATAATTTGAGAGGATTACATCTCCTTGGGGTGCTCTTTGGGTCTTTAATGCTGTGGCTTCCATCCTGTTAATCATGTGTGATTCATCTGCCTTTAGGGGCTGTTTCCAATCCCAAGGTCAAGAGGGTGCCCTGAAACACTCCTTGCTCTTGCGCCCTCCTTTTAAGAGGCCGTTGGCAAGTAGTGGGTAACACCTAATACTGTGAATCATTGTTGCCAGAGCCTTGTCTATGCAAACGGCATGCACAGCATGAAGAAGATTGAAAACTGTTTTTAAGAAGCTAATATAATCTCTTCCAAGCCCTTACACTTCTTAGTTACATCACAATATCCTCAAGATGAATTTTAAATTTTTTAGGCGTTTATAATTGTGCTGACAAACTTGTTCTTTGATTTAACCATCTCATTTATAATTCATAGTCCCTAATGGTTGCATCTTACGTAATATCTGCCTTTTCCAAATCTTTCCAAATCCTCAGTGACTTCATCTCCATATTTATCAATAATTGTCCTCTGTTTTCTAACCCTGGGCACCAAAGAAATTTGCAGTTATACACAATTGTTATTTCTATTATTAACCATGATGCAGTGAGTTTTAACATATGGAGTGACATGAATATAATAAATGTAGTGGTTTTCCTTTGTTTTATATACTGATCCAGTGTGCATCTCATTTTTTTCCTAGGGTACGCTGGAAGTTAGTCCAGTAACTGGACGTTTGGAACCTACCTATCCAGCCTGGAAACGGAATGTGTTTCGCTACTGTGTCAGTGTTCCTGTAATAATGCTTTGCTTATCAGTTGTATTTATCATCATGATAGTGACACTTCAGTTTCAGGTAACTTAATGTGTCAAGTACTAAAATTGATATTTAAATAATTTCATTTATTTTTTGAACTCTCTTATTAATCTATTTCCACACCATATCCTCATGTAGCTTAATTATAACCTATTTTTCTATACTGCCTCCTGAAGTCTGCCAACGTTCCTATTATGTTTGTATATTTTGTATTTGATGGAAACAAAAGGTGGAGGTTAGCAAATTAATAATTGTAGGTATAGAGGAAACAGTTGCTGGTTACCAAGATTGAAAAAGGGTGTTTATATGAAAAAGATAAAAACATTAAAAAATTTCTATGAAAACTCTTCATGGTAAAATAACATAATTTGGGCAGGGAGTAGCCCAATTCTAGGCCAGTTTTTTACCCTCAAAAAATAAATCAAATTTTATTTCTTACAAAACAACTGTGGCTTTGTTTGTCGTAGATGAACAATATTTTATCTTCTTTATATTATCAATGTAACTAATTTCTTTAATTAAGTAGTTGACTTCATCTTTACCTCCATATTTAAAGTGAATTATTAAGAGGAGCATTTCATCTCATTGGGGCGTAGGAAAAAGTTATTGGGGACAAAACCTGATAATTTTAAAATATTTGACAAGAATTTGAGGCTCTGACTGTTGCAAAAGCAGGTTTTTCTGTGGCCTCAACAATATACTTTAATTGCTGCAGCAGTGCTGCTTTGTACTAACTGTTTATGGTTTAGTCTTTTCCTGGGTATTCTGAGTGGCATATACTTACCATCCCATTAAACAGTGCCCCAATATTTCTTGCTGATTAAAAATCTCCTGGATTCCTTTTACCACTTACACTCTCTTCATCCATTTCCTGGACCCTCGTTTCATTGCTGAAATGTAGTAGTGAATTCAAGTTCCATCAACACTGATGAAACTTCCAAACTTCACTTGAATTGTTTTTAAACATACCCAAGGATCCTGAGAAATGTCAAATCAATTTTATTTTGTCCAGATGGTAACAAATTTAGCACCTGTTTCCCCGACCATTTTATCATTTGCAAATAATGATTTATGGCATGATGACTATAATTTATTGAAATCTTGCATTATCCAAAAACTTACATACTGTACTTACACCTATAAGCCATTTAATACAATAATTTGGATTTCTCCGATATTTTTGGCTAGGCTTCTGGGTGTTCCAAATATTCACAGTTAGCTTGGTTGGTGATTGGTTTAATACGCTAACCTGTCCGTCGAGAGGACGTGAGTTCGATGCTAAGTCCTGAGAATCAGATTTCAATTTTTCCATGATTTCACAAAATTACTTCAAGCAAATGCCAGAAGCTGTTTTGAAAAGGCCATAGCAAAATTTCTTCCCATTCCTTCTATGCTCTCACCATTTAATGGCTTTGATGATAAGCTTTTAGGACAAAAAAAAAGTTCATTGTGTAAAAGGGAAGAACTCTAACATTTCAACTTGGGAGACCATTTGTTCACCCTTGACAACGAAGGTGTATTGTTTTCTGGAAGTGATGTTGAACTACATATTTATATGTAATTGGCATTAACCTTTTTAAAGCTGAGTATCTTAGTATAATGCAAGATATGAATTTATCCATCTTTTCAATGCATGGAAACATTTTTCTTTGCTTGACCACATGTATAAAACCTCACACTTTGCCCTGCAGTGGGAATATACTTGAAGAAAGTCCTTATTTGCTACTATCGGCACTATCTCTGTTTCAGGATGTGAATTTATTTAAACCGCCATTCTGTTTTTTTTTTGTTTTTTTTGTTTTTTTTTTGTTTTTTTTTAAATCAATGGTTGTAAATTTATTTTACCATTACATAAGACTCATGTAACATGTCATAGAATGGGTGTGAACCAAAATTGTACATAGTTTAATTTCAAAAAAAATAAAATATTCTTGTGCACTTTGATTTGTCAGTTAATATTGCTGACTAGAAAATTATGACTCTTAAAAGTTGTGGCACTGTTATTTTTTCATCCTATGGCATCCACAGGCTTTAACAATGTTAATGTAATTAAATAATACAAAATTAGTACTAAGCTGAAAATATGAAAATATTTAAGAATATAAAATTATAGGATTGAAAAATTATGAAACTAGTATGGATCCCTGAGGTAAGCTATTTCTTATAGTATAGAACCTGCTAATTGTCTCATTTTATTGAGGAAGGGCATGGCTCAAAATATTGTCGAGTGTTTTTTTGTTGTTGTTGCTGCTGCCCTCCTCCCTTCAACTTGAGTGAATTTTGGCTATATTTTATCTTTCCTTTCCTTACAAATATTGCCTCATGCAATTCTTCCACTTGATTTGGCCGAGTAATAATCATAATATTTGCAAATATTATATTTACAACAAAAAAATAATAATCATGTCATAGAATCTGGAATTAAAATTTCTGCCGTCACTTATTTCCGATACGACAAAATCCAACAATTTTAAACCCATAAAGAATACTTTATTCCATAAAGTAACTTTCGATCAGTAAAATAATTCTGATTTTGTGTGTTAGACACTGAGATAATAATGAATGTTGGATATAGAGTAATAAATAATTTATCATTTATGTCCAATATGCAAATGTGTCAATAATCAATATTAAAAAAGATTATCAATTAAAGCAGTGGACTGGTAACTTGGTGGTAGCTCAGTGCTTTCAAATTGAAGATTTGTAATTTGATTACCAATATGAGCCAGAAATTTTATGACCTTTTCTTGTCTGATCTTAACTTATAACAGAATTTGTTTTGTGTGTGTGAAGTATTTGGGGATTGTTTCATAGTTTGGATTCAAAATTAAAATGTGTGTTATGGAGGAAAGGAATTGACTGACCTACCTCTGATACAGTGGCTTATTGTGCCTCTTTCTTGAGGCCAGCCAGCCAGTATGATTTGTTTATTGAAATTACCCTGGAGAACACTCTGAATCTGATATAAAGGAGGTGGATTGGGATTCATTGGAAAACAGAGGGAGGGTGAAGAGAGTACTGGGAGCATATTGGTGATGAGACTTACAAGGACATTTTCAGAAGAATTAGGAGTAGTGCATGGAATGGAAGAGATGATCATGATCACAAGCTGGCAGTCGACTTCAGGCTTAAGGTAAGGGGAAATTTTTCTTTTGTAAGTAAGGGGGGGGGGGGATGTCAGTGATTGGAATAAACTGTCAAAGGAAATATTGAATAGTTCACCAAAAATATTGAAAGAATTTAAAGTTTGCAAAGGTCAGAAGTAGGTGGGTGGGGAATTTATCTCAAAGATCTTAAGTTAAAGATTAATATTAAAAGGAATGATAGTTATGTAGTGAAATGACACAGGACCATGGGTAACACAGTAAAATTAAACAACCTCATTTTCAATGAACTGTAATTGTAATTAGGTCAAAATAATCATTTGTTTTAGTATTTCAGATACTTAAAACTGATGTGGTCTTATCACAACATTTATTCATAATTGCATAAAGCTGTTAACAATTTTGAAGTTTGATTCTTATTTTTCTTTGTAGGAATGGTGGGACCAGTTCATAATCAATAGAGGGTATATGTTTTGTTTGAGCTATTTGCCAAAAATCTTCCTGGCAGTTGTAATAACATTGATGGATGAGGCTTATTATAAAGTTGCCTGTTGGTTAAATGATAAAGGTAAGTGAAAATCAGTTAAGAAAATTAAGTTATTCTAGCATGTGTGTGCTGCAAGAAGGCCTCTTTTAATGTTAATTATTGGCACTTATTTATTCAAAGCAGTTTATCTTTCAATGCAGGTGATAAGGCATAACAATATACCACAATTCTGTTCTCTTCAAAGATTCATCCAAAATTATTAATTGTCGTGCAGTAAATTTTACTGCAGTGTAGACAAATCCTTTATTTTGTTAGTTAAGTGACTGCGATTTATTCTGTCTTTCAGTTGCACGAATTATTTATTTAGTTTTAGTGGAGCACCACTCTGTCATTATGCATGTGGTTTCAGACTTGTGCATTTAAAATAGAAGCAAGCATTTGCTTGAGAGTGGAAACTAAAGCATAAGTTTATTATTCAAAAAGAATTGGCACTGTTCTGAATTTGAGAACTGAGTATGGTCAGTATTACATTGCTGGAAAATTTGGAAATTTGATCTGGTACCTGAGGTTTGTGAAATTTGAGGAAAATAATTGTCTTAGGAAAATAACCACCACTTGGCAACCATTTTCCGTGAGATATGCTCTATATTACAATAAACAAATAATTGGTGCTATTAATTAATCTGGAATAAATGTTGCAAATAGCATGAATTAATTTGAGCAGGGATACAGATAGTATATCCATCCCTTACCAAGACTGGACAAAATTTGTGGGGATCATGCTGCTTAATAGATTAAATACAAGTGAATACTAAGTGTGCAAAAATTGTTATATTGGCAGGAAATAAAAAGAAAGGAAAGTAACAAAATTGAGTATTACTTTATTTGGGGAAAAAACTAAATTAACATTACCTATAAAGTAAGGAGAGAATTAGAGAAGAGGAACGTTATAAGAAAAAAATGAGAAGTCGGTGTTAATAAATGGTACATCCAACCATATGAGTTTTGCAGATAAAATAGCAACTTTTTTTTATTAAAGGTCAGTTTTTGAACAATTTTGAAATAATAATGAATCACTGACCATGCATGATAAAATTTTTGAGGCAGAAAAGCAAAAGTTGGTTGACTGTTGATCCCTTACAGAAATTAAGATGAAAATCTAAATAGTATTAAAAATATTTGCTGTCATAACAACACTCTATACTGATTTTCCATGGTATGTGGAAACTACCCCATTTTTTTAATATGAGCATGGTTTAAGATGAGACGCCAGGCAGGATGAATACTGTAAGTCATGCAAGTGTCAAATTCACCCAAGACATTTTTCTTCAGTGTACAAAGAATTTCATAGAAGTATGGAAACGAATTATCTATTAACATGAACGGATATACATCAAGTAGAAATATTAGTTGTGGTTAGTACAGGATGTTATGTACGATGTGCTCTAGTTCAGTGTATGCAAAACGGGTGCCATTGCAGCTGACACCTGCAATTGAAAGCGCAAAGATGTGTTGATGCTTATGTTGAACGAGGCGATACCTTACTTATGAGAATTGTTATTGGGGTTGAGCCAATTAGAAATGGGAGTGAGAAAGGAGTGGTGTTATTCTCAAAACAATCAGCAGGTAAGGTTATGCTTTTTTCTTAAATAGAAAAAGGCATTCATAATCTAGTGGGACCACTGTAGCATGTGCATCCTTTTCAAACCTTAGAAGGAAAACGTCATCACCTTGCAATCAAATAAAATTGTTGTCAATTACTGTATTCAGCTGTCCTTTTTCAACATGACAGTGCAAGGCCTCACATTGTTCATATAACAGTTGTAACAGCTACAGACCTGTTTCTTAGTAACTTCCTCATTCGTCATTACCATCAGATCATGTCCCAAACAGTTTCCACATGTTTTGACCACTCAAGAAAACAATGAGAAGAGAGTTAATAGATGTAAAATACAGCCAACCAGTTGCATCAGTCAGGCTATTAGTCTTGACCGGTTTCGACCTTCTTAAGATGGTCCTCTTCAGAAATACATATTAATATGCTAGTGGGTGGAGATGACCATGTGCTTGGTACATGTACTTCTGAAGAAGACCATCTTAAGAAGGTCGAAACCGGTCAAGACTAATAGCCTGACTGATGCAACTGGTTGGCTGTATTTTACATCTATCGACCATTTACTGTTCTAAATCATAGAAGAAAGTTAATCCATCATGATGAAGAAATATGCAATGTAATACATGGATGGTTGCATGGACCACCAACATAATTTGTTTACGACTTTTATTGAGTGTGGAGATGATGTTCAAGAGTGATAAAAAAAATTTGTGCCACTTGTGCACAGTAAATATAGTTTTTTAAAAAAATAATAACATTTTCATTCGACTCGCTTAAATGTAATAAACCATGCAGAATTCTTCAGAGAGCAGCTCTGCCCTGGTAAAAGACTGGAAAATTTGAATCACAATATTTGCTATTTATACCATCACACAGCACCATGCAGATAGCCTAGAAACCAACATCCACATATGTTCATACAAAATTCTAAGCCATACTAGCAGTATCAAGCAAAATTTCAATATCTCTGATCAGTGAATTGAATTTATTTGCATTATTAAGTATTTAATTCATATGGTTTTACAGTTCTGGGTTCAGTATTTTGACTAGTCCAGCATTTTCCTTCTGTTGTGGTCAGATCTGTAGTTTAACATGGAATCTAAACTATTGAGGGTCCTAACATACTCATATAAAAAAGCAAAGCATAGCCGTTAATTTATTCGTCGTATAGCTGTACATAATTTAGTCTTTTCTATTATAAACATTTTCAAAGTATATTACCGTGCTTTCGTTTGTCTCCTCAAGAAACTACATTTGAGACATTATGTACCCAAAAATGCAATTTCATCCATGCCAAAGAACAAAATATAATTCTTTCATAAATATTATTTCTGTTGTCACAACCCCCCTCAAATTTACTGTGGATTTCCTATGGAAGGGCAAACTTGTAAAATAGACCTTACATTCTCTGTCATTCCTTGTAGGAGTTTTACAGAAATGTTACAAAAAAGGAACGTCGTTTCTTAATAATAGCAAAAGCAAAAAAATAAAAATAAAGAAAACACACAAATTCAAGTCCTGCCATGGTCTCCATGTTACCTAACCGTTGATTTATTCATCGTATAACTATAAAGAATCCAGTTTTTTCTATTATCAGCAGTTTAGAAGTTTATTGCCGTGCTTTTCTTTGTCTCCTCAAGCAATTACATTTCAGACATCACATACCCAAAAATGCAAGGTTCTTTTTCCACAATGACTAATATTCGTAGCAACACATGTATCCAATATCCACCGTACAAACATCTCTCTCTAAGAGCAATCATTATTCAATTTTGTCCAAAGAACAAAATATAATTATTTCATAAAAATTATTTATGCTGTCACAAAGGTGACAGTTGGGCACAGTTAATCGAAAATTTAACTTCGTTAATCTGCTACCTAAAAAGTTAATTTCAATAATCATTAAAGTGTTACATTTTTGCAAATTTAACGCAAGTTCAAGTTAGCTGTTAAATGTTAACCATCCAAAAGTGGAACTGATATTTATGTAGGTATTACTGCAACAAATACCAAGATGCTATGTACCGTGGTGTGGAATCAATAATACATCTACCCAATGTCCTTCTAAAAATTGAGTTTTTACCAGGGTTTAGCGTTTTAACCAGTTTCTCAAAAGTATAGAATTCTTTATCATGTAGTGGAATCATGTTAGCAATGGATAGGTTTACACCGAAAAGGTTCACACCAGCTTGAAATACAACTGTGCCTGTAGCAACGATGCCAAATGATTTGTTAACGTAAAATTTTATTAGCAGATGGAGATGAAAACAAATCACTTGAAGAAAGCTATGAATTATTTTTTTTTCTTTTTTTTTTCCACGAGTTGGCCCTGCTTTTACTTTTTCTTCAAACTGTTCATATTTGGATATACGCATCCTCTTCACATGTTATATAAGATTATTAAGGCAAGACACGTTAGTCTTGATTGTAGAAAGTTTAGGAAACACAGTTTGCATTCATAAATCTACTGTTCTTCCAGTCTTGATTTAAATGCAACAGTTGTAAATGTGGCCAAGGATTTTTAAAATTCTCATTTCTATTGTTAGCATTGCTGCTTTTGCTAATGGATTCGAGATCTTCATTTTTCATGATGTAATTGTGTAATGAATGTCAGTTTAATTTATTTCACTAACGAACACCAAACCAATTCAAACTAAAAAAAATATATTATAAAAATGTCAATATCAATCACCGATCGAATTAGAAACAAGTAATGAGTGCCAATTTGCAAGTGTAAAATAAAAACGCTCCAAAACTTTTGCTTTCCTCATCACACCGACGCCATGCCCAGCATAACAATTGTATATACATCACAATCGCACATCATATTACCTAATTCATTCGACATTCGACTCACTGAATGGTCGAGTGCAGCGTAGCACGCAGTTCAAACTAACCAAATACGTCAACTACCAGTGTTAATGATTAAAATTAACAGTTGTTCAATTTAACGAAAGTTAAGAATACCATTAACAACTTTTAAGATTAACTTAAAAGTTAAATTTTTGTAATTTTGTTAACTTAATTAATTAACGGTTTTCTGCCCAGCTGTGACACTGTGACAAAGGCCCACAAAAATTCCTGGCTGTACTGGGATTCAGACCCAGGAACTTGAGGTTTGAAGGGAAGCAACTTATTTACTGAGCTACCAGACTGATCACACCATTAAGTTACCACCATGATTTCCAGGCCTTTTCCTACTAAGCGTCATATTTGGGAAGCTGTAAGGAAGAATAGCGATTAGATGAGAAGATTTGTTAGCTCATATAATAACAGTCTGGGATCATAAAGATGTACTCAGACAGGAAACACATCACATTCTCTTGGAGAATGCATTGAAGCTGTTTGCAGAAGATTTTAAAAGTTATTGTAAACTCTTCACACATGATGTGTACCATTGGGATTTTTTTTTTTTTTTTGTCATCACAGCTCTTCTGCCTTCAGGTAAATAATGGGCTTATCTTTTTATCCTTGTTTTAATTCCTACTCCCACTGATGGATGAAATGCTGGACTTCAGTGACTGCAGTGGCAGTGGGACACTAGTCTTCTAAGGTTTGAACACATTATTTTTAAGTCGTGCACATGACAATTAGGTCCACTGATGGGTCTATTTCACAGATTAGGTTTTTTTTTTAAATTTCAAATTGCATGTTATATTTAAAAGAAATGTTAAAGTCAAACTAAGATCTTTGGTTACAATAAAATAAAAAATGCCTTTAATCTGCATTATGACACCAGATACATTTGTACCAGTATTAAAATAACTCCAGGAAAGCTACAGCATAGATATACGTGTCAGTATGCATGAAACATCATCTTCTCCACTTCATCAGTGCTAAAGTGCTGACCTCTGAGAAAGATTTTCAGACATCTAGATAGATGGAAATCTTGAAACATGGCCAGGGTTGTACAGAAAATGTTAGAAAACCTCCCAGCTAAGATTCTGCAATGTGCACAAAATTTAGTTTATTTAATTTAATTGCTATTAAGTACATCCTCCAGTGGCAATTTCCCTCCTTTCCCCCTTTCCTGCACCCACCTGCATTTGCCCTATACAAATTTCAACTTTAAACTCTTTCAACATTTTTGGTAAATTATTTGTCTTTTTTCTTGGTAACTTATGCCAATTGCTGACACCCTTACCTACACCATTGTGCCTGAAATCGAGTGCCAGCTTGTGATCATGGTCATCTTTTCACTTTCATGCATTACTTTTAATTCTTACACTAACATATTTCCATGCCTCACCACCAATATATGCCTTGTATGCTTATTTGCACTCTCTCAAACTCGCTGCATTTGATACTCATAATGTGGGTCCAATACTACAACTACCATATTCAAGCAATGGTCTGTCCTAAGCTTTGTAACCCAATTCCTTTACTTCTCTCGTACATCCCCTCATCACTCTCACCAGCAAGTGCAGAATTTTGAAATCTGTTCCTACTACCTGTCCACGATGTTGTAAGCACCTTAGAATTTGGTGAAATTCTACTTTTTTTTTCTCTCTTGCTCTAAGGCATATGGGAAGGGGGAAAACTTCTAGAAATCGTAAAATCTTTAACCTTGTAACTACAGTATTTGTGAGGAATGATTCATATAGAAGCTGATACTGTAGCGCATCTCAGAACAGAAAATGTTTTAAAGGCAGAAAAGTCATTAAACGCATAATAATAGCCACTAGTAAACATTTAGGAACAGTTAATAATAGTAAACATACCTAAATCAACGAAATCCTTAGTTATCCAAAATTGTAAACAACCAGGTTCGATTACGTGATCGTATCGTTATTTTGCAACACTTTTCGGTGCAGTAAAGTATTTTTATAATAATAACTAACCAAAAGAAAGTAAAATTTACTAAAAACCAATAGTTTCAGGCCGTATAAATAAAGAAATCAATTTTAAAACTTCGGTGAACTAAACTTGCATAGTTAACACACTATAATAACACGATTTCAGTAATTTACGGAGCTAACAAGTAAATTTTAAGTAATAGTAGAGAAACCTGCATAAAATATAAAAGTTATAAAATTATACAGTGTAAATCAGTTTTTAACAAAATTGCATTGTGAAGGAAAATGTGCCAACTTCAAAATCGAATTGTGAGTTCCTTAAACCACCTAAGTAAACTAAACCACTTTTAAAATGATTAATAAAATTGGGGAATCATTCTGAAACCAGCACTCTTTTGATATAAACTGTAAATAAGAAAATAATACTTTGGTATTTTTACCGGTTGCAATCCCATCACCTCAGAATTTCGAAGATCAGTAACTTGTGAAGTACTGAACGTATCAAAATTGTAAATAGCACTTTGGAAAGTGCAGAAATGTGGGAACAAGCTGATGAAGATTTAAATAAGATATTCGAAAAAAAATTATACTTGATTGCACATGACACAGGAAGTAATGATGCTGGTCAAAATTACTGTACAATTTCACATACGAGATTAAATGTTTTGCGGTGATTTGATAAACTTTAGAGCCATAGTCCACATAACAAGAAACATTCCTGAGGAGTCACTCTATATACTGTGCATTTTTTAGGACTCTTGGTGGTAATATTTTCATTTAACCCTTTTTGACATGCGTGGTGAAGATGCTAATCCACAAAAGAGCCTGCAGGCCTGACTCCATATCTTTTCGCCAGGTAAGCTTGATATGTTCGGATGTGGGGCTTGAGTTCTCGCGGCTGAGGCGCTGTCCCTCTTGGGTGGCTGGATGAGGAAGTGAGCCATACCTCATGTTGTAACCACCATATTGGGTTCAGAGCGTTGGCGCCCGTGTGAAATATCCATGATGTGACTTAAAAATTTTCTGCTTGGGGTTTGTTCAGTCCGTTCTAGCTTCATAGTCTGTAATTTTTGTGTAAATAATAGTCTGATGCCTGTGCCAAATGTGAAATTAATTGAACTTTTGAAGAATACAGTATATTCGTGATCTGAACATAGAAGCTTTTCTTTCCTAAGGTCAAAATTTAGAATTGTGGTGGCCATCTTGATTGTGCTGCTGGTAATATCCAAAGGTTCACCATGATTTATAAGCATCTCAATAGATAAAACATTTTTAAAATTTTCTTTTTCAGGCGAAGTGAAGGATGGAATTTCATAGTATCAGGTTATGTCCTTACATGGTGACCATGACAGGACTTGGGTTTTATCCATTTAAAGAAGTGTGTGATGAGGAGAGAAGTGAATAGTTTAGCTATAGAATAAAAGAACATATAACAACAAAAAAATATGAACGTTTATTCAAACAATTGACATTCTTAACAACAAAAAATTAATGATAAAAAACAAAAACAAAATCTCTATAAAAGAAACAGAATTTTGTAACACAATTTTTGATAATTTTTCATTCAATGTTTGATATTTTTTTATAAAGATGTTTATGTGCAACATTGCAGATTTTGATGTTCTGAACACTAGGTGTTAATTTTTTATATTTTCTCTGATGTTTACATTTCATATTTTTATGAATATTTGTTCTGATGTTTTCATTTCATATTTTTATGAATATTTGTTCTGATACTTTATAATTTGATTTTTGTGATGTTTATGTTTTGATATCCTGTGTATAATTATGAATCACATTTTGATGGTTTGAATTTGATTTTGAGATTTTTGTAAGGTTGACTGAATGATTTAGATTTGAGATTGTTATAATGAATCAAGAAGTGGAACAACAGACTGAACCCAGGAGAGTTAATTTTAAGGAAGTTTTTCAAAATTTTTCTTTTTTTTCTATTTTAAATATGTTCAGTTAGTTTGTTCTTCAAGAAAATAACTTCAGTCTTCCAGGGGCATGTAAGCACCTTAGAATTTGGTGAAATTCAACTTTTTTTTGGTTATAAGGCATATTGTAAAATATTTAACCTTGTAACTACAGTATATGTGAGGAATGATTCATATAGAAGCTTATACTGCAGCGCATCTCAGAACAGAAAACGTTTTAATGGCAGAAAAGTCATTAAACACATAATAATAGCCACTAGTAAACATTTAGGAACAGTTAAATTCTGCACTTGTTGGAGAGAGTGATGAGGGGATGTACGAGAGAGGTAAAGGAATTGGGTTACAAAACTTTGGTCAGACCATTGCTCGAATGTAGTGGTAGTGTAGTATGGGACCCTCATTTTACAGATCAAATACAGGAGTTGGAGAGTGTGCAAAAAAGGGCTGCTAGATTTGTTTCTGGAAATTATCGCAGAATGCAATTGATAACGGATATGATAAAGGAGCTGGAATGGGATTCATTGCAAGACAGGAGGAGAATGAGGAGGGTCATGGGAGTGTACAGGGCGTATGCTGGCGATGAGGCATGGAAAAATATTGGAGTAGATATGAAAAGTAGTACATGTAAGGAAAAGATGACCATGACCACAAGCTGGCACTCGATTTCAGGCACAAGGCACAAGTTTTAAGAGACCAGTTCAATAGTGGATAAATCTAAATCTGGCAATCAAGGTCATAACTAACTCTTTAAAATGGGGAAACTGTAAATCGGTCCATTCATGACTATCCGGACCTTTCAGTGCATTGCCGAGAAAGTGGTTTAAATGTGCCTACATCGTAATTATACCACATTTTCACAAAGACTTAAAACTTCACCCATATAAAATTCAATGAGTGCAAGAAATAAAGCATCAAGATGCCAGTTAGAGGCTTCATTTCATTAAAGAGATAACTAAACGGTTTTCAATAATTGACCAATCTTACCTTCGGATGAGGCTCATTTTAATCTCAATGGACAGTGAACAAGCAAAACTGCCATTACTAGAGTAATAATATATAAATATTTTCTTGTTAACATCTCCCTTTTATTTATATCACTACTAGCGGAGTTCCCAGCATTGCCCGGTATAATTGGCGTAGATTTCCCCTTATGCCATTTTTATTCAAGCAATGAGAAACATGTATACCAAGTTTCATAAATTTTACGCCATCCTTTTCCGGATTTAAAAGCAAATCTAAGTTCATCTGCCCCCTTCCAAGAAAGGGGTGGGTTGAAGTTGATTTACCCATTCACTGTTTTTATTCATCCAAGATTATTCATATGTACCAAGCTTCATTAATTTAGTTCCAACCATTTCCGGTACTAAACTAAGTGGTGATTTAGCCGCACAGTTCTAAAAATGGGGTGGGTGGGATGCTTTGATACGGAATGTCTGTTTCGTTTAGGTGCAGGCTACATTTCAACCTAATTACAACATCTGCAAATGTTGCTGCTTGAAAATCGAAATATGAACCGCACATGCATTAATACATACCACATGCATAAAAACGTATCTTGTGTGTGTGTGTGTCTTCATTCAAGCATCATGCAAAAAATACAGATTTTATATGGATTTTGAGAATTTTAAAGCTTGGAGTGAAAGTTAAAATTTGACGTACATCTTAAGACATAACAACATATTGTCGCGTTGGAACCGGGACAGGTGTGAATTCGAAGGTTACTTGTCAATGAACACGGCACTTAAACTGAGAACAGGTTTATTGAGAACTCAAACATACACGCAGCACTGACTGCCTCTTGGGCAGAATGCTATTCTATTTATACACAGATAGAACGTACTAGAGATTACAAGAGTAGTTAACAAGTAGAAGTTACAAGTGACCTTAGGAAACATGTAGAATCTTCTGGAAATAATAAACAGAATTAAATAATTTTTGTCAGTGGGCGGGATTGAACCGGCGACCTTCGGTACCGCAATTCGTGACGCTACCCGCTGCGCCATGCTGGCAGACGGTACACTGGCGTTCATGCGGCATTGCTCCCTCTCCTGAGGAAAACAGCGTCCCGCTGTTAGATTTCTTTTGGGGCACGCTGAAGTGTCCTGGATCTTGATCTTGTCGTGAGTCCTCTGTATGGCAGTTCTGGAGGCCCCCTCCTAGTTGTACTATTATCTTCCTGTCCGACTTCCTCAGTATCCAAACCGTCCTCAGAGTCCTTGAACAAGAAGCTGGTTGTGCCTAGCTGCTCGTCAGGATTGTAGTAAGGCTTCATGCGGAGGACGTGAACAATGTCCCTTCGCTTTTGTCGTTTCGAAGACGGCTCATAATCCTCGACTTCGTATGTGACGTCTGACCGGCGGCGTATGACACGATACGGACCAAAGTACCGCTTCAGTAACTTTTCTGATAGCCCAACCTTCCGGACAGGGGTAAAAATCCATACGAGATCTCCTGGGTTGTACGCAACAGGTCGGTGCTTGCCGTCATACCGCTGACGGTCCTTCTCCTGGGTGGCCAGTGTTCGTATGCGAGCCAGCTGTCTTGCTTCTTCGACCCTGGTAATGAGCTGTTTTATATAGTCATCCTGAGTGTCGTCCGGCTGGAATGGGAACAGCGTATCCATTGTGGTCTCAGCTTCACGGCCATGGAGCAGAAAAAACGGAGTGAAGCCTGTCGTATCTTGCCTTGCTGTATTATAAGCAAATGTGACCACTGGCAGTATTGTATCCCAATCCTTCTGCTCAACATCCACATACATCGACAGCATATCGGCTAATGTCTTGTTGAAGCGTTCTGTGAGACCGTTTGTCTGAGGGTGGTATGCAGTTGTCATCCTGTGGACAACGTCGCATCTTGACATGACCTCTGATACTAGTCTTGACTGGAATACCTTTCCACGATCGGATATCATCACACGTGGTGCTCCATGCTTCAAAATAATGTCTTCTACTAGAAATTTTGCAACCTCTGGAGCTTCTGCAGTCGGCACAGGTTTGGTGACAGCGTAGCGCGTGAGGTAGTTGGTGCAGACTATTATCCATCGGTTACCGGTTGTCGACTTCGGGAACCTCCCAAAAGGTCGATCCCAATTCGGTGGAATGGAACTGCTGCAGGTGGAATTGGTACTAGATGACCTGGAGGTAATTGCGGCACATGTTTCCGTCGCTGGCACTCTTTACAGTGACTCACATAATGCTTGACAGATCGGTAGAGACCCTTCCAGTAATACCTGCGTCTGATTCGGTCCAGGGTCTTCACAAATCCCAGATGACCGGATATTGGAGCGTCGTGGAAATACTTGAGAATAGCTGGCTGGAGATGAGCTGGAACGACCAGAAGCCACTTGGGGCCTAGTGGATCGTAGTTGTTCTTATACAATGTCCCATCTATCAATTGAAACCCTCCTTTGGCCGGTTCTCCTTTCTCCAAGGCGTCTATGGTTCTTAATAACTCTGAATCTTCCCTCTGTTCAGCTGCAACGTCACCTAATTCAGCGAGGGCTGAAATTCCATTCATGCTGTTGTGTTCTATTAAAGGATTCCTTGAAAGGCTGTCGGCATCCTTGTGTTTGCGTCCGTTTTTGAATACCACCGTGACGTCGTACTCTTGAAGTCTAAGTGCCCATCTTGCTAGTCGACCTGATGGATCCTTCAAGCTGGTTAGCCAACATAAAGAATGGTGGTCTGTCACGACGGTGAAAGGTTTGCCGAATAAATACGGACGAAACTTGTTGATAGCCCAGACAACTGCGAGGCATTCTTTCTCGGTTGTAGAGTAGTTTATCTCGGGCTTAGAGAATACTCTTGATGCATAGGCTATCACCTTCTCAGCACCTTCCTGAATTTGCACAAGCACTGCACCGATCCCATAACCGCTGGCGTCAGTGTGAAGTTCAGTTTCTGCATTCTCGTCGTATAAGGCTAGAACTGGTGCGGAAGTTAGAGCCTCCTTAAGTGCCTGGAAAGATCTTTCTTTAGTTTCATCCCAGTAAAACTTGGCGTCTCCCTGCAAAAGTTCTTGCAGTGGACGTGCCATGTTACAGAATCCTTTTATGAAACGCCGGAAGTATGAGCACAGCCCAAGAAAGCTTCTCACATCACGAATGTGCTTGAGGAGTTGGAAATTCCATGACTGCCCTTACTTTATCTGGATCAGCGCGGACGCCATCTCCGTTGACCAGGTGCCCCAGGATTTTTATCTCTCTTGGCGACGAAGAGGCACTTCTTCGGATTGAGGCGGAGTCCTGCAGTCTGAACACACTTCAGCACCGTTGACAGGCGACTCAGATGTTCTTCAAATGTTTTCGAGAAAACAACAATGTCATCTAAATAACAAAGACACGTCGTCCACTTAAGGTGTCGAAGTAAGTTGTCCATCATGCGTTCGAATGTGGCCGGAGCGTTGCATAATCCGAATGGCATTACTTTGAATTCATAGAGGCCATCAGGTGTAATAAAAGCCGTCTTTTCTCTGTCAGCTTCGTCAACCTCGATTTGCCAGTAGCCTGTCTGCATGTCCATGGTTGAGAAGTATGTAGCTCCTTTCAAGCAGTCTAAGGCGTCGTCGATGCGCGGCAGTGGGTAGACATCTTTCTTTGTGATTTTGTTCAGCCGCCGATAGTCGACACAGAATCGCCACGTACCATCCTTCTTCTTTACGAGGACCACCGGAGATGACCAAGGACTCTCCGAAGGTTGAATAATGTCATTATGCAACATCTTCTCTACTTCCTCTCGAATTATTCGCCTTTCGACTGGTGACAATCGGTACGAGCGCTGGCTAATGGGCGGATGATCCCCAGTATTGATACGATGCTTTATCGTGGGCCGTTTCGTTTGACCTTTTATTTGCTGGGGTGTGAATACACCAGAGAATTGGCGTAGTATAGCTAACACCCGGTGGTGTTGTTCCTTGGTCAGGCCGGACCCTATTGGCAGTTCCATAGTTGTTTCCTCCAGCGTGTTGTCGGTACTAGTAACAGAGCATGGATCTTCGTTAATGACGTTGAGCTCGCCCTCCTGGACTGGTTCAGCTGTCCCTATGCACATTCCCTTGGGGATAATTTGTGACTGCTCGTGACAGTTGGTGATCCAAATGTCTCCTCGACCACCGATAATGCTTATGATAGCCGCTGGTATGTAGATTTCTTTCGTGAGCCTAATAAACTTTCTACTATCGACAAGCACTTCAAGGTTGCGGTCGTCCGTGTTTTTGACTGGGACTCTTCTCATTGCGAACGGCGGGATTGTCACGTTGTCAACGGCGAATAACTTCCCAGAAGATTCTGTGTTACGTGTACCCGTCGCAACGACTTCTTCAATTTGCAGCTCAGATGTTCCACAGTCAATGACAGCTTGGGATGCCTTAAGGAAGTCCCATCCAAGGATGACATTATGACTACATTCTGTTAAAATGACAAATTCAACTGGCTGGGTCCTGTTGTTGATGGTTATTCTCGCGACACAAGCTCCAGCTGGCTGGACGTACTTTCCATTTGCGACCTTTAGCACAGTTGCCCCCGTATCACGGAACATTGTCTTCTTTAGTGTGCGACGATAATTGTCCGACAATACGGAGAAAGAAGCTCCTGAATCAACCAGCGCCCGGACAGGTTGGCCGTCGATTATAACGTTGATGAGATTTCCCGACATCTTAGTGACTGTCATCCATGGAGGATTTTCATCTGCGGCGGCCTCACCTCCGTAGATGGTCGCCTTGCTTAGTTTTCCTGCGTGCGGCGGCTAGGGGAGCGGCTGGTAGCTCTGTCCGGCGACGATGAACGGCAGCGGCGCGTCGGGGATCGACCTCGTCTAGGGTACGGCGATGGGCTTCTTCCCGTAGGTCGACCGAACTCGTCAGCGGGTGGCTGCCTGGGGTAGAACTGTTCTGATGGCGGACGTCTTGCGGTAAAATAATCGTCAAATACTCGTCTTCTCTCTCTGCAGTATCGTACGACATGTCCAGGGCGCCCACAGTGGAAACATACTGGCGCGTTGTCTTCTGTCCTCCAGACGTCCGTTCGTCTGCGGGACGTCATAGGTGCCGGAGGATTTGGTTGTGGCCGTGTCGGCCGGTTCCTAGGCTGCCGTTTGGCAGCTGCAGCATACGTCATATCAGGGCGAGGCCATTCTTCACGTCGAGTGCGATTGGCTCGGCAGACAGGAGCTATTGTCTGAAATACCTCTTTTTCCGCCGCGTCGGCTCCTTCATGACCCACTGGGCTTACATTCATGGCCATGATCTGATGCTCACTCGGTTCAAGAGTCCCAGCTGCCATGAACTGTTGTAATTCTTCTCTCACAATTTGTCGTATGAGAGACGCAAAGTCGTGCTGGTCTTCCACAACTGCCATAGGGACTACGTTGGGAAGTCTGTCATACTTCTTTCGCCCAACCCTCCTTTGTTGCATCTCCTCAATCCGCTGGCACCACTTGATGAACTCTTCCGTCGTAGCGACGTCTTTTATCAGAAGAGCTTGGTACATGTCTTCTGCAATACCTTTCATTAGGTGCGTGATTTTGTCGGCTTCAGTCATATTCGGGTTGACTACGTTGCATAGGGCCAAAACATCCTGTATGTAAGATTGCGTCGGCTCCCCATGTTGTTGGGCCCGGTTCTTCAGTTGTTCTTCCGCCGAGCGGATTTGTCGCTGGTGGTCCCCAAACGTTTTCTTAAGTTCCGTCTGGAACATTTCCCAGTTATTCAGTTTATCTTCGTTGTTCTCGAACCACTGCTGGGCGGTTCCGTCCAGATAGAAATAAACATTTGCCAAGCACATGGTATGATCCCACCTGTTGTACTTGGCGACTCGGTCGAACCCTTTTAGCCATTTGTTAGGGTCCTGTCCAGCGTCTCCAGAGAACACCGATGGGTGTCGAATGTGCAGCTGGCTTGCCGCCATGGGTTTCCTAATGACGCGGACTTTCGGAAGGACGTACTGAGTATATCCTTTGTAGTCCGGTTCCAGTCCGTGTAGGCGGCGACTTTTACGTTGCCTAATCGGAGCCACGATGATGCAGCTGTTGCACAGGGTACCCGGCGCCTCCACCAAACTATGTCGCGTTGCAACCGGGGCAGGTGTGAATTCGAAGGTTACTTGTCAATGAACACAGCACTTAAACTGAGAACAGGTTTATTGAGAACTCAAACATACACGCAGCACAGACTGCCTCTTGGGCAGAATGCTCTTCTATTTATACACAGATAGAACGTACTAGAGATTACAAGAGTAGTTAACAAATGAAATGTATAGAAGTTACAAGTGACCTTAGGAAACATGTAGAATCTTCTGGAAATAATAAACAGAATTAAATAATTTTTGTCAGTGGGCGGGATTGAACCGGCGACCTTCGGTACCGCAATTCGTGACGCTACCCGCTGCGCCATGCTGGCAGACGGTACACTGGCGTTCATGCGGCAATATATAGGACAGACAGGATAGGAAGAATAGGAGGTGGAACAGTGGTTGTTATAAAAAGTTGGTGCTACACCAACAGGTGGCTATACCAAATCTAATAGAAATAGAAGCCACGGCAATAAAGATATATACAAGAGAAGGACATACAGTTATCGTTGCGGCATATTTAGCTCCAAACAAGCAACATGTTGAAGCAGATTTGGACCTGTTACTGGGGTTACAGGACAAAGTACTGATAGCAGGTGACATGAACAGCAAGCATTTTGCGTTGAATTCGAGGACAAACAACCCACGAGGAGAACAACTGCTACAATTAACGGACGTCATAAACGTAGAAGTTATAGGCCCAACTACAGCAGCCTTCATCCCAGCGTACAGACATAGATAACCCAAATTACTAGGCATTGTTATCGCACAAAATGTAAATAGTAAAGTACACCTGGAAACCAAAGTAGAACTGTCCACCGATCACAGTCCGGTAATTGTTATTCTCCGTAACTGGAACATAACTCAGTCGAAAATTAAGAAAGTAAAATCCACCAACTGGCAGCAATTTAACCGTCTGATGCACAACAGAGTTAGAACAACATACAACGAAGAATCAAATGAAAAAAAAATTGAAGAGGCCATAAACCACTTAAAAAATGCCATCCTTCAGTCAGACAGACAGGCTTCAGTCATGACGACATTCCAAACCGGCGAATATGAGAGGTTGCCCCTCGACATGGAGAAAATGAGGTCACTCAAAAACCACTACCGGAAAAGGTTGCCACGGCAGCGGGACCCATACGACAAGAGACTTTTCAGGAGATATTCAAACCAACTAAAACATGTTCTACAAGAATGGAGAATAACAAAATGGGAACAGAAAATGGCGAACATATCTCTACAAAACAAGGATGCACGGCAACTAGTGAGAACCTTGAAGGAACCTTGGGAGAATAATACACAAATTTTTTCTTCCTATTGCAAAAACAGAGGTGCTTGCGGAAAGCTTTGCAGCTCAGTATTCGTTACCTCAGTACCAACTGCTTGAAGACGAACAACACGAAAAAAAAAATCGAACAACTGGCAAGAGAAATTCTGGCAGAACCTACCGTTGAATTACCCGAACTTACATCTCCAGGAAAAATTCGAAAAATAATTAAACGTCTTGGAAACAGGAAAGCTCCAGGTGTCGACAATGCTACTAACCAACACTTGAAGAACTTTCCAACTAAAGCAGTGGTGTTATTAACAAGGATATTCAACGGCTGTTTAATCAAATCCTATTTTCCGGAACATTGGAAAGTTAGTAAAGTAATAGCGTTGCCAAAATAAGGGAAAAATCATGCTGAGCCACTCAACTAGAGACCAATCAGCCTCCAAAGCTCAATGGCGAAATTATTGGAACAGGTCATTCTGAAAAGAATAAACGACAACCTGGATTCCGAGAAAACAATTAGAGAAGAACAATTTGGTTTTACGAGCCGGGTGTCTGCAGTTTCCCAGCTGCACCACTTAACAGAAGATATCAGCAATGGTTTCAACTAATCCAATTCAACAATAACCGTCTTCCTGGATATTTAAAAGGCCTACGATAAGGTTTGGCATTCGAACTTTATCGTAAAACTCAAGCAAGAAACAGGAATAAAACAGTCATACATCAAACTGATAGGAAGCTATCTCTCCAACAGGAGATTCTTTGTCACCATCGAAGGAGAACGATCCGCAATGCATTTCATCGAAACAGGAATTCCTCAAGGATATCGCCTTATACCAAAACTATTCGTTATTTATGCCAACAAAATGCCTGTAACTCCGCTAGTTAGCATGGTACAATTCGCGGACGACTTTACGGTGTACACAACTGGTCGACACCATGAAAACAACATCAACCGAGTCCAGAAAACACTAAATGAAATTTAAAAATGGTTCAAGCTAAACAAGGTCCAAATAAATGCCACTAAATGTGTAGCCATTTATTTCAAAGGAAAAGACCTCAGATTATCATCAACTTCAATTTATGGGTCAAGCCATACCTTGGGTTACCAATTATCGGTACTTGGGGGTTACACACGACACTAAGTTGAGATATCAGGAACATGTACAGTAATTAACAGAAGAAGAGGAGGATTCGGCCTATCGCAAAACTTGGGCCCGATAATGCGCTCCATCAGTCTGAAAATGGAAACAAAGATGCTAATATACAGAATGGTGATCCTCCCATACATGTTATACGGATGCCAGGTGTGGGGAACAGTATCCAAATCCAACTTATGTCACATACAACGACTGAAAAACAGATTTCTTCGATAAATCTTAAACGCCCCACGTTACACATCGGTAAGGGAACTCCACAATTTTACTTCTACACCATACATTGCAGAAGAAATTATTAAATTGACGACAAATCTTCATTCAAAAATAGAATCTTAACAATTAGCGGAAACCAGATTACAAGAGATTGGAACATAGATTCCCCTACGAATGCACAAATTCCAAGTGCCTCTATCAATTATACAACACACAATGTGAAATCAAAATAATTTCTACTCACATTTCTCCTGACAGCATCCTTTTAAGCCAGGGTCACCCAGCAGATCCAAAAACAACTCGAACAAAAATGGATAACCACGTACTTGTTATTTTACCTCGACGGTTTTTCACATTTTTTTCTCATATTATTGCAAACAGGCGTGTCCTAAACTTAATATTCTTAAATCACAAAAGTGACGAGGAGGAATTTAACACTCAAATTATACAATATAATAAAAAAATAAAAAAGGGATAATTAGATAACTAAGGGGAGTTGTCACTGGAGCGTGTGCTACATCGCAATTAAATTAATAATAGTAAATCAATGGAGAAACTTTGACTTTGTTGCAACCGTTTATGGTACGAAACGGTGGGTACAAATGTAGACTTTATTCAAAATATACACCATAGGCCTGAGCCAGGGCCCGCTCTAGCGGTTTTGCCGCCCCGGACAAATAGACAAATTGCCGCCCCTTAATATTACGTAGAATTATACAGGTCGTTCGCCGGGAAACGCAACCCACTGTTAGCGCTACAAGGAAGAAACTGCTCCCGGCGAGCGAGCGATCAGCTTCCGGCATTGTTCGACCGTCGCACAGTGGGCCAGAATCGCAAAAAGCTGGCCAAAATATAAAAAGTTGTTCAATTTGTACCAAAGTTAGTATGTAAAGGTTATCGAAGTTGCTGATTAAGAATATAATATTAAAAGTGAAAAAAGAAAATGGCGGATCCAAGATGGCGGACAAATATTGCTAAAAGTCGTTTTATTCATATAAAAGTAATTTTTGCGGAATTATCGAAGTTGCTAGAGTTGTTCAATTTGCACCAAAGTTAGTACGTAAAGGTTATTGAAGTTGGTGATTAAGAATATGGTATCAAAAAGTGAAAAAATAAAATGGCGGATCCAATATGGCGGACAAATATTGATAAAAGTCTTTTGATTCATATAAAAGTAATTTTTTGGGATTTATCGAGATTGATGATGAAGATTATGACTCCAAATATTTAAAAAAATAAAAAATGGAGGATGCAAGATGGCGGACAAAAATTGGTAAAATTATTTTTATTTATATAAAAGTCAATATTTAGAGGTTTTTGTAGTTAATGGTTAAAAATATAAGCTCAAAAAATGGGAAGCTATAAAAAAGTACCAAATATAGGATAGAAGATAGTATAAAATATTACAAAAAAAATTTTATTTCAATTACAGTTATTCAGTTAGTAAATTGTTTGTGAGTATAGTTAAAAGTTGTCGTTTTCTTCTAGTTTTTTATCTTCATATCTTCTTCTTCTGCATCTTCAGCTGAATCGTCATCATCTTCAAAGACTGTTTCCTCAATATCCACATCGGAATCTTCATAATCTTCCGGCACAGGAACTAAGAGGGCA
>JARYHS010009186.1:193209941-193235807 GCA_031002005.1 Vandiemenella viatica
ATGAAATTCCCTGATAATTCCCGATATTCCCGGTTTTCCCGGTTTGTGGCCACCCTGATTTAAATGCCAACAGCTCTCACCACCCAGCGCACCTCAGTACACAGAGCATGAAGGATTTGTGATACAGATAGCCTTGCAGGTGTATTGAACTTTCTCCATAGAACTTTCTTAAATAACAGTTACCATCAGGGACCGATTAGTTGCATGTTTAGAAAGAAGGAATATCAACAGAAAGATCATTTTGATACCAAGAGCCCACCCTTTCTCCCATTTGTCGGTGCACTAAGTTATAAAATAGGTTGACTGTTGACTCAACACAGAGGCAAAACAATTTTCAGACCACCTGCAAAAATTAAAAGCTAGATAGGCAGCATTAAAGATGACTTAGGTTTACGAACGCCTTGCATGTATTATGTACCTTCTGATAATGGCCGCAGTTATATTGAACAAATGCAGTTGTGTATTGTGCAGTGATGTGTCGAACATGCAACATGGGACAAGAAGAGAAATCAGCCGTGGCTGAACACAGAGTACAAGAAGGACATACATTTAATTTTGGGAAAAAACTACAATTTTGGCCCGGTCAGACATTTTTGGGATAGCATTATCACAGAAGCTGTAGAAATCAGAACAACTGTTTCTTTAGTTAATAGGGCTCTGGTTATCAATTCAATGTGGCCTAGAATCTGGTTATCAAAATGCTAAAACAGCTTCGCCTCGGTAACTAGCAGAAGAGTGGACGACGTCATCATGCTGGGTTGGCTTTTGTCTTCCACCGCTTCCATAGCAGTGCATAAACAAAGTTATTCAGTGACATCTATGGTTGAAAATGAGGGCTGAGATAGACGCCTTCAAAACGACCCAAAAGTGCGACTTTTTTATGCGACTATTGGCCCGAGAAGAGTTTATTTATTTACAATGCCGTGAAAAAATTAGATCTTACAACATTTTTAATGGTTGTAATTAACAATTTGCAAAGTGTTTTCAGGACAATTAATGATGGCATTAAAATGCCAAAATATTACTAGCTGTTTTAATCCATAAGCTTCAACAATTATTTCGTTTGAAATTTATGGGCGAAATAATTATGGATACAAGTCATTGCAAAAACTTTTTATCTAAATCTACAATTTACCATAGTTAGTGGAAGGATTACATAGAGTTCATTTTTATCTTCTCCTCTTTTGGTTTATGTCAGAGATTTAACTAAAAAACAATATAGAAAGGGAAGATAAAATAAACCCAAATTTAAAGTATATTGACCTCATCAAAGAAATAAAAAATAAATTACTTATCTTTGGCTTTGCCCTGTCTGATTAAATTAGAAATTGAATCACATGTTTAGATTCACATATATGCTAATGGTCAACCCAACCATAATTAATTTATTTTAATGTTTATTCATCTATCTTAAACATATTTTTGTGACAGTTTTTCACTAATTACATTTTTTATAATTATTACCAATCATTAATTTTGTTTTCACACTTATCATTTCCAACAATATTGTTTACATCACTCACCATTACCTCTGCTCTGAAATAACAGAAACAACCATACATTTGGCTGGATTAACTAGGGGTACCATGTGAACCTTTCCATATGCTTCATCTTATACAATCACTGAGCATGGTGATGTGAGAGCAGTAATACTCTGCCTCATATCGCTGGACATTGGGTTGAATCCCCATTTGGTTTTCCATGGTTTCCCCAATTGCATCAAGCGAATGTCAGGATAATTCCTTCTAAAGGCTGTTGCCAAATTCCTTTCCATTTCTTGCCCCCCCCCCCCCCCAGTCTTTCCTGCCTGTAATCACCTAAATGTCAAAATCAGAAGCAGCCTACATTCATGAGTTTGGGCTTTACCCAAAATATTGTCTTTTTGTGATATTTTTATCACTGCAGTTGTCCTTCCTTCAACTTTGGTAAGTGGTAGGTCTATATTAGCTTTCTTTTCCATTTTAATATGCCTAATGGCATTTATTCTCATTCCATTTTATTTTCATTTACATTATGTGATTTTACAATACCCACAGTGTTCACTTCCTCTCTTCACAAATGTCGGTTACAATTTCAAAGTGCATATGGGGGCTTCACATAACATCTGCCTTATGGGACCTTTATTTATGCCATACAGCTGTTTGAGCATTTCTGGGGAATTATTTGAATAACTCATGGCATTTTCATTTCTACAGATACTGGCCTACATTGTTTAATATCTGTTGCTTTATTATGCTCAGTATACACATCACCTTGAATGAAATGGTATTAATTTTAGTACAGTTAATATTGACAATGGGGCACTCATTATTAAGTATGATGAGATGGTTGGGAGAAAACGGCATGGGAGGGGAAGAAATGTAGGATAGAGAGAGAGTAAAAAACAAATAAATAAATAAAATGTAAATTGTTACTTTGTACCATATGAATTATTTGCAGATTGGAGTGAAATGAATGAGAGGCAAAATGATAAATAAGAACATTAATAGCACTAATTTAGCTATGATATGTTTTCAGAAAATTTCTGATAAAGTAACTGATTCACATTATTAGTGTGAAGCCATAACTGCTGTGTATATATCAGTCTGATATGTAAAGATTATGGTGTATGATTACCTTAGCGCTCTGATGAAGTGTAATATGACAGGAAATATACAGGGCTCTTTTCTTTTGTATGAATTATATATCCTGAAAGCTTTTACATTTCTGCTGTGATTCTTTATAGTTAATTTCAAATTTTTTGTCTTGGTAAAAGCACAATTAATTTTGTATCACTGTTAGTCAATTAATGAAAACTAATGTCTCTTAAGTTTTTCATCATCTTTACTCAACCAGTTTCATTGAAATGAGATTTCACATTCATTTACATCATTTTTTAGCTTTTTTTCATTACATTTAATAAATATTAGAAGTGTAATAGCATCCCATTTTTGCAGCATACCGATTGCATTGTGCCTCAGTATTGCTTCTCATCGTTCGTTCGTTGAAGGTTGTTGGCTACATTTCTTTATAATCACATAATTAGGTTTGGTAAACAAATACAGTGAGGTAATTTGTAGTTTCTAATGTCCCTTTCTTTCCATAATATTTGTGTGAAACGAGCATCAATCTGGAAATTTTTTGCATGTTCACAGTGTAGATCTTTTCATGTTGTGCATTTTATATCTAGCTGTTTTACCTTGGCATCAATTAGTATAGTTCAGATCATTGTTAAATAATCATTTACCGGTTCGTAACAAATGAAAAAAATAATTTTTGTGTATTAGTTGCGTAATTATATGTAACTGATCTTCAGAAATACAATCTAATCGATTTTCTGTCTTTTTCAGTGTTTGTGATAGATTGTATCAGTTATACTGGTATATAAGTACTCTGTGAAATTAAATATTGTTTTTTTTTTTCTACATTTTGCACAACCGAGAAAGCAGTTCAGCCTGAAATGAGAGTTGCACGAGCTGAACTCATATTAAATTTTGTTTCTCAGTAAAAAATTTAATTTTTAGTTAAAATTTGCTATGAAATTGTGACACTTTTCCATATATTTTTGTAATTTAATTTTATGTGCCATCAATGGTTGCATGTCTGTTCATGATCACCAGATGTGTTCACTGAAATATGGAGGAGGTGGCAAAACACATACATAAAGCTGACTTCTGTAATCAAACAGAGGAATGCTTCAGTAACTAACCAATTTTTTAATTCATTCTTAGTAACTTGAACTTCAAACAATGAAGGAAGAACACTTTAAAACTTGTGCAAGCTCCCCACTTGGCGCCACATCCTAGTATTTAATGCCGAGGTCTCGGCCAATCTGCTTCGTCCTTCTTGGGCAGAACTATGCTGAAAAGTGTTTCACATGTTCTACTAAACAAAACCAATGTTCAGTGTTATGGAAGGTCTTTTAATGGACTAGTTAGTAAAGAATGTGATATTCCATTGTAATTCCACCCTACAACAAAGCTGAAACAGATCAACCAAAATATCCAGATTTAATACCATAATGACATACTTTCTTAGTTCATTATTGGTATGATGTCTTTGACATATCAAACTAGTTTTTTGTAGCATCTCTAAACACTCATTTCTCAGTGGTATTCAAAATGGCTATACTGTTTTCATTTGGGAAAGGCGGGCCAAGGTCACTTTGCTCTATCCCCACTCCGCTGCCCCAACCCCTACAGGCGAAGGGGAAACAGCTGCCGCGCATGCGCAATCATCCTCACAACGTATGTGGAACAATATATTACATTTCATGTGATGTTTTCTTTAGTAAAATCGAGCATTTTAATTATTTGTCATGAGCGAAATTAGTGAGTCATGTGTCGTAGAAGCTGCTATTTACCAACTTCAATTTCATATGTTAATAAAGATAAAATTATTTACATGACATCAATGAATATAATTTACTGTTTCTAGTCATTATTTTTAGTTTTTAAAAGTTGCGCAAGACATTTCGAGAATTAAATCCAAGTTTTAGATGTGTTTCCCAGTGGAAGTTAATTCTCTAGACACGTCGTATAAATTTTGAAATGAAAGTGGTAGTAACTGGATTTTTTCTGAGTTTTGAGTGATAACTTGCATTATTCATTACGAGGACACACCCTTCTTCCAGGCTCTTAAGCAAGTTAGAAAACCATTCTCTGAACACTTCTCTACAGATTTCTTGGTGATGGACGCCAGAAAATTTATATTGAAACACTAACCAGACCCTTCAACGAATCCATGATTTGCTGATCGTCAGTTCCTTATGGTAGGATATTCGCCTCGATCATAAAATTCTATTACAGAACGTCGAATGATATATTTCCGGAAGTCATCCATCTCCATGACCGGTTATTCTCGGTGAATGTTTTTCTTTGGAGAAGAAAATGATGACCTGGAACATTCAGCTTCGCTCGCTACATACACGCTGCACGTTTCGTAAAAATACGCCACAAGCCCTTCTGTAATTTTTGCGGTTCTCGAAAAAGCAGTGCTGCCAGACACTTGGCTTTGAATATGCGTAGATGGCCGCTAAAATATCCGCAGATTGGGTGCAAAAATCCGGAGACTCGCTAACTGAAAGAGTGAAACAATAATTATCGAAGAAACAGTCAAAATTAAGAATACTTTTTATTCCCAGGTCTTTAATATTACAAAAATAATATTCTACATTCAAAGTAAGAAATATCCCTGAACATGTTTTATACATCGTCACTTTTATCACCGCTGCTGCTGACCTACTCTCTCTCTCTCTCTCTCTCTCTCTTTTTTTAGCGACCATACCATACTTTTTTTTGTTGAAATTAAATTTAGTAATAGGAAATGTTAAAAACTGCGACCCCTTTAATTCTCGGATATTGGATAAGCCTTCTCGGAAGCCACTTCTTTGTAAGCCGTGCCAGCGAGCATGTCACCGTGTATAAAGATTATGTCGGTAGTTTTGTATCTGTAACCAAACAAAATATGAGATTTATTTCAATCGTTGGTTCACACGAGCGGTTGCAAGGAAACGATTCACACTTATTGACAATTCTGTAATGCAGTAACACTATACGCTCAAAGTTTAAAAGCACACCAATATAATAAAATATCGACAAATGATAAAAGTATAAAAAATCCGTAGATATTTTAACAAAATCCGAAAATGTTCATAAAAATCCGTAGAAATGGCAGCGCTGCGAAAAAGTATATTAATTTTCTTTTCAGAGTTTTTTTAGCGTCTTGAAAAAATTATACACGTCAGAAATTTTTGTTTTTGACTGTCGCCTAATATAACTATCTGACGCCATTTCACGTACAGCGTTTTTAAATACGACAATATGGCGCCATAAGACAATGCTTACTGCCTGCCTGTAGGCAGCGGTCTGCTCAGAGGGGAAGGCAACGGAGGGGGTGGTGAGGTGAGGAGCGGGGCGAGGGGAATATGACCTTGGGCGCGCCACTTGAGAGTGAACATAGTATAGTGACAGTGATTTCCCTAACGAAACACATGCAATCGAAGTACAACACATATAGCCACAATAGTGTATCACAGAAAGTTACCACAAAAAATTAATATGATAAATCTTATGTTTATTTATTCGTGTTTCAATCACATCGAAATAGTTGAAATAACCTTTTGCCCTTAAAGCCAATGTCATTTCTGAGATATAAAGCACTAAAAATTTATGTGTCTTTGTAATTTACGCTGAAATGGCTAAACCAATGTGTGTAAAATATATAAGGTAGTTCATGTTCTGGATTAATACGTAGACCAGTGTTTATCCTGGTATCATGTAGCTTGAGACAAAAAACAGTGAAATTATCTAGTTGTTGCTCAATCATACCAAAACCGATAAATTGAATGTAATTAAATTTTTAACACAAGCATATTCTGGATTATAGGTTACATACAGAAATCATTTAATTAAGTATTGTTACCATGTAATGTTATTGTTATTCTCAAAGGTATATGAGGAATATACAGTATACTGTTAGCAACTGTAAAAAGTACTTAAGGGTTTGTGAGGAGATAACTTATGATGCAAGATAGAGTTTGGTAATCACTCAAAATTATATTTGAGAGATTTTTTTACACTTGTTGCATCATAATGGCCTGATCTGACAGGTTTTTATTCTATATCTCTGTAATTATTGTTGATTAATTTTCTCTTTTATAATAACAGATTTTTGAATTGGCTCTTTGGTTTGGTTTTGAAATAGGATTCCATTGATACAGTTGTTAGCTTTGATTTCACAAAGATGGATATTAAATTTGCTCTTGTTATTTTGTTGGCTAAAATGAATATTCAATTTGCTCTTTGTATTGGTTTAGCTAATTTACATCAATTTTATCTAACTTCAATTATTTATTCTTTTTTTTTTTTTAATATAATTTGTTAAACTACATGGAAAACATAAATCAACCTTTGCACAGAACTCAAGTAACCTCCAAGATAAGAAAATAGGTATGAGCAAGGAAACTTCTTGCATAATATGATTCTAACACTTTTTTGGGTCAAATATCTATCAGTGTGTCCTGTGTAGATTGAATTGCCACTGGGTGTTAATAATAGCTCCAGCTCTTTTTTTGCTGTCTTCAACTGGCTTGATGCAATCCTCCATCCCTTCCTATTTTGTACGAACCTCTTCATCTCTACATATCCCTTACAACCTACATCGTCAATTATCTGCTTCATATATTCTAATCTCTACAGTTCTTACTTTTGATTGTTCCCTCCACCAAATTACCAAACCAGCATGTCTCAAAATATGACCTACCAGCCTGTCTCTTCTTTCTGTAAGCTTCTTCCACAAACTTCTTTCCTCCCCATCATTTCCAAAACTCGTTCATTTCTTACTTTTTCAGCATTCTTCTGTAGCACCACACTACAAATGCTTCAATTTTCCTTCTTTCCAGTATTTCTAAAGTCCATGTTTCGCTACTGTAATGTGTTGTTCTCCACACATAGAGTATTAAAGAGTTGTTTCTAATTCCTGAATCAATATTTGAAACTAAAAGATTTCTCTTTTTCATGAGAGCTCTTTTTGCTAGTGCTATTCTGCTTTTAACATCAGTTGTAATTTTGCTTCCCAAGTAACAGAATACACTTACTTCAATTACATTTGATCCTATTTTTATATTTAATCTACTAGTTTTAGTATCATTTCTGCTACATTTCATCACTTTAGTCTTGCTTTGATTCATATTCAGTCCAAAATCTTCCTTCAGTATTTTGTTCATGCCATTCGGTAATTTCTCAATATCGTCAGCCCTTTCTGTTAACAAGACAATGTCATCAGCAAATCGTAGCACACTGATTTTTTTCTCCCTGAACACTTGTGCGACATGGAAATTTTTCTTTTACTTTCTTTATTGCTTCTTCTACATACAAGTTGAATATTAACAGGGATAGACTACAACCTTGTCTCACACCCTTTTTAACTGATGCTTGTCTCTCATGATTCTCTACTTTTATTACAGCCACTTTATTCTTATATAGTGTATAAAGTATTCTTCTTTCGCGATACTTTAGACCTGACTTCTTTAACATCTTGTCCCGCCTAACATTTTCAAAAGCTTTTATTAAATCAACAAATGCCATAAAAGTATCTTCGTTTTTGTTGATGCACCCTTCAAGTATTAATCTTAAAGCCAGAATTGCTTCCCTTGTACCACAATTTTTCCTAAACCCAAACTGATCTTCACCTACTATGTCTTCTACTACCCTTTCCATTCTTCTGTATATTATTCTGTTTATTAGCTGTATAATAGCTCAAGGGAAGAAATTGCCTGCACTCCTAGGTCCATGCAGGCTAAATTGTGCACAAAAACTATTCACTAATAATATCAAAGCCTAACATACTTAACTAAATAAAATAGATGTTAAAATTCAAAAAATAAATGTATTTTGAGGGTTATGTTATTTATTATTTATTTATTCGTTGAGGCCAACTAGGACCACGGTTAAGCCTTTGTGCATTTGGCAGCGAGTTTCTTCTTCTTTTGGTTATTTATTTGTTATTTATTTAATTCTATATCATTATTTTTTTAACGTGTTCTATAACTGAGTTGTAAAAAAAAACAATAATTGATATAAATTATCAGTGTAAAAGCAGTATTTCAAAATTTCCATTCGAAGATACGAGAGATTTCATTTAAATAATTTTTTCAGACTGTTGATTGTTAACTGTAATAATTCAATACACCTCATACTGGTTTAACAAATTCCTAAAAAACTACTAATAAATTACATTAATAGATAGTTTACTGTTGCATGGAATAGGGTGTAATATTGTATTAAGAGAATTTTAGTGAAAGATGTTATAATCATTATTATGTATGTACATGATCCAATGTCTAACCATGACATTGAATATAAATTATGGTGACGATGTTTCAGAGAACCAGTGTAACGAACTTGTTTTTACTCCTGACAAAATACTATGTTATTTTATATAGTTTCAACTAATTCTCGGTAGTAAATCGGTCACCAGTAGGTTAGAATTTCTATACTTTGAATAAAAAATGATATCAGATTCTATTGTCCCAAATATGAAATTCATCACAAGTTTAAAGTTACACTGCTTTCAGTGATCTTAATAAAAAATGAAGGCTATCACAATTATCCTGATCCTAACATTTAAAAGTTTTGTGTTATCAGATTTTGATCCTTTAGAAAGATGGCATGTAGTTTCTAAAACTTGTGCACGCACATTCATAAAAAAACTGATTCATTTCATTCTCCAAAGTTTAAAATGACGTTAGAACTTCAACTTCCAGCTTGCAAAATCTATCAATTAGCCTTTCTATCTGCCACAAATTAACCCACTCTATCCAACTGCTACTTGCAAATAGCTTGCTGATCCTGCTTCTGAATCTCTATATATTTATGCAACCTCAGAAACCCCCATTTCTCTCAAATTTTCATCTCCAAAATGGATAAATCACATCCTCATGGCTTGCACTCACAATCTTACTAGTCATGAATAAGTCTACCAATCTTTTTCAAACTTTCCTGAATGTTGACATAATTTTTCCCATCATTTTATTTACTTTCCAGATTAATAAATTCCAAATATCTTCACTGCTACTCAACTTTAAAGTTTCAACCTCTGAAGGTATCTGATTTTCATGCTTAAAACATTATTCCTTCTAAAACCTTAATGTAAAAACATTCTTTGTTACTTCACATTTATTTTGACACTCTTTTTCTCATATTGTCAGAAACTAGCTTCATGCTGGGTTAGTACATAAGATTAGTCTGAAATTTGACCGTTAGCGTAGCCTAAGGGATAGACTGTCAATCGATCGCCATCTGGTTGTTCACTTCGACTAGAAAAGGTATGGTAGAAATAAAGTTCACTGAACTTCCAGATAAGTTTAAAAACACTGTAGTATTCATAATTTTACATCACTCATAGACCAATCTACAGCAATCAGATCATTTCCAAATTAAAAATGATTGCAGGTTTGAAACAGTGATATAAGCTGCTGTCAACTCCCTAAAACCCCTAACTGATTACTGCCCAGCTACTTAATGAGTGAATCTCCTCTGGCACCATATATTATACTCGAACCAAACATGGCGGACGAACTAGATACAAGTCTACATGAAGCTTCCGGTTTCTTGTTGCCTATCCACCTAACCTCATACCAAATTGACTGGCTTTCCATCGAGCGTAACCACTCACCGCAAGCTCTATCCAACAGCTGTCCCCACTCCTCCTCTGGGAGCCCCTTATATAGAGGATGTCAAGTGTTGCACAAGTTGCATTAATATTACAAAATATCTGAAACTATCCAAATTACTTTTCCTTCCAATTGACTCAAAATTTTGGTGGGAGGTATTCTGAAGCTTGAACGTAAAAATTAATCCTAATAAAAAATTTCCTATCTCTCATGCTTTAGGCGTAAAAATTCTTTAAGTGCCAAATCTTAAATTCACTCTCACATTCCAAGCATTGAAGCTACGACGCTGAATCTAGTTACCAAATAATCTGTTAATTCTTTCCTATCTTTTGTTGTATAAACCAGTATTTCTACTATTATTTAACTTAGTGCAATTCATGATACAAACATTCAAAAATCGATACCTCCCAAGGTTTTGAAGTTACAAAGCTGAAATGTATTTAAAATTCTTCTACATAAAATTTTCTATAAGATATGAAGTTATGTAGTCATTATCTAGCCTCCTTCATGTGGTTTCAACTTCTTGTCATTTTCATCTGCAACCTAGTTTTCATGATTTAGCAACCGGAAGCTAGCCATTTCTCTCTAAATTATGACTAATTTATTTATTTTTATTCTAGTCAAAGCACTGCATGGACTTTCATTAAAAAAAAACCTAGTGCAATTTGCTCAGGGAAAATTTTGTTATTTAATTATCCTATCAATCTCAAACTTTCACAGAATATTCTAAAAAATATAACATATCTTTTGAGCTATAAATCATTTTCCTATCTTTAAAACTGGGAGATTATGAATTATTTAACTGTCTATTGTGATTTTGCCAAACGTGGTTGATTCAACTTTCAAAACCCAATATCTTTTCTGCCTGTGAAGTGTCATACTTCGTTTTACGTCTTATATCTACTGTATCTCTGAAAATGAATGTAGCGTTTTCTTTTATAAAATATAAATTATACAATGAAGATGATGATGAGATAAAATCCTAAATAGCCGCAATATTTATAAAACGTTATGGTCCAGTTACCCTATACAACTTTATTTACCCCTTGCAAACTGTAAGAAAATTATTTTAAACCTGCTTTGCAATAGAATGGAAGTTTGCTTGACACTCTTTAAACAAATTTTGGCCATTTATAAACTAAATTTAGGTTATATTATATCATCTCAAGTCCTGAAATATCATATTGTTCATGAAATTATGTCTACAGGTGCAATTTTTATTGTAATAAAATTACCCTACATCTAATATTTTCCTTGTTTCAAACTATAATTTTCATCCTTATTGCTCCATTCTAATGATTTTAGTTTCTTTTCTCAACTATACTTCCAAAAAATCGAACTTCTCTTTGCTTCTCCATTGTTTTTTTATTTTTATTTCAGTGTGTATGGCGTAACTAACTTAATTATTTTGAATAACTTTTCTTATAAAATACTCCCAGATTCAAGCCATACATCAAAATTCTTTAAACTGCTTTAGTTTATCCATTACATGGTTGGAATATTTATCATAAATATTAGTCCAGTTTTTTAATACCTGGACCACCTTAACGCTTGAACTATTATCACAAAAATACAACTGCATTTTCCTATGATCCACCAGCAGATTGTAATTACTTCCACTAAACTTCTATATGGTTTTACCAAATATCTTATGAAATTGTGACTTGAATTGTTTCATATTTGATATTAAAAGAAGGAAAACTCCAACATTAATAAGTAACTGGTTCCACATAATTGATTTATTTAATGTTGTTTACCTTGTAGATATAGTTGGTTAGTATTGTACTTAGTTTGGGATGCATATGTTGCATTTGCTTTAAATGAAATATTTAACTGTGCCATTGTGTTGTATATATGTTAGTGACCGTATACTATTGAAATTGGTGTTACCTGTAGAGATTAAAATTATATTTGTGTGAATAGAGATTTTCTTGGCATAATTGTGTGATATTATCTTCATGGATCTCTAGCTGAATGGAGTCGTGAAAACGCAATGTTTTGCCAAGTGGCTCTGTTGTTTTTATCATTTGTAGCATTGCTTCCAATTACAGTTGTGATATAGCATAACTTGCACCGATTGTGAGCCGTCTGATTTGTAATGAACAGTAGCTCTATTAAAACCTGATGAAGGCAGCTGAGCCAGCTGTAAACACATTGTATTTTTATGACTCTGTCTGCCTGGACACCCAAGATTTCATCACATGTATATGTGTCCATGTACAGTGGGTGGCCAAATTATTATACTCAATAGGTCATAAAGCAAAAAAAGTCATGAAGTTTTTAAAAGACGAAAAAATAACCCTCTTGGATTGGCCTGGAAATTCGCCAGACCTTAACCCTATTGAGAATGTCTGGGCGGCGCTAAAAAAAGAAATTTGCAAGGATAAAATTATTACTAATAAAAAAGAATTAATAGAAAATATTATTACAGCATGGCACAGAACACCTGAATTACAAGAAATTTCCAAAAAGTGCATTGCCAGCATGCCGCAGCATCTACAAAACGTGATTGCTCAAAAGGGAGGATTCACTAAATATTGATTAATATTTTTTTCTATTAATATAACATAATTCCTATGCTAAATTATGTTTTATTTATTTTTCCTTAATTCATTAAACCTATAAAGATAACAATAAAAACGATATCATAGGTCTATTAGTAGATTAAATGTATAATAACACACGAAACAATGTTTTTTTTTTCAAACGAGTATAATAATTTGGCCACCTACTGTATATACTATTATGAGACTTGGATACTTTTTAATGGGTTCATTGGTGGGACTGTTTTACCTCCTTAATATTTTACCCAAGAAGAAACCATCATTCTATGAAGGCTGTCCAGAAAGTAACTTACATTTTGAAATAAAGAATAAACCAAATAAGAAAAAGAAATTATATTGTATATGTTTGAAAGGGAAACAGCTGTGGGTAAGATGAAGGATGGAAAGGCATCAGGCATCGATGAAGTGAGCATGGATATGATAAGGGCAGCAGGAGTAGTAGGAAAGCAGTGGCTATACCATGTGATGAGAAAGGTATGGAATCAGTGTGCAACTCCTGAACACTCGAAAAAAAGGAATAATTATACCTATATTCAAAAAAGGGAGCAGGAAGGAGTTTAAAAACTTTAGAGGGATTATACCGATGTGCCAAAGTGTATGAGAAGATCATTGAAAAAAGGATACGTGACAGAGTGGAAAAAGGGCTAAGGGAAGAGCAGTATAGCTTCAGATCAGGGAGATCGATGGTAGACCTGATATTTGCTATGAGACAGCTGCAGGAAAAACATTGAGTATGGAAAGGATCTACTGTTGGCATTTCTCGATATTGAGAAAACATATGATTGTGTACACAGGAGTAAGGTATGGAGAACAGAGGAGTTCCCAAAGAAACCATCAGGAGAGTGACAGAACTGTACCAAGGAAGTTTGAGCTATGTAAAAAAAGGTGAAGGAAGAACAGGTTGGCTGAAACAAAGGAATGGACTAAAACAAGGAAGTGCCCTATCACCACTACTCTTTATTGTAATCATGGATGATATAATGCAGAAGGTGGCAGTGAAGATGAGAAAGGAAAACATGATGGTGATGTCTTTTGTGGACGATCTGATAATCTAGGGAGGTGATGAAGAGGAAGTGCAATGGCAGTTGGATGTATGGACAGACTGTGTGGAGGAATATAGCCTAAAATTTATTGTAAAGTAACGTGAGTACATGTAGCAACCAGAAAGAGGAATAGGATAGCCCAGGGAATTGTGATGGCAGGTGAACAACTAAAGAAGGTAAGCATGTTCAAGTACTTGGGGAGTGTATTAGAGCAATGTGGAGGAAAGGATGGCAAGATAAGTGAAAGGGGAAGACAAGCAGTGGTGTTTCTAAGGAGCCTTAGAAGTCTGATACAGAATAAAGATGTGCCACAGAGAAGCAAGAGAGTAATCGCACATACTATGTGCCTATCTTGACTTGTGCTGCTGAAACATGGTCAATGAAGAAGCGGGACATCAGCAGAGTACAAGCAAACAAAATGAAGTTTTTAAGAGGTAGAATGGGAGTTACTAAAATGGACAGAATAAGGAATGAGGTGATTAGATGGAACCCTACAAGAAAGGGTAGAGAAGACCAGGCTGAATGGTATGAACATGTAAAGAGAATGGAGATTCAGAGAAACCCAAGAAAAATGCATGAAATTAAGATTCATGGTAAACGACCCAGAGGAAGACCAAGAGATGGATGGCTGTAAGAAGTGGAGGAGTGTGTACAGAAGAGAGGATAAGACTGGAACATGCTAGTGACAGAGAGGTGGTGGGATGAAAGAAGGAAATGGAGAGGCTTGTGCATGAAGCAGACCTGGTCAGTGGCTGGAAACTGTTGAGGATGGTGATGATTGAAAGGGACAATCTGAAACTATTTTTCTACATAGTCGCCATTTAAATTGTCACTTATCATAAAAATGCACAAGGTTTTAAATTCCGTCTCTTTAGAAATCTGTTGCCTTAGATTTCTACCACTGGTTTGCATCAGCACGAAGACCTGCATTGCAAGTCAGGTCATTGTCACTGGAAAGAAGTGCTATTCGCTTGGCAACAGATCCAGACTGTATGTTGGGTGATCAAACGGCTCCCATCAAAATCATTTAAGAGATGTCAGGTAAGATTAGCCATGTCTGTACATTATCATGAATAGCAACATTTGAGTTCAGTTTTTCTCGATGCTCCTTTTGTATCACTCACCATTTTTTGTCAATATTTCACAATACCTTTCTGAGATAATTGTAGTGCAACATTCAAGGAAATTAACCAGAAGCTCTCCCTTAGTATCCCAAAACACAGTTGACATATTCTTAATGACTGATAACATTTGCAAACTTTTTACTGGTTTCCTAGGAGAACTCATGTGATCCCAACGTATTTGTCATTTCGTCTCACAATTGACATGCTTTACCCATGTGTCCACTCCCCTTACAACACGGTTGGGAAATGCATTACCATTCTTGTGGTTGGTTTTGAGGAAATTCTGCGATGCAGCAAGACGATGTTTTCGTGGTCTTTCGTCAAGATTTTTGGCACCCATCTTGCACAAAACTTGTGATAACCAAGCTTTGTTGATGCATTAAACTTCGTAAAATTTGGGGCAAAGACGCTAGAGTTCCGTAATCGTAAAGTGGCGATTTTTACATTTTTTTTTTTTTTTTTTTTTTTTTTTTTTTTTTCAAATTTCATTGTCAATTTATCAGTCACAAGGCTACATCAACCATTGTGTTTCTCATCATGAACATTGGTGCTGCCATTTTTAAACTGAATGACCCCTACCTCACTTCACTTTCACACATTATTCCATCTCCAAACACATCAGAGTTGCTGATGAATTTCAATTGGTTTGAGTTTATTGCCTCTACACACCAAAACACAGGATTTTCTATTGAAGCACACATTTCAATAATACACAACAGACAAAGTAGAAACATCACAGTCCACAGGCTATAACAGCTTGATGCGTATTCAGCGTAAAAACGTTTTGACATCAAGATGCTGACTCCTTCCCTACCCATCTCCACACTAGGTACAAACATAGGTTATTTTCTGGATAGACCTGATATTTATAATTTGAGAGGATTACATCTCCTTGGGGTGCTCTTTGGGTCTTTAATTCTGTGGCTTCCATCCTGTTAATCATGTATGATTCATCTGCCTTTAGGGGCTGTTTCCAATCCCAAGGTCAAGAGGGTGCCCTGAAACACTCCTTGCTCTTGCGCCCTCCTTTTAAGAGGCCGTTGGCAAGTAGTGGGTAACACCTAATACTGTGAATCATTGTTGCCAGAGCCTTGTCTATGCAAATGGCATGCACAGCATGAAGAAGATTGAAAACTGTTTTCAAGAAGCTAATATAATCTCTTCCAAGCCCTTACACTTCTTAGTTACATCACAATATCCTCAAGATGACTTTTAAATTTTTTAGGCGTTTATAATTGTGCTGACAAACTTGTTCTTTGATTTAACCATCTCATTTCTAATTCATAGTCCCTAATGGTTGCATCTTACGTAATATCTGCCTTTTCCAAATCTTTCCAAATCCTCAGTGACTTCATCTCCATCTTTATCAATAATTGTCCTCTGTTTTCTAACCCTGGGCACCAAAGAAATTTGCAGTTATACACAATTGTTATTTCTATTATTAACCATGATGCAGTAAGTTTTAACATATGGAGTGACATGAATATAATAAATGTAGTGGTTTTCCTTTGTTTTATATACTGATCCAGTGTGCATCTCATTTTTTTCCTAGGGTACGCTGGAAGTTAGTCCAGTAACTGGACGTTTGGAACCTACATATCCAGCCTGGAAACGGAATGTGTTTCGCTACTGTGTCAGTGTTCCTGTAATAATGCTTTGCTTATCAGTTGTATTTATCATCATGATAGTGACACTTCAGTTTCAGGTAACTTAATGTGTCAAGTACTAAAATTGATATTTAAATAATTTCATTTATTTTTTGAACTTTCTTATTAATCTATTTCCACACCATATCCTCATGTAGCTTAATTATAACCTATTTTTCTATACTGCCTCCTGAAGTCTTCCAACGTTCCTATTATGTTTGTATATTTTGTATTTGATGGAAACAAAAGGTGGAGGTTAGCAAATTAATAACTGTAGGTATAGAGGAAACAGTTGCTGGTTACCAAGATTGAAAAAGGGTGTTTATATGAAAAAGATAAAAACATTAAAATTTTTCTATGAAAACTCTTCATGGTAAAATAACATAATTTGGGCAGGGAGTAGCCCAATTCTAGGCCAGTTTTTTACCCCCAAAAAATAAGTCAAATTTTATTTCTTACAAATCAACTGTGGCTTTGTTCGTTGTAGATGAACAATATTTTAACTTCTTTATATTATCAATGTAACTAATTTCTTTAATTAAGTAGTTGACTTCATCTTTACCTCCATATTTAAAGTGAATTATTAAGAGGAGCATTTCATCCCATTGGGGCGTAGGAAAAAGGTATTGGGGACAAAACCTGATAATTTTAAAATATTTGACAAGAATTTGAGGCTCTGACTGTTGCAAAAGCAGGTTTTTCTGTGGCCTCAACAATATACTTTAATTGCTGCAGCAGTGCTGCTTTGTACTAACTGTTTATGGTCTAGTCTTTTCCTGGGTATTCTGATTGGCATATACTTACCATCCCATTAAACAGTGCCCCAATATTTCTTGCTGATTAAAAATCTCCTGGATTCCTTTTACCACTTACACTCTCTTCATCCATTTCCTGGACCCTCGTTTCATTGCTGAAATGTAGTAGTGAATTCAAGTTCCATCAACACTGATGAAACTTCCAAACTTCACTTGAATTGTGTTTAAACATACCCAAGCATCCTGAGAAATATCAAATCAATTTTATTTTTGTCCAGATGGTAACAAATTTAGCACCTATTTCCCCGACCATTTTATCATTTGCAAATAATGATTTATGGCATGATGACTATAATTTATTGAAATCTTGCATTATCCAAAAAGTTACATACTGTACTTACACCTATGAGTCATTTAATACAATAATTTGGATTTCTCTGATATTTTTGGCTAGGCTTCTGGGTGTTCCAAATATTCACAGTTAGCTTGGTTGGTGAGTGGTTTAATACGCTAACCTGTCAGTCGAGAGGACGTGAGTTCGATGCTAAGTCCTGAGAATCAGATTTCAATTTTTCCATGATTTCACAAAATTACTTCAAGCAAATGCCAGAAGCTATTTTGAAAAGGTCGTAGCAAAATTTCTTCCCATTCCTTCTATGCTCTCACCATTTAATGGCTTTGATGATAAGCTTTTAGGACAAAAAAAAAAAAAGTAAATTGTGCAAAAGGGAAGAACTCTAACATTTAAACTTGGGAGACCATTTGTTCACCCTTGAGAACGAAGGTGTATTGTTTTCTGGAAGTGATGTTGAACTACATATTTATATGCAATTGGCATTAACCTTTTTAAAGCTGAGTATCTTAGTATAATGCAAGATATGAATTTATCCATCTTTTCAATGCATGGAAACATTTTTCTTTGCTTGACCACATGTATAAAACATCACACTTTGCCCTGCAGTGGGAATATACTTGAAGAAAGTCCTTATTTGCTACTATCAGCACTATCTCTGTTTCAGGATGTGAATTTATTTAAACCACCATTCTGGTTTTTTTTTTTTTAAATAGATCAATGGTTGTAAATTAATTTTATCATTACATAAGACTCATGTAACATGTCATAGAATGGATGTGAACCAAAATTGTACATAGTTTAATTGCCAAAAAAAAAAAAAAAAATTCTGGTGCACTTTGATTTGTCAGTTAATATTGCTGACTAGAAAATTATGACTCTTAAAAGTTGTGGCATTATTATTTTCTCATCCTATGGCATCCACAGCCTTTAACAATGTTAATGTAATTAAATAATACAAAATTAGTACTAAGCTGAAAATATTTAAGAATATAAAATTATAGGATTGAAAAATAATGAAACTAGTATGGATCCCTGAGGTAAGCTATTTCTTATAGTATAGAACCTGCTAATTGTCTCATTTTATTGAGGAAGGGCATGGCTCAAAATATTGTCAAGTGTTTTTTGTTGCTGCTGCCCTCCTCCCTTCAACTTGAGTGAATTTTGGCTATATTTTATCTTTCCTTTCCTTACAAATATTGCCTCATGCAATTCTTCCACTTGATTTTGCCGAGTAATAATCATAATATTTGCAAATATTATATTTACAACAAAAAATAATAATCATGTCATAGAATCTGGAATTAAAATTTCTGCCGTCACTTATTTCCGATACGTATATGACAAAATCCAACAATTTTAAACCCATAAAGAATACTTTATTCCATAAAGTAACTTTCAATCAGTAAAATAATTCTGATTTTGTGTGTTAGACACTGAGATAATAATGAACGTTGGTTATAGAGTAATAAATAATTTATCATTTATGTCCACTATGCAAATGTGTCACTAATCAATATTAAAAAAGATTATCAGTTAAAGCAGTGGCCTGGTAACTTGGTAGTAGCTCAGTGCTTTCAAATTGAAGATTTGTAATTTGATTACCAATATGAGCCAGAAATTTTATGACCTTTTCTTTTCTGATCTTAACTTATAACAGAATTTGTTTTTTGTGTGTGAAGTATTTGGGGATTGTTTCATAGTTTTGGATTCAAAATTAAAATGTGTGTAATGGAGGAAAGGAATTGGCTGACCTACCTCTGATACAGTGGCTTATTGTGCCTCTTTCTTGAGGCCAGCCAGCCAGTATGATTTGTTATTGAAATTACCCTGGAGAACACTCTGAAACTGATATAAAGGAGGTGGATTGGGATTCATTGGAAAACAGAGGGAGGGTGAAGAGAGTACTGGGAGCATATTGGTGATGAGACTTACAAGAACATTTTCAGAAGAATTAGGAGTAGTGCATGGAATGGAAGAGATGATCATGATCACAAGCTGGCAGTAGACTTCAGGCTTAAGGTAAGGGGAAATTTTTATTTTGTAAGTAAGGGGGGAGGGGGGTGTCAGTGATTGGAATAAACTGTCAAAGGAAATATTGAATAGTTCACCAAAAATATTGAAAGAATTTAAAGTTTGCAAAGGTCAGAAGTAAGTAGGTGGGTGGGGAATTTACACTCAAAGATCTTAAGTTAAAGATTAATATTAAAAGGAATGATAGTTATGTAGTGAAATGACACAGGACCATGGGTAACACAGTAAAATTAAACAACCTCATTTTCAATGAACTGTAATTGTAATTAGGTCAAAATAATAATTTGTTTTAGTATTTCAGATACTTAAAACTGATGTGGTCTTATCACAACATTTATTCATAATTGCATAAAGCTGTTAACAATTTTGAAGTTTGATTCTTATTTTTCTTTGTAGGAATGGTGGGACCAATTCATAATCAATAGAGGGTATATGTTTTGTTTGAGCTATTTGCCAAAAATCTTCCTGGCAGTTGTAATAACATTGATGGATGAGGCTTATTATAAAGTTGCCTGTTGGTTAAATGATAAAGGTAAGTGAAAATCAGTTAAGAAAATTAAGTTATTCTAGCATGTGTGTGCTGCAAGAAGGCCTCTTTTAATGTTAATTATTGGCACTTATTTATTCAAAGCAGTTTATCTTTCAATGCAGGTGATAAGGCATAACAATATACCACAATTCTGTTCTCTTCAAAGATTCATCCAAAATTATTAATTGTCGTGCAGTAAATTTTACTGCAGTGTAGACAAATCCTTTATTTTGTTAGTTAAGTGACTGCGATTTATTCTGTCTTTCAGTTGCACGAATGATTTATTTAGTTTTAGTGGAGCACCACTCTGTCATTATGCATGTGGTTTCAGACTTGTGCATTTAAAATAGAAGCAAGCATTTGCTTGAGAGTGGAAACTAAAGTTTATTATTCAAAAAGAATTGGCACTGTTCTGAATTTGAGAACTGAGTATGGTCAGTATTACATTGCTGGAAAATTTGGAAATTTGATCTGGTACCTGAGGTTTGTGAAATTTGAGGAAAATAATTTTCTTAGGAAAATAACCACCACTTGGCAACCATTTTCCGTGAGATATGCTCTATATTACAATAAACAAATAATTGGTGCTATTAATTAATCTGGAATAAATGTTGCAAATAGCATGAATTAATTTGAGCAGGGATACAGATAGTATATCCATCCCTTACCAAGACTGGACAAAATCAAGTTGTCTTAAAATTTGTGGGGATCATGCTGCTTAATAGATTAAATACAAGTGAATACTAAGTGTGCAAAAATTGTTATATTGGCAGGAAATAAAAAGAAAGGAAAGTAACAAAATTGAGTATTACTTTATTTGGGGAAAAAACTAAATTAACATTACCTATAAAGTAAGGAGAGAATTAGAGAAGAAGAACGTTATAAGAAAAAAATGAGAAGTCTGTGTTAATAAATGGCACATTCAACCATATGAGTTTTGCAGATAAAATAGCAACTTTTTTGTATTAAAGGTCAGTTTTTGAACAATTTTGAAATAATAATGAATCACTGACCATGCATGATAAAATTTTTGAGGCAGAAAAGCAAAAGTTGGTTGACTGTTGATCCCTTACAGAAATGTAAGATGAAAATCTAAATATTTTTAAAAATTTTTAAATATTTTTAAAAATATTATCATAACAACACTCTATACTGATTTTCCATGGTATGTGGAAACTACCCCATTTTTTTAATATGAGCACGGTTTAAGATGAGACGACAGGCAGGATGAATACTGTAAGTCATGCAAGTGTCAAATTCACCCAAGACATTTTTCTTCAGTGTACGAAGAATTTCATAGAAGTATGGAAATGAATTATCTATTAACATGAACGGATATACATCAAGTAGAAATATTAGTTGTGGTTAGTACAGGATGTTATGTACGATGTGCTCTAGTTCAGTGTATGCAAAATGGGTGCCATTGCAGCTGACACCTGCAATTGAAAGCGCAAAGATGTGTTGATGCTTATGTTGAACAAGGCGATACCTTACTTATGAGAATTGTTATTGGGGTTGAACCAATTAGAAATGGGAGTGAGCCAGGAGTGGTGTTATCCTCAAAACAATCAGCAGGTAAGGTTATGCTTGTTTCTTAAATAGAAAAAGGCAATCATAATCTAGTGGGGCCACTGTAGCATGTGTATCCTTTTCAAACCTTAAAAGAAGACATCATCACCTTGCAATCAAATAAAATTGTTGTCAATTACTGTATTCAGCTGTCCTTTTTCAACATGACAGTGCAAGGCCTCACATTGTTCATACAAAAGTTGTAACAGCTACAGACCTGTTTCTTAGTAACTACCTCATTCATCATTACCATCAGATCATGTCCCAAACAGTTTCCACACGTTTTGACCACTCAATAAAACAATGAGAAGGGAGTTAATAGATGTAAAATACAGCCAACCAGTTGCATCAGTCAGGCTATTAGTCTTGACCTGTTTCGACCTTCTTAAGATGGTCCTCTTCAGAAGTACATATTAATATGCATATTAACTCACGAAGCGTGCTTCGTGAGTTGACGAACCATGCTTGGTACAAGCACATGGTCATCTCCACCCACTAGCATATTAATATGTACTTCTGAAGAAGACCATCTTAAGAAGATCGAAACCGGTCAAGACTAATAGCCTGACTGATGCAACTGGTTGGCTGTATTTTACATCTATCAACCATTTACTGTTCAAAATCATAGAATAAAGTTAATCCATCATGATGAAAAAATATGAATGGTTGCATGGACCACCAACATAATTTGTTTACGACTTTTGTTGAGTGTGGAGATGATGTTCAAGAGTGATAAAAAATTTGTGCCACTTGTGCACAGTAAATATAGTTTTTTAAAAAAATAATAATATTTTCATTCGACTCGCTTACATGTAATAAACCATGCAGAATTCTTCATAGAGCAGCTCTGCCCTGGTAAAAGACTGGAAAATTTGAATCAAAATATTTGCTATTTATACCATCACACAGCACCATGCAGATAGCCTAGAAACCAACATCCACATATGTTCATACAAAATTCTAAGCCATACTAGTAGTATCAAGCAAAATTTCAATATCTCTGATCAGTGAATTGAATTTATTTGCATTATTAAGTATTTAATTCATATGGTTTTACAGTTCTGGGTTCAGTATTTTGACTAGTCTATCATTTTCCTTCTGTTGTGGTCAGATCTGTAGTTTAACATGGAATCTAAACTATAGAGGGTCCTTACATACTCATATAAAAAAGCTAGGTGTTGCATAGCCGTTGACTTATTCATTGTATAGCTGTAAATAATTTAGTCTTTTCTATTATAAACATTTTCAAAGTATATTACCGTGCTTTCATTTGTCTCCTCAAGAAACTACATTTGAGACATTATGTACCCAAAATTGCAATTTCATCCATGCCAAAGAACAAAATATAATTCTTTCATAAATATTATTTCTGTTGTCACAACCCCCCTCAAGGTTACTGTGGATTTCCTATGGAAATGCAAACTTGTAAAATAGACCTTACATTCTCTGTCATTCCTTGTAGGAGTTTTACAGAAATGTTACAAAAAAGTATCATCGTTTCTTAATAATAGCAAAAGCAAAAAAAAAAAAAAAATAATAAAGAAAACACACAAATTCAAGTCCTGCCATGGTCTCCATGTTACATAACCGTTGATTTATTCGTCGTATAACTATAAAGAATCCAGTTTTTTCTATTATCAACAGTTTAGAAGTTTATTACCGTGCTTTTCTTTGTCTCCTCAAGCAATTACATTTGAGACATCACATACCCGAAAATGCAAGGTTCTTTTTCCACTATGACTAATATTCATAGCAACACATGTATCCAATATCCACCGTACAAACATCCGCTAGATATTCCTCTCTCTCTCTCTAAGAGCAATCATTATCAATTTTGTCCAAAGAACAAAATATAATTATTTCATAAAAATTATTTATGGTGTCACAAAGGTGACAGTTGGGCACAGTTAATCGAAAATTTAACTTCGTTAATCTGCTACCTAAAAAGTTAATTTCAATAATCATTAAAGTGTTACATTTTTGCAAATTTAATGCAAGTTCAAGTTAGCCGTTAAAAGTTAACCATCCAAAAGTGGAACTAATATTTATGTAGGTATTACTGCAACAAATACCAAGATGCTATGTACCGTGGTGTGGAATCAATAATACATCTACCCAATGTTCTTCTAGAATTGAGTTTTTACCAGGGTTTAGCATTTTAACCATTTTCTCAAAAGTATAGAATTCTTTATCATGTAGTGGAATCATGTTAGCAATGGAAAGATTTACACCGAAAAGGTTCACACCAGCTTGAAATACAACTGTGCCTGTAGCAACGATGCCAAATGATTTGTTAACGTAAAATTTTATTAGCAGATGGAGATGAAAACAAATCACTTGAAGAAAGCTATGAATTATTTTTCTTTTCTTTTTTTTTTTCCACGAGTTGGCCCTGCTTTTACTTTTTCATCAAACTGTTCACATTTGGATATACGCATCCTCTTCACATGTTATTTATGATTATTAAGGCTAGACACGTTAGTCTTGATTGTAGAAAGTTTAGGAAACACAGTTTGCATTCATAAATCTACTGTTCTTCCAGTCTTGATTTAAATGCAACAGTTGTAAATGTGGCCAAGAGATTTTTAAAATTCTCATTTCTATTGTTAGCATTGCTGCTTTTGCTAATGGATTTGAGATCTTCATTTTTCATGATGTAATTGTGTAATGAATGTCAGTATAATTTATTTCACTAACGAACACCAAACCAATTCAAACTAAAAAAAAAAAAGAAGAGAGATTATAAAAATGTCAATATCAATCACCGATCGAATTAGAAACAAGTAATGAGTGCCAATTTGCAAGTGTAAAATAAAAACGCTCCAAAACTTTTGCTTTCCTCATCACACCGACGCCATGCCCAGCATAACAATTGTATATGCATCACAATCGCACATCATATTACCTAATTCATTCGCCATTCGACTCACTGAATGGTCGAGCAAAGCGTAGTACGCAGTTCAAACTAACCAAATACGTCAACTACCAATGTTAATGATTAAAATTAACAGTAGTTCAATTTAACGAAAGTTAAGAAGACTATTAACAACTTTTAAGATTAACTTAAAAGTTAAATTTTTTGTAATTTTGTTAACTTAATTAACGGTTTTCTGCCCAGCTGTGACACTGTGACAAAGGCCCACAAAATTCCTGGCTGTACTGGGATTCAGACCCAGGAACTTGAGGTTTGAAGGGAAGCAACTTATTTACTGAGCTACCAGACTGATCACACCATTAAGTTACCACCATGATTTCCAGGCCTTTTCTTACCATGCGTCATATTTGGGAAGCTGTACGGAAGGATAGCGATTAGATGAGAAGATTTGTTAGCTCATAAAATAACAGTCTGGGATCATAAAGATGTACTCAGACAGGAAACACATCTCATTCTCTTGGAGAATGCATTGAAGCTGTTTGCAGAATATTTTAAAAGTTATTGTAAACTCTTCACACATGTGTACCATTGGGATTTTTTTTTTTTTTTGTCATCACAGCTCTTCTGCCTTCAGGTAAATAATGGGCTTATCTTTTTATCCTTGTTTTAATTCCTACTCCCACTGATGGATGAAATGCTAGACTTCAGTGACTGCAGTGGCAGTGGGACACTAGCCTTCTAAGGTGTGTGGATTATGGTTTGAACACAATATTTTTAAGTCGTGCACATGACAATTAGGTCCACTGATGGGTCTATTTCACAGATTAGTTTTTTTTTTTTTAAATTTCAAATTGCATGTTATATTTAAAAGAAATGTTAAAGTCAAACTGGGATCTTTGGTTACAATAAAATAAAAAATGCCTTTAATCTGCATTATGACACCAGATACATTTATACCAGTATTAAAATAATTCCAGGAAAGCTACAGCATAGATATATGTGTCAGTATACATGAAACATCATCTTCTCCACTTCATCAGTGCTAAAGTGCTGACCTCTGAGAAAGATTTTCAGACATCTAGATAGATGGAAATCTTGAAACATGGCCAGGGTTGTACAGAAAATGTTACAAAACCTCCCAGCTAAGATTCTGCAATGTGCACAAAATTTAGTTTATTTAATTTAATTGCTATCAAGTACATCCTCCAGTGGCAATTTCCCT
>JARYHS010009186.1:193236807-193342617 GCA_031002005.1 Vandiemenella viatica
AATTTCTGCTGCTAAGTAAGGAGGCCTGCATAACAATTCAACGAAATAATTTATAAAATCCACCCAATAAAATTAACAGAAAAATGAGATACTTTCCACTATTATTATAATCTCAAAAATAGGAACAAAACTATGGATGATGGAATAAATTTAGAATAAAGACCTGCCAAAAAGAGCAGATGGCTGTTATACTGTTTTAACTTGTCGCATAGCGATGGATCTACCTTCCTAATGCATTCTTCGTATGAGCCTCTCCAACTATCATCTCACTACACCACTTTACCCTCAGTGAGCAAAATAATTGGTTGAAAGTTTCATCATTTCCTTCACATGACTTCGCAAACAGAATAGAATTGAGAAGATGGGCTTTACTTTTATGTATCGACCTATTTTAATAGAACATTCCTATTTTTTCCTGTCACAGTTTTAATGACCCTCTTTAGTATTAATCGACCCACTTTCGACCCCTCTGTATTAGTAGACCCCGGGAGATCTCTTATCGACCCCAAGAGTCGGTATCGACCACTTTGGACCCCTGTTTTAGACAGTAGTCAAGATTTCAAAAGGATGGAACACATAGCCGTGTCCTCTCTGGACTAAAGGAACAAGAAATATTGCCTTGAAATCCTAAGGAAATCGCTGACATGAAGTTCGAACTTTTGCCTCATGTGACGTAGAGCGTAGTTTTTTTCCGCATTCAGAGAATTTGAATGGAAAAGAGAGGAGTTTTACTCCTGAAAATCTGTCAAAATATTTCATTGTTCAGTGTCAATTAGAAGTTTTAATGAGTTGCTACCGTATACAATAAAGTCGAAATGTTTTGAACATAATGATGGTTTATTTCGCATGTTTTAATTGATCGAGCAATGTCATTAGAATTTTTTAAGAGTACTTGATATTGTACTATAAAGTCACATGTTTTTTAACGCTATGCAGTATATATTGCGTGTTTTAAAATTTATTTCCCTTAAAAACCTGTAAGTCCTAAAACAGAATTTTAAAAACCTATAAAAGCCTAAAACGTGAGTTGAATACCTAAATTTGATTTTTTAGAACCTAAAAATCGGGGCTTAATTATAACTAGTAGTAGCGAAGTAAATTAGTTTTTTTTTTTTTTTTTTTTTTTTTTTTTTTTTTTTTTTTTTTTTTTTTTTGCTTGTGCTTTACGCCTCGTCGATGGCGAGGTAATTGGAGGCGGGAGTAGGATTGGGGTAAGGTACGGAAGGAATTCGACCATGGCTTTTGAAGGAAGCATTCCGGCATTCGCCTGAAGTGAGTTTTGGAACCATGGAAAACCAAAATCTGGATGCCTGGACGGGAATTCAAACCCGCGTCCTCCGATGCGAGGCCAGAACTTTAACCGTTCACCCACCACGCTAGGTAGGTAAATTCGTACTGTCTTGCGACCCGTTGTCAGAGTTCCGATTTGCAGCACATTCCGATCCTGTCATGGCTGGATCCAGAGCTTAACGTGGAATTCGACCACGGAATAACCTGGCGTAGTTCATATGACTAAGCAGAACTCTAATCGATCTGACCCCAGCGGTATTTGAAATTTGAAATGTGAGTTTCAGGGCAAATGCCTTAACTTCGGAGTTACCTGCACAATACTAGTCATACTGTCACGACTAAATAATACCGAAAATTCTCTAACTTTGATATTCTTGTGAAATACGTAGCAGTGCGTGAACATACAATAGGCTGTACCTTATTCTATGGTCAAAGGACTACGCTTCTCGCTCTTCTTATGATGTCACGAAATAGCTATTTATTCTTCATCAAACAGGCTTTATATTACGGCTCAAATGTACTGATATCTGTCAGATTAGTGTATTCCCACTGTAATATTTCTGTATTTTTCTTTAATGAGAGCAATGCTTGTATTGATATATTGAGAGTGAAACCCTTGTCAGACGCCGGACACCATCACAGTGCCGCAATAACCCGAAATAACATATATTGCTATTCTAACAACTGTCATTTAGTAGCTAGTAACCAAGTTTTTACAACCATTTATATAATAAAACTGTATATTTATTGCAAGTTTCAGATCTTAAATGAAGATGGTTTTACAAACAGAAAAAGAAAAAGTTTGAGGCACTGTTAATACCCTACGTTTCAGAAATTCTTGTCTGTCTGATTCTTGTACCAGCATTCACGAAGGAACTATAAAATAGATTTTGAGGTTTTCTAACACACTACAGCCCAACTTTCCAGGCAGTGGTCGACTAACTTTGGAAGCCATTAAAGGTGTTGGAAAAGAAATTAGAAGAGCCAAAGTTACATTTTAATAAATATTTTAATATAATTTTATTGATTAATCAACATCCCGCATTTCTACATTTATGTAAATGACATATTCATATAGTTCACATGTAAGTAGTAAGCATTTTCATTAATAAGAACAATGTGCTTGCATTTCCTTAGAAAGTATTATAATATTTTTTGCGTAACGTGTTGCTTTTAATTTCAAATATGATCCAAGTTCTCATCAGTTATTTGGTTTCTCAATTTCTTTTAATAAGGTTCAAGTTGGAAAACGTTTGTTCACACATACTAAGAAAACCAGATGCAAACTTTTTCAACTGGGTGTATAAATCCGGCAAGCTCTTCCAGGTATTGAAGATAACATCGTCTGTCTTTGTAAATTTTTGATAGCAGTCAGCTTGTTATTTGAAAGAAAAGTACATTTTTCTCTCTCTAGATTTTCCATTTCAGTAGCAAGAACACAAATTTTGATTTCCATAAATCTTTCCTATCCAAGTTTAGCAATTGCATTTCAAAAGTTGCAATTCAATCCCGAACGGATGAAATCTTAATTCGATTAGTTTTGCTTTGGGAGGTTTATAATAAAAGCCATTGTTTCTTTCACTTGTCGAAAGTCTTGAAATCTCTTTAGAAAGATTCGTTCATGTTTAAAATTGCTGTTTGGAAAAATTCCTTGTCGATTTTAACATTGGTTTCTTTTGATGTTGTGATTACCTGAAAAGTTCAGCAAGTAACCCTTTCTATGTCATTAGGCAAGAGAACCATTTTTCTTTCAAAAGAAATAATTTCTTCAAGAAGCGAAAACGCATATTCCTCTGCCTTGAAGTTTAATGTTAAGTTGATTAAGATGTGTAGTTACCTCCACCACAAATTATAACTTTTACATCCACTGATGATATTTTAATTCTTAATAATGTATGCCTTTGAGGAACAGTTCAATTTTATTTTAAGCAAGAAGCAAATCGTTTGAGCATATTACCTCGTGAAAGCCATCGCACGTTGTTAAAAAGAAGAAGATCTGAATATTACTAAGAAATTCTTTGAATTGTCGGTGATGAAGCTTTGGTGCAATAATATTGTTAACAATCTTTATTACTAAATTCATAACATGACCAAGTTCTGTTGTAAACGTTTGTGCTTCTTGCTGGATTATACAGTGAAAGCTAATCATCTCGTGATTGATTTTTGCTTTCAAAATGGAAACAAATCCATTTTCGGAACCCAACAACTCTTGTCTCCGTCTGTTGCTATTGACACAATTTTAGTGAGTGGGGTGTGATTTTTTTTTTTTTTTCATACAGTCCTAAGGTTTGGTCTTTAACCGGTAATAATCCTAAAAGCTCTTCTATAGGACTTTCGGAGGAAATATAGCGCACAAAGAGGCAAAATTGTGCTCTATCTTGAGTGTCGCAAGACTCGTCTACTGCAATTGATATGGCTGAAGTTGATTTAATATCTTCAACTTGTTAGTCAGTTACGTTTGAAGCCATCTTGGTCACTGTATCCGTTACTGTTTTCGCAAACAATGTAATACTTTCAAATTTATTTAAGATGTCAGCTTTATTTTTAAATCTCCAAAAAGTTCTTTAGATACATTTATAAAGCTACTTTTAATGTACTCAACATCTGTAAAAGGTTTTCCTCATTTAGTTATTCCTGGCTCAATATGAAGCTGGCTATGTTAACTGTACTACTAGATTGCAACCAACTACTAAATGTAACGTTGATTTTTTAAAAAAAAAATATCTGGTTTTTCCACTGTTTTCTTTTGCATATCACAAGGGGGATAAGTTGTGTCAATGAACCATGTTTTATTTGTAAGTGTCTTTCTACATTCGACTTCTTATTATTTGCAAGTTGTTATTTGCAAATGAGTCTATGGGAAGACCAATTGAGTTCGCAATGAAGGCAAAAGACTCGGTCACTTTTGAATTCGCGACGCTCATCTGTTATTTTTCGAATTTTTTTCTTAGAAGCCATTTAACGGTATCTATAAAGAAAGGTTAAAAATATAAACAAGAAAAAAGAAAACAAATAGAACACCAAAGGAATAATATGATAATAGATACCTGAGATACCAATATTCAAATCACGATTGCCGAATCAGACACAACACGATAAGGAGAGTCAATAAACCACGTAGCTAAATTTTGTCTTCCTGTGAACCCTTCCTCCCCCTCCCCCACGAAGTCCGACGTGCCTTTGTCTCTACTCCCTCCCCCTACCCTAACCCGACGTAGCACGTAACTTTTTTTCCTTTTGATTCCAGAAGACATTTTGAATTGCTTTTTTGTCTTTTTGTCAGACTATTTTAAATTACATACGGAATTAATTAAATAAAGGAAATAAATATTCACATGGCTGTTGTATGATCAGTACCTCATTTTAACTGTGAAAAATAATACGAATTGAGCTACTTGGTCTGGCACTGCCCCCCCTCCCCCCCCTCACACACAACACCGTAGCGCAGCGTAGCTTTCCAACAAACACAGCCCCCCCCCCCAGACCGAGCTACGTCGTTTATAGACGCTCCTTAATAGTTAAGACAGAACAACCAGTGTGATCACGCATGAACAGTTGGGTTAAAACTACTGCCATGTTTTATTCAATTCATTGTAATGTCGGTAAAAGTTGGCAAAAGAACTTGCTTATAATGAGTACTGGAAGCCTTCATGGTCTTTAGTACTAGCCGACGTTACTACCATTGTTATCGTCGGTAAAGATGTCTCGAAATAAATATTCTCAAAGAGCCGCAGTCATATCCTCAAAGAGCCGCTGTTTGTGGACCCCTGTTCCAGGGTATACATGCACCTCATATAATGACGGTAACTTTCATTGCTTTTCGCAGACGAAAATACCAATGACGACTTATATAAAAAATTTAATTGAGTTAATGGCTTGTTAAGGGGATCCGGAGGTGTTCACATGATGAAATATACGATGTTTTTTTGCTATTAAAAATTAATTGGAACATTCCTCTTTAATGAAAACTTTGAATTATTGTTTTACTTGCCCCAGAAGTTGAGTTATTACCATTTTCTCCCTCGCCTGCAGAGGAAATTGGCGGGGCCGCTGAGTGCAAATACTAGTAATGCTAGTGACATGCGAAAAGCGGTGTGGGCATTGTTCCTTCATACTGCCTCTTAGAATGAATGCCCTCAACACAACCTGTGTCCAAAAGATTCCTGGTGCAAATATAATGCCAAAAATGACTATGATCACAAGCATGGTTTACCAGAAGCTGTGATAGATGCAATAAAACCAATTTTTCATGACTTAGCACAGCCAAAATTGTTACACAAATGTCTACACGGAAAACGCAGAATCCTAATGAGAGTGTTAACAATTTAATTTGGACAGTGATTCCTAAAGGGTGTTTGTAAGAATAAAAACACTGCACTTCGGCATTTATGATGCAATAGCAACCTACAACCAAGGATACAGTGTGAAGTATTGAAGGCATTAGGATTTCAAGCTGGAGTGAACACTGTACGAGCACTAAGAAATATTGACAGAGAGAGGATAAGAGGAGCATAAAGAAAGAAAGGAATATGAAATATGATAGAACACAGGCCAGAAAAGAATACCAAAAGGAAGATTTTGGAGGATGAAGAAGAAGACCCTGATAATCCATCCTATAGTGCAGAAATGTATTGAGAAACTTTGATAGCCACTTCCCGTGAATTAGAATTTTCCTAATGTAAGAACATTTTCTCAAAATCCACTGAAACTAGGGAGATAAAATTTTTATACAGCACTCATAGTAGTCAAACTTAAATTGTAACATAGATATTTAACAATATTGTCGCGTTGGAACCGGACAGGTGTGAATTCGAAGGTTACTTGTCAATGAACACAGCACTTAAACTGAGAACAGGTTTATTGAGAACTCAAACATACACGCAGCACTGACTGCCTCTTGGATTACAAGAGTAGTTAACAAATGAAATGTGTAGAAGTTACAAGTGACCTTAGGAAACATGTAGAATCTTCTGGAAATAATAAACAGAATTAAATAATTTTTGTCAGTGGGCGGGATTGAACCGGCGACCTTCGGTACCGCAATTCGTGACGCTACCCGCTGCGCCATGCTGGCAGACGGTACACTGGCGTTCATGCGGCATTGCTCCCTCTCCTGAGGAAAACAGCGTCCCGCTGTTAGATTTCTTTTGGGGCACGCTGAAGTGTCCTGGATCTTGATCTTGTCGTGGGTCCTCTGTATGGCAGTTCTGGAGGGCCCCTCCTGTTTGTACTATTATCTTCCTGTCCGACTTCCTCAGTATCCAAACCGTCCTCAGAGTCCTTGAACAAGAAGCTGGTTGTGCCTAGCTGCTCGTCAGGATTGTAGTAAGGCTTCATGCGGAGGACGTGAACAATGTCCCTTCGCTTTCGTCGTTTCGAAGACGGCTCATAATCCTCGACTTCGTATGTGACGTCTGACCGGCGGCGTATGACACGATACGGACCAAAGTACCGCTTCAGTAACTTTTCTGATAGCCCAACCTTCCGGACAGGGGTAAAAATCCATACGAGATCTCCTGGGTTGTACGCAACAGGTCGGTGCTTGCCGTCATACCGCTGACGGTCCTCTCCTGGGTGGCCAGTGTTCGTATGCGAGCCAGCTGTCTTGCTTCTTCGACCCTGGTAATGAGCTGTTTTATATAGTCATCCTGAGTGTCGTCCGGCTGGAATGGGAACAGCGTATCCATTGTGGTCTCAGCTTCACGGCCATGGAGCAGAAAAAACGGAGTGAAGCCTGTCGTATCTTGCCTTGCTGTATTATAAGCAAATGTGACCACTGGCAGTATTGTATCCCAATCCTTCTGCTCAACATCCACATACATCGACAGCATATCGGCTAATGTCTTGTTGAAGCGTTCTGTGAGACCGTTTGTCTGAGGGTGGTATGCAGTTGTCATCCTGTGGACAACGTCGCATCTTGACATGACCTCTGATACTAGTCTTGACTGGAATACCTTTCCACGATCGGATATCATCACACGTGGTGCTCCATGCTTCAAAATAATGTCTTCTACTAGAAATTTTGCAACCTCTGGAGCTTCTGCAGTCGGCACAGGTTTGGTGACAGCGTAGCGCGTGAGGTAGTCGGTGCAGACTATTATCCATCGGTTACCGGTTGTCGACTTCGGGAACCTCCCCAAAAGGTCGATCCCAATTCGGTGGAATGGAACTGCTGCAGGTGGAATTGGTACTAGATGACCTGGAGGTAATTGCGGCACATGTTTCCGTCGCTGGCACTCTTTACAGTGACTCACATAATGCTTGACAGATCGGTAGAGACCCTTCCAGTAATACCTGCGTCTGATTCGGTCCAGGGTCTTCACAAATCCCAGATGACCGGATATTGGAGCGTCGTGGAAATACTTGAGAATAGCTGGCTGGAGATGAGCTGGAACGACCAGAAGCCACTTGGGGCCTAGTGGATCGTAGTTGTTCTTATACAATGTCCCATCTATCAATTGAAACCCTCCTTTGGCCGGTTCTCCTTTCTCCAAGGCGTCTATGGTTCTTAATAACTCTGAATCTTCCCTCTGTTCAGCTGCAACGTCACCTAATTCAGCGAGGGCTGAAATTCCATTCATGCTGTTGTGTTCTATTAAAGGATTCCTTGAAAGGCTGTCGGCATCCTTGTGTTTGCGTCCGTTTTTGAATACCACCGTGACGTCGTACTCTTGAAGTCTAAGTGCCCATCTTGCTAGTCGACCTGATGGATCCTTCAAGCTGGTTAGCCAACATAAAGAATGGTGGTCTGTTACGACGGTGAAAGGTTTGCCGAATAAATACGGACGAAACTTGTTGATAGCCCAGACAACTGCGAGGCATTCTTTCTCGGTTGTAGAGTAGTTTATCTCGGGCTTAGAGAATACTCTTGATGCATAGGCTATCACCTTCTCAGCACCTTCCTGAATTTGCACAAGCACTGCACCGATCCCATAACCGCTGGCGTCAGTGTGAAGTTCAGTTTCTGCATTCTCGTCGTATAAGGCTAGAACTGGTGCGGAAGTTAGAGCCTCCTTAAGTGCCTGGAAAGATCTTTCTTTAGTTTCATCCCAGTAAAACTTGGCGTCTCCCTGCAAAAGTTCTTGCAGTGGACGTGCCATGTTACAGAATCCTTTTATGAAACGCCGGAAGTATGAGCACAGCCCAAGAAAGCTTCTCACATCACGAATGTGCTGAGGAGTTGGAAATTCCATGACTGCCCTTACTTTATCTGGATCAGCGCGGACGCCATCTCCGTTGACCAGGTGCCCCAGGATTTTTATCTCTCTGGCGACGAAGAGGCACTTCTTCGGATTGAGGCGGAGTCCTGCAGTCTGAACACACTTCAGCACCGTTGACAGGCGACTCAGATGTTCTTCAAATGTTTTCGAGAAAACAACAATGTCATCTAAATAACAAAGACACGTCGTCCACTTAAGGTGTCGAAGTAAGTTGTCCATCATGCGTTCGAATGTGGCCGGAGCGTTGCATAATCCGAATGGCATTACTTTGAATTCATAGAGGCCATCAGGTGTAATAAAAGCCGTCTTTTCTCTGTCAGCTTCGTCAACCTCGATTTGCCAGTAGCCTGTCTGCATGTCCATGGTTGAGAAGTATGTAGCTCCTTTCAAGCAGTCTAAGGCGTCGTCGATGCGCGGCAGTGGGTAGACATCTTTCTTTGTGATTTTGTTCAGCCGCCGATAGTCGACACAGAATCGCCACGTACCATCCTTCTTCTTTACGAGGACCACCGGAGATGACCAAGGACTCTCCGAAGGTTGAATAATGTCATTATGCAACATCTTCTCCACTTCCTCTCGAATTATTCGCCTTTCGACTGGTGACAATCGGTACGAGCGCTGGCTAATGGGCGGATGATCCCCAGTATTGATACGATGCTTTATCGTGGGCCGTTTCGTCTGACCTTTTTTTTGCTGGGGTGTGAATACACCAGAGAATTGGCGTAGTATAGCTAACACCCGGTGGTGTTGTTCCTTGGTCAGGCCGGACCCTATTGGCAGTTCCATAGTTGTTTCCTCCAGCGTGTTGTCGGTACTAGTAACAGAGCATGGATCTTCGTTAATGACGTTGAGCTCGCCCTCCTGGACTGGTTCAGCTGTCCCTATGCACATTCCCTTGGGGATAATTTGTGACTGCTCGTGACAGTTGGTGATCCAAATGTCTCCTCGACCACCGATAATGCTTATGATAGCCGCTGGTATGTAGATTTCTTTCGTGAGCCTAATAAACTTTCTACTATCGACAAGCACTTCAAGGTTGCGGTCGTCCGTGTTTTTGACTGGGACTCTTCTCATTGCGAACGGCGGGATTGTCACGTTGTCAACGGCGAATAACTTCCCAGAAGATTCTGTGTTACGTGTACCCGTCGCAACGACTTCTTCAATTTGCAGCTCAGACGTTCCACAGTCAATGACAGCTTGGGATGCCTTAAGGAAGTCCCATCCAAGGATGACATTATGACTACATTCTGTTAAAATGACAAATTCAACTGGCTGGGTCCTGTTGTTGATGGTTATTCTCGCGACACAAGCTCCAGCTGGCTGGACGTACTTTCCATTTGCGACCTTTAGCACAGTTGCCCCCGTATCACGGAACATTGTCTTCTTTAGTGTGCGACGATAATTGTCCGACAATACGGAGAAAGAAGCTCCTGAATCAACCAGCGCCCGGACAGGTTGGCCGTCGATTATAACGTTGATGAGATTTCCCGACATCTTAGTGACTGTCATCCATGGAGGATTTTCATCTGCGGCGGCCTCACCTCCGTAGATGGTCGCCTTGCTTAGTTTTCCTGCGTGCGGCGGCTAGGGGAGCGGCTGGTAGCTCTGTCCGGCGACGATGAACGGCAGCGGCGCGTCGGGGATCGACCTCGTCTAGGGTACGGCGATGGGCTTCTTCCCGTAGGTCGACCGAACTCGTCAGCGGGTGGCTGCCTGGGGTAGAACTGTTCGATGGCGGACGTCTTGCGGCAAAATAATCGTCAAATACTCGTCTTCTCTCTCTGCAGTAGCGTATGACATGTCCAGGGCGCCCACAGTGGAAACATACTGGCGCGTTGTCTTCTGTCCTCCAGACGTCCGTTCGTCTGCGGGACGTCATAGGTGCCGGAGGATTTGGTTGTGGCCGTGTCGGCCGGTTCCTAGGCTGCCGTTTGGCAGCTGCAGCATACGTCATATCAGGGCGAGGCCATTCTTCACGTCGAGTGCGATTGGCTCGGCAGACAGGAGCTATTGTCTGAAATACCTCTTTTTCCGCCGCGTCGGCTCCTTCATGACCCACTGGGCTTACATCCATGGCCATGATCTGATGCTCACTCGGTTCAAGAGTCCCAGCTGCCATGAACTGTTGTAATTCTTCTCTCACAATTTGTCGTATGAGAGACGCAAAGTCGTGCTGGTCTTCCACAACTGCCATAGGGACTACGTTGGGAAGTCTGTCATACTTCTTTCGCCCAACCCTCCTTTGTTGCATCTCCTCAATCCGCTGGCACCACTTGATGAACTCTTCCGTCGTAGCGACGTCTTTTATCAGAAGAGCTTGGTACATGTCTTCTGCAATACCTTTCATTAGGTGCGTGATTTTGTCGGCTTCAGTCATATTCGGGTTGACTACGTTGCATAGGGCCAAAACATCCTGTATGTAAGATTGCGTCGGCTCCCCATGTCGTTGGGCCCGGTTCTTCAGTTGTTCTTCCGCCGAGCGGATTTGTCGCTGGTGGTCCCCAAACGTTTTCTTAAGTTCCGTCTGGAACATTTCCCAGTTATTCAGTTTTTCTTCGTTGTTCTCGAACCACTGCTGGGCGGTTCCGTCCAGATAGAAATAAACATTTGCCAAGCACATGGTATGATCCCACCTGTTGTACTTGGCGACTCGGTCGAACCCTTTTAGCCATTTGTTAGGATCCTGTCCAGCGTCTCCAGAGAACACCGATGGGTGTCGAATGTGCAGCTGGCTTGCCGCCATGGGTTTCCTAATGACGCGGACTTTCGGAAGGACGTACTGAGTATATCCTTTGTAGTCCGGTTCCAGTCCGTGTAGGCGGCGACTTTTACGTTGCCTAATCGGAGCCACGACGATGCAGCTGTTGCACAGGGTACCCGGCGTCTCCACCAAACTATGTCGCGTTGGAACCGGGGCAGGTGTGAATTCGAAGGTTACTTGTCAATGAACACAGCACTTAAACTGAGAACAGGTTTATTGAGAACTCAAACATACACGCAGCACTGACTGCCTCTTGGGCAGAATGCTCTTCTATTTATACACAGATAGAACGTACTAGAGATTACAAGAGTAGTTAACAAATGAAATGTGTAGAAGTTACAAGTGACCTTAGGAAACATGTAGAATCTTCTGGAAATAATAAACAGAATTAAATAATTTTTGTCAGTGGGCGGGATTGAACCGGCGACCTTCGGTACCGCAATTCGTGACGCTACCCGCTGCGCCATGCTGGCAGACGGTACACTGGCGTTCATGCGGCAATATTTATTTTATGAATGCTTTAGCATTATCTAAAAACTGTTCAATATATTTTGACTGAGTTTTCATTTTCTGTATCTCAAAACCGTTTGAATTTACCCTCACAGATCTGAAGAACACATTTCAGTCGTCTTCTCAGGATATCAAATTCCACGTCAATTTACTACTATAACATTAAATGTCCAATCATAAACATGTATAAACTTTTATGAAAAATCATTCAAGAATAAGTGCATTGCCTATGCCATTAAGAGCAAAAAAGCTCGTGTGCGTATGCAAATAAATGGGATTCTACCAAAACTGAGATGCCTCAGTTTCATCATGGATTCCCATTTAACTTCATAAGACAAATCGAATTTGAAGAATTTTTTTTATGTTTATTTATACTTCTCGATAAATCATCTCTCACAACTGAGATGGTTAGGTTGAAATACAACCAAGATGTGATTTCACAGGGAACTATACGCTGAATATCTACAATGGGTGCTTTAGCTTCTTCCTAGTGGTTAGGCTAAAATGAGGCCTCGACCAGAAAAAATCAGAGTAGTTTACATCGCAATATTATGCCGTCAGTAACATAGCGTTTATGAAATTACTAATATTAATTGAAAATAATTAAAAAAATCTACATGCCTTATTCTATAACGAGGTCATTCGGGTACAGGTTGTATTTCAACCTAACCAAAACCTCAACTAATTTTACCTCTAAAAAATTAAACAATGCAGAAAGGCTTAAACATATGAAATGCATACATTTTGGGTAATAACAATGTTGTTTACATGAGGATTCCTAGTTCGCAGAGCATAAATTAACACAATTAATTTTATCATAAACTTACAGTATGTACTGCAACTGGAATAATGCACTCGCATTTAAACATTCACCTCATTGCGATATAAACTTGACACTAAGATCATCACCAGAAATACAAGGAACTATACCTAAACTAATTTTTGACATTCAGTATCTCTAATAGTTAAAGTCAGATATGAAAGGAAAAATTTCTCTACTTAAAATTTGTCTCATCGAGTTACAAATTACTGCTCCTACGTGTATAGCAAAGAATGTGATACCAAAAAATGTTAAATTGTTCTAAACTTTTTTTATTTCCAATACTAAAGGCTTAATATGAAGTTCTATGGATATTAAAAATCATCAGCCTACACATTAATTCCTATGAATAGAATTAATCTACTTTCAGCTCCAAACACCAGATATTTCAGTTGACATTCAGCATCTTGAGAACTTAAATAGATTACGAGGCATGTTTTTTAAGTAAGTACCGTTTTGAAATTGAAAAAAGACGTGCAAATATATATCAATAATTTTATTTTTACATGAAAGCCTGTACCTTATTCTACTTTTCTACATAATTCCCTTCAATATTGAGGCACTTGTCATAACGTAGTACCAGTTTTTGAAATCCTCCTCATAGAAGTCTGCCGCCTGACTTGTTAACCACTGCATCACAACTGTTTTGACTTAGTTATCGTCTTCAAGACGCTGACAACCCAGGTGTTTCTTCAAGTGCAGGAACAGATGGTAGTCACTGGGCGCCAGATCAGGGCTGTACGGAGGATGATTTCGAGTTTCCCATCGAAAAGATGTGATGAGATCTTTGGTCTGATTAGCCACATGTGGACGGGCATTGTCATGCAGCAAAACGATGCCCTTGCTCAACTTGCCACATCTTTTGTTCTGGATTGAACAGCGCAGATTGTTCAATGTCTCACAATAAGCTGCTGCATTGATTGTCTCATTACGAGGCAGAAATTCCACAATCAATACTCCTTTTCTGTCCCAAAAAACTGAGCACATGATTTTCCGAGCAGAAATCATTTGCTTGACTTCACTTTTTCGGGTGAATCTGAATGCCGCCATTCCATGGACTGTTGCTTTGATTCAGGTGTGACTTAGGCCACCCATGTCTCATCACCCATAACAATTTGGCTTCAGAAATCATCACCATCGTTGTGGTACCGCTCAAGGAAAGTCAATGCACTGTGCACATCTGTTAACATTTTTGGTACCCAACTTGAGCACAATTTTCGGTAATTCAAGTGTTCGATCACAATTCCATACAAAACACTACGAGAAACATTAGGAAAGTCATCACACAAGGAGGAAATCGTAAAGTGTCTGTTTTCTCTCACCTTATTGTCCACTTTCTGCACCAAACTTTCATTAACGACCGAAGGACGCCTACTCCGTTGTTCATAATGCACATTTGTGTGGCCATCTGTAAATGCTCTCACCCACTTTCTCACCATTCCATCACTCATAATGTTTCGTCCGTAAACTGCACAGATCTCATGATAAATATCGATTGGTTTTAGGCCTTTAGCACAAAGGAATCTTATAACAGCCCGTACTTCACAGTCGGCGGGACTCACGATTATCGGAGGAATCTTAAACACTCAGTGAACAACGTAAACAAGGAAGAATTAGACTGTAATGGCGTCAGTGCATAGGCAAGAGATGCAGGTACTCAGTGCGCATGCGTGGAATGCCAACCGTAGTGCTGCAGCCACGGTGTGACAAAACGGTACTGACTTAAAAAATACGCCTCGTATAGTAAAAGATAGATTATTTCAGAAACTCACATGTAGAGCTCAAAATGTAATTCAAAAATGTTCATTTTTACTAAACTTTATATATTTTCAACACTAAAGGTGTAATACAAGGTTCTATTAATCACTGTGAAGTGGATGAATACACTTTGTGCTCTAAACGCTAAATATTCAGCCTGTTATTGAAATATCGAAAATGAATTACTGAAAAACATAATCTATAGTAAAAGAATGAAAGCTATATTAGTCATAATCTACAGTAGTACTATCTCAAATGCCAGGAATATTCTAGTATTAGTGTTACCTGTATGATTGAATATAATCTATGTAGAATAATATTATTGTAAATAAATTAATGTTTTTATTGTAACAGTAAAGATGATAACCAAAGAGATTATAATTGTGCTGCCAGAGATCGTGATCAAATAAAATCTCTGTTGTTATTAGTTTCTCGCATTCAGTACGACTATTTTTGGCGTTTAAAAACTAAATCTCCCAAATTAAAGGAAAGGAAAGTTTTATTTACCATGGTGTATGCAACATAGGTATTACTATTAATTACTTTGGATGCTTTCATTAAAGGCTATGGTCAAAGACATTGTAGCTGTTTGTTAACTATGAAGCATGGAGCATGGTAAGAAGTATGCCTCATATAGTGGTTCCATCTTTGGTATTTATCACCACAAGTTGAGAATATCATTAAATGCTCCAGTGTTATGTAATGCAGAAACATAAGACATTCTAAACAACTGAATTGAGTTTCTATGATTTAAAACGGTGAAAACCCCATCGAAATCTGCTCAGTAGTTTCTGAGTTTTTCTAGTTCAAGTTTGTCCGGTTTTCGTTTTATAGATAGATAGATATTAAATATGAACTTTCTTTTGGGACACCCTGTACTTTTGCTGCCTGTGGAAAGCTTTGTTTCATTTGTGGGAAACACAACTACAAAAGTTTGCAGCTGTTTTGATCATATTGTTTATTTCTGAAATTAGCCTTTTATTCACTGACATAATACTGCGAATATATTTAAAATCTGAACAATTCCAATTGCATGCTGCCCTAGTTTTAATATGATGGATTTGATTTTCCTGTTCACCACAAACCATACTGTTTTGATCTTGCTTATCTTTTTTTCCCCTTCAGTATAGCCATAATTGCAGGTTGTCTTTGCTCCCACCTTCACCCCAGATTGTAACATAATGTATCATCATTGTTCTCCGGGTGGAGCCGCGTCAATTTATTAAAACCTGACATTTCTGCCTTCATGCTGTGGCCTTCTTCAGAGAACTGAAACTTTCGTAATTATTCGTAACATCATGTGCAAAAACCACAAAATTAACTTTTTTGTCTCACTTTTTCATTAACTTTATAATATCATTAACAATGATTATGGAAAATAGTGGAGATGAACAACTTCCCTGCTATACCCTTTTAATCTCAAGCCATCCTGATCTGCTATAATGTGAAACAAACTATAGATAACTATGGAAAAATAATTTGAGGAACGTACGAATAATAAAAAAGGAAAAAATAAATAAGCAAATGGAAATAAATTAGAACAGACAACCAAGAAAACAATAACTTGAACATTATACAAAAAAGGTTGAAAAACTAACAGTGAATGATGGGTTCATTGGTAGGCTGAGGCCATGGTGATGCCTTGTGTCAAGGATATGTCGATAAGTTAATTCCTATTTCCAGAGTTATGAAGCAGTTGTGATTTATGGAAAAACTTTCACAATCAAAGTTTTGTTGTGTCTTTAGAGTTGTGTGAACACAGTGGGCTGCCAGAGGATGGTTGAAGTTGTAGACCTAAACTGTTTACATAATGTCATTCATTTTGATTTAAATTTGGTTAGTGATGAAGCCTGTGTATAAACTAGTGCATTGCAGGTAAGTTAGTTAGCACAAGATATACATTGTGGTGTATGCGACATGTCCATTATCAGATTGGAATAGGTCAAAGTGGTCGTATGCTTGCTGTGAGGTCTGTTTCAAGGGAAGGGACCTTGTGATGGTTTGGGAAGATCTAAAGGTGAATATTTTTGGACAACGACGTTATCAAGATTGAGTGGTTTACTAGAACACATGTGGATTCCAGTGGATTTTGGGGAGAAAGATCTGCTTTTCGGGAAAGAAGCTTAATACAGTTGTTCCCTGAAATGCAAAAGATTTGCCACATAGTTGTCGATTATGCCAAATTTCGATTGAAAATATCTCGAAGACTAAACATGTTTTTGCTGTTAAAATTGGAGTAGCACATTGTAGAGATTGGCACCAGAATACAACATTATAATCTCGCTCTTCTTACCACGTTTTCCTTCATATGTGTACATGGTAGCAGTACTAAAATCCTTAAAAATGATGTCTCATGTGTTGTCCCCTCCCCCATAAGTTTCAAGATTTATTCCATTGGCGTTGTAGTCGGAATCTTCATGCGTCTCTTGTTCTTGTTGTTTGGTAATATAGAAGCCTGATAACTTAATTTCGGCCTAGCCTTGAAAAATCTGTACCACATCAGAATGTTGATAAGAAGAACAGAAATCATGTCCTTCAATATAATCAGTATAAACACCCATGCAGGAAGAAATGAAATCAAAGATGGCAAACAACAAGCCGAAGCAAAAAAACATGAGATGTGCCTCTTAGCATGGAAATATCCTTCATGGTAAATTGCAGAACAATACATGTGAGTTTCCAGACTTGGGAATTTAGTTCTCTCCTATATAAGACCTAGAAGTTACTAACAGCTTACATAAAATAAGAAGTCGCACATTAAGACCTGTGGTTTTAATGTAATCATTCATATTACTGAAATATTAATTTCAAATCCATCCCAGAAAATTTACTATTTTTCTGTGCCAAAAGCGAGAAATTATTAATGGTTTTTGTATTTGTAACCATTTCTGGATTTGTCACTTAATATCTTCCAAGCGATTTAAATGGGAAGTGATTTTCTTGACTTTTAATACCAATCACTTGATTACTTCTTTACTGTGCCAGATTCACAAGAGCCAGAAAATACTGACCATCACAGTACAATCTAATTCTTACAGGATACATTGTATCTACTTCATTATATAGTTTTTTAGGATATATCGGTATAGAACAGATAATTAATGATACCTTCATATTTTACTATTTTTCTTTTTGTTTATTTTCTCTTTCGTTTGAACTTGTATGAAATAAGGTAGTCTCTTTACATTTTATAATTTTTTTCAATCAGTGTTTGTACAGATGTTTCATCATTCACATTTTATATAACATAAATGTTCTAACTTTTTTACGATTATGGAACATTATCTTTACTGTTAAAAGTTTGTGCTAATTTTAAATTAGGTTTACAATATGGAAATGTCCTAATGCTCTTAGTTTTAATTAATATAAGATATGTGGCAGTAATAAGACTGTATGTTTGGATAAATATGTTTCGAAATGAAAACTTTAATAGGTTTAAATTTTCGATTTATAATCTTATTATTTGATTTTTGCATCTTCATTCTTCATGGTAAGTCTTTCTTTGCATGAGCAGCATTATGCTGTATTGATTAATAATGTTTACCACAACTAACTTTAGGCAGCTGAACGCTTTAACTCTTTCTTCAGACTGGCACTGATTTTACATAAAGGGTTCTTTCTTCTTTTTGACCAGAAAACTACAGGCTTGATACGAAGTATGAAAATCATCTAATCGTCAAAGTAGCATTGGTTTGTATTAAAACAGCTAGTTAGTACTGCTTGTGCTACTGGATTGCTTTTCGTATTTCTATGCTTCTTATGACATGTATGACAGCTCTGCAAGTTATTTTTCAAGTTTATGTGTTTGTAGATTTGTCAACAGTTTGATGCTTGATTTAAAATATTTTGCAGTTTTCAATTCTTTTCATCTGATCTTGATTCAGACCAACTATTGTAGGAACAGAATACACAATGAAGCAGTTGCATGAGTGTTGTTTCCTCCTTTGGAAAATGTGAAATGTGAAGTGTGAGTTTTTAATTTAGGTGTTGCCAATTATATTCATTTGAAATTACTTCATGGAATTGCTGATACACTTGATTCACATAACCGTTGGTTGAGTTCAATCTTGTTAAAAATAATTTAAGAATACTTCTAATGTTGAGGTTAAGGCTAGTGAACTACTTCTTGCTCTCTCTCTAATTAATGAACAATTCATTACCATAAACCAGCATTAGACAATTATGAAAGTAATATTTCATAATTTTCATGATTATCAGTCCTATATTTCTACAGTTTTGTATACGGTGTTGAGAGGGGTGGGAGGTGTAGCTCATTAATTGTGGGATTGTCTTATTTTTACATAAACCATTAAAAACTCCCCCTATTAAATGAGTTGATAAAATGAACTAGGAGAACAAGGATAAAAACCATGCTGGGAGAATGTAGACTGCACAACAAAATGAAACTGAAAAAGGCAACAACAAAAAAATTAAAAATGGAGAAGGTAAAAATAGAAAGAAATGGAAAGACATGCATTATTGAAAGTAGGATGACTTAATGGAAATTTTATTACTGGCGACTGTAGTATAATTGATATAGTTAATGCAGAGAGAGGATGGAGTTATGAGTTATGAATAAGAGATATCTTGATTTAAGGGTATGAGAGAATTAAAACAACGAAGTATAGGGAAAGTAAACCCTTCACTTACCACATATAAAATCAAGAGGGCTACAGCTAACATAAAACATGAACACACTTCACAGTATTTTGGAATAAACCTTAAATATGAGTAGAGGAGGGCATATAGCAAGGTGATTGAATGTGTACACTCTGAGACTCACCATAAATGGAGGAATTAATTGCAGATGTAGTAGGAAGGTACCATAATATTCCAGTCAGATTCACATATTCATGATGAAATGGAAACAACGTATGAACAACTAGAAGATATATCAAAAAGAGTTAAATGGAATGAAAATCTTATAATAATTGGAATGAAGTTAAAATTGGTGAAAGGGTAAAAAAAAATACACACACTATGCTAGTAGTCTTCATTGATAAATATTTGACATTACTTTTGAATCAATATTTTTGGTCAATTGCTTGTATATTAATGAAAAACAAAGTCTGAAATTCATGCAGTGTTGAAGCTGTCCACGAGCTGACAAGGATAGTGAGCATAATCTGGTAATTTCTAAATATATTTTAAAGCTAAAAACATGCAGAGCAGGAAAATGAACAGTTGCAGTTTTACAAACTGAAAAATTAGTGAATAACAAATTTATTTAAAGCTAGAAGAGGAAATATTAGTGAAAAATGGAGGATGATATTTTGGATATTGCAAGAAAAGTAATGGAAAGAAGAAACGAATTACCGAAAGAAAAAAAAATTGATAACACAGAATGGTACAGATTGAGTTAAGGAAGAAGAAAATGAGAAATTATGACATCTGAAAAACTTGTAACTAACAGAAGTTAAAAAGTAAAATACACAAAAGAAAGGCGAGAAGAAATAGCTAACTGTGTCAAAATGTATGAAAAATGTAATGTGCTATATTTTTTTATTATTTTATAAATATAGTAAACAATGCACTAAAAATTAAAATGGAGACCTGCTATTCAGTCAGTAACATTTAGCAAAAGGTTTGGAAATATGTATTGCATCTTGTAATCATAGATTAGTTACGGATAAATGAAAAGGAAATCGGATAGCCAATCACAGTAAGCCAGTTTACCAAGCTTGGAGAGGACTGTGAGTTAAAAAAACCTTTGGGCATTTTTACTTTCCCACACAATTAAATGAAAATTGAGTGTTTTTAAAATAATTTTCTAATTTATATAATAAAAATATGGATTCAGATTAAACAAAAAATGCTGGATATAAGATTAAGAAAAAAAGTTAGAATAGAGGAAAAAAGTACAACTTATCAAAGTTGAAGATAAGATAATTTTGATAGATGAATTGTTATGAAACCACATCTCTATGAAATTTTTTAGTGTATTCCGTGAGCAGTAACTGCTCATGCCATATCTCTTGATACAAACAATTTCAATTCCTACTTCATTGTTCGTGCATTTAAAGTCAACAACAGCAACAGTTCCTCATATAACTGAATTTGCCCCCACCACATTCCTGACTAACGGTCATTCTGTGAGACTATATCCTGCACCACCTCCCTCCGTGATGTTCTCCTGTTGACGAAGGGCCAAGTCCCAAAATATTCATTGTTTTTCCTGTGTTTTGTGCTTATTTATGTGTTCACCCCATGATACCATCATCTAAGGTAAGTGGTGGTTCATTTCACTATCCCTTTATATATATATATATATATATGATCTGTACCCAAAAAAAGAATCGTCTAATAAACTTCCTCAACTCCCTTAACAACCACTCCATCAACTTTACCTTGACAAACTCCCACAACAATGTTACCATTCTTGATGCTGACGCTTCCTTACATAATGGACAACACATACCTCTGTTCGTATCAGACCTAAAAATCTACAGTTGTCATCCCTCCCACACCAAACATTCCCTTCCATATAGTCTGGCCATCCATGGCAGACCCATGTGCTCCGATGTAGACTCTCTTTCCCAATACACACAAAACCTGTTAGGAGCTCTCATCTCCCACAGCTACCCCCCCCCCCCCTGACTTATTACACAAACAAATCTCTCATGCTGCAGCCCTTCCTATGCATATCCACTCCAACACAGTATCCCTTGATATTAACTGCAGCCCCACCTACATCACCCAGTTATACCCTGGTCTTGAGGCAGTTAACCTAATCCTTTGTCGTGGACATGACTTCCCACATTCCTTCCCTGGGGTGCACACCAGTCTCCATAAAATCCTGCCCACTGCTCTATGCACATGTTTCAGCAGACCAAATCGAAAAAATATCTTGGTTTACACGTAATTGCCCAGTAATTCCCCCAAACTCCCACAGGGATCATTCCCAAGCAACAGACCTTGCTGTAAAACATGCAGCAGGCATCCAGCTACTACCACTTACTCCAATCCTCCCACAGGTTAAACATTCCCCATCATTGGTCATGCTACGTGCATTACAGCATATCTTGTATATCAGCTTACTAGCCTCCATTGCTCCAGCTCATATATAGGCCTCACTACTAACCCATGTGCCATCAGAATGAATAGAAGACAGTGTATACCAGCAATGAAGCCCATTCAGTGGCAAAACAACATGCCAGTTCCCACAATCTAAATAATTTCAACGTTTCTCATTTAGGGTGATCAGTGTTTTCCCTGACAACACAACCTCCTCTGAACTGCATAGATGGGAACTAGCCTAGCAGAATATCCCTCAGGCTTCAGTCTCCAATAAATCCCTCCCACTAGACCCAGCACTTATTATCACTACTGTTTATATTGCTTGATTTATTTTTTCCTACTTACATTTTTTCAAAACATGATTTATATTTATATCATCGCTCATTTATTATGTTGATCTCTCACTTTCAATGAAAATATACCTTCAGCATTAGCAATTATCGATTCAGTATTTGCGTTTCTCCCATCTCCTATACTACCATCTATGCCGGCCATGTCATGCAACCTGCATACACCAGACAGCCGTCATCGTGTACACATCTGACTCTGCCTGGTGTCTCACTTTTGCAAGAATAAGGTTATACGCCGAAATATTGCGCGTTTCTTGTGTTTGTTCTTTTTTGAATTCGTCGTTCCCAGCCACCTTCATCTGTGGTAAGTGATGGACCTTATTTCCCTATCCTTTCTTAGTTTTATTGCCGTAATGCATTTTCCTGCTCCTGGTTGTTGATATATATATATATATATATATAAAAGATAGGGAAATGAACCACCTGTGTAGCTTGAACACATGTAACACACACAAACACATAAGATATTTAAATCGGTCTTAATCCTTCATCTACAAGTAGAAAATTGTGTGGGTGCTGTAGGAGACTGCCTCACAAATTCTTTGACTTTTTAATAATTTTTCTTCTCTTTGACAAGTACCTCATTTTATTTTCTTTATTTTTTATTATTATTATTTTGCTATCATCAGTCTTGCGACTGGTTGGATGCAATCCTCCATCCCTTCCTATCTTGTGCTAACCTCTTCATCTCTACATATCCCATACAACCCACATCCTCAATTATCATTTTATTTTATTTTGAATTACAAGGAAAGGGAAAATGACTCATCACTCACAAAAGTTGAAGGCAGCAACGGGAGAAGAACATATATCATGAACACACAAATATACACAATTTTTCGATCTTAAACCTTCTTCATGTTAAAGAGAATGAGTCATGTGGTTCGGGAGGTGTGCACACGCGGAAGTTTGTTACATGACTGAGTGGATTATCAATATGATGATGGGACTAAGATGTTATATTGTATATAAATATGTATATCGCAGAAGGTAATAGAAGTAGTAATATATCAAAAGGGTACGGAATGTAGAGATGAAAAAAAATATAGATATATAAATTTTGAAAAAAGAATTATAGGTATATAAATTTTGAAAAAACATGTAATTACTTAAATGACAATAATGCTAATACTGATAATAATGAGTGATGCTTCAAGGAATGGAATTTTATTGGTGTTTGAGGCCAGGTGGGTTCTGGTATCTAGGATATTTTGGTATGCAAGTCTCCATCTTCAAAGTTCTGAGGCAGCGGTGGTTTCAGGGAAAACTCTGATTGCTCTCACGGTGAAACATTCATTGAAGTTGTTGGAATTGTGGTAGTTAGCATGTTCAGGTATTGGCAGATATAAATTGCTGGTGTGGACAACTGTCCCCCGCACTTGTTTCATCAGATCACCTAACCTCAAAAATGTCTTGGTTCGCAAATGCCCTCCATCTGACTCTCCTAAAACACCTTATGGATCTTTTCCGTGCAATAGAGCTTGCTGCAATACCTGCAACATGCATCCTCCCACTACTACATATTGCAACCTGGTCAGAGGGGAGACCTTCCCCATCACTGGACATGCCACATGCTCCACAACCAACATCATAGACCAGCTAACTTGCCACCACTGCACAAGTTCCTCCCTTTCTTATGCATTGGCTAAAAAATTTAATGTCTATTTAATCTTTTGTATTGCTGTAGAACTGTCTGTCTTGAGGTTTAAACAGTGCTGGCCAAACTTCTACGCAACCATAATTTTTTAGGTGTTTCATCTAATATTCAGCAGGTGAAGTTTGTTTTCTTGACATGAATTAAAAGCATTTATTATTCAAATTGCACTTTAATATTACATTCTTTCAGATATACGAATAGATATGAGGTGAGGTCAAAGAGTGCACAGAGTTTTAGTTCATCTTGAAAAATCACTGTGTATTTATTGACAGTAATTTTGTCCCTTTCAGATATAATACACTTGTACCAACACTTTTTCCACTCTCTAAAGCACTTATCAAACTTGATATTTGGGTTGATTTTAAACACCTTCAGTGATTTTGTCTTCAATGCTGGAAAAACATCATCCTTTCATGCTTCCTTTCAGTTTTGGGAGCAGGAAGAAATCGCAGTAGGCCATGTGTCATGAATACAGAGGCTGACGCATCATGACGGTGTTGTTTGTGCCCAAAAATTCATGAACAAGACTTGAAGTGCAATTGCCATGAATTGTTTCACCACAAATCCAGGTGTTTTTGTTGAATTGCTTTGCACAAACAGTGTATTACTTCTAGGTAATAATCCTTGTGAAATGTATGACCTGGTGGCTAGAACTCATTATGCACTACACTGTTGATTTTGAAGAACACGGAGAGCAGAGTGTTCATATTTGATCAAACTTGTTCTATTTTTTCATTTTTGACATTTCAGGGAACATTTATTGTACAATTAGCTTTGATGTCGTACCACTGCACCCGTGTTTCATTACCAATTATGACTTGTTAAAGCAACTGTGGATTGTCATTGATTTAATTTAACAACCCCCAAGCAATTTTCATTTGGTGCTGCTTTTGTTCACAAACAATTTTGTAACAAAGTTTGTCTGCCAAGCATGTCATCCCCAAAATATAAAAGAAAACCTTGGTATCAGCCAAGTGATATGCTAACATTATCAGCAATTTCTGTGGTAGATTTGGCATTTTTCCACGGTCATTTTTATTTATTTATTTTTTGTCATTGGTTGTTAATGTGCTGGGACGTCAAACACACTTATTGTCTTCAGCATTTTCACAGCCCTCTTCAAAACTTATACTAGTTGCTAATTGTTGTTTTGTTCATAGAACATTTGCCAAAAACAACATTCAATATTTCCAATGTGATGATGCACACATTCTTAAAGCAAAATTTAATACAAATTCTTTGTTCCATTTTTTCCCCATATAGAAAACCACTGAGCGCACCTAAATATGTGTAAATATTTTGACAACCAATAACAGACTAAGTATCCAATTTGACTATCTTCATCAACATTTGTTAGGGACAAGTTTATCACCACAACAGCAACAAAGTTGTGACAATTGGACTCAACAGCAAAGAAAATGTCAAAAATTGTCTTATGTTTTTATCAGTCCTAATACTTTTATCTACATATACTTGTCGTGAAGTGCCCAACACACTGCCTGTGTTTGTTTAGAAAACAATGGAGGCAGGATATATTCACGCTTGAAGTTCTTGTCATCTGATAGAACAGACCAGACCACATGGATTTGTTATTTTCATAGTTTATTCGAATTTGTATCATTTTCATCTTGTTAACCAATTTTGATACTCACTTGGTACAATTTGTTCATATGTATTATTTATCACTCATATTTATTTTTTGTTTCATTATTAACATTATTGAATCCTAAATTTGAGACTCACCTTCCATATTCATGATATTTTTATTTTTTACAGTTGTAAAACTGACGTTTTTCACACAGCAGTATTTTATCTGCCCAGTATTAACTTGTTTACTTTGTACTATTATTAATGTTTTTATCCATGTTCAAATGCCTGATGATATCTTTTTTTTCAGTTTATGTTGTTACATGTTGCTTTGTTAAAGCTATTTGCTCATGAAATTATCATTAGTAGAATTATCCCTGTAGTGTCTATTGTAAAAGTTTCAAATATTTTACAATAAACCAAGTATTTTACAATACAACTTGAAATTGCTTGTATTTTCTGTGTAACATAGATGTTTGATTGTCATTGTATGTAGCTGGGATTCATATAATTGAAATTAAGGTTTTTAATGCCATTGCACATTTATAATTTGCTGCCAGAATGTAAGTGTTAAGAGGTTGATGCAACTTGAGAGTATTGTCTGCCTGTACATCTATCTATACATGTTGATTTGCACAAATTATTTTGCTTTCAGTTCTGAGGTTAATTCTGAAAACAAGTTATGGCTGATATTTACTGTCCTTGTCACATAAGCTTGTCTTAGAATTTACCTTTTTAATATTTTATTTTTTCTGTCTTATTATTACTAGGTATTGAAAAATTAATTCCAGTTTTAAATGTTGTAAAAGGTTTCTTTAATTTACATGTTTATTGGGCTGAAGATACAGATGTTTATATAAAATTATAGAGTAACTCAATTTTAAAGATATGTGTAAATACCAGATAAATACTCAATCGATGCATTTGAAAAAATCTGAAATTGATTCATTTAGTTCATGTCAGGACTGAAGAAATAAGTTAGTCTGTGATTTTGAAAGATAGGAATATTGTTGAAGGTTATCACCATTGCTCTTCCCAGACAAGAAACAAATTTGTTCTAAATAAAGTAATTCTGTAAGTATATATAAACAAGCTTAGCCCACAGGAGTAGGCAAGTCATCAGAAGGGTTTGGATCCTTATGACCAAAAAATAGAGAAATATGCATGCAAATATGACCCTAAAAACGGGTAAATATGACCTAAAAATTAACTATACATCAAAACATGCTCAATTGTACATCTTATATTTTATCTAGTAGTATTGTTTTCATGTTGATAGCATAATTTTCTTCCATGCACTTACTGCACAATTGGGAAATAAAATTTTAAATCACTTTGTTAAAGTCACTTTAATTTCATGTAATTTACAGGAGAGAAAATAGTAAAATAATCCTCTCCAAATTCCGTTACATAACTCTATAACTTTGCACTTTGTATTAGATTTGTTCATATATATCATTTCAGTCTGGTGCCTCTGATTTATGTAATTTCATAATTTCTTGTCGAAAATAACTTTATTCTCTTCGAGCACGGTCGCCTTTTTCTTTAGTTTATTTTATGGAAAAGCATCTAACTTTGAGATGATACTCAAACATTTCTTTTCTTCCTTGTAATAACTTTTATTCAATCAGTTAATTATTTCGCATTTTCCAAAACACCAGCAGAAACTAAAAACCGTTACTTCTATATCAGACTTCTTCCTGATACTTCGCGATTCGTATATCGAATTTGCGAACTTAAGATAACGAATCAACCCTGTAGGCTCAATTATGTCGCTCTAAGCAACCAACCTCATCTAAAACAACAACCAAACAACTGTAACCAAATCTCAAAGAATCAATATGTATATAAGCATGCTTGCATACCATGGAATAACCTATAAAATATGTGATCATCACAACTTTCAGAAAATTTTGTTTTCGACACAGCAGTACTCACTGATGCACTATAGATTTAACACCGAGGATTATTTTCAAAAATATGGGTGACATTGAGACATTGATTGACGCGGCTCAACATGGGCTTACTTCTACTACATTTTCGAGATTAAAAATACAGTCAGAACATTGTCGCTGGTCTGCATGAAAATCGGCCCTGACATTATTTCTGCTGATACTCGTGTAAAATGACCTCCTGAATCTCAATATAACCCTTATTTTTTCCTATCACTCACAGTTTTCTGGGAGGCCCAAACTTATTTTTTTTTTACCAATTTTAGATAATTTGGTGGGGTAAAAATAATTATTTTAGTCTTTACATTTCCTCTGAGGGTCTAGAGAGTTTAAAAGTGCTAAAACATTAACATTTGTAGGAATGAGGTAGACTTGAGGGGGAGAGAGGTTGCCCCCTTAAATTGAAAAAAAAAAACACTTTAAAATAAGTTTTACGCTTATTTTCTACATATTCCAGCTTTTAGCTCCCTCTCCATCATCCTTCCCCAAAAACCACCAAAAATATATAGCACGATAAATAAAAATATATATGAGGAGTTCAAAAAAGTCATTTTACCATGCTGCCGCTCTTAAAATGTCGCACCTACAAAACTCTGATTGAAAATGCAGAACATTTCATGACAACGCTGTATTGCCCTGTGAGGTGAACTCGTGTAGATTGATCAATTATCATAAGTTTGCACTTATTGAAACTCATCTCTAATCCATAGGTCAGACTTATATACTTTATTCTTGCTAAGAAGTCTGCAAGTTTATTTTCACTGCTGGCAAGGATAGTAGTGTCATCAGTGAGGCACAGTGACACTAATGTGAATATAAGACATCACACTGATGAATCTTCCACTTATCAAAATTCCTCCATTCCATTCATTGAGAGCTTTCCTTATGATGTATTCAAAGTCGCGAAGGGACAAGATTCAGACCTGACTGATGCCTTTAGACCTGGTGAATACTTCCGTGATGTCACCATTTATATGTACAACTGTGGTATGACTGTATGAAGGCTGTACAAAAAATTACCAGACTGACTGGGCTACATGTAAACCACTTGGAGAATGAAATGAGCAAAATTGTGCCATCTAGCAGGTTCCTTTAGCAATGCTTCGCCACAGGATGCATTTTTCTGTATTAAACTATTGCCAGGGTGCACCACAAATCTAAAATCCTACAGCAACCTATGGTATAAGTTTTGCCTCAGCAGAAATTAAAGATCTAAAGGAGCAATGTGTGTGCGATAAATTTGCTTTCTAAGAGTGGCTGTGTCGAATGCAAGGCTTGCGTGAGCTCAGCTACTTACTTCTTTTAACTTGACAAAGGATTTAACCCGAAATATTGTATTTTCTGTGTTTGTGTGTTGTTTTGTGTTGCTACTGCCCTCCTCCCTTCAACTTTGGCGAGTGTTGGGGATGTTTTATCTTTCCTTTCCATATAAATATTGCCTTGCAGCAGTTCCTTCCTTCCATTGTTACTGAAATTTGTTTTAAAGTTTGAAAGAACAATCCAAATGCTACCGCAGGTCTTCAGGGATGAGTTAATGAGCTCATCACAGTATTTTAATTGGTAAATTTTATTCAAAACTGGGAGATCTTTGACTGACAAAAAATCCTCTAAGTTCGCGATATTCCATGTCAATAGATGATGCTCACGTCAATATGCCGCATGAAAATCCTTGTTCAAAGTCAGGGAGGTAGCCGAAGAGGTAAAATATCAGGGATAGTGATGTGGAAGAGGAGTTTCGGCAGAACCAGAGATGGAAGTTGCACCACAACAATGTGCTGCCTCACATCACTCTGCTTGTAATTGAATTTTTGGGCAAAAACAAGACAGCGATGGTTCCTCACCCATCCTTTTTTTTTTTAAACTGCTTTATGTCTCTCAACAGCGAGGTCTTTAGAGACGGGAAAGGATGAGGGCAAGGAATGGGAAGGAATTTGGCCATGGCCTTTACCTGGAGTGATTTGGGAAACCATGGAAAACCCAAATCTGGATGCCCGGAAGGAGATTCGAACCGCCGTCCTCCCGAATGCGAGGCCAGAACGCTAGCCGTTACACCACCACGCTCGGTCCCATCCTTCTCTACAGATGGCTTTTCTGTAGTCTAAAGTTGAAATCCACTTTGGAAAGATTCTGATTTGACATAGTCAATGACATTGAAAGAAATTATGACAAAGAATTAAATAGCGTTTCAAAAGAAACATCTGAGAAGGCATTCGAAAGCAGGAACAAATGAAGGAGGCAGTGTGTGGCCAACCAAGGATAGCTCTCTGTAGCATACAAATGTGAATAATATTTGCCTATTAATACAAAGTTGCTATTCCATCAGTATTTTTTTGAACTGCCTTCATTATGAGGGCTTTTTAACAATAATAACAAATGGACTGAACACAAAATTTACCGAGAACCTGTCCGATCTTATCCCTTACCACACAGTTGATAATTTATATATAATAACAATGAACAGGAAAAAGCTTTAAGGCAATAAAACTAAGAAAGGATAGGGAAATATGACCCAACACTTACCACAGATGAAGGCGGCTGGGACGACGAACAAATAACAAACACAAGAGAAGCGCAATATTTCGGCCTACAGCAGCCTTAAATGTGCAGAAGGTGAAGCACCAGGCGGCACATGTGTACACATAGACGACCTTATCTCCAATGATATTACCATTTTCTTCTTCCACTAGTCGTGTATAAATTATAATTTCTCTTGTCAAACCTTCTTAATTTTTTAACTTTTTTTTAATTTAATTTCGATGGAGCACATGCTCTGGTAGCAATTTTCCTATACACCCATTTTTCCCCTTTGCTGTACCCACCTACTTTTGTCCTCTACAAATTTCAGATTTAAATTCTTTCAACATTTTTGGTAAATTATTCATCACTTCTCTTGCCAACTTATTCCAATCCCAGACTCCTTTACATAAAAAAGGAACTCTTCCCTCACCTTTACATGGCATGATCATGACCATATTTTCCCCTCCAGGCACTACTACTAATTCTTACATCAATATCTTTCCACACCTCATCACCAATATACACCCTGTATACTCCCATGACACTCTCCTCCTGTCTTCTAGTGAAACCAACCCATTCCCTTCCTTCTCTAGTACATCCCCTCATCACTCTTTCTGATAAGTGAAGGATTTTGAAATCTTTTCCTGTTAACTGTCCAATCTGTCCTGCCCAGTTGAGTTTGGTATCAAACAACATTCCAAGGTATTTACATTTTAAGTGTAAGAACGAAGACTTTCCCGGCGTATGACTGCAATGTAGTCTTACATTACATTTTAAGTCTTCAGCAATCAATTCTTTCCCCACCATATAATCATAATCAACATTTAGTTTTTTATCTGTGTACCTAATAAGCTGATTTTTATTTGCATTTATCTTCATCCCTTGTTGACCTAATAAGTTAGATCACACTGTAACTGTTCAATTTTCTACTATTTTGATCCTGTCATATAGCATTGCCATCTGCAAACAACCTAACTTCTGATAGTGAACCATCAACACATTCATTCATTAGAATTACAAATTGCAATGTTCCCAATATACTATCCTGTGACACTCCCGTTTTCACCTCTTCTTTTGATACTGCATTTTCTACCTTGACGTTTTACTTTCTACATTTAAGAATTCTTCTACACAGGAAATCACTTTTTCATCCTGTCCAATAGTTTTTACCTTATTTAGTACCATTTTATGGCTGGCTCACTCTGTCCAAAAGCCCTTGAAAGATCTAGTGCTGCACTGTCAATAGCCAACTAGTTTAGATTCACATTAATATCCTTGCCTAAAGCCATGTTGTCAACTTATGTTCCTCACAAACATTTCTGATGTGTTTGCATATCAATTTCTCCATTAATTTACCTACCACTTTTATCAAACTAATTGGCTTGTAATGTTCAACCTTATTTGTCACCCCCTTGGTCCTACTACTGCACTTTTACAGTCCTCTGGTAAGAAGCAAGTATTCACACCCAATTTAAATAACGTTTCAAGGTAAGGTATAGTGTCAGAGCATGCTACCTTAAAGACATTCCACCATAATTTTACCTACACCAGCCGCTTAATGCTTTTTCAGCTTTCCTAGTTCTTTCATAATATCCTAAGGATGTATTTCAGATTTTTTATTCTGCTAACTTCTAATTGTGTGGATAAACTCATTCTCCAATTTACACACTCCCCTTCCTGAATCATTATCCCTAACGGTCCCACTAAAGCAATTACTTGAAATCTCTTGGCCTTTTCAAATCCTTAGTAACTTTTTCTCCATTCGTGTCTAAATTTGTCTTAAAGCATTATCCCTTCTCCTCAGGTTTCTAACATAGTAATAGAAATTTCTAGATGCAACTGTCAGTGGTTCCCCTGCACCAATAATATTCTACATAAACTCACCTTTGGCCACCTTCCTTGCTGTTATTAATTTCTTGTTTAGTTGCTTCAGGTATTCCCAACTGCCTTGCTGCATCTTACTAGTTACATTCTCATCTTACCAACCTCTTTAACTGCCTCACCTCTCTATTATAGTAGTATGTAGGTTCTGTTCTTCTCTTTATTTTCTGTTTTGGAATAAATATATCTTCACTCTTTTTTACTATCTCCTTGGACTCTTCCCACTTCGCCTCCACTGTTCTTGTACCATCCTTCCATTTGCTGAAACTTTCACTGAAATATCTCTTCTGTGGCTTTTTATAATTATATCTACTTCTCCCTTCAATTTTGGCCTTTTTTTTATTTTGGGGGGGGGGGACAAGGAACGGGAAGGAATTCGGCTGTGGCCTTTTTGAAGGAAGCATCCCGGCATTCGCCTGGAGTGATTTGGGAAACCATGGAAAACCCAAATCTGGATGCCCGGACAGGGATTCAAACCCGTGTCCTCCCGAATGTGAGGCCAGAACATTAACCGTTCACCCACCATGCTTGGTGACCAATTGTTTTCCAAATTCTCCAATATATTCCAGATCTGCTTCACGATCAATTACTCCTTCAGTTACAGGATATCCACAGTTATCTGGCTTTGTTAGGAAGATATCTAACATGTTTCATTCCCTTGTGTTCTGCTCTACCACTTGTGTATAGCCTACTTCCAGTATTAAGGTATTTGCAAATCTCTGTTCCCTTGTGTTACTAATCATATTTCCTATCCAGTTGATACCAGGTAAATTTAAATTCCTGCTAAAAATGGACCATTCTACTCTCACTTCTGAACTCTTGAGTATAATTTAGTTTCTCCCCAAGAGCCTCATCATCTACTTCTACATCTATACTGTGAGGTGACAGATGGGGTGCTAAGCACCTTCCATATTCTGTGAATTCCAATCTCGAACAGAACGAGGAAAGAAAGTATACATAAAAGGATTGGTACGGCATCTTATTTCTCTAATCTTATCCCTCCTGTCATTGCGACATAAATAGGAAGAAGTATTTCATTGCACTCATAAATCATCATTCCGCTACAGTAATCAGCCAGTATCATGATATTTTCTTTTATTACCCCAGAAATCTACCTCAAGAAACTCAGTGGTCATGAGCTATAAACACCAGTGAACTGTGGTAGTCTATGCTTAGCAGTATGGAAACCCCTCCTCCAATTGTTCCTCTATCTCTGTATTACACTTTGTAACCATCGGGAGAAACCTGAGGGTTGTCTAGTACTTCTTCTTTTAACCAAGACTATACTTGTGGTTCATGTATCTCTATTAAGTTTACAAATTCTATTACTTTGTTTTTTATACTTCTATAACCAGTAACACTCTTATTACTGGCTTTGTGATATTCTTAGCATTAAGCTTATCATTCCTAATATAGCCCCCATCAGTTATTGTTTCAGCAGCTTCCTCTATTTATTTAGAATTTATGATTTTTCTCATCGTGGATATACAATCAATATCCCTTTGCCTTTTTTAGGTTAGAAGCTGCTGATAATGGGATGAAGATAGATGATCACAGTCCTGACCTTATTGTCACTTGGAAATAGGCTCCCTTACAGCTATAGTTAACTACTCAGAAAGGGCCCCCTTCCCTCTTCTATTTATGTGTGGGCTATGTCTACTGAAACCACGCCTACCAATCGTATCCATAGGCAAACCATCAAGGCAGAACTAATGACTTTCCCAAGTAGCTCCTCCATTTCCACATTCACCCGCCTCACAGTGTGGTTTAACTGTGACCATTCATAGCGACTTAGGACCTGCATGAGTTGGACCATTCTATCTTGTGTTTCTCCTTCACCACCTTCCTCAGGTCACTCTCTATATTATAACTCATGTTTCCATCGATATTATTCCCTGCACCTCCCACTATCACTATCGTTGTTAGTGAAACTCCTACAAGGTGAAACTATATCCTCTATAGCCTGTCTTAAGGTAGCACTATGTTTGAAAAATCTTGTTAGCTGTGGTAACATGTAACTAACTGATCCTGCAGCAGATGGCCTACACCTCTCCTATGGCTACTACCAAGCAGCATGGCCCCTTTTTTTTGTTATTTCCTTGCATGGCCCCTATTCCTAAAGGCCTACTGCACCTTGCCTACTCCAACTATATGATGCTCTTTCCCTCCTCACTAGGGTTACAGGTCAAACCTATTTTTCAAGAAATCCCCAATCTCTGGCTTCTTTGTCCTGTTAACTGTACTTCCCGTACGACTTATCAGCTACCACCCATCCTTCTCACCCTCTTTACAGCCTGAATCACCACGGGTCGTGCCGTAAGAACGCTGACCCTTTTTTCTTACTCTGATTGTTTCGTCCCTCATGCAAAGCAAACGATATCATAGTCAAGTCATATTTATTTCCCTTGCTCCCTCTCTATTATATGCCCATTGAAACTACCATGTTCATTAATTACAACCCATTCTATTTGCCACATAACTATGACAGGTTCCACACTTTTCAATCATGATTTTTTCCGAAAACTTATTGTACATTATAAAGGAACCTCTAATACAATTTATACTATGTGCTTCACTTTTAAAAAATTAAATCTTTACTCCTCAATAATCTTAATGTAGTTAAAAAGTAGATAAAAAATACTTTAATTATGGTGCTTTTACTAACAAGTTGCTGTTTTAATATTTTTAGAAGTAATTAAATAGAAGGGTATTGTTTTGAAGATATAACTAGTCGTTAAATATTACTTATAATATACAGAAGCTAAATGTGGACTCGAAATTTTTAGCATTGATACTATTGAGCAGTAGACTTCAGTTATTTATTAATACTTATTATTTTGTTTATGTTACTAGCAGATTGTTATTTTAATGGTTTAATACTTATGAAAATATCAGACTGTTATATTTCAGATACTATAAATGTCTAATATATGTTTTAGTAACAATCTGCAACAATCAGAATCTAAAATACAAGAATTTAAGGTGTTAAAATAGATATACCAAAACATTTAGTTTCAATTTTCTACATCTACATGTATACTCTGCAAATCACAAATATTGTGGGTGGCAGAGGGTGCTACGCACCAATCCTAATTCTGTGCATTCCAATCCCGAACAGAACGAGGAAAGAAGGAATATATAAATGAATCAGTACGGCATCTTATTTTTCGAATCTTTTCCCTCCAGTCATTGCGACCTAAATAGGTTGGCGGAAGAAGTATTTCGTTGCACGCATAACTTAAAGATTTTTGCATATTCTCCAGCAAATTCAAACGAAAACGACGTCGTCTGTCCGCCAAACAATCCAAGCCCAACCCACGAATCAGCTCTGTGACACTTACGTAAGTACTATAACTAGCAGTCACGAATCGAGTGGCTCTCCCCTGTACTTTCTCTAATTTGTCAACCAATCCCTTGCGATACGGATCCCAAATTCCACAACAGTATTCCAAATCCGGACGCACTAATGTTTTGTACACTATTTCCTTTGTATGAGCATTACAACTTCTCAAAATACATCCTATGAATCGTAGTTTGGAATTAACTTTGCCTACGACGGAAGTTATGTGCAAGTCCCATTTCATGTTGCTTTGTACTGTTACGCCTAGATACTTCAGGGAATCCACAGTGTCAACAACTGAATTGTTAACTTTGTACTCCTGAGCAAGTGGGGTCTTTTTATTACTTATGTGCATTGCCTTGCACTTTTTACAGTTAAGTGTAAGCTGCCATTTACGGCACCATTCCGAAATAACGTCCAGATCGCGCTGAATTTCTAAGCAATCGTCGGAGCACTTCACTTCCCTATAAATAAGTGCATCATCAGCAAAAAATTGCAATTAATGTTGTCACCGAGATTGTTTATAAAAATAAAGAAAAGAAGTGGTCCTATTACACTTCCTTGAGGAACGCCCGAAGTAACATCTAGTTTAAAAGAGGCTTCCCTGTCTACGACATACTGTGACCGACTTAGAAAATCACGTATCCATTCGCAAATCTGATCAGATATACCATACGCTCGGATCTTCGCTAAAAGTCGGTTGTGTGGTACAGAGTCAAGGGCTTTCTGAAAATCCAAGAAATTTTCTGTATTTAATGTAACTAACTAACTTTCAGCTAATTCTAAACCAATAAAACTAGCAACAACAAAAAAATAGATTATTTTTGAAGCTCTATTTCAAAGTGAAAATATTAGAATTTCACCTCACTAACTATCATCTTAACTATTTACTTTAAATAAGATAGGATAGGGAAAATAAACAGTTACCCGTCACTTACCACAGATGAAGGCAGGAGGGCGAGACACGTAAAAACACAAAAACAAAAGAATTACACAATATTTCGACTTTTTAGTCTTCCTCATGTAGGAGGTGAGACATATGGCAGGGGGAAAGATGTGGTCACATCCGAGCCTGCCACATGAATGAAGCACAGGCGGAAAACGCGTGGTAGTGGAAGAATTGCCGGGAGGGGTGGGGGGGGGGGGGGTAGGGAATAGGCTTGACCAGCGATAAAAGTGAAACAAATGAATATAATGTCTGTGTAGCTTAGTTCAAAAAGTTATAATTGAAAATAAAGGGAGATAGAATAATTTAAAATATATATATATATATATACAAAAAATAAAAAATAATAAAATAAATAAATAAAGAGGAAAATATATATATATATAAAAAAATATATATATATATATATATAAATAACCAACTGTAAAATGAAATGAGAGATAGCAAGTGACAGGTTTAACGTAGGTTTAGGCCAGGGGTGTGTCTGGTGTCAAGGATATGTTGATAGGCTAGTTCCCATCTGCGGAGTTCTGAAGGGGTGGTGGTATTTGGAAAAACTCTAATAGCTCTGACTGTGAAACAGGTGTTGAGGTTGTTTGAATTATGGAAGTTCGCATGAATTGCCACGGGATGGTCTGGGTTGGAAGTATAAACTGTTTGCCTGTGGCCATTCATTCTGTAGGAAAGTTGTTGAGTGGTGAGACCAATGTAAGAGGCAGTGCAGTGGATGCAGGTGAGTTGGTAAATAAGGTGAGTGGTAGCACATGTGGCATGTCCAATTATAGGGAAAGATTCGCCTGTGACAGGATTAGAGTAAGTAGTGGTGGCAGGGTGCATGCTGCAAGTTTTACAGCGGGGTCTGTTACACGGGAAAGATCCCTGTGGAGGTCTAGGGGAGTCGGTAGGTAAATACTTGTGGACCAAGATGTTGTACAGATTGGGCGGTCTGCTGAAGCAAGTGCGGGGAGCAGTGGGTAGGATTTTGGGAAGGAGGAGACGTTCCTTCCCTGAAATGCGTCTCCTCCTTCCCAAAATCCTACCCACTGCTCCCCGCACTTGCTTCAGCAGACCGCCCAATCTGTACAACATCTTGGTCCACAAGTATTTACCTACCGACTCCCCTAGACCTCCACAGGGATCTTTCCCGTGTAACAGACCCCGCTGTAAAACTTGCAGCATGCACCCTGCCACCACTACTTACTCTAATCCTGTCACAGGCGAATCTTTCCCTATAATTGGACATGCCACATGTGCTACCACTCACCTTATTTACCAACTCACCTGCATCCACTGCACTGCCTCTTACATTGGTCTCACCACTCAACAACTTTCCTACAGAATGAATGGCCACAGGCAAACAGTTTATACTTCCAACCCAGACCATCCCGTGGCAATTCATGCGTACTTCCATAATTCAAACAACCTCAACACCTGTTTCACAGTCAGAGCTATTAGAGTTTTTCCAAATACCACCACCCCTTCAGAACTCCGCAGATGGGAACTAGCCTATCAACATATCCTTGACACCAGACACACCCCTGGCCTAAACCTACGTTAAACCTGTCACTTGCTATCTCTCATTTCATTTTACAGTTGGTTATTTATATATATATATTTTTTATATATATATATATATATTTTCCTCTTTATTTATTTATTTTATTATTTTTTATTTTTTGTATATATATATATTTTAAATTATTCTATCTCCCTTTATTTTCAATTATAACTTTTTGAACTAAGCTACACAGACATTATATTCATTTGTTTCACTTTTATCGCTGGTCAAGCCTATTCCCTACCCCCCCCCCCACCCCTCCCGGCAATTCTTCCACTACCACGCGTTTTCCGCCTGTGCTTCATTCATGTGGCAGGCTCGGATGTGACCACATCTTTCCCCCTGCCATATGTCTCGCCTCCTACATGAGGAAGACTAAAAAGTCGAAATATTGTGTAATTCTTTTGTTTTTGTGTTTTTACGTGTCTCTCCCTCCTGCCTTCATCTGTGGTAAGTGACGGGTAACTGTTTATTTTCCCTATCCTATCTTATTTTCAGTGCCTCGCGGCAGTTTCTTTGTTTCCTTTATCCAATTGTTAACTATTTACTTTATAATTCAAAGTTTAAAGTTAATTTAGAATTAACTGATGATGAAGTTATTTCTAGTTTAGTGCACAGCAATGAACATCCCCCCATCCAGGGAACACTTCTAAATAAATTTTGATTCCTCTGTCCTGCAAGTACATTGTATATCCTAATGAAGAATCCTGTTTCTCTTTTTGTACTGAGTGGCTTGAATACCAGGTTTCTTCTGAATACTTTTTTCTTTAATCGACTGTAGTGTGGAGGTAGATATCCAGGTATGTTTTAGACTTAGCATCCACTTTTCTCACTCTGGAAGGGATGAAGCTCTGGTCTCTATTATTTTATCCCATGTTTGGGCTTCTGAAATTTCATCATCAAAATTAAAGTTCTGAAATTTTGACCTTTCTGAATTCTTGAAGATGTTTCTGATCAGTTGGTCTTATCTGTCCTGCTCACACTCTATAGTATTATTGAATTTTAATTTGATCTGCATTTTCATCATCAACAGAGTATGATGCCTTCCACAGTCTGCTCCAGGAAATCTCTCCTCCACCATCGTAGCACCTAGAAAAATTAATCTAATTCCTAGTACTGTCTACAAGTGAAGTCTATGTATTAAGACAGCTTAGATGTTGAAAGAGTGTGTTGCAAATAGGCCAGCACAAAAGTCAAATAAGCACGTTCCTCATTTGTTTCTCTCTCCTGGGCCATGAGACCTAATCGAGCACATTTGATATGTTTATTTAGAAGGGTCCATCTTCATAGCATTGAAGTCACCTTGGATTATCATTTTCTTGTTGGCAATATTATTGACCATACGCTCTAGTAAACAATAGAATGCCTCAGTTTCCTTGACAGCTGTCGCAGCAGTAGGGGCATAGACCTGAATGTAGTTGGTCATGCAGGGAGAAGCATTAATCCCATCACTGATAGGTTCACAACCTAAGATAGCATTGTTCAGACTTCAAGGAGCCACCATAGTGAAGTCACTCCTGCTCATGTTATCTCTTCCTGAGAAGTCCACATCCCTCCAGTCATTATCGCCAAGTTCATGAATGCCATGACTGCAAGTTTTCCTGGTTGCACAACCAGGCGACAGATAAATTGCAATCTTTCTAATGATTCACAAGAGTAATTTGCATTTTATGTTCTAAGTCCCCCCCCCCTTTTCTTCAGAGATCTGATTGGGGGACTAGGGATGATTTAGAATACAGCAAAGCCATAAAATTGTCAATGGAAAGAATTTCAGTAGTGAATACCTACCAGCAAAAAAAAAAAAAGCAAGCTGGAAGACATCTGCAGATTACTGAATGTAAGACAAGGAAATAATTGCAGAGCAACTCATAAAAACTCTGTGTTATCTGTGAGAGTATTGAGGTTGAGTAATGAGGGAATATTAATAATTTAATTTTGACCTAAATCAAACATTGGGTGATAATGAAACACAATAATATGGAGTTTAATCAATATATAAATTATATGGTAAAAAATTTAAATGTTGTAACTCAAATATCTGACAAATGCAACAGAAAGTGGCATACAAAATTCCTTAAAGATTGAAATTTAAAGACTGTAACAATCTATGGAATTAAGTTGCATAGGAATGATCTGGGTGAACAACAATGCTCCCGCCTAGGCGAGTCAATGGTGATACTGCCTACCCTTGTCTTGAAGTGATTCGGGCCAATTTTTTTTTTACCTCATTTCTTTGATCTTATGTTGAATGCAATCTTATAAAACTTTCTAAATCTATTTTTTTTTCCTGTTATTAGTTTGGATGTTATTCATATGCAAATTTCTCTGGTTTTGTTATACATTTAGTGACTGACTCACTGATGATCATCAAATCTGTGGAGTACTTCCAGTAGTCATAGAAAACTAAAATTTGGAACACAGATAAAGTTTTAGCCCCAGACTGTAAGAACAGCTTAAAACACATAATTTTCCATATATCTACTCCAGTTGTGAAATCGCTTTCTACTCTAATAACTTCATATGCCTTAGATTTTCATTTTAAACAGAGCTTACCAAGTTCAGCTAGTGTGTTATACTTCACTTCCTTCCTCTTCTTACTTTGGAAGTTAGTTAAAATTCAACCCCCACATTAAAACTCCTTTGTACTTTCCATAGTCCTCGAAACAGGTAATTTGGTACACATATATGGTTTCATCCCAAAATCATAAGACAAGTCTAATGTTGGCGATTTTCACCAAATTTATGCAATAGCATCAACAGATGTGAAAAATTTTGGCCCACATTTGCAGGTAATTTCTTTGCTCTGGTTGATATACCTATATACCTGAAATTTCTTTTATGGACTGATACCAGTAAATTTAACTAACATCTTGAATTTTTGCTTTTTCCAGTGCTTAGCTTGGAAGTTAATCAAAATTTACTTATGATGGTAGTTAAATCTGCAGCAGTCAGCATTGCTTGGCCATGGCGCACAGTCATGTTATGTCTCGAATTCTGAAATGCCCTTATCGAACAATTTTCACATGGAACAATTATATTTCAGTTACAACTCTGAATAAGTAACCAACTTACAAAAAGAAATGAGATCCCACAAAAACTATTATTGTAGAAATAGGCGAAGTCTCATGTTTGAGCAGTGCTAAGAAGTTATGGGGTCTGCACTTTCATTTTCTAAGACAGGATGGGTTTTCCTGTGTTATAGATCATTTATTTAGAATTTAAAAAATCTGGTGACTTGTCCTTCATGTATGTCATAATTTTTACTGAAATGAAGGGCATAATATACAGTACATGATTTATTCTCAGACTTGTCAAACCTGAAATATATGCAAGATAAATCTTGGCTTGTTCTGTTTTAAGTTTGATCACGCAACACGTTTAAGGTATTTAAATAGATTTACTAAAAATTTGCACGTATAATGGCATGGTCACCAGATTCATTATTATTATTATTACTCTACATAAATGAGCTATAAAACTGAGAGAAGCAATTCTGTTTCAGAAAGTGAAGATATTGCACATTAAAGTGTATACTTGGCTCAGAACTATATCTCGTTACTTTTTGTCTCTACACAAGCATGAGACTTGCCCTATTTTTGGAAGAATTGTTTTACAGGATTATGGTACTTGGAAAGGTTCAAAGAATGAATGCATTATTTTGTAACTAGGTATTACAGCTCATGTGGATTTAATGTAGAAACTGAACAGGGCTGATAACATTTCCATACAAATTTTTTATACAAATATGCAGTTTATCCACATTCAGTTATCAAAAAAACTTGTTTTGGTTCGAGAGCTGAAAGACTAATACAATAATAAGCCAAATGGATGTCTAAATCTTTTTTATCTGTCTGTTAGAACTGGAACAGATAGTTTGAGTCCAGTAATATTTAAAATCAGTAAAAAGATGCACAGTTTTTTGCAAAATTGTGTTATTAAGTAGAAACTCTTATACTTAATCTGAACTGTATTTTATAGTTTTTTCAGTAACTTTCAACAAAGCTCTTCAATGCAGGATTTTCCAATGAAATATGCTATTCTGGCTCGATAATAGAGTAGTAATTGATTTTCTATTTTTGTATATTTTTTAATATATAATTGTGATCATACGATGAAAAAACATAATGTTATGTAAATAAAATATTATCAGAATAATTCTTAATTGATTTTTATACATCAACTTCACAGGTCTCTAGATCAGCCTATTTGAGAGGAACTTTGCATTGTTTATTTTATTGGTACTAGTCTCTGTATGCACCCTCATATGAATGTTTGTTCAGTATTTATTTAGCAATGTAGCTAGTTTACTGTGTAAAATTTGTGTGATAATTTAATGCATGTGGCGTTTGACCCAGAAATAGATACAAATCGATTATAAATTTTCAGATTATCATCTTAATATCTCAAAGAAAACCATTTTAAAAAAAAAGTATTTAAAAATGCAGTTGATGTTATACTAATAAGTAATTATTAAGGGTGAAAGTGAACTGCTGTCGTAAATCACTAATAGCTGCCACAAAAGATGGTACAAATTAAGAAATTCTCAGTAGAATAGTGTGGAAAAATAATTTACTTATTGCACATAGTTTACTATCTTGTCTCAATAATTTAACTTTTATCCAGTCTGTAACAGCGAAAACATAAATAGTAAATACAATAAAATTAACATGTATGCGTAATTACGACAATTTATAAATCTTATAAATATTTACCTGATATTTTCCTTTTCTTCATAATTTTGAAGTGTAAGTAAAGATTATCCCATCATCTGCCTTGATAATTGTGAAAAGTCACCTGAAAAGTGTAATGATTAAATTCCAAGCTGCTGCTTTCTGCACTAACTGCTCCTGTCTAACAAGAAGAGGATACTACCTCCTGTCAACTGATTTAAATTGGCTTCAACATTTTGTTTGAGAGCCTCCCCAAACAGAGTTCTGTAAAAGGATTTAGGTCAGCACACTGTGTTTTTTTTTTTAAATTGAGGTCCAAGATCATGGAGCTGTATCACTTTCAGAGCAGGAAGGATCAAGACATAATCAAAAATCAGTAACTTCGTAAATGTATACAGGACCCAAAACAATACCACAGGTGTGACTTTATTTAAGGCAAATCTCATCTTGTGAGGAAGAGACCCACATGCTGTGATCAAGATTATTGTGTCCAACAGTACATTTTTAGAAAGGACACAAATGTACAGCTTAGAAGCCGTCGTCATTAGTCGCCAACTCATGTTTGTTGTACATGACCATAGTGTAAGTAACAACAGACTCCCTCAACAATTTTTATATTGTTAGCTCGGCTATGGAAAAAGACCTGATGGTGCCACCTGAACCTCTATAAAGACCAGCTTAAAAAGACCCAACCATGTTCACCACCTACAGTTAGGTGCAATGTGTGCAGGCGATTATTTTGCACCAGCACACATAAATAAGTCTCTGCAAGTGAGTAACATAATTTTGACTTTTTGAATACTTAGGTCAATATCCTTAGCTGCTATACTAATGTTGGGTTTTATTCTCCGTCTAGTGCAGCTAACAAATGAAAAAACTTTGTTATGGCATATGCGTTTCGGTTTATTAGACCATCATCAGTGCCCTAGAACAAGTTATGTACAATTTTAATGTCCAGCATAATGTTTATCTAAATGAAGGTATAAATTTTGTTATTAAATATTATTATAGCTTATTTTACTTACAGTTTCTCTATATTACGTTAGTGTATGGAATTGTTCCATATCAGTTTCTTCCCTTGAGGTTTCTCACTCACTGATCAATTTTGAATAAGAAAAAAAAACATAATTTGCACACGTCTGATTTTGAAAGTAACTTCTGGAACAAGCTTAGTTGTTGTTATTCTTCTTGAGGTTATTCACCAACTGCTGACCTGCCAACATTGTAAGGCTATCTATATTGGACAAACAGCAAATTCGAAATCCGATATAAAGAGCACATAAGGGCATTAAGATGCTCCAATCATTCTACATATGCAGAACATTTAATTGAAAACAAACATGAACACACAGAAATGGGAACAGACATGCAAATATTGGCAATCAATAACCACAGAAAAAACATGTTGACAGTTCAAGAAAATTTTTATATACAAAAGGCACTAAACGAAGGGGAAAATGTGATCAATGAATACATCCATCTTACGAACCAGACATTATTTAGGGCACTAAAAATGAACTCGCATTCAAACAAACCGCTACAGCAAAGATAAAACTTAACTTCAGTAAAAAAATTAGGTTGGTAATACATAAGCCATAGACAGTTAGCATATTTGAGAAGAAAACATAAACAATAACAAAAGTCTGTTTAAAAGCTACATTGTGTAAATACGTGTATAAATATGCTTTCATTACAAAATGGTCAGTTGGTGAATAACCTCAAGAAGAATAACAACAACTAAGCTTGTTCCAGAAGTTACTTTCAAAATCAGACGTGTGCAAATTGTTTTTTTTTTTTTTTTTTTCTTATTCAAAATTGATCAGTGAGTGAGAAACCTCAAGGAAAGAAACTGATATGGAAAAATTCCATACACTAATGTAATATAGAGAAACTGTAAGTAAAATAAGCTATAATAATATTTAATAACAAAATTTATACCTTCATTTAGATAAACATTATGCTGCACATTAAAATTGTACATAACTTATTCTAGGGCACTGATGATGGTCTAATAAACCGAAACGCATATGCCATAACAAAGTTTTTTCATTTGTTAGCTGCACTAGACGGAGAATAAAACCCAACAATAATTTTGACTGATGATATGGATTTTGAAAAATAACAGAAAATATTATTTTTTTACCAAGGTTGATATGCAATAACATTCAGCGTCTTACAATGTAGTCCATAGCCTGATAATAGTGAGTTTCATCTGGTTGTCCAAATGCGAAGCTGTCTGTCTTCAACTTATTCAACATTTCTCTTGGTAATTTATTTCAGTCCGCGTCACCTTTATCTACATAATAGAATTTTTCCACACCCTTATACCTGAAATTGAGTTCCAGCTTGTGGTCATGGTCAGACTTTCCTTTCCATGCACCGCTCTTATTCTTCCACCAATATCTTTCAGTGCCTTATCACCAAAATAAACCTTGCACACTTCCATAACTCTCCTCACCCTCCTCCTGTTCTACAATGAATCTCCTTCCAGCTCCTTTAACATAACAGTTTATGATTGAGTTCTGTAGTAATTTCCAGAGACAAATCTAAAAACCCTTCTTTGCATCTCCTCCAAGTCCTGTGTTTGATACCCAAAATACCTTATTTACCACCGTTATATGGTTCAGAAAGATGCCTTAAGAAGATCTAATGCTATACCATCAATTTGGCCTCCCTTGTCCATGTCATCTGAAATATCTTTCAAATAACCAGCTGAATCAGATTCGCATGAATATCCTTGCCTTCAATGTATACTTTGACTAAGGTTTGTGAAGGGCAACTGCATTGTTTCAGTCTGTAGCTCATTATGAAAGGTAACTCATTTCACAGTTTTATAAATGTTCTGAATAGGTCTTACATATACTCTTTGATACGACTATTTTCAAAAAGCTTATATAATGGAAGATAGGGAAACCACTGATGATGGCACAATTTTCAATATTTCGGTAAATAACCTTATCAAAATGTGTTGTTGTTCAGTGATAATTAATTCTGTTTCCAGTCTTTTATGATATAAACTTCCCAATGAATTGATCTCACTAATTCCTTGATGATTTTTACACTCTCACTTGTCCCTGTTTTGTCTCTGTTAAAACAACCTCCTCAATTTCTTCATTTCTTTTAAAACTTCTTGTTGTTTTATACACACAATGTTCCAAATTTCAATTTTCATAATTCATTTCTGCTGCACGAGTCATTTCTCCAGAGATTTGTCCCATTTCCTGACCAAAACCGTTAGCCTACATTATATTTTACCCAAGAAGAGGGCATAACCACTCTTCATTTTTTAAACAATACCATTTGATAAGTCAGCATGATGAAATTGTGCATCATAATGTTTTCTGTAATTGTTTTACAGAATTCTAATCACAACTGATGATCATTCTTCGTAAGTTCTTGTAAAATTTGCAGAATGTAGGAATGAAATTATAAATTTAGATAGAGAAATTCTCTAAAGACAATCTGGCCTCAGCTGCTTGCTTTCAATTAAATGCTGTGGGCTTTATATGGCAGAAATATGTACAGACTTGATATTCTGTGAAGTACAAACACTTCTAGGTCTTCTTGTTAGTTTCTGTTTCAAAGCTGATCCATTCTCTGTATATATATAATAACAATGAAAAAAAGACGCTAAGTAGCGGAAAGGAATCAAATTAGGATAGGGAAATGAGCCACCACTTACCTTTAGATGATGTATGTGGGGCGCGAACACACAGAAAAGACACAAACACAAATAATAAAGTAATTTTCGGGAAAAAACCCTTCTTCAACAAGAGAACATTATGAGAGGTGGGTGCACCCGGAGACTGCCTCACGGAAAGACCGCCGGTCGACAAAATGGTGGGGGTAAATTCAAACATCGGAAAAGTAGAGGGGCAGTGAATCAGAGCTCATACCCGAGCAAAAATTAATATCCAAACTAATATCTGGTTGGTAGGAAGATCAAAATATAATATATATTGAAAAAATTAAAATATTATACAAATAAAAAATATATATATAATAATAATAATTATGAATTAAACATCACCTCAGGTTAGTGGTGGTTCAATATAGGTAGTGGAAAGGAGAGGGAGGGAAAAAAAAAAAAAAAAAAAGTGACCGGGTATTATCTAAGGTTGAGACCAGGTGGTTGCCTAGTGCCAAGTTTGTACTGGTATATAGTCGCGTTTTTGCAGGGAAGAACCTAATTACGTGTGTGTGTATATATATATATATGTAAAAACGCGACTTTACAAAAATTATCAATTCTTGTATTTGGTATCTCGGAAATGGCACTAATGCCATCTCATAGACGCTTCAGGTACCAATAAGCTGGGTTGATGTTAGTTAAGTTCTCTTTGATTACAGCCAGGAACTCTTATAACTTTAAACAGATAATTTTTGCACACTAGCTAACCCATGCAAGTAGCATCAGTCACCGAATGGTAATATAATAATGTAGAAATAAGTAAATGCAAGTATTTACTGATGAAAGGTATTTTATTTTGAAGAGTAGTAATAAATATCACTTTTACTTTAAAAAGTTGTTATCATTAAGTAGCCTACTACATTTTAGTTGCAAAACATTTAAAAATTAGATATTTAAAAAATATTGGCTTTGTCAGATGTCCTTTTTTCAATCTTGTTTACTATACAAGACTTCTTTGAAGACAATATTCATCATTGACTTTTTGACCGTAAGTCTTTTAATGAATTACAAACTGGTGAAAAAGTGCATATACCAAAAAATAGGTTCTGATAATTGCAATCCTGCCTTTTGAAGCGTCTGACCTTGTGCTTTGTTAATGTTCATAACAAAGGTTACTTCTTTTGGGAATTGTTTTCTTATCATTTGGAAAGGCACGGTTGATCAGAAGATCTGAGGTTACTGCAAGGTATGACCATAGTTTTATCAGAGTGAGTGAAGTTAGCACTGATAGTGTTCTCATCTAAGTGGATTATCACAAATCTTGCACCATTAATTAATCCTTGATTAGCATTAAGATTTTTATTTAACAAATAATAGCATTTTTCTTAAAAAGCAATTTATGAGGTGGTAAACCAGACAATCTCGGAAATGTCTAGCGATTTTGAAGAAATTTCATATGAGGATAACATTTTCCTTTCAAGTTTGTAACACGATTTTACACCAACAAAAAGGAGCACTTCTTGTATTTGGTTTCTCGTAAATAGCTCTAATCTTATCTCGTAGAAGTTTCAGGTGCCACTGATGTTAGCTAAGCTTCTCTTTGGTTATAACAAGGCACTGTTCACTTCAAAATGCCTAGGAAGCATTCAAGCCTTTTACTTTAATCAAAATCTTTTATACTGAACAGAAATCGAAAGATGCCGAGCGAAGATCTGTCACCCAGGTAATAAAACAATGATTGGGCCCATTGTACATTATTTTGAAAAAGTGATTTAGTAAGAAAAGCGGATAATTAAAAATTAATTAAATTAAATTAATTAATGATTAAATGTGTTACTTGTTTAATATGATAGCTAATATGCCTTATGTTCTTTTGATTTTTGTAACTAATATTTAATGCAAGAAATTTGCGTCAAAAAAACTATTGAGACAACTGCTGAGCCATAGGATGAAAAAAGTTTATTATTTGATGAAAAGAAACATAAATGAATGATTTACATTGATCTTAATTACTAGGTTTTTTGTTCAACAAGATACAGTATCTTTTTTTTTTTTTTTTTTATTTTGTCAGTGTGAATGGCGAAGATTGAAAATGTGAAAGTTTTGCACACATTTTCTGGTTAATTATGAAGGTTGAAATAACTGTTCATATTTTTTATCAGTTTGAAAACTTGTTTATGTGATCAGATGTAATATGAAGAATTTTACTGAATTAATCTACAGCAACTGATAGTATCTTAATTTGTGTTTATTTTCAAAAGTGTTCATTCATTTCAGTAATTTAACTTTAATTTTTATCTATAGGTTTTGTTTCAAACTTCTAGCCTCACATTTCTATAGCATTTTTACATTCTCTCCTAGATGTACTGAATTAAATTTAATTGCGATTGAGCAAATACCCTGGTGGCAATTTCCCTAGTCATCTAATTACCCCATTCTCATTAATTTTTTTATTATCTCATGTACTTTGACTGTTACATATCAATATTATTTCAGCCCTGTTTAGCATAAATTTAGGTGCAGAACTGAAGGTTATGTTTGGGATTTTTGTTCAAAATTAGAATTCAAAAGGGTTTATTCTGCTGAACTATAAATTCAGAATATTGGTAGTTAAAATAATGAAAGGAATTCAGTCACAACAATTTGTAAAAAAGAAAAATGACAATACCTACCTTTGACTTGTAAAACTAATAATGATTTATTGTTTTTTTAAATTATTATTTACGGTGCTAATACTTTTGTTATTCTCAGTTTCAGTTTGTCAATTCCTTCCTGTCATTGTTCTATATTGCATTTTATCTTCAGGATCAAGAAAAATTGAAAGAGGTAAGCTTCTAAAAGTAAGATCTGCATACATTAATTAAAGGCATTCTTGATGATCTATTTTTTTTACTAATTGTCCCATAGCAACTAGCAGCACTTCTGATAGCAAGACAGGTTATCGGTAATCTGAAAGAATCAGCATTACCATACTTGTTGGAACAATTACGTTTGGCAAAGCTGAGTTTTGATCTCTTTGGAGCTCTAAGCCCCTCAGAAGCAAAGAAAGAAATAACAAAGGATGCTCCAGATATATCAGAGGAAGGAGTTTCCACTAAAACAGGAAACAGAAATATAAGCCAAGCAGAGCTGGAAAGCTCACTTTTTAAGGTAATTCTATTATTATTTTATTAATGATATTGAACATATAGTTTTTATTCCATGGATGATGGCAGTAAGTAATTTGGATGTAATTTTCAACTTGTACATATTAATTGGGAATGAGAAAAAAACTTAATAAACAACTGTTGATTCTGCAGTAAGTGCACAATTTGAAACCAAAATAGTTTTTCAAGAAGTCACAGGTAAAAAGTGTTTATGACTATTTAAATACAGTTGCCACTTATTTTCATCATCAAACAAGAACAGAAATGCACTCAGTAATTTTTATTTTAATGGGGTGGTAGGATGAGAATTCATATATTAGTTTTCCATTTGAAAAGTGATTTTCTTTTATACCTAAGATTTTTTTTTTCAACCCTTCAGACTGTAACAGTATTTTGGAAGTGAATGATTTTGTAGATATACTTTCCTTCCTTTCTGCATTTTTCCCATTTAAATTTGATCCGCCCTCATACAAGCTGAATAACATGTGCATGCATATACAACAGTGTGTTACGCTTTCTTAAAGTCGCTCCAGCATATGAAAGTAAGTCGCAGTATGAAGTACGTCATATGTTGTGATTCCCTGTCTGTATTCAGGCTTTAGGAATTGTGTACCCAGAATATCGTCATGTCCAGGATATACAGGTCACCCTCCAATCTTTAGGAAAGAAGGTTGTATTCTGCTGGGTACCAGGCCATGTGGTAATCAGGGGGAACAATGCTGCTGACGAAGTTGACAAGCTAGCCTGTGACAAGGTCAGAATTGACTTTGATCTGGTCCCAAAGTCAGACCTTGCCTCGGTGGTGAAAAGTTTTGTTTTTGATTTTTGGCAGAGGCATTGGCTGGCAATAGAGCATAATAAGCTCCTGCTAGTCAAGCCGACTATTCAGCCATGGAGCAGCTCCTTCCAGCAGGCAAGGAGGGATTAGGTTCTCCTTACTCTTCTCCATATGGGACACTGTCCTCTGACACATGGTTTCCTTCTCTGCCGGGAGGACCCAACGGAACTTGATGTTTGTGGCGTACATTTGATGATGTGCCACATTTTAACTGCTAGTGTACTGTTTTTAGACTTGAGGGCAGATGTTGGCCTAGGTTTAGAATGATTTGGTGGTCTCTCCACAACCACCAATCTAAGTACTGTTTTTATTGTTTAGGATTTTAACCTATTTTTTTCAGGTTTGAAAGTTCATATCTGACTGGCCCCTTTTCAACCAGCCAGTTAGTTTGTTGTTTTAATGTTAGTTTAAGCTGGTTGGCCCTTTTACAACCAACCAGTCAGTATTTGTAGTTTGATTATTTATGGCCTGTTTACAGCCATTGTTTTACTTTTATTTTGCTGTCTGTATTACTAATCTCTTTACAGTCGGTCATGCAGACGGTATTTTAGTTAGTATTTCAGTATTTTATTCTGCTGTCTGTGTTGCTGACCCCTGCAGACAGATGTTGAGTTACTTTTTAAGACACATTTTCATTCCATGTTTTACTGAGGGCACACATGAATCAGTTGTCAACATGCCCTAAAGCATCAAAAACAACAACTACTAATACTTAAATTTTGGCCCATTATGCAGGAGAGAGAGTTCTGCAAAGGTAGATACGATATTGGCTCACCACGAGATCATGAGCATCTTCCTTCCACCTGCAGAAGTTCAGGATTGGCTTCATCCAGTGAAAGATGCCCTAGGTTTACAGATTCTTGGGGTTATTTGCATACCCTGTGAATTTAAAAAATCCTACATCAGGAATAACCGTCCATACCATTGTGACCCTCTGTGATGAACATAAGCAAAGCTTTACAACTAGAGAAGTTGGCAGTGACAGAACATGTCACTGATATTGGCCATAAAATAGACTTTGCAAATGTGAAGGTGCTGACCCGGACCCGATCCTTTAGGGAGTCTGTCATAAAGTAAACTATCAAAAGAAGAGCTAATAACAACACTTTTAACAAAAATACAGGATTCTTTTGAGTAATGAATGGAAATCAAAACTTTCAATCCTCAGACAGGAGCACAGTAAGTTCAAGGCCAACAGCAGTAATGGAATTCAGAACTTTCAATCCTTAGACAAGAGCACAGTAAGTTCAAGGCCAACAGCAGTAATGGAGCCTGCATGAGCAGGGTGTAAGCTACCTAAGAATTTTTCAAATTCTTATAACAAAGATTGTTTACAGTAGAACGGTCATAGGTGAACCACCAAATACCGCAGCCTTAGAGCTATTTATGCAGGCAGCTAACTAAAGCAACGAAGTAAACTAAACAGTTAAGATAGATAATAAATCAACTTTAAATGGTAAAAGTCACATTCTTAACCTACCTAAACAGCTGTAGCAGGATATAATCCATCCTTAGTAGATGCTGTGTTTAGTTACGATATAATTTCACTTGAATCAATATTTTTCTCCACTCTGAGAGTTCTTAATAATAATAAACAGTTTAAAGATAACAAATTTGGATAAAAGACAAAAAGCCAGTATTGAAATTTATTACATAAATATGCACTCTAAAATTCAAGAAACCATATGTTACAGCAAAAGACAAATCTAAAATTTTCCAGTACAATATACTAAAATTTTGGAAGGTTCTATGCAGTTTAAAGATTGTTTTTAAACATTAAATGATAAAGCTGGCCATGTGCCGATAGGAAAATAAATTATTACAAGACTTATGCGTAAATTCAGGGGGAGCAAACACTTTCAGAATATACAATAGTAAATTTGAAACAATATTTAGTTAATCCTTTTGAGAAATATGCAGTATTATGATTAGGGTAAGTCAAAGTAAGAATTTTTTTATCATAGCTGCAACATAATTGTAGAACAAGGATGTACTCGTATTTCAAAAATTAATAATAAATTGGAGAAAGTGGGTAGATATTAAAAAAAAAAAAAAGAGCTCTTTAGGTATTTGAGAACACGTAGAATCTTTTAAAATAGGTTTTAAAGTTATCATCCCATTATTAGCACAGTCAAAAATTTTGATATTACGTCTTGTCACATTTTATAACTTTTTGGCTAAAAATGAATAAACCGGTCATACTGGGTATCAAACGACATAGAATTTAATTAGAAGCTGTAAAAAACTTTGGTTGAACCTTGTATCGTTAAAACTGTAAGAGTTATTAACAGATTTCGTAAACCACACAAAATGACTTTTTATAGCAAATCCGTTATAGATACAGAAAAATTTATAAGGATTAAAATTGTTCATTACCCCACATTCTTGCTACTATTAATGTTTTAGAACCGTAGAAGCAGTGTGAGCCAAAAATGAAGAACTATTTTGTGAAGTCAGAAGATGACACGGTTTTCACCCAAGTTGGACTTTGCCCCACATAGGAATATTAGGAAAGTACATATACGATTAACATCGCTTCCGCTGTTGTCTATTGGCTGGTGACTACTCGAGAGGTAACATGTAGGTGTCCTCAGCACATTGCGCTCAAGGCAGGAAGTGTGTTCGGAAGAACCATGTGGTGAGGCCGACATATTAGATTTGATAGAACAGTGTAACTTTAGTAACTTCAATGTGACTTTAAAATTTTGACTACTGGGTTTGGTCTGGTCTGATCGTGTTTCACTACCTGCAATCTAAGAACTTGGTGAAGAATTTCCGATAGCCATCGATTGTTGTGGACTTGTAAATTTTTGCAAGAATATAGTGAACTTCGAATTTGAAACAATAGCATTGACTTTCATTATGATGTTAACCTTTCCTTGCTTGGGGTTTTAAATCAAGCCAGGTGGCGACCAAGATAAATGTGAAACAATCAATAATCCAGTGGCTTATATACTACACGGTTGGAGCTAAGGTGATAAACTGTATATTACAACCCCGGTATCACAGTTAGTCCCTTACAAGGGGGCACAATGAAGTTGACCACATACGGAGCCATGATGCACACTGGCCAGCTGGCTTTGACATCAAATACATTGTTTTAGACCATCCACCTGCTGGTGACTGACAATGAACTTCTGGACTTCACAAAAGCAGATACCTGATGACAACAGAGAATATTGTAAATATTTATTCTTTTTATGACATAATCTGGTTGCAAACCCGAGAAGACTATATTGGTTTTACACGCTGGCAAAATCTCCGTTCACACATGAAGGAATTAGTTTATTTTGCTTATTTTCACTCCTTAATGTCATATGCAATAATCTTCTTGGGCAATTGAGCTCATTGGGATAAAGTATTTATGTAGCTTATGGCCATTGCACAAAAATAATACAATTTAACATTAATTACAATTAAAATTCAAAATTAACAAGGTGTAGCCAATCTAAAGCTTCATTTGATATGATCCCCTGAAGGCTCGAAGTGGGCAGTCAAATGTCACGTGACGAATGGTTTGTTTTTCCTTACCACAGTCACATCTCGGTGAATCTCTCATTCCCCATGTATACAAAGATGAAGCAGATTTTCCATGACCAGTCCTAACTCTGTTAAGAGCTGCACAGGTCTTGCGAGGAAGGTCGAGTCCCTTTAGTGCCTGTTGACTGTCGAACAGGGAATGCCATTCTGGTGGGGCTGAGGCTATCCACTCCAATTTACAAGCTTCTCTCCCATTAAAATTATCAGATATAATCTGTTTTACAGTTTTTACACTTGGATTTCTTGATTTAAGTCTCACAAACATATTATCCATGTCGTCATGGATGGGCAGATCCCTGTTATGACAGATCTTATTATATTGGGCAATTAGGAGAGTGTGTCGTCTTATTGTAGGTGGTTCGATGTTACACAAAATGATAGCCAGTATAGTGGAGTGGTCTTAATACATCCGCTAACTATCCGCATTGCCTGGTTTAAAACTGTGTCAATCTTTTTGACGTGGGCGCTATTTATCGAGACAGATGAGCAATACTCAGCTGCAGAATACATTAGGCTCAGTGCTGATGTGCGGAGTGTAGAGGCGGATGCTCCCCAAGAGGTGCCAGTTAACTTCTGCAGAATATTATTCCTCGTTCTTAGTTTTGCTGCAAGGTTGTTTAGATGTTTATTGTACGACAAAGTGCGATCCATTACAACTCCCAAATACTTGGGAAAGGGGTTGTGTCGGATGGGAGTGCCATCAAGAAGAACGTCAAGTGAGAGATTCGCCACCCGATTGTTAAGATGGAAGACACTAGTTTCCGTCTTGCTGGAACTGGGTACAAGACGCCATTTCCGAAAATAGTTGCTCAGGTTTTTGAGGTCTGCTGTTAAACTATTTTCAATTTGCTGAACGTTATCAGATTGTTGTACTATTGCCAGATCGTCAGCATAAGAGAACTGTCTGGATTCTGTTTGAGGAATGTCAGAAATATAAACATTAAAAAGAAGTGGGGCAAGAACTGAGCCTCGAGGCAGACCATTATTCACTCTTCTTACTTTGCTTATCTTATTGTCTGAGACAACCTGGAATGTTCGGTTAGCTAGCATGGTATTGATCAGACAATTGATTTTTTTGCACTTCAAAATGTTCAGCAGTTTATATACCAAGCCCTCTCGACACACTGTATCGTAGGCTGTGGTAAGATCAACAAATACAGCACCAGTCTTCAATCGTCTCTCGAATCCTGCTTCTATGTGAGTTGCCAATGCCAGGACCTGATCCTCACAGTTTCTTGCAGGTCTAAACTTAACATGGATAAAGTATTAAAAATATCAGACGTGTGTAACAAGAATTATGATAAGGGTTTGCAGTAAATCTTTGTGCAGAGCTGTTCAAGATGTTAGGAATATAACAATAGTGGCTGAGTACATATACACATTAATGTCCTTTATAGTCACCAGTTATTCTCTGCTTGTTACAAATACTAAAAAAATGTAATGATTTTATTTATCAATTTTATGCCACTTAGCATTATGCATAAATATTATACAAATAAATGTAAGTTTAAAGAAAAACTGAAGATAATTGATTAAATCAAAAACAAAGGATATCATGTGAAAGTAATTATATAAACATAATTAGTAAATAGCAAAATTTTAACAGGTCCTCAAAAAAGGTTGATAACTGCATTATTTCTAGGTCCATGGTAGTCATAATTTTTATTTGCGTTTTCAGCTGCGAGCAGCCTTCTGGCTCTTTGCACAGCCTTTGAGCAGTTAAAACCAAAGTGGGCCAAGATTTAATCAACCAGCCCATTGACAACTTTCAAACCGAAAGTCATATTGGCCACTTGCCTGTGACTAATTGGGCTACTGAGCTTATATTTTGCTGTAATTTCAGTTCTAATCCTTATTGAATTGTTTTCACATCCCACAATGTCTGTCTCTGATACTGGGATCAATGGAAAATAACTATTGTTTTGTATATTAAAATATTCTTGGAGTTATCCTAATAAGAAGTACTGTTTCAAAGAGGTTCTGGTATTCAGTTTGTGTTATTTCTGTAGAATGTAACATATTACCTCTGTCAGGTACTTTTCTGAATATTTAGACATATGGTATTTAAAATATGTGATAAGAAAAAACTAGTTTCTCATAGCAGCTTTTCTAGAGTACAGATAATTTTTGCTGATGTATGTTTCAGCCCTCTGTTCCTGGTTACTGGAATAAGCATTGTTCTTCTTCATCATGAAATAATATTAGGGCAGAACATGTTTTGTAAGAGCAAAATGTGCAGTGGGGTTCTGCATAAACTTTAATCTTAACTCTGACCGTGTGTAGCCTTGGATGTAACAGTTTTGGCTTAGATAGAATTATACGATCGCCACATAGATTTTAACCCAAAAACTGTGAAAAGGTAAAGGTTCAATAATGATAAATAGTTCATTGCCATTTAAATAATTATATTCTTCAATTTCACAATGCCAAAAACTGTACAGGCAATCAGACGACTTTTCCAAAGAAATGTTTTACAAGTTCGATTAACTGGTCAAGCCAGACCACACCCCAATAGTTCAAACTTTTAGTTGTAATAATTAAATGAAAGAGAATCACACGCTCCCATTGTTCCACAATTTAGTAAAATCAAACAATCCCGAGGCTCCACATTGCAGAAAATTACTTTAACGCGACATTATGTTCAACTTGGATAAAAGAAGAGACATTACTCCCAAAATATAACTTGCACTGACTACTGAAGCTAACGTGGTGTCGCGAAGCGTGGGAACGTATTCACTTCCTCTTTCACAGGGGTGGCTGATCAGATATGAAATCGCACGTCTGAAGTCCTTACATCAGCTAATTTGACCTTGACAGTAAAAATAATTCTATCTTTCTGAAATTTTTCCAATTGCTAGATCTTTAAATAAACGTTATCTTTAGTTATTATGAAAAATATCCTAACTTTAATCGTTTAGCCAAAAATAAATACTTTAAGTATGAACTTAGACTACCAGGATTCCTGTCCTTGATTGAGACTGAAATTGCTTGTGGAGGGCCACAATGCTTGTCCTCACTCATGAATCTTTGAATCAATTGAAATTAGATGTTTTTGATTGTTCCCTTTATAGCTTAGACTTGGCACCAAGTGATTTTCTTCACTTATGTAAACAAATGGGCTGCATCGTAGCATTTCAATGTATATGATGCACTCCAAAAAGTTGTGAAAGACTGGCTTAGTACCTAGATAGCCAAATTTTATAAAGAAGGAATTTGTAACTTAGTAAAACGCCATGACAAATGCTTAAACTTAAATAGTGACTATGTTAAAACTAGTGAAAAGTTGTTGTTTTAAGATACATATAAACAAATTATATTTTTTTCTGTGCAGTTTTTTGTTTAGCTAATGGGAGGTTTTTTCCCAAACTCCCCGTGAAGTTACTGTTCACCAATATTTAAGTATTTTACCTTTTAACCACTGAGTCTAGTAGGTGAGCCGTTATTCTAGGGCTGGCACTCAGGAGGGCATGGATTCAAATCCCTATCCAGCCAACTTGATTTAGGTTACTTATGGTTTCTTGAAATCACTTCTTCAAAAGGCCATGGCTTAATTCCTTCTCATTCTTTGTTTCTACTCTTCTGTTGCCTCTAACGACCTGACTTCAACGTGTCTTAAAGCTCATAGCAAGAAAATAATAACTAAGTCAACACATGTAACTGTTAGTTTTTTTTCTCCTCTAAGATCATGTTAATGCTTATATAATCCTTTCTCTCTCATCATTCAAGAATAAGAACAATGTAACAAGCCACACATGTCATTCTGGCTTCTTTAGTCAGATCTTAAGAACTGGACTTTTGACTTACCAGATCTATACAATGTGTTCAAAATGTTCCTGTGAACAATGGCATGAACCGATATATGGTGTTAACCAGCAATATGAATTGAGACCATATCTCAATAACCTTTTGTTATTAAAAATAAGCCTTTTTGTTTGATGATTTGGCAATTTTAATCAGGTAATTAATAATGGAACTAATTAGAAACTTGTTTGCTTGTGGTGGGATAATATGAGACTTGCATTATGGTTTCAAATTCGGGAGTTGAAGAGGGTGAGTAGGATGATAGCAAGACAGGTATGTAAAAATTACAGTGTTACACATTCAGTAACTGAAATATAGGATCTGAGTGAAGAGAAGAATAGATATTACAAATTAAAAAAAAAAAAACACAAACACACACACACACACACACACACACACATAGTCCACAACATGAAGTTGATTGGATCCTCGTAAAGGTGGCATACTAAACCACTGTGTTAGAGGTAGGCCTGTTCCTTTCCTCTAGGACATAAAGCTTAATGTAGAATCCGAACCTCAGACGGACCCAACAACTTTTGAAAGCAAGCACATTAACCACTGAGCTACCAAACCACTCAGTAGATATTAATAAGGCATATATTGGAGAAAAGGACTAAATGGATAGTGTGCAAAAAATTGTGAAAAGTATGTGGAATGGAAGAGAGGACTATGGTCATAAATTATAACATTCTTGCAGTGATAAGTAAATAAGAAATTTATCATTTGCTTGTAAGAGAATGACTAGAATAAAGTATTAAGCAATTTGTTAAAGTATTTTGTCAAAAAAAAAAGGTAAAATTGGGCTTAATGTACTAGTAGGTATTTAGAACGTAAGCTCCATCATAATTGATTATGGTGATTGTCATCAATATAGGGTAGCTATGCATCACCATGTCTATTAGCTAGAGAAATTAAGATAATTATAGAGCCTTCACTATATCCTAATGTTGGATGCAATTAGGAAAGGACGGTAGAAGAATATTCAACATGTTGAGTAAATATTCTTGTTCAAGTCTCTTATATATATATATATATATATATATAATCTCAACCCTACTGAAATCCGGGCCATGAGAGAACTGTCCAGTAACAAAAATATCATTATCCTTCCAGCAGACAAGGGCTCCACCACCGTGGTCATGGTCCGCAGTAACTATGATGCAGAGGCCCTTAACCCTCTACAGGCCAGGTGCGGTCTCTGTGACCGATGCAGTTTTCTATCGATTCATTCCAGTTCACACTGTAGCTCGACGCCTTCGACCCTCCCCCTACCTTCCTAATTCTGTCTATTATTGCTACCAGTCCAATTGTTGCAGCTGTGCGCATGCTCATTGTTCAGTTATTTCGTTTCTGCTCAGTTTTCGGTCACCGTGACCGCACCTGGCTTGTTGTGTCGCTCGGTTTTCAGTCAGCGTGACCGCACCTGGCCTGTTGTGTGCTTAGTTGTCATTTTACCCAAACACAAATGAATGTGAATAATTGTGAACAGATCAGAAAGTGGCTTGAAGAAGACTGGATTCCTGAAGATGGGAGTGATCCTGATGATGCCTGGAGTGACACAGAAGTAGCTGATATTCCAGAGAATCATGTACTTCAAGAATCTCATGATTCAGAATCTGAACAACAGGCAGATTCAACTTCAGATGAAGAAGAGCCTACAACAAACTTCCAGGGGAGGACAGATGAAATCAGTTGAAGAGGTAAAACTTATTGTAGTAAAAATAATTTTCTTTGGCATGGCTGTCCGCGTACGACTCGTAGTAGAAGACGGTTGCACAACATAGTCTCCAAAACACCCGGTATTCGTCGTGAATATAGAGACCAAATAAATAGTGAATCGAGTGCAGAAGATATTTGGAATTTTTTATTTGATGAAAACATTCTGAACAAAATCATCGCATCTACAAATCAGCATTTACAAAAACATAAATGCCAGTATGAAGACAAAAGTAATTGTTACGATGTAGATGTTGTAGAGTTGAGAGCATTGTTTGGTATGCTATATTACTCCGCAATTTTCAAAGAAAATCATGAAGACTTCACGAACTGGTACAGCTCCGATGGGACTGGTAGAGACATATACAGGTCAATTATTTCTAAAAATAGACTGAAAACCTTGCTGCTAGCCTTACGCTTCGACGACCACATAACAAGAGACGAAAGGCGCAAAACAGACCCTGCAGCTCCCATAACGGAGGTTTTTGATGCTTTTTTTACAAATTCAAGGAGTATTTACTGTATCGGCACATCAGCGTGTGTTGAAGAAATGTTAGTAGCATTTTGTGGCCGTTGCAAATTCAAAATGTTTATGCCAAAGAAACCAGCCAAGTATGGTGTAAAAATTTTGTGCCTCACAGATGCTGAAACAGGATACTTACATAATGCCTATATATACGTTGGAAAAGACTCAGACGGAAAGTATTTGCCAGAAGAATATAAAATATTCAAGAAACCAAGTCAGGCCGTTTTGAAACTTGCTGAACATATCAAAGGGAGTAACAGAAACATAACAGCCGACAATTGGTTCACGTCAATAGAATTAGTACAGGAACTTCAAAGAAAAGGTCTAACATACGTGGGAACAATAAAGAAAAACCAAAAAGAAATACCAGCAGCATTCAAAGCGTCACCAACACGTCCAGTTGGCTCTTCCTTGTTTGGTTTCTGTGATGATCTAACGTTGGTGTCATATGTACCGAAAAAATCTAAAGCAGTGATTCTCATTTCGAGTATGCACCATGATTGTACTGTAGATAGTACAACAAAGAAACCGGATATAATTATGTACTATAATGCCAACAAGTTTGGTGTGGACTTACTGGATCAGCGTTGCGCCAGTTATAACACGGCAAGAAGAACTCGACGATGGCCAATGGTGATTTTCTATCGACTGCTTGACATTGGTGGCTCAAACGCCTTCGTCATTTACAATACAATTCATGAGCAAAAAATACGGAGGTTTGATTTCCTAAAACAACATGCTGGACAGCTTGCACGATCAAATATGATGCGTCGTGCATACAATCACCACATACCACGAGAACTACGTGAGGTTATTCGCAGAATCCTCAAAGTTCCAGAAGAGAAACCCCAAGGTGAAGAAAAATTGGAAAAAAGGAAAACATGTTATACGTGTGACCCTAAAAAAAAGAGAAAAACTTTTCATGCTTGTTTTATGTGTCGGAAACCTATATGCGCAGAATGTAGCCAAACAATGTGTAAACAGTGCCGAATTAATTTGGACTAGTCAACACCTTTTTTATTTCATGAATTTATTATGTATAAAGGCACTTCAATTAGGAAATTGTTAAAAAAATGTTCAAAACAAGTTTGTTGCTTTATTCAATAACATCTTTATTGCAGATGTATACTGAAACCGATTTGCGAATAATTCCTTCTCTTTGTTTTTGGTTTATAAAATAAAAAAGTATTCTCAAATTGTCTTTTAATGTAGCAATAAATTAGCGCGGTCACCATGACCGCACATGGCCTATTAAGTTATAAATAATGACCCGGCCTGTAGAGGGTTAAACAGCTTTCTGATACCAACACTTATCGTCCACATGCCACAGATCCCACCTCTTCTATCTGCCTTGAAATTTGCTCCTTCCTGGACCTGCTGGGCCCCTTACAAGGCCTTTCTTCACAATCATTATCCCATCTCACCCCTCAAAATCCCCGCACACCTACCTTATACCCAGGGCCCGCTCTAGCGGTATTGCCGCCCCGGACAAATAGACAAATTGCCGCCCCTTAAGATTATGTAGAATTATATATATTTTTTTTAAATAATTAATTTTTAATCGAATAAAATATTTAATTTTAAATGTTAATAAAATCATATATTCATAAATAAACTTATTGAATTTTGATCTAGCGGCACAAAATAGAGAAATTAATTATGAAATATCTGTACATAGCCACAAATTAACCATATTTTTACGTTTTTAAATGCTATTACAGATGGATATTATCAAACAAACAATCTAAATGCCATTATTTTGAAAATAAAACGAGATTACATCAAATACGCTAAAATCACAAAAAAAAAACTTTTTTTCTTACTTTCAGGTTGCGAATTTTTTATTACATCTTAACGGAACATTGAATGCTTGCAAATTATATTGTTTTATTCTGAATTGCACTCCTACTTTATTGCCCCTCATATTGGACCCGTTGTCAGTCCCTGTCCTCTGATATCCTGCAAATTTAAACACAAGTCATTAAGTTCTCCAACTATAATGTCAGACATTTGTTTTCCTGTGAATCTTTCGACTGGTAAGAAGCCTTAAAAGCTTTCATTAATTTTAATTTCAACATCAGGATTCAATTTATTGGTTGAAACATATCTGATTACAAGAGTAATTTGCTGTATCTTACTAAAGTCAGGAGTACAGTTTAAAATTATGGAAAAATATTTGAATTTTTATTTCATTAATAACATGAGACTGCACACTTTGATGCAGCAGATCTACTATCCCGGTTTGTATATTTTTCCCAAGATATTGAGCTTTAGTCTCTACTTTTTTAGAGCACTCAACGGAAGTGCTCTTCCATAATAGGATCGTATTCAGACAGTGACTCAACTATTTTTAAGAAATTACCGGTATTATGCTCAAACAACATGTCGCTTGTACCTTGAAAAACCAATCAGCTTTTACCAAGCATTTTGGTAATTGCAACGATTCTTAGAAGCACCTCATTCCAATGCTTTATTTCGGCCTTAATAACTCTTTGAGTGGCAGCATCTACAGTTTTACAACAATTCAATCTGTTTTGCCTGAATATGATTTTTCGAAATTTCATGCTCTTTTAAAGTTAGCCGAGGTGCTTCTAATTTTTAAAACCCTCCTTTGATAGAGAACTAACTAAACAACTGAAAATTTTGCAACAGAAGCAGTAAACGCAATAGCTAATCTCGCAATATTTGATCTGCGTTGCTGAAAATTCGTGCATAATGTTTTGCGCTAAAACGACGATCTGTGTCATTGGAAGGAAATTTGTAATTATGCAATAGTTTAGGTGGACCTTGCCTTACTAAAAAGCTTCTTACGGCGTCTCATAAAATTCTTGGCCACAAAGTTTTAGAACGCCTTCTGTGAGTCTCACGTTGGTGTCAGTTCCAGTTAGTTTACAAACTTCGTTCATTTGTTCGCTATTATTCTCTGACGATTCTATACTTCTTTTGTATCCCGACCTGATATTGGATTCTAAGATTTGTTTTGGTAAATCCTGAATACAGTATATTTTTTTAAACGCGCCAGATTGATTCTGCCTTTACGCTTCCTTTCACAACTTTCTTTTTTTGTACTGGTAACCAGATAGTTTTCTTTGACCGTCAGACATTTTGGATGAGGCAATGTACACTATAAAATAATTTAAAAGTAAATATTTATCCTTGCTCTAAATAAGCTAAAACCATAACTAAGATAAATTATTCTCAGTCGATATAAAAAAATATTTATGCACAACACAAAATATTTTCCATACCCTGTGAATATAAAGAAAGTCTTGTGTTACTACACAGTCAAAGCATAATCGTGGATGATACTATCCATAAATTTGCTGCAAATACAGAAACCGTGTATTCAGAATGGCAATTTCTATAGGCTTAAATGGAATAGGTTCCAAGTTCACATACAAAAATATATGTTGTGGAGTAATTGTCGCGCAATGCACTTATTAAACCAACTGACAAAGTTATTCACATTCACTAAAATAGTTAATGAATTTCTTTTTGTTGAGACGATTTACAAATGCAGCAATTAGAGTATCTGTAAACCGCATTCGTATATATAATAAACATTATGGATTATTATATATTAGCAGTTAGCATTCGAAATGAAATATACTAATGGTATGTGAAGTAACTAATCAGTAATCAGCTCCTGGTAATATTATTTATTTATTAATTATTTTAACTACTGTGCCACACCCACTAAACTACAGAATTTTCACATGCGATCAAAGCTAGCGTATGTAATTTAACCCAACCAAAACACTTACAATGCCTATATCTAATTTGTACAACAAATCTGTGAGGCTCGGATTACGAGAAGAAATTATTATGCAAATTATTCCACTTCGTTAACTAAGATCCATATTGATTTTGTTCATCAATTCAATAAAATAAATACTCAGCATCTCCCGCCAAGCACTATCGATTCCATGTATTAGAGCCTAGCTGCAATTGCGAAAAACACTCCTTTTCACCGCGTCTAGTAACTTGTGGGCAGTATAACGTCGGAATCAGTGCAGGCAGCCGAGGGCAGGTGTAACAGCCCCCACCTCCTGGGCTTCTGTTGCGTGCTTTTGTCATTGTGCGCCTATGTCGTATATCCAATTAAATAACAGTTTAATCATAGATGTACTTACCTTTAGAAATTATGAAATCCTGAAGTAAATTTTATGAACTACCACTTATCACTAATAACGTAATAGTAAGACTAATGCTGTTGTGTAATGAAACCACTTTTGTAATTAGCAATAATAAGTGAATTGAGACAACAACGCGTTCTACTCGCGTGCTAAGGCCCTATTCACACAGAAGAGACGTGGCGCGGACTTCGGGCTGAGACATGGCGCGGACGCGGCGCATTTTGAAGTTGCTCCTATGGCGGAATTCACACAGAGGCGCCGAGGCAACGAAGCGCCCCTTTGAGGTCCGCGCCCCGTCTCTTCGAAGTCTCTAGGGGCGCACCCAAATAGCTAAGAACTGTAAGTTTTTAACGAACGAAAAAATCGCTATGTGGATTTTTTTATTGATTGGGTATTTAACCCATTAATATTTCTAATATTTTTCTCACACTTACAGTCGAAATGGCGCCCCCTAAATTTTAGCGCCCCGGGCAAATGCCCGGTTTGCCCCCCCCTAGAGCGGGCCCTGCTTATACCTCCTCCCCAAGATACACAAGGCTGGGGCGACCTATAGTTGCGGCCTATGGTTCACCCACTGAACAGATTTCAGCCTTGATGGATCAACACCTCCAACCTTTTCTGCAGAACCTTCTGGAGCCTCTGTCGAAAGTCCCCAGTCCTCTACCACCAGACTCCCTCCTAGTTTCCATTGACGTAACCTCCTTGTACAACAATATTCCCCACCTTGAAGGCCTCAGTTCCCTTCAACACTACCTGGATATGTGCCCTCCTAACAGTCTTCCCAGAACATCCTTTCTCATATCCCTAGCCAACTTCATCCTCTCCAAAAACTATTTCTCCTTCAACTCCCAGATTTATCACCAGATACGCGGCACTGCCATGGGTACCCACATGGCCCCGTCCTATGCCATCCTCTTCAAGGGCCGTCTGGAAAATATTTTTCTGAATAACTGCCCCCCTCAGTCCCCTCGTGTGGTTCAGATACATAGATGATATATTTATGATCTGTACCCACGGGGAGGACCACCTCCTAGACTTCCTCAATTCACTAAATGACAATCACTCCATCAATTTTACATGGTCATATTCCCACACCTGTATCACCTTCCTTTATGTAGATATCACCCTATGACAGGGAGCCCTCCATACCTCAGTACACATCAAATCAACCAATTTACAACAATGCCTACACTTTGACAGTTGTCACCTTTTCCACATCAAACGTTCCCTCCCATACAGCCTTGCACTCCGTGACAGACGCATCTGTTCTGATCATGAACCAATCTCCAATTACTCCCAAAAACTATCCCAAGCCCTTGTTTCCCACCAACACCCCCATGATCTCGTGGAAAAACAAATTTCCTGTGCCATCACCCCCAACCCTCGTTCTGCACCTCCTAAAAATGACCGTGAACCAACACTTGTCACCCAGTTCTTTCCTGGCCTGGAATCTGTCAACCAGATGCTCCGCCCTGGGCATGATTTCCTACGGTCCTTCCCTGAAATGCATCTCCTCCTTCCCAAAATCCTACCCACTGCTCCCCGCACGTGCTTCAGCAGACCACCCAATCTGTATAACATCTTGGTCCATGAGTATTTACCTGCTGACTCTCCTAGACCACCACAGGGATCTTTCCCTTGTAACAGACCCTGCTGCAAAACTGGCAGCATGCACCCTGCCACAACTACTTACACTAATCCTGACACAGGCGAATCTTTCCCTATAATTGGACATGCTACGTGTACTTCTACTTGCCTTATTTACTAACTCACCTGCCTCCATTGCACTGCCTCTTACATTGGTCTCACCACTCAACAACTATCCTACAGGATGAATGGCCACAGGCAAACAGTTTATACTTCCAACCCATACCATCCAGTGGCAATTCATGCAAACTCACATAATTCAAACAACTTGAACACCTGTTTCACAGTTAGAGCTATTAGAGTTTTTCCAAATACCACCACTCCTTCAGAACTCCGCAGATGGGAACTAGCCTACCAACATATCCTTGACACCAGACACACCCCTGGCCTAAACCTACGTTAAACTTGTCACTTGCTATCTCTCATTTCATTTTACAGTAAGTTACTTATATATGTACATTTAGTCTATTCATTTTATATATTTTCATATATATATATTTCTATCTCCCTTTATTTTCATCTATAACCTGTCTAAATAAAATTACAACTTTTTGAATTATGCTACACAAAGATTATTTTGTTTCCCTTTATCGCTGGTCGAGCTTATCCCCCCCCCCACCCCCTCCCGGCAAATCTACCACCACCCCGCGATTTCCGCCTATGCTTCATTTATGTGGATGTGACCACATCTTTCCCCCTGCCACATGTCTCACCTCTCACATGATAAAGACTCATGTCGAAATATTGTGCAATTTGTTTATGTTTTTGTGTTTTTACGTGTTCGTCTCGCCCTCCTGCCTTCGTTTGTGGTAAGTGACGGGTATCTATTTATTTTTCCCTATCCTATACATATATATATATATATATATGACTGATCACCTCATAAAAGTAAACATTATTTGAATAACAATATGTATCTTTTTTTCCCAGTATGATGGAACATTTGCTGATCACTTGGAAATGTTTATACAGCTTGGCTATGTGGTTTTGTTTTCATCAGCATTCCCTATGGCTGCATTTTGCGCCCTCCTCAATAACCTGATTGAAATACGAAGTGATGCCTTCAAGCTTTGTTTTATTTTTCAAAGACCATTTGGTCAGAGGGTATCAAATATTGGTACATGGCAGGTAAGTTATGAATTCTAAATTTTAATCTTTTTTTTATTTGCGTGAAAAAATTGTTTTATTTACTTGTTGTTTTGTTAACACAGAATGCCATGGAAGTAATGTGTCTAATTGCTGTCTTAGTGAACTGTGCATTGATTGGTCTATCTGGTCAGGTTCACAGAATGTTTCCTGAAATGTCTACTACACAAACTATTTTGCTTATTGTTGCCTTGGAGGTAAGCCAAATGCTTATTGTTAAAAAATTTACCATTTATCTCTCTCTCTCTCTTTTATTATATAAGATAAATCAGACTTTAAAAAATATATATTTGGAAAGAAATTTGTGAATACCTCAAATGTTTTGTGAATATTTTTCTAGCAATTAATGGATATAGCTTATTATATATTATGTACTGATAAAGAAAGGTGTCATATTCAAGAACTATTTAGATTTTGTACTTAAAAGAATTTAAGTACCATTGTATGTATCACACCAATGTCAGGCAATGCAACACTGTTAAATATTACTGAGTCTTATTTGTTTCATTAATTACTAAAATTGCTCAGTTCTAGCATAAATAAATTTAATAATATAATTTGCATAACAATTTAAGTACATACATTATTGCAGCTTTCAAAATCACATGTTGTAATTCAGAACTTGTTTCTATGCTTCAGATCTTAGTTATCAATCTAAGTGTATCTGCATAAGACATTTTTCAATCGCCTTTATTGGCTGCATTTCAGATTTTTGTATCAGAAAACAAATTTGTTTTATGATATTTCTTGGTTTTTCTTGCCAAGAACTCTTTATTTGGCACAAAAGGTTAGCATAATTTAGCACTTCAGCCAGCCTCCCTGCCTTTTTAACTGCTGTTGCTTTTCATTTAGAATGATGATTTGTTCCTGCTCATGTAGTATTTAAAATTGTAAGAATGTTGCTGTACACGTGATTTATTTGTGGTAATCACGCAACACAGATTAGGGCAGGAGGGCTGTTGCGATCACACAAACACTCTTCACTATATTTCAATATAAAGCCTGAGACATGTGAAAAGGAGATCAGATGTACACACACAGTCATGTGTGTGATTCTTGGTGTCTTTTATATATCTGCCAAGTGTCTCATTTCTATACACAATTAAGGTTTTATAGCAGAATATTGTAATGTGTATTGTTGTATGTGTGTTTGTCAAGGTCTTCTTGCATCCATCTGTTAGACTGATGAGTTCACTTCTTGATTTATTCAAGTTTTTGAAAGATGCAAAAGCATCTTTTTGTTTTAAATTGATGTGGTTCTTCCTCGTAGAAAGGCAGTTTTTTGTGAATGATTACCTTACAGATGATATCTATAAAAATGTCCTAGTGTGCAAAGTTACCATATTCTTTGTAGATATTATTGTATTGACATCTTATATTACATTTAGTAACTGACAGCAAGTATTTTGTACTGTCTGATTCTTGATGTAATATTCCACTGGTTGAAATATGATACCAAACAGAAGTAACAATTTTCGGTCAAATTAGGTAATTGAAGTTTCCTTGATTTCAACTTCCAGCACGTCATGTTAATTCTGCGTTTCTTAATAAGCTGTGCTATCCCTGATGTTCCTGAGTGGGTTGCGACAGAAATGGCAAAAGTAGAGTTTGCTCGAAGAGAAGCCTGTCGTCGTCTGTCATCTACAACAGCATCTACACCTGCTCCAGATTCTGCTGCTGCTGGCACAGGAACAGTTATTGGACGGTAAAATATAATATTTTGACAATATATAACAAATTTATGAATTTGTTCACTCTGTCAATCTCGTATTTGGTTTTCAGTTTTGTAGTTTCTCCAGCAAATGAAGAAATGAGAGAGGAAGATAATGAGTTGATGCTCACAGAAAATGTTGGCTCAGAGGCTGGTACCCCTGTTGCTGAAAATGCTACTATGCCCTCATCTGAGGGAGGTCCTCCACCAGCAGAAACACCTGAGGCATTACCATCCCCAACATTGCCAAAGAATACAACCAAAAGAGCTTCTCCACATGAGTGGCTGACCCCAGAGGGTGAAGCTATAGGTTACCACCTTACAATAGGTCCTCATGGTGTGGACTGGGTTCGACATTTGGGTCTCGAAACTGGTAGGAAGTCCAGTGATTCAGGAGCAGTAGCTGGGGGATCAGGTGATAACCTAGCAACTCACAGGAGCACTGATTGTATAGTTGCTCCAAAAGACCTTGCAGCTTCATCAGATTCAGATCTTCTACGCTCTGCGCCCCCCTGGGCTTCTACCCATCCCCGTCCAAAGTTCCGATTTTCTCCTGAGAAAGCTGAACAAAGAGAATTATCTCTCTCAGACAGTAGTCGCACTGTTTCGAGCCAAGAAGGTGAAGAGCAAACAGTAAAACCTGAAGAGTCTGTAATTGCCAAGAAAACAAGGCTGAAACAGAGTCTGATGAAGAGAGCACGTAGTGTGGCCATATTTTCTTTGAAGCTTAAAGAAAGGAGAGCAGCTAGAGAGGCAAAGGAAGCGGAGAACAAAGCAAAAGAGAAATGGACGCCACCTGCCACAGTAGGTGGGGAACTCTCCTGCATCCCCATAGAAAAACTCATATCAGTTGATGATGTGGCTGTGGACCTTCAGAGGCGCAAAAATCACAATTCTGGAAACTTGTAGTAGCCATGTAACGGTGCTTCTGGTTGATTTCGTGATATTAATTTTAATTTAGTAACACCTATCTCTCCTGTTAAGTATAACTTGTAGTGATAACTTAATATAACTTCATATTTGTAGCCTCTTGTAGTCTCTGAATGTTACTTTTGTTATGATAGTTGTACAGCTTCTAGGCCCAAGCAGTGTTTGTTCCTGTGGTTATAATTTTCTTCTTGTTCAGAAATTATGGTAATATTGTTAGAATTTATAATTTCAACAAAATTTCTTTATGAGTTTTTTAATCAATGTTGGAAATATTGAATCTTGTCAGAACTGTGTCTTTGTTTTTTGTGAAGACTATTTAGCTCTGAATTGCTCAAGGTTTGATTTCAGACCAGAAAAAAATGTGCATCGTTCAAAACATAACTCACTGGACTAAGAAATTTTGTCAGAAAATTATCGGTTTTTACATGAATATTTTGACTGTTCCAAGTACCCCTTCTTCAAATAAAACAAAAAATGTGATACTTTATTATGTTTTATGGTCATATTTTCAAGCTAGAGACTTCCATTAAAATTTAGTTCCAATTACTGAGCCAGTATCAGTTTCAATGTAATAATAAGAGCTGTAGCATGTTTTTTTGCAGGGGTTTTAGTCTATCTACTAGAAGGGAGTCTTGATATAGAAGCTGAGTGTGGTTTAGACTTTAGTTGTTTTGTGTCAAGTGCCTATTGCAGTTTAAATTTGTTTTGTTGAAGTGGAATGTTTGTAACACATAAATACTCAAGTGTACTTAGAACCATAACATTAAATATTCATTCATGCATCTCATTGTCAGTGTAAAATTGCCAGATTAATTATACCATTATTCATGAAGCCAATAGTATTTATGAATTTTTGTTTGATATTGATGTTAATAGGTCTAAAATTTTAAGACTTTTTTACTGTGAAACATGTCTTACACACAACTGAAATAAAAAATTAAAAAGTAGTGCATAATAATGTTGAAAGCTATTTTCTTATACAATTGAGAATACTTTTTTAATATGCCTAGTTTTTGTTTAGAAGTGCTTGACATGTTTTATCAAATTCCTTAAATGTTATTAAAATGTATTTTAGAGAGCCAACTTAAATTACTGTTGCCAGTAATTGCCTCATCATCGAAATCATCAATGCATCTAGCTCCTAACTAAATATATATATTTAAGCAAAAAATATTTTGGTCATTTGTTATAACTTATTGATAAGCCCTGCTAGACATATCAGATTCAATGCAGATGTGAAATATTTAAGCAACTGGTGTTTGTTACCTGCAAAGAATAAGTAATGTTAAAGCAGTGGTTTAAAGATCTGTTGCAGTATTTGCTTTTATGTTTGTAATATGTTCTATTTTGTAAGCAGAATAAATAATAAAGTTTTAAATAAAAAAAAATTCCATATTAGAGGCTTCGAAAATCATGTACCAATAACTAAATCCTTCTAGATTTTGCCTGTTAATTCCAGCCAACACCTCTCATTTTTATATTTGTCCTTATAATCTGCCACCGTACAAAAAGATTGGTGAATAAACAGAATTTATAATCTATTCAGGATTATTTACATTAATAATGGCAATGTACGAGGTTTAACATCAGCCTGAATGACAATATTTTGAAATATTTGGTTCAAAGATTAAAATCAATTTGTTTATTATTCCAGAATACAAAATGCATGTTTGAAATGATACTACAGTATTTACCTAGGTCATTGTAATGGACTTGCTTTCTCAAATTGTTTTAGGAACAGAGAAGAAAGAATATCAAAACTTGATATTTATGGCATTATCATTTCATTTGAAGAAATCAAAATTTTATGTTCAATTCTAGAAAAGTAGGTGCATTTTTTACTGATAATTTATGAAAAATATTTTGTTATTATATTAGTCAATTATAACTGAGGGAAATAAGTAATCTTTAAAATGGTTGTGTAACTCCCATACTGTTGTTATAAACTATACACTGAGGAATTATGTTATTTTTAGTCATAATATACTGCCCATAGCAATAACCAAGGATTCAGCAGTAGTTCAGAATTTTAATTTTGTTTATTAACTTATGTGCAGACGTAAGTAGTTTGCTGTAGTAAGAGTTGTTTATTGCTCAACATAAAAAATTTAGTGATAGTAATGAGTAGTTTCTCCAGTCTGATTGCCTTCTATGTCAAATTTAATTTATATGGAATCTAACTACAATTTGTGGTGATTAGCATTAAAAATTATAGGCCTCATTGTTCTGAAACATTATACATAGTTTCCAACATTTATAGTCCATACAAGTAACAGAACAGGATAAGGTATAGCCAGAACAGATACCTTGGTACCTGATTTGCTGAGCAATACCAGTGTACATTACATATACCTTTGTCAGAGCTAGGAAACTGTGCAAAGGAGAGCAGCTAAATTTGTTTGTGGATTTTACCGGGGGGCCCACTCAGTAACCAATATGATAAAGGAGCTAGATTGGGAGTAATTGGAACACACGAGGAGGGTGAAGAGAGTGCTCGGAGTGTTGGTGATTGGGCTTGGAAGGATATTGTTCAAAGAATTAGTATTGGAAGGGAGAAGATAAGCATGGGCACAAGCTGGCACTCGATTTTATGCATAAGGGAGTGGGATTTTTTTTATTATTATTATTTATTTTTTTTTTTTTTTTTTTTTTTTTTTTTTTTTTTTTGTAAGTAAGGGTTTCAAGGATTGGAATAAGTTACAAAAGGAAATGATGAATAATTTACAAAAAACACTGAAGGAATTTGAAAGTAAAATTCATAAATCGCAAAAGTAGATGGGGATGAAATTTAACGCTGAAAGTATAATAGTAATAAATACTAAGAAAAGTGTAATTAGATGACTACGGTAATTGCCACTACAGCATGTTCTCCATCACAATTTAGTTAAAAAAATCTGTAAAAATTATGGTCCTTGCAAGAAAGTGCTCTTAGAATCCTAACTTTTGAAAACAGGCACTCTATCACTTAGCTACTGGGCCACTAATTCCGTGATGATAAGGAAAGTAAACTATCATCAATGCACAATGTAAGAGGGCTGTGATTAAACAGAAAAAGGGGAAAAATCACAATATTTCAGATGATCATTCAATAGTGTAAGAGTTTGTTTGTGGTAAACCAGACTGTGTGTTCAGTCTTGACACGTACCTAATTTTTTTGGGCTGCAATCCTGGTTTCAACTTTGCTAAGTAGTGGTCTTACATTCCCTCTCCTTGGTTGCATTTGCACTACCTTAAAGCATTTTCTGTGTTATTACCGCTCTCTCAAAATTATACATTAGAATCTCTTCCTATCTTATTGATCACTTAATGATCTCTTAATGAAGTTGCTAAATTTGTCTACATTTTTAAGCAGAGGGATATAAATTACAAATGTATCAAATGTGTCAATTTCATCTGCACCGAGAAGATAAACAGCTTCTATATCACCACTTTCTGCTTGCTTTAGTATTTGGTTGGTGTCTTTTCCACCTTTTTTGGGAACAAATCCAATATCTAATCCACCAACTCGTGCTGCAGCTTTATGCAGCACATTAAAACCATTCCAGTTGTCTCTCACCATGTTAAAATTTTCTGCAATTGTGCCAGCTAAAGCTAAAATTGATTCAGAATCATCTCTTGTTAATGCATCTTGACCGATGATAAGCATAGGGTTTTCAGCAGCGTTTAGGATCATTCAGAATCAGGTGTGAAGATGGGATATAAAGTTTTGGACATGATCCTCTTATTCTCATAGCTCTCCCTCCATCTTTCCCCACAACGTGGTCGGCAGTGAAAACTTATGTCACAATAATATTATAGGCTTAACCACATACAAATGACCACTCATTAAAGACATAGGAATGACAGAAATAAGTATACCTCACACAGGGAACTGCTCCACAGTTAAAATTCTATGAATCACATTTTTATTATTATTTTTCATTGAAGTAAGTTTTCCATGCACAGTACTTGAATCCATCCCAGATTTCAAGAATATCAGGGTAAAAAAAAAAAGTACATTCATGTGGTATTGTGACAGAGTTTGAATTGCAGCACATTCCATCTCTGTTGTGGCTAGATTTACCATTTAACAGGGAATCCAAAATGTGGAATATCTCCTATGATTAAGTGTGGCTCTTAAAAATTTATGGTAGTCCTGTGATTTGAACCTGGACCTTCAATTTTGTTAGAAAGCATGAACCACAGAGCTACCAGGATATGACTCATATCACAGCCACCAAGATACTAAAACTGGTTTTATTGTCTCAAGAATGTTATACAATGTTCCAGATCTTGTACATCAAATTATTCAATAGAACGATGAATTGTTCAGTTGTTTCCATATGTAATTTGTTCCAAAGTTGGTTATACACACTCAGAAATAAAAATTTTGTCAGTTCTTTTCCTACAGTTTTGATGGCCAAGTGCAAATGAAGGTTCATACAGTTCGTGCAGGTTTGACTTCCTGATACATAAAATTGAGCATTTAAAATTATAATGTTTTATGGAACTTGTGTAAGTATTTATTTCAAATATCTTACCTGCTTATGGAAAAATTATGTAATTTCATTAATAAGCTATAGTTAATTGAGCTTCTTGTTTAGAGAATGATTGGAAATGCTCTCTTTCATCAGCCAGCACCAGTGATAATTTTGATCCCACACAATGACAAACTTAAGAGACTGATCTTCTATCACCTCTATCACAATGTATCTGAATGTTGCTTTTGTTGTGCTTTATAGCTTCTTAAATGCTCCTAGTAGAAGAAAATCTTTGATCCAAATGGCAGCATGGTGCTAATGCTTATGTGTATCTGACAGAGAGAGACTGTGTATGTGAGAAAACTCGACAACAATGGAGTAGGAAGAAAAACCATTAGGAACATTTATATGGAAAGGAAAGGCAAAATTTCCCCACCACTCACCATAGCTGAAGGGAAAGGACAGCAGCAACAAAAAATACTTCACAAACAACACTCATATGGCAGTGTTATCCGTGGACACCCGCATGACCTCAGGCACGTGGTTCTGTTTTCTTGAAGTAGGGCATAACTCAAAATACTGTGCTTCTTGTGGAGTGTTTTTTGCTGCTGCTGCCCTCCTTCCTGCAACTTTGATAAGGGATAGGCATATTTTACCTTTCCTTTCCATTTAAATAATTAGAGCTGTCAGAGTTTTTCCAAGACACCACTATCTTTTCAGAACTTTGGTAGATTTGAATTAACCTATCAACGCCAATGGCATAGCTAGGTTAACAATGGCCCAGGTGCAAAAAAATTTTGATAGGTGACGCTTTTTTAGCTCTACCAAGTCGTGAGGTTTGCTAGCAGGGCTCCTTGAGCTTTAGGAGGCCCCCTGAGCTAGGGAGTCCTCCTGAGGTTGGGGGCCCAGTTAGCCCTCCGATAGCTACACCCCTGATCAACACATTCTAGACACCGGACATACTCCTGGCATATAACCTAAGCCACCAATAAACCTGTCTCTATTTTGTAGTCAATTTTCATATTTATTTTTTTAATAAATTTTTATATCTATGTATGTATTTATTTCTCTCTTCTTAATATAACAAAATTGATGCAACTAAGGAAAATGGAAGCGGCTTCTAGGCAATATAAATAAGAAAAGAAAGGGAAATTAACCCACCACATACCAAAGAGGACGGATGCGATGAGAGAACACTAATGCGGACAAACAACTACACAATATTTCGGCATCTGCCTTGCTCACAAATAGAAAAACGGGCCATTAGGCTCGGAACGTGTGCGCACACCGAACGTTACCTAATGACTAACCGTGTAGTGGTGGTGGAGGGGGGGGGGGGAACGGATAAGGAGTAGACTATCGAGTAGACTTTTCTTATTTATAATATCGATCCGTTCCCCCCCCCCCCCCCACCACTACACGGTTAGTCATTAGGTAACGTTCGGTGTGCGCACACGTTCCGAGCCTAATGGCCCGTTTTTCTATTTGTGAGCAAGGCAGATGCCGAAATATTGTGTAGTTGTTTGTCCGCATTAGTGTTCTCTCATCGCATCCGTCCTCTTTGGTATGTGGTGGGTTAATTTCCCTTTCTTTTCTTATTAATATTACAAAATTATATTTTTTAATAAAAAATTTCTTTTATTTTACCTCAACTGGTTGTTACAGAGATTATTCTTTCGTACAATTATCATTGGTCAACTTTCTCCCACCGCCACTGGTGCAATCACTGCCCTTCCTCTTTGTTTCATCCTTGGTTCATTCACATGGTAGTTCTAGATGTGTCACATCTTTCCCCTTGCCATATGTTTCAACCCCTACTTGAGTAATGTTATTAACCAGAATATTGTAAAGTGTGTTCATTTTTTTGTGTGTGTCTTCATCTGGCCCTGCTTCTTTGATCTGCATTGATGAATTATTTTTATTGCCTAACGACAATTTTGTTGTCACCATTATCCATATGAATACTAAAAAATAAACATTACCCACAAAAAATTGTGTGTAAGATTACAATACACAATTTTTTAATGAGGTTTATCACCTGTCAATAAAGAGTAGGGAGTGGCTGTATTGGAAATGTCCAACAATTATAATTATGGGGCAGTACTGTACAAGAAGCCACACTTTTGAATATTCAATAGGAGGGAAGTTGAGGTTATTCATGTGGTAACTTTGACTGTGGGTTCCTGAGCACACTTTTCTTTATTAAGAAGTTGTTCAAAATGATTTTTGTTACATCAATCCTCTTGAATTAAACCCTGATATAGGAATTAGTTTCTCCACCCTTGTTCTGATTTGTTTCCACACTTACCATTGCTTCCAGTCTCATTGTTACTGTCATAAAATTTAGTAGGTGTTGAGAACAGTTCAGAACTAATATCACATTTAGTGTCAGTTCTTTTACACATGAGTGGTAAAGGCAAGCTATGCCCCCAAATTATGTCCATTTGTATCCTGAGCAACTGTTTGGTTTCAGACATTGATACTTTCCTTGCAATTATGATTGTTATATTCTAGTTTTCAATTCTTTACCTTATTTTGTCAATAAATCAGACTGATTTTTTTTCTATTTTGTTTTTAACTGCTGGTAAATTATATGGATTCAACATCTGATGTTTTTATACTTGATGTCAAATAAATAACATAAGAAAAATAGTAGTTTCTGCATTGTGACATTTGTCAGTATAGACGCAAGTTCCATAAACATGTTTTTTCACATCATCTCTTATCAAAGATTTTTAATTAATTTTTGAGCCAAATTTTAAAACCAAAAATTTGTTTAGAACAGTTGGTGTCTTTGTCTCTTTGTGTCTTCATTGGACAGGTAGCGTGAAGTGTATATTTTTAATCCATTAAAAATTACTTGTTAGTAAATGAAAGTTTAGCAAAACATAATGGCTAAAATGGTTATAAATACATACATAGGGAGATACAAAATTTTTATTAAAAGAATTATTGCTTGAACCATAACTGTGATTTAGATGTAAGTATGTAATCTGTTGTTTACATATTCTAATGTCTTAGCAGTTCCAGTTCTTGTGACATGTTTTATGTGAATCAGCATTAGTTTAATACAATGACAACAAAATTGATTTAAATTATTGCATGTTAATGCTAGGTGTTTATAAAGTGAGATAGAAGACAAGATAATGCTAACAAAAGATAAATAGTTCTGTACTAATTTGTAAAAGTAATTTTATGATTTAACCATTTATTTCTTATTATCTTATAGGACAGGGACAGATAACTGCATACATATATTCAAAATATTGTTTTATTTTATTTTTTCCTTATTACAGTTGCCTTGGACTACAGTAATTGGAGAAGTATTGTGATCAAGAAAATTGGAACATTTGCTTTTATAATGACAACAAATATGAAAAATGTGCAACAATAAAAATACATTTTATCACTTCAAGATATCAGTTTTTTACAATTTGTTGTCTTCAAATCATTGTGATGTACAAGTTCTAATTAGTAGAAAGACCAATAAGACTGTTATTAGGTCAGATGAGAAAATCTGAATAGATACTGAATTGAAATGCCCTTTAGAACCATGCTTCCAAGAGAACTGTGTATCAGACAGTATTCAGGAACCAAATTTTAGTTAGATCAGCATACTTACAGATTTTTATCAAAGTAATACATGAGTCAACCATTGAACATACTTTTTATTAAAAAATTGTACCCTTATGATATAAAACATTTCATTATTAAAGCAATTATTAATAAAATTGTTTATGGTACAGTATTTATTCAATGAGCACTCATCTCTTTTTCTTTTTAAATAAATAAAAATATGGTATTGTGCAAATCAAGTTTTGATCTAGTACACATAAAAAACATAGTTGTGTGCATTGTGACCAAATGGTCCTGTGGTTCATCCTTTTTTCATTGAATGAAACTTTATACATTATTAGTTTGTTCTTTTCCAAATGATGTTTACCTACATTAAATGTCTAAGGGTGAAAACATGCCGAGCAGGTCGCCGTGCAGGTCGCGCTAGCGGTCGCGGTAGATGTTTCATCCACGTGAAACAAAACCATTGTTAGTAACGAGTCAGCACACGCCGAGGCAGTCGCGCTCGCCGTCGCTGCTCGCCACTCAGCTGGAGGTCGATGCCAGAACAAAGTATTTTGTTTTCACCTCGCGGCCTAGCGCGCCGCTGGAGGTCTGCTTGGCTCTGATTGGCTGAGCTATGCCAAGGCCACGCGATCCAGCTTCTACAATTGATTACGCAGTTCGGCTTTCCTATTATACAGAGTGGTGTTTGTTGTTTAATTTTGTCTTGTTCTAAATATTGATTTATTTAATGGATCTCATTTAGTTTTACACAACTTCACTACTAAATTAACAAAGTACTGACATTGACAATGCTACATTCTGTTTTAAATAAATTACTGATGAGATAATAAGTACAGATTTTTATAAAATGTACGGAAAAGTGAATGTTTCAAGCAAGCCAGCGGCAGATAAATTCCAACAAATTTTATAATAATAATAATATTTAATTAAATTGCAATGGAGCGCACGCTCCGGTGGCAATTTTCCTACGCACCCAGCTTTCCTCCTTTCCTGCTCCCATCTACATTTGCCCTAATTGAAATAATTATCTATTGTTGATGACTTGATTGACTATACAGAAATTATTACACATCATATACCGACGAATATGGAACATCAGACAATTCAGTCCAACAATCATTATAAATTTAAAGAAAGTAAAAAAAAAAAATTCGTGTTAACTATTGTTTAAAATAAACTGTTGACTGAATTTGAAATGGAAAATTCTGATTTTGGATTGATAAATTTTAGATTTGACACGAAAATGTTTTGTTATACGGTACATTACTTTATTTACAATAATTACCATTAATTTATAGTCACGACGAGTTTTCACTCAGCATGTATTGGATTGTTGTGGTAACTGTTATAACATTTGACTTCAGTTTGTCCAGGATTTTACCGTTAAGTTTGTAGTGTGTTTCGTAGGTGGGCATGGAATTAGTCTGGATGATTTTTCAGATCCTGATTTAAATGGTGAAATTCACCAAGCGTTTGTCTACGTTCATTTATTTGCTGTTAACTGAACATTCCGATACCAGCCGTAGAAAGTAGCCACCACTTTGTGGCTACTGACAGGCCATCATCATCCCTAACGTTATCGCTTCCACAAATAATTGGAGATCAAATGAAGTAAATGATACTCGCATTAAACACAAAATATTAACGATTTACAACGTGTGGCACCTACAAGGATTTTAAAAACACTGGTGAACACTAGCAGCAGTACCTCGACATCTAGCTTACCCTCCAGCGCGAGCTGCGCGGCATGTTTTTACCCATCTACGGCGACATTGACCTACAGCGCGACCGCCACCGCCACCTGCACGGCGACCTGCTCGGCATGTTTTCACCCTAAGAAAAACTGTTGATAATTAATCTGCTAAAATTTAAATCGTGTTGAAAAACATATGATTCGCCTTTGTCAATTTATAATTAATTGGTTGTGAATAATTAAATTAATTGTTGCGCTTGATGATTCTGAAGTAAGTCACAGTAAAAATTCGCTCAAATTTTATTTTAATAACTCTTTAAATCACTATACCTCCACAGTGCGACAGGAAGTTCAAGACCTGCAACTAGCTGATTACATCCTAAACAAGGTTGCTACACAATTAAACTGAATTCAATTGCATTGAGTGTGTCTGGTAAAACAAGACTTGCTAATCTGATGACCTATTGTCATTCCCTTGAGAAATTTATGGCACAAATATTTTGTATGTAGGCGTGCATACCTAGAGTGGGGCAGGTAGGGCACGCTCCCTGGACCGCATTAAACGGGGGTGCAAAATTCGCAAATTATTAAACTTAATAAGCAAACAATATAATTCATATTCAAATAATCCCGTGATTCCGCTTGGCAGGTGGGCTTTCGTGAACAAGCGAGAGGGAATGAGTAAACAGTAAATCGAATAAGTTCTGTAGTAATCAGAAGGTATATTGCGTGCTCTGTAGAGATGTCCTTGAATGTACCAATAATAGTGGTCCCTACCCTGCGTCCTTAATGGAATGTTTTGTTCTAAGGATACAAGACAAGTGATACTTTCTCCATTGCTTAATTTTTATGAGATGATTGGCGTGGCACAGTTGTGTATTTTATTTGCATTACATATGACACTACTTGATTTGATAAGTTCAATTACCGTGACAACATTGCTTTGAACATAAAGATTGGACATTTTTACGGTAGGTATCATACATTATTGAAGTTGTATTTTATACAGTAGGTAACATTCATGACATATACACTCCTAAGTGACATGGTCCCAAATCGGATTGCGTTTATTTACAGTGAAATTTATGTCGATAACAATCGTATGTTAGGTTCCAAACATCTTATTTTAAGTAGTGAAATTTCTTAAATTTGGGCCTCAGCCAAGGTTCGTGGACTCTAAAAAATATCTCGCTGTCAGAGTATTTTTCAGTGATGGAAACTTTTGTCAACAATGTGCTAGCGGGTAAGTATTCAAAGGGTAAAACAGTTCTTGTAAGCTCACTCTGAACGGGGTTGCGATTCATTTAGGATTTGTAGTAGTGAATGCTTTTATGTCAATGTATGTCTAACTTGAAGCATAACCTGCAGTCTTCTATTGTGATTTTGAAGTCTGATCTAATACTCTACAATTTCTGCAAAAATGTGTGATCTGATACCAGCTTAGCTTCGAAACTTTTTCAAGAATATATTGCATGTCTATCATCAGGGTAGACGCTAGGATTCTCGTGTCCTAGGTAATCGTTCTTAGCCCATACCCCTTTCGACAATTTTTTTCACTTTAAATTTGTTTTTTGTATAAAGTCGAAAATTTTAAAGCAAAAATTATCTAAATCATTTGAAAATTTATGTTTGATTTCAATTTAGCTCTGCTCCCTGGCCCGCCGGCCCCCTTTAGGGGCCACAGTGCGGAATATTTCTACCTCGCTTAAAACTCCCCCCGCTCCATCCCTCCCCCCCAAATAACTCCGGCTATGACTATCATCTGTGACTTTTCTTTATGTTAACTGTTTTGTGGTAATTAGTTTATAGTTTGGTGACCTTTTCTACATATCTTTTGCATCTTCAAAATAAGGCATCGAAATAACGAACAATTTTCATCAGGCACGGTTACAGTTAGTAAAGTTTTTTTCACTACATACCGGTAATACACATTGATAATATTAATATCTTTCCTGTTTGTTCTTTCAAAGCATCATTTGCAAATAAGCAGGCATATATTGGTGGTGAGCAGTGCTGGATTAGCCACATAGCATGAGTTAGCAAATGCTACAGGCCCGTGCCCTCTGGGGGGACCAGCCTAGGATGATATTCCGGGAGCCTCAGGCCAGAAGGGCGACTTTTTTGGGGGGGCCTGCACTGTCTTAATCGAGCCGTGGTGGTGAGGTGTGCAAAGATATTGGTGGAAAAATTAAAAGTAATGCATGAAAGGGAAAAGATGACCATGACTACAAACTGGCACTCTATTTCAGGCACAAGGGTGTGGGAAGATTTTCTTTCATAGGTAAGGGGGTCAGGGATTGGGATAAGTTACTGAGAGAACTGGTGAATAATTTACCAAAAGCGTTGAAACAATTTAAAGCAGAAATTTGTAGAGTGCAGAAGTAGTTGGCTACAGGAAAGGGAGCATCCGTAAACTACGTGGTTTCATCTAGGGGGGGAGGGGTTGGCTGGAATGTTAAGCTGAGCTAAGTGGGAGAGGGGGGGGGTTTCCAAGTCAAGCCATGTAGCTTCTTATTCATATTATTTGTCAGTTAAAATAAGGTACAGAACACACAACAGCATGTGAATATTTATTTATATCATTTAACTGTCTCCATATGTAATTTACGACAGTCTGACGAGAAAAACAGTACAAAATATCTTCTGGAATCAATAAGGAAAAAAGTTACATGGTGGGGGGGAGGTGCGTTGAGACAAAAGCCACGTCGGGCTACGTGGGGGGAGGGAAGGGAAGGTTCACAAAAGGTCGAAACGGAGCTACATGATTTATGGACGCTCCCAAATGAGTGTGTAGGGTAATTGCCACCGGAGCATGCGCTTCATCGCAATTAAACTAAATTGAAATATTTATACTCCCAATATGTTTCGACGTATTCGCTGTCGACTACCAACATAATTAGGTTTATTCCTTTTAGTGCTATTGTGACCGAGCGTAGCGGGTCACAATAATTTAAAACTGTACAATATCAACCTAAACTGATATCCCGAAGGTGAATCAGATGCAGGCGGCCGCAGATGTCCGATAATACAACCAGATGTTCAGTGTTTGATGTGTTATCGGATTCTGCGGCCGGTCACAATAATAAATTATCTTTATGTTGGTATAGTCCCGTTACGTTGGTACACCTAGAACGACAGCGAATACGTCACGTCAACGCCAGGCAGTGGCGGTATCGCAGGCTAGGATTGAACCGTTTCTTAATAGTGGAAACAAGCTTATTCACTCTAATAAATTCAAGAGTAATAAGTTCACGGCATGGCAAGAAAGGTTATACAGAGAAGGACAAAATATCGTCAGCAACAATCATTGAGCGACACTATTTATTTTAAACAAACAAACACACACAATAACAGGGCTACCACAGGTTAGGTGCAGGTGCTCAGAAGCGGAGTTCACTTTTGCGATACTGTGCTAGGAAGCAAGTCCTACTTTTCATTAAACACTTAATAAACGTACATGTGCGGCAATTAAAATATGAAAGCATTATTAATATAATGCTGAAAACTGTTCAAAAAACTGTTACATTTTACTCACCTATTTGTTGCGAATGTTCCAATCGTTTATAAACTGGGAAACGTTTTAATCCACTGCCTAATTAAAGAGGATTTACTTTACGAGAACAAACGTCTCACTACAGTCTCGGCGCGAACATGGACCGAGCGACAATGACACCATAGACATTCAATTGAATTGTTGCGAACAAATATTTAAGAAATTATTTGTATTTTCTTATTTAAAAAACGCTGTTTTTAGATTCTAAATAAAAATAAGTGAAATAGGCAAAAATAATTACTGCATTTTTGTGGACTATAAAAACAAAAATAACGGGTATAGGTGTCCATAAATCGAATATATGTAACATTATTTTCGTGTATTTCAATCAGTAACAAAATAGATTTTTGCCTAAAATCCGAGGCCTAAACATTACACGAAAACCAAAACATAGTTAGTGAAACACATTTCATATGGCAATCCGAGGAATCTGCGCTGGGAGGCGTACAGAGGCTTTTAGTGGGGTTGTTTAGTATTTTTAACACCCTTTTATTAGTTTGACTTGTATGTAAATAGGTAGTTACAAACAAGTCAAGTTTTTACCTTCTTTCAAATGTTGTCTCAGGTTGAATTTGGAATCTTGTATGAGTGATGACAGTATAATGTTACGAAGTTGTATTCCGAAAACCTTCGAAAACTGATGTGGAACCCTAGTGGTTCTGGCAAACTATTCGAGATAGAAGGTGGCTGCTGAAAGAAAAGTTGTTCGGAATCCTGGGCAACTGCTTAAAAGGGGTAAAAAATATAATACACACAGTCCTAACCTAAGCTTTTTGCATTTACTATCGTGGTGGTTTGGACACAACACAACCCCTTTTTTTTATTCGAAATGAACCTCTGATTAATTGTTTTTTTATTATTATTATTTCAAGTTATTTCGAAGCCCTCACTCACTTTCCAGTAATACCAACACAATATGAAAGGATTGTTTTCAAAGAAAAAAGAGTGGGGCTGAGTGACGGATAAAAAGAAAATTGATGGAGGAAGTAGTACAAAAATCCAGTACCTACTTCAAGTAGTATATTGAAAAGCAGCGGCAGCCTAAGGCCCTTGCCCTTTGTGCTAAGTATGTGACTCGAAGGTAGGTATTTCTTATGATCTACTAAAAATGCAAAATCATAACAAATTAAATTTTGAGTTTTAAAATATTATATTAGAAGGGTTATTAAAAGTTAACAAATATAAAGACGTCACATTTTTAAGGATAAACTGAACTACATAAATGCTTTGAAAGATATGCGCAGAGATTAAAAATGATGTTTGCAGCTTTTTTTAAGACTAAAATATTTAATTATTAAAACACGAAAATCTAACGAATGAGCTACGTCATTTTCAATTAAAAAAAATAGAAAGGGCTGAAAACCGGTATTCTGTCATCGAATTCCTTAAATGTGGTGCAATAATTTTTAACCATGAAAAAATTGTCTTTATGCGAAAGCAACCGTCTTAGGTGTGGTGGCAATAATTCTCAAGACTACCGTACTTCGATAGTGGGGTACACTTCAGTTAATGTTTTTGTATTATATTTCTCCACACCGAGATAACGTCGTCGTTTTATTCTAATACGAGTAAACATATTCAGTTCTTCATACAATTCTTGTACATCAATATCAGATGTTTCTCCTGTTGTTAGAGGTACTTGCAAGTCACTAAATTGCTTCAACAAATATGTTCTCATAATGTTTAATTGCCTCAAATCTACTGTGCACACATAGTCAACATGTAAATAGATTATTTTGAAAATCTCTCTGCAGGCAATTCAAGAGCTTCATCTTACCATTCTTAGTCAAATTTGGTTCTTTTACGTCTCTCACGATTATGAACTTTGTCAATGTCATTTTTAACAGCTGTTTTTCGCTGTTACCAAGGATGATTGTAAACCATTTTCCCGATAATTTTCAAACCAACGTGTAAATGATGAGACAAATAAAAAAATAAAGAATAAAAATTTTCGATATCTTGCCTAGTTTTCGAGATATATTGTCTCAAAAGTGAGTTGAAATGCAGAAGAAAAATTTCGCAAAAAGTCAAATTTGATGATGGATTCTTATGTAACACGACGAAAAAAAATCGAAAATAAAGAATAAAATTTTTCTATATCTCGCTTAGCTTTCGGTATATATTGTCTCCAAACAACAATTCTATGGATAGGTAATATGGGCACTGCCGCCACTGCGCATGCGCAGTATCAGCTGAGAGTTTAGAGGCGGCGTCACAGAATAAGCGGTATTTCCTCTCCATATCTTTCTTTCCTCCAAGGAACCGAGTCCACTATCCTCGGTCAACTGTCTGTCTAGTATCAATTTACACGAGGAGAGTGGACTATCCAGTGCTGCGCGCGCAGCAAAACAGTACACTCGTTCCAGTCAACTCGCATCGTGTAAACGGGGCATAAGGCAGCGTTGGAGTGACAGTTTAGAAAGACTGTATTCATTTGTAAATATTTTAACATCTCACAATTAGGCATTCAAAGGTCACAGATTCAAGTAAGACTATTGGCAACTTTATAGATTTAGTAAAGTTAATAACCCGATTTGATCCCATGTTACGATTTCACCCAAAACAAGTAACAGACAAGACGATTAATGACCATTATCTCCAAAAAATATTCAAAATGAGCTGATACAATTAATGGCAAGTCACTTGTAGACTTAAATTGTTGACAAAATAGAAAAGAATAAATATTACCACTCAATTATTTTTTATTGTACTTGTGATGTTTCTCATGTTGAGCAATTGTCAATTATTATAAGATTTTTTAATACAAATACAGCAGACATTGAAGAACAGTTTTTGGCTTCTAAGCTGTCGAAAAAACGACAGCTGAGAGTTTCATTAAATATATAATCACAGAGCTAGAACAGCTGGTTATATGCATGGAGCAACCTACTTCCATGGTTATATGCAGATACCAAGGATATGATATGAAGCCAATATGCTTGGATAAAAAAGTGGTGTTCAGAAACATATACTTGAAATTAACCCACCTGCTTATTTGTTACCCCGTGGGAGTCACAGCTGGAATCTCATCCTAGGAGCTGCAGCATCTCCTTTCTGCCGGATCGAGTTATAAGTGAACTATTTCAAAAGCACATGTAAAATATTTTTCGCTAAAACCACTTTCTGAAATTAGATGGGAATGCAGGATAGAATCGGTGAAGGCCTTTAAATACAAACCTGGAGTTATATTTGATGCTTTGAGGGATTTAGCAGAAAATAAAACAGATTGTCAGTTGACTAGTGATGCCATTCTATAGATAAGGAAAGAACTACCTACTAATTTGTAATTGCTCTCGTTGTATGATATGACATTCTTACAAAGATAAAGTTTATAAGAAAAATGTTGCAAAACGAAAAATGTAACTAGATGCGGCTATACCATGGAGGAAGGAAATATATTGAGGAGAAGTGACGTTAAATTGGTGAAGTAGGCTCGCGCATGCGCAGTGGCGGCAGCGACGATATTGCGCTTCCAAACAATTGCGATGTTCCCAGTATATCCCGAAAACTAAGCAAGATATCGAAAAATTTTATTCTTTATTTTCGATTTGTCTCGTCGTGTTACATAAGAATCGATCATTAAATTTGACTTTTGCGAAATTTTTCTTCTCCATTTCAACTCAAGACACCTCACTTTTGATACAGTACATCTCTAGAACTAGGTGAGATATCGAAAATTTTTATTCTTTATTTTTCATTTGTCTCGTCTTTTTAAATAAGAATCCATCATCAAATTTGACTTTTGACCAATTGTTTCTTCTGAATTTCAACCAAAAACATCTCACATTTGAGACAGAATATCTCGAAAACTAAGCAGGATATCAAAAAAATATTCCTAATTTCTTATTTGTCTCATCGAGTTACATAATAATCCATCATCAGATTGCGGCGTCACGTTTATCCTAGAGCCCCTTTGAGGGTTTTGCTCATATTCCCCGTGTCTGTATGGATAGGTAATATGGCGGCCACGCCTCCCCACTTCTCTCCCCCCGGCGTAACTTCAATGCGTGGTGAAGTTCCCTTTCGTCGTCTCCATGCATTTCTTTCCTCCATGCCCCGTTCACGACCAACTTTCGGCGTGCGAGTTCAACAATTAAGATGGCGACAACTAACAAGTCGCGTAAGCGTAGTGAAGCAGAGGCATTGTAATCTTTAGAACTGCATGAAAGCGAGGAAATTAGGTGGAATTTTAAGAATAAAAATTATAAGAACAAGGATTTTAGAGACTCTGTTATCAAAAAAATGCTTCATAGCGGTGTCATTTTTTATGTATCGGAGAAAATATTTCACAAAAGCTCTTCAAATTGAGATACAGTTAATCTTAATTGATACAACTCTATATTTTCACTCGCCACTTTATTTTTTTAAAAAGGCGCTGAGGCATTTAAAGCATTTCTTTTTAATATCTACTCTTTTAACGTTTTTGTACGTTTTATTTTATTATTCTTCATATCATTCAACATTATAATCAACAAATTAGCTACGATGTTAATTCCTTTCTGTAATATGGACATACTATTTTCAATAAGATCACAATGTAGGAGTAGAGAACTGTCCTCACAGTGGACAGTGCACTGTCTCGGTACAGCGACATCGATAAATATTGAAAAGTGATCTACGATAAGGGTTATATTAGTTTATGTATAATCTCTTTGATACCGACCTAAGAACTACTGAATAATGTTACCAACTGATGATAGGTATTAGATACTTAATCTCAAAATTATAATGAATTTATGGAATTAAATACAGATAAATTACAACACCTGTTAGTTACTAAATCTGAACTCTGGTCTGCATTCGTGATCTGGTTCAAATCCCCCGTCTGGCTATACAGATTTCGGTTTTCCATGGTTTTCCGAAATTACTCCAGGAGAATACCGGGATGATTCCTTCAAAAGGCCGTGGCTGAATGCTTACTCACAGTACCAGCCAATATCAATAATGTCGTTTGTTCTTACTCCACACGCAGTGGCGTAGCTAGGTCAACAAGGGCCCCGGTGCAAAAAAATTATTTTGGCCCCCTGAATGAGGATGGGGGCCCTTGAATTGTTCTTTAGGGGGCCCCTTAGCAGTGGTTGGGTCCCCCCTAAACAGCGAGGGCCCTTAGTGAGGGGCTCCTGTGTTCTCAGGGGCCCCTTAGACGACGGTAGAGCTAAAAAAAAAAAAAAAAAAAAAAAAAAAAAAAAAAAAGTCGCCAGTTTGCCGTGAAGGCTCGTGGGCCCTCTAAACTGCGCTTGAGGGTCCCGTCCCTAGAGGTGCGCTCTTAGGGGCCCCTTGAGGTATGCTTGGGGGCCCCCTGAGCGTGAGGGCCCCGGTGCACTGCACCGCCTAGCCCCATAGTAGCTACGCCCCTGTCCACACGTACTTTGGCGATGTTTGGGAATATAACCTAGGTGCTTAGTACACTATCTGAAATACTAGATTTTTTGTGCCCAATCGTTGAAATGTTGACAGCTTTCAGAATGTTTTTGTCGTATTCATGTTGGAAATTATCAAGGATTTAGTTATTTCGTATTCAACGAATAAAAAAATTAAAACGCGTAGCTGTCCTCCAAACCCAAGTGCAATCTACCATTATTATATCATGAAAGGGTTGCGGCGTGACGCCCGAGATCGTGTTGTTAAGATGACACTTTTAAACCAATGGCGGTCTCCCGTTTTTTCCCTGCTATACCTGCTGCCGGCCCCAGTGGAGAGATAATACATTCAGGTGAGCGGTGGTCGGGCGCGGGGAGGGGTTGACGGGGGTCGGACGCCTTTTGTTCAGTCTCGCGAGAGGTGAATAGCTCTAAACAATAATATTTCGTATCTCGCAAACAAGCGAACCGATTTATATGGGGTGAATTTCTCTGTAATTGTCCGAAAATTATCAATCATTTGAATGGTCACACCCCTAGTACAAATTAAAATATGTAGTACTTATTATAAAATATAGAACCCAGGACCCCAGAATAAAAAGAAAAAGCAAATATTAAACTGCATTTCGAGCGTAATCAATTGAATTAGCGAGTAATTAATATTTTAAGGCAACAGAACAGAACAGAAAAAAACGGCCATGTAATTGAGAAACTTTTTATGCGCATACACTCCAGAGGTATCTCTGCAAGTTGTGGTCAAGCGGGCACGTGGATAATTAGTGTCGAGGATCGCATTCCTGGAAATTATTACGTAACCCACGCGGCAACCACTTTGGGAGGGGAGGAGGCGGCAACTTCTTTGAGGGTAAGTAAGAATCCACATATCCCCTTGTGAAAACTAACTGTGCTATTAATTTCTGTAAGTAGAATCGGCTAAAATCTGATTACCTGTGGATTTGTTAGCTTGGCCCATTAAACACACAGGTTCTGCTCTTGAGAAACGTTAATTCTTAACACTAAGAGGCATGTTTCTAAGCATAAAATGTACTGTGTCTACGGACTATTTGGTATTCAACGAATAAAAAAATAATAGAACGCGTAGCTGTACTTTGAATTCAAGGATTGAAACCTGCACAATCTACAATTTTATCATGAAGGGGTGGCGGCACCTAAGAACGTTTTGTTAGGAGGACACCTCTCAAAACAGATGGGCGGACGAAGAAATTAATGGCTGTCGATGGGTTTTTTTATTTTTTCGTGCGGGCCCCGACCAGTATAATACATGCGGCGTCAGGTAGGGTCGGGGGAGGCCGGCCGGCGGCGGCGGTATATGAGATTCATTCAAGTCAACGGCGGACGCCGTATTCAATATCACTTAACGTTAAAACTAGTATCACGAAAATGGCTAGACATATTCTCATAGAATAAATTTCTCTGTACTTGGCAGAAAAATTACTTGTAAATTGATATGTCGTAACACTATTTAAAGATTTAATCTTGCTTTATATGTTTTAGAACTTTGAACCCACGACCACCTGCCTAAGTGGAATAGGCGAATATGAGACTGCATTTCGATTATAATTAACTGAATTGTGTACAAAATCGTGATAATACAATTTATTTTTACAAAATTGAAGAATTGGTGAATAAATTTTAACTTTCCATAAAAAAAATTTTTAAAATCTGTACAGCATTGGAATTTTTTTTTTTATCTATACCGGTATACATGTTTTTGCAGCAACCTAAGCAGTGCACTGTACGTATTTACCAACTAGATACATAGAAAAACGGTATATTTCCTCTTCACTCAAACACTATTTACAAAACACTCATACACATTCACCTAAGTACAGATTTGTGCCCCCACGGTAGGGTCTTGCACTGCCTGAAATTATTACATAACCCACGCAACGACCCCTTTGGGAGGGGAGGAGGCGGCTACTTCTTTGAGGCTTAGAGGTGGTGCCGCCCTCACTAGTATATTATTATTATTTACTACATTTAGACGATCGAACTCACACCTGGGTCCATAACACGGTTCCTCGGTCAGGCTAAGAAGTGGCACGTGGCACAAGTCTCATTTGCATATTATTTATTACCCCTTTGCGTTACGTTAGCGCTGTACGACCTGAGGTCACACCTGCGTCCATAAAAAAGGGCGACCCTCATTAGTATACAATTTATGACCCGTAACTTGCCATTTGAATATTATTCACATTTACGACCCCATTTAGACGACTTATGATCCGGGGGTCACACCTGCGTCCATGAAAAGGGGCCGACCCTCATTAGTATACAATTCACGACCCGTAACTTGGGTTAAGAAGTGGCGCGTGGACTCATTTGAATATTATTCACATTTAGACGATTCAGTACCAGGTGGCCCTTTGTGTTGGGGTTCCGCTGTGACGTGGGTGGTCCCGAGCGTAGCCTCATTAGCATATTATTCCCATTAGAGTACGATTTACGATGGGCTCACTCCCGCCTTGTCACACTACTGGCGCCACGTGACACATAGTACAGGACACTCACCACAATAAGTAAACTAGTGAAAACTAAACAACTTCAGCAAGTCCTCTAAGCAATACACAAACTGTACCAACAACTATAAAATAATAACACAAACACCCCACAGTCAACATAAAAACTCCAAAACTGAATTAAACCTCGAGACTAGATAACACATGACAATACATATAAAAAACAATAAAACATAATAGGCTTGAATTTACTAAGAATAAATCGGACGCATAGCAGTTTTCAATGATTAATCCTACTAAGGAGGTAACAAAAACAAAATTATTTATTATAAAAGATAAAGATTATTATTGTTTTTTGAAAATAAATTTTTTAAAATCTGGCATTCAATCAGGTGACCGCAAACACCAATGAAAAAGCATTACGTCACACCACCTGGGACGCCAAATTAACATTTTCGTGGAACAGAACAGGTTAACTGGTGAATTGATCGTTTCTAGGAACTTTTGTCACGTTAATACAGTTTTTCTCGATTATATGCTGAAAGACAAGTGCAGTTCGCTATAGAACTAGGATTTAGCAAAGCAAAAAGAAAATTGAAGCCGTAACACTAGCAGATTTTTCGCGTCAATCATCGACTTTTGCTCATAGGAATTCCGCATTGTTATAACTTCGATGTAAGTATACACAAGTGTCAATTATGCAATATAAGCTTAAATAGCATTATTTCAGTTTCTTAAACAATAACCTATTGCTTAGACATACGTTTCGTAAATTAATTGAGGTTACATTTGCAAAGTATAAGCAAGTGCTAAATAGCCAAACCAGAAGGAAGATCTATGCGAAATATCAAAAGATTTCGTTCTTCGCTTCGATACTATCTTTGGCGTGAATAATAACATTGGTTATGATTGTTATTAGGCACTATTATTTTTGTGCCGTGCCCGTATCGTAAATTTTCAGTTGCATCATGTCTAAGGTAGGTTTCTTTTTGCTTTTATATACACCTTTTCTATAAAACAGATGTGGAAAATTTTAAAGTTATGGCACTGTTAATTTCCAGCCTGCTCTAAGCTTCATATCAGCCTGACAACATCACCTTTCAGTTAAGATATCTCGAGAAACACGAGAGATTTTAAAAAATTTATTGTTTATTTTCAATTTGTTTCATTGAGCTACATAAGAATCTTATCATCAGATTGTGGCACCACGGTAATGATAGTGCTGCCAGAGTGTGTTTATGATATTAAACGTAACACTAAGGAAAGATTATAAATCATAAAACCAAAACAACCTCAACTCATATCTTATTATGTTGTCAGTACATGAAAAGTAGTGGTTCGGCAATATTCATGGATTGCTTCAAATTTAGAAATATATTGTGCACAAACACTTACATCAAAATGATCTTCACAAAAATAGATTCTTGAATCTGCAGATAAGCTATGAGAATCCTCCTTCCTTTCAAGTTTTAACCACTTTTCCCGTATCTGTTCATTGTTTGGAACATATATAAATAATTTGTTTGGTGTTTTTATTGTTGTGCTCTTACACTGGGACACTAAACAGTACTTATAAATCGAGGAACTCATTTTTAATTAAAGAACACTTGACACCTGCCATACACATACACGACTGCTTTGTTTTGGTTCGGCTTGTGTGACGTTATTCAACACGCCATTACAGTCTTTAGCGTTTTCACGGTAAATTTAATTTCGTTTTTTAAAATGCATAGTACATAATGTAAATGTTTTTGAGTAAAATGGATACTAAGATAAAGTATTAATCTATTTTTCAAATTTAGTCATCTAGCCAATTCAGAACAGTTGAAACAATACGTGGCAACACAGAAAAACTGTACCTTCCTCTGCATTTGTCTTCTGCCTTCTGTACTCTACGTCCTTGGAATGATTTCCCGCTCGTGTTGGTGGCGTGCTCGGCAATGGATACTCACCACCGAAAACAAAATCTAAAACCATGGCTGAAGACCGGGGAACGGTAAAGCAGACAGTCAACTGGTTCCACCCAACTTTCAAACGACTGATGATATTGATGATGATAACAGACAAATTTTCATAAAGAATTTGGAGTAACACATTGAAACAATTGTTCCCTACATAATCTAAGTAACTATTTAGCTACTGCTTGTTAAAATCTACAGTATATTGGCAGTCAGTATAATCAAATACATAGTAACATAGAATCCCTCCTTTCGATCGCCTACCTCATGCGGCAGTATCTGACAGTAGCCCGGAGGAATGTCCTTCTATCACCATTGAAACAGAATTATTCTTCGAAGCTGAACCACCGGAACTGCTTCCCGGGCTATCCAATAAGTACCCTGGAGGAAACTGACGCAGGTAAAGAATGAAGGATGCTTCGCGTTGACCCCGTCACTTCCCTTCTAGTGGCAATGGTTGCAACGGGAATGTGGAACTCTACGACCGTATGTTCGGTGGAAAGCGGCAGGAGCAGAAGGTACACCGTAGCATTCCCCCCCCCCTTTCCCATTCTGGAGGAAAACTCAGTTTATGCTAAAAAATTAAATAACTCAATTCACTGTTAAAGTCACTTCTGAATAATTATTCTTACCTGTATGTAGTACAATCCCATAGTTTTCAATTGTCCCTTATCGTGTTTTCGGAACAGTATAACTATCTGATCTATCCAATTGAAGAAACCTTATGTGGTTCCGGTGACCAAATGTTATTCATCGAACAAACATACATCAGCAATTATCGGCAAGCTTCTGTGGGACAGTTGTCAACAGAATAATCCATCATCTGAATGTCTACATCAAGTAAGGCTTTAGTTGTATTATTAAAATCCACTTCAAGTTTATGTTGTTCCTTATTATGATCTGATTTCAGTTATAGCAAAACGAAGGAAACTTAAAAAGCCAAATTTTTTTTTTTTTTTTTCTTACCAGCACATAGGATACTTCATTTTAAAAGAAGCGTGGGTCATGGGCGCCAAGATATCACTCGCGTTTGCTATTATAGAGCCATCCCGACACAAAGCCTCATTGGAAATGGTTTCTCACATGTGCTGGCAATTGAAAGGAACTTCTTACATAGAAAGGCTATCAGATTAGTATGAAAATATATAAGAATTTATAAGAAATCGCTGGTGATAAATGTTACTGTTTCTTTAGAAGTTAAAAATCAGAAGGAATTCTGCTCAAATTATGCTACTGCTTAAAAAAGAATATTATTTGAAAATAATGACAGGATAACTCCGAAACACATAAAAATGAGACTAACAATATATTCAACATGAGTAAAAAATTTGAAGCATCGATAATAACGTACTATATATTAATGATTATCAGTGACCTTTGCAAACGATTAGTTTAGGCCCTTCTCACACGACGCTACTCAATGGAAACGAAACTGAACACAGACTGAAATTGCTAACTAGTTAGTGACCAATGTTCTCACACGATGCTACTCAAATCTCTGGAATTTCAGTCACTCGTGAGATTTCTTCTAATTAAGATGAGGATGTTATATTAGTCAAAGAAGGAATAGGAGATTTAAAAAAATTATTTTATAAACAAAAGCTTTTGCTTGGAAAGCTATGAAGTGATGAAAATGCCAACGATATCCCGTTCAACTATAGAATGTACATTTGTCATGATGGAAAAATTTCAAGTTTTTTACAGTCACATATGACTAACACAAAGTGATTAATATATTAAAATCAGCTTGCACAATTGTCACGAGTGGGAAAGGGGTCCTGTACAGTCCGATTAAATTTGGAAATAATGCAACTTACACACTACATTCCGCTGTCACAACTTAAAATTAGTTTTCTGTCATCGGCATATTACACCAAAATTATTTAGGCAATTACTTTATTACTCCACAAAGAGCACTTCCGTGGCAAATTATGAAATTTAATTTAAGAAAAATAAATCTGAAGTGTTTATATAAAATATTATTCATTAATCTTTGTTAAAAACATGTTTACATAGCTGAAAAATTAGCTTTCTGTCTAATAACACTCCATGCTTTTTCTGTGTCAACTTTCCGTGAATATTCACTCAACTTGTAGTTGCATAAAAACGGATGTTTCTCGATTTCAGCAACAAGGTTTAAATTTATTATCTGATCCGCCATTTTTGTTGAGAAACTAGTTGAAAACTAGCAGCGCGGCGACTGGCATGCTGCGTCGCTTCGAACTAATCGCGGACGCGTTGCGGACTGGTTTCCAACCGATCGCCCCGTGTGAGAGCCTCCATACAAATACCAGTGCTGTGACTGGAAAGAAACTGAGTTGTGATCCTAGTTCGTAACTGGTTTCTTTTCAGTAGCGCCGTGTGAGAAGGGCCTTAGTCCTACGCAGTCTCAACCATGGGTTTGTTGTTTCTATATCCAGCCGTACCAAAGTAACAACTATTTTATCACCAATAGACATTATATAAATAAAATATTAGAAGAACTTCAGGAATGACTTTAAGGAAGAAAGTGGTTTGTAAATTAACAATATGGTTTAAGTATATGTTATTCATCTGAAGCAAAGTTAATGAACTTTGTGCATAAAATTTCGGAATGTACGTTGCTGCCTGTTGATTTAGATGTAGGATGGTATGAGTCGAGATACCAAAGGTATCAAAGTGAGAGAAGAAGTGCCACAGGACGATGTACTGTCATCTTAGTGTATTGGTACTACATTATTCCAGGAAATGGCTGTGTCGTATATTTACTGTAAGAAGTTGGGTTGTTCGCGGGTCGCATAAAATTATAGGACTGTATTAAAATGAGAATTAGTTGTGTTCAGCTACTGAAGGATCTGAAAAGGGTATATAATTAGGAATGGAATTCATGGTAAATTGTGAAGTGATTAAATTTAAAAAAAGGGTAAGTAAAACAAATTTGATTATATAATGTTAATATAGGTTAATCAGTTGTTAGTAAACTGCAAGGACGTATTATGGGTGTGACAGAGAGAGTGTGATCAGGCGATGTATTAGGGAATTGAGGGGAAAGGTCTACAAAATTTTGATTTGGAGTTATTGGAAGATACAAGGTGGATCTAGAGAATGGCGGATTTTTATACAGTACATTACCATACGATAGTTTTCGTTAGATCCCGGTGAAAGAGACTACTTTTGTGGGTAGAAAACATTCATCAGAATCAAGATATTAACAGCTTACAGTGTTAATCTGACTGGAATGGATATTCGTTGTAGATTATAAAGTAGCACTTGTTTTAACTGTAAGAAAGTGATTATGTTCTCAATCGTATGTAACGGAGTCAGGGAATCAAGTAAATTTTAGAGGGCGATACTGATAAGTTTAAATCAAATAGCGAAGGATTTGTTGTAAAAAATGAAAAATGAGAATTTAGTTTTGTAAGGAAATTCTCACTGGTTATAAACTCGTTTTCGGGCAATACTAATTTCTGAGGTTATGTTTCTCAGTTACAAACACTTATTAATGTGGGCATCGCTGACGGCTGATCATGCCGATCGAGGCATTCTATTAAATTCGCATCCAATCATTTTTTTTTTTCATTTTTACTAATCTATACTTATAATAAGCAAATCTTGGTCATCTCTGACGTCATGTCCCGCCATCATGTCACTCGCTATGACGTCACGCTTTGTACCTTTGTTCTAGGTTATGCACGTTATTTAATAACACATCTAAGTATCCGGGAATAAATTAACTGGCTGAACACTGATATAAAAATAGGTATTGCGTTTAAATCGACATATCAATCATTAGATGCTTATATTTACGTAATATTCTTTTGATATATAGAACTATTCCTTAAATTCTTTTTTCATTTATATTTGTAAGATAAAAGCTTTAAGTTTCGAGCATCAGTATTAACGAAAGTTTTGATTAGAATGTTATCTAGCTTGGTTCAGAATTAGAACTGGTATTTGACGTTACAGCAGAGGGCATGAATAATTTAGTTCTTTTTTTAAAAAAATAATTTAAACTGTGTCCTATTATTGAAATTATTAAATCGTTTGTTCGGAAATAGTTGCACAGTGATCGCGATCTGTGTGGCCTACACTACAATTAAAACAAATATTACGTGGCATAATGTAATTTTATAAGACTCATTTTAATTTCCTTTGCTTTCACTGTAGAATATTACTGAGGCTATTATTTCAGCAAAAAATAACTGTGTCAGCCATTCAAACGTTGCAATACAGTACATGTATTAATATGCGTGAAATTGAAGTATTGTTCTTCTAGCGGCAAGATTAGCGTAGTATGTGGTTAGGCTGGAATGCAACCTGGACCCGGATGGAAACGGAAACCTTTTGCTACACTGCAAAGCGCTAGAATTTATATTGAATTTTATTTTATAACAATTCCATTTAATTAAGCAATTGCTAAGACATGAATTGTCAGAACACTAAAAGGAAAGTACGAGTATGTATTTCGTTTAAATTGGAATATTAATCATCTGTTTCCTTATTTTTTTTCTTTTTTTACTGACTTCATTACATGGTTTGAATGAAAGAAATTTCAAATTGATGGCGATATATGTGACATAAACCGCAATTAAAGATTTATTTCTAGCTGGGGTCATTATTCAAGCCGTGTAAGCTATCACAGCCGTTAAATATCGATATTCATCACAGGTATTAAGAAAGAAAAGTGTAAGAATCTCTGAAGATTTGGGATCAAGTTTATATCGCGACGCATGATGACACTGAATTGCGATACAATGAATGTATTAATTATCACGTGATTGAGGCCTTTGCTTTTCTAGCAGCAATATTAGTGGAGATTGTAATTATGCTGAGATGCAACCAGGACCAAGTTGACAACTGAAACTCTTTGCTACAGCACAAGAAACGATAAATTACAATGATATATATATATATATATATATATATTATATTATATATATATATATATATAAGGCAATGGTGGTATGCGTGTCTTCCATAGACTAAAAAAACTACTGGCTCGATTTAGACGAGTTTTTTTTTTTTTTTAATAATTGGGGTTTGTCAGAGAATTTTTAATTGAAATCCTCGTCTGAACAATAGGAAGAAACCATCACTCACTCACAAGAATAATTTGCTCAATGTGTATGGCTAGTGCCACAGAAAATCGTTGTTTATTTTTAAATAGGCATATATATATCCCAAAGCAAGAAATTATCACCCACTCACAGGAAAATTGGCTGTATGCGAAGCCTGATGGCACAGGAAACACTTTTCTTATTTCAGTGGCAACAATACATGCACAATATAATATCGCATTGGCAATCGCATCATATGGAATTGCGCCGACTGTTTTGGATGGTTGACGAAGAGAAAATTCAGCACTTTAATTGCCATTGAATTACGGCCATTCAATGGTGCTCTAATGTTATTAGCAGGCGCTTTTGGACAGACATTACCTGTTATTTCACGTTCAATATCAGCTATTGAACTAAATGTGTGTTTAAAAGCATCACATCAATTTCATTGACGACAAACGTGTGTCAAATTAGAAAACGATCTTTCTTCAGAACATTTTTCAGTTAAATTGGATATTGAAAAATGGGAAAATAAATTATTTCATGGAAAATTATTCGTAGTACCCAGCCATGTTGGTGAACCGAGGAATTTTTGTTTATATACCGAATGGAATCTCTAAGAACATGGTATATCCAAGACCACTGCAACGAATGAAACAGTAATTAAAATTGATGTGTTTCAAATCATAAAATTAATAATGTATATGTAAATATCTAATTTTAACTAAATATAAACCTTCAAATGTGTTCATTTATTGTATATGTGTACTCAAGTTTAACAATATCGGAGCACTGTTGGGTCAGCAAGTTGTGATATAATGGTGGTAACTACACAACAATTTAAAATAAAATAAAGGATTTCGTTAAATTGTAAATAACTATTCCGATCAAAAAGCTTAACAGGAAATCTTTTTAAAAAAATCAAATTCATCATGGTTTTCAGATTAATGTCAAATTATTTATGACATATATTATTCTCCTTAGAAAGTAATAATTTAATTTCACATAATAATAATGAAGACGATCGTGTTTTTGAAACATAAAATTCATACACTGGTCGGGATGTGCTACCTTTGCGATAACCATCGCTTCATGCACAAGTTATACTATCAACCGAAATTTTGCCAAATTTATTCGTGTTTTTATGTTCGTCTTGTCTTTATTTGTGGTAAGTTACGGTTTATTTTTCCTATTCTTCCATATTTTAAAACATATGGTATGATCATTTAATTTAATCGCGATAGATCGGATGCTCCCGTGGCAACTTCCCTACACGCCCATTTTCCTCCTTTCCTGTACCCTCCAACCATTTCCTTTTATGATTTTCAACTTTAAATTTCCTCAACGTTTTTGGTAAACTATTAATCTCTTCTCGATAATTTATTCCAATCCCTGATCCACTTACCAACGATAGAGAAGTTTCCCCACCCCCTTATGCCTGAAATCGAGTACCTGCTGGGGTCCTATAGTATACAACTGATTCCATAATTTGGAGCAAACGTACTCTATTAGTGACCTGATTATAGCGGTAACTCCTAGATGTGGTTCCAGTTAATCCAAGTTGAGCACCATATATAGTGAATTTAGTCGTGCGCTGACTATACACAGTCAAGCAAAAGTATGACTTAAATTTTGTAACCAAATTTCATTACTTCTTTTATAGAATCCCTAAACATTCTCTCTGAATTATTTTGAAACCCTTTCCCACTGCCTGTCCAGTTGAATTTGTTATGACATGTTATGCCAAGATATTTAAATTTTGAGTCTTCAACAAGCATTTACTTTCCCACCTTATAATCATAAGCAGACATTATTTTTATCTGTGTACCGAATAAGCTGACTCTTCATACCATGGTGACCTACCCAGCTTAATATTCTGTCCCAATCACTCTGTGGCTGTTAATAGTCTTCTACTATTTTGATAATACTATATAGCATTATGTTATCCGCAAAAAACATAACTTCTGATCAACACATTAGAATAACCAATAGTAATGGTCCCAATATGCTACCCTGCGGTACTTCATTTTTCACTTCAACTTCTTTTGATACTGCTTTTTCTATTCTAATTTATTGCTATCTTAACTTTTAAGAATTCTTTTGTCCAGCAAATCACTTCTCCATCCACTCCAATAATTTTTACCTTATTTAATATCACTTTGTTGCTCAATCTGGGGGCACGCGAGAGACCTCCATGTGTGCGGTTATTATCCTTTGAAAGCCAATTCAGTGAAAGATTAAGAAAATCTGCCGGTGCCCCTGGAAACTAATTGCAGTTGCAATTAGGCTAACTCTTGCAGAAGGCGTACTATAGTCAAACATGAGTACCAAAACAAATAGCACTCTTCAGGGATTAGGTAACGCCCCCCCAGATGTTATATTTTAACGGAGAAAATAGTCCTATTCAAGCTAATACTCAGTCACCATGTGGACATGCTGGCAATTCAAGAAACCCGTACTCGCGACTTCATAGACCTTAAACGCAGAGGCCACAGTAGATAGTATCAATCACCAGTAATATGGTATTGCGTCATATGCTAGAAATGGAGAGTGCAAAGCAACAAGCACATAAGTGGAGTCTCCGTGAAGATGCGCTGTGTGACTGTGGTGGTATCAAAACAAATGAAACCTGCTGGTACTGCTCAAGATGGACCAGCTGCCGGAAGATGGCTTGAATCCCTAGATATAGTAATCCGATTAACAATATTTTGTTTGTTATGTATTTGGCATACAATAATAATAATAATAATAATAATAGTTCACTGTGTCAAAAGCCTTTGAATTCACTTTCAAATCTAATCCAATTGTTTTCACCTTATTAACATCATTTTATGGGTTTGTCAAATGTTTTGAAAGATCTAGTACTAGACCATGGATTTGGCCTGCCTTGTCCATTTTATCCAGTTTATTTCAGTTGGGCAATTAACTGAGATTCTCATCGATTGCCTTACCTAAAGCTCTTACGTTCCTCAAAGACATTTCTGATGTTTTATCTCGGTTGTCCAGGTGGATTCGCGTCAATTTATTCAGAACTGACGTTTCAGCCATCATGCTGTGGGTTTCATCGGGGAACTATCATTCCTCGAATATGCGCCTGTCGGAGGCATAATAGCCCACTGCTGAAGCCACAGATGGCTGAAACGTCAGATTTCAAAAAATTGACGAGGTTTCACCCTGACAATAAGACGGCATGGGCTGTAAGTCTACGTAATAATTTCTGATGCGGATCTCTACATTAACGTTAACTACTACTTTCCGCCTCTCCTTTACGAATCTGTACTTCAAGATGTCAACATGATTTGTTTTATTAAAATATTTGTGTTAACAGTAGCTGAACTCTCCGTGGGTAAAATCTTAGTTACAGTTATCTAGTATCTATGATGTTAATACGGATTGTATTGTCTCTGTTACGGTTTGTGGATATTATGTGGGTGTGGATCGTATTGTCTTTTCCGTATGTGTGATGGTCTTTGATCGTGATAGTTGTTAATACAGACGAAATGTCAACCAATCCTAAAAGTCTTTCGCTGTCTTTTAGTACTTGGCTTAATGACAAGTTGTCTAGCATCTTAGATTTTCCGGTGCCACTGGATTTAATTGAGTAAATTAATTTATTCAATATATACTTTTTGACGTGTTGAAAATATTCAAGATAAATCTTTGCTAACCTTAAGTTTAATTTAATTGTATTGGCAATGGGTTTTATACCCCACAAGGTGCAAGCGTTCTCTATTCGCGGTCTGATCATAGTGGCAACTCCTAGACATGGTGTCAGATAGCTACCGTAGTTGAGCATCGGATAAAGTGTATTTGGTCGTGTGCCGACTCGCCTGATGTACGTCTTGTATGCTCACCAAGTAAAGTGGCTGTTGAGAGTAAGTGGGAAGTAATGAGACAATAGAGAAACAGCCCTCGGCTACAGTTGTGAATCGAGCAGTTGTTGCCCACATTTGCTGAGCACAGGCAGCAAACTGATTGGCCAATAGTGCTGGGGAAAGAAGATCACTCTCATCTGTGTGGGTCATGATCATAGCAGCATGGTTCTATGTTAATGGGGAGGTGTGACTGCGCAAAAGTAGTTGAAAAGATGTGCCAGATAATGCAAGGCTTCTAGTAGCAGTTTTTGGAGGGGATATTTACTTAGTCATGCCCCAGTACCTTTAGCGATTACAGCTTAGAGCCACAACTGGCCACCTGCTGTGCTCCAATGTTTGGAATGTTATACTCATCTTACGCTGCTATGTATAGGTACCCGTAGTTATTGTACCGAGGCATAGTTCTAAATGTCAACATATTCATGAGTTCACTGAAAGTATCTTTTGGAACTGTTGGTGAGCACACATTTATGATCCAGTAGAAATATGATGTTGAGCCTCACATGGAGAGGTGGAATTTCATTAATTGGAACACCACAAAATTTCAATTGTACTGTCAATGAAAACTGTGCTTCACATTGTCCACAAGAAGCTTGGTTATGGCAAAATTTGTGCACAGTGGGTGCCTAGGCATCTGTCATGTATTATAAATTGGTGAGAATGGAAATTGACCCATCTGCTGTCATGGGCTAAACAAATAATGAGTTTTATTTTGGAGGTAGTGGCATATCGCTAGACTTGTTGTCACCACTTTGACCCTACCTCTAAATGGGCGAGCATGAAGTAGTACATCAATGTCATTGCCAGTTACAAGTAGTTGTAATGTTACACATGAACTGTAATTAAAATATTATTTGCATGTAACTGTAGTCTTCTATTTCTTTGGGCACACCATATAGGCCTATATGCTATTATTCTATGATGGAGATATATGTGGCAATAACTAATAATTTATCAGTTATTTTGTATTACGATCTTTTCAACAGAGTTTGTATATCTTCTTCCATAAATATTGGACAAATCACCAGAATTTTGATAATAGTTGTCTGATTCTTTTACACCAGCAAACTTGATTTTGCTGATTTCCTATTTGGTTTTGGTTTTATTCCTCTTTTTTTGCGATCTTTAGTGTGGCTGGGGGTAATATCTAGATCGCGATACCACTGCAACCACTTACCGCCTCACGGTGTAAACACTTCCGTAAGGAGAGAGTATGACGTCACTACCTTGTTGAATGTGACATATACGTTCCGCTCGCAGCTTTAAATGTCACTAACGGGGTCTTCCACAGAAAGTAATCCATCACTAATATGTCTCATATCGAGAAATCGTTAATTTTGCACCAGTATTACAGGAATAAATTCATTTGCGATGAGGTTTTGATGCAGCCTAGACCACCCTGAAACGTAACTATCGAACCCCTTATTGAGGATACCTAATTTCTGTCGTATCCATCACTGTTAATATCGTTTACGTCTTAATGCTGCCTGGACCATAGTGAAACGTAACCGTCCCACACAACCAAATTTCCAAATCGTATCTATCACTGTTAGTATGGTCCAGGCTACGTTTGAACCTAAACGAAACTGTTATTGACAAAATCTTGTTTTTATTGCATCTGAATGATTTTAATAGCAGTTTCAGCCACGCGAGGAAATATAGAAGAACGGAATCAAATAAAAATCAATTTAGTTGTGACTAGTGTTGTAAAAAAACGGTTTTTTTTCTGGCTTGAAAAAAAACTTTGAAAAAAAACATGTTTTTTTTTCTGGAACACGTTTTGTTTCACAACTACTAAATTTCAAATTTGTAAGGCAGTTATCGTTTAAAATGACTGTTTTAGAGTTTATTCTAAGTACTTATCTTAGTTTAAAATCTACTATATTTTTCTGGTTCAGTAGGGAAAAAAAAAATTACGAAAATATTGGCAAAATTGACTGAAATTTTCTTTATGAACGGGGATTTCCCGAAGAGACTAGGTTGCGCAAGAAGGAATCCCCATTCCCCATTGTTTGGGTTGATACTTGCTATTTGAAATAGTGCTGCCAGCCATACAAAATTACCTACAGATCTTTTAAAAAAATTAGGAATTTAAAATTTATCCACGGTTTTTTGCCTTATTGGGCTTTCCTTATATTCGTATACTTGTTAACTCTAAGAGTATAGTGGTACTGACTCATTAAATTGTCAGTAAGGGAGCGTGCATAAACCACATAGCTCCATTTTGGCCTCCTGTGAACCCCCACGTAGCCCTACGTGGCTTTTGCCTCCCCCCCTCCCCACCCCATCCGCTCACGAAGCACATAGCTTTCTTCCGTTTTGATTCCAGAAGACATTTTGTACTGTTTTCTCTTGTCAGACTATTGTAAATTACATACAGATATAATTAACTGAGGGAAATAAATACTGACATGCTGTTGTGAGTTCAGTTCCTCATTTTAACTGTGAAAAATGTTACGAAAGGAAAGTTACGTGGCCTGGCTCGGACCCCCCACCCCTCTCCCCACGTAGCCAAGCGTAGCCTTCCAGCTAACCCCTCCTCCCTCTGGACCGAGCCACGTAGTTTGTGCACGGTCCCTAATTATGAATTGTTTCCTTACAACTGTTGGTGTAAACAAACGATTGAAAAGAAATAAAGCTCCTATTTTGTATGATAATAGATTTTAATTCAAACTTAAAAGACCGTAATACAGAACTATCGGCGCAGTCTTTATGCACAGTGTGTACTTTTTTCACAATTTAAAATTGCAATCTCAAAATCTTTTGCGTACAATACAAGAACAACCAGTAAAAGAAAATTTAACTATTTCTGAAGTTAGAGGAGACAGAAGAAGAGACAGAAAATTCCGACACCAACCGAACTAGTGTTGGTAGTGCTGATACTAGTGAATGTGGTACTGACATAGAGGATGAATGAAATTATGTTACCTATATAGATACACTTTTAAATCATTATGTGAGACATTATATGATTCAGTAAGACTTAAAACACACTTGTAAAATGGAAGTTCTTTAAATAAAACTATAATTTATCAAATATTTTGCTTTCTGAAAAAAAAAAAAAATTTAGAAAAAAAAACACGGGTGCTAGGTTTTTTTTTTCATGTTTTTTTTCACAAAGCTGAAAAAAAACCAATTTGTTTTTTTTCAGTTTGCAACACTAGTTGTGACTAATAATATTAACGCTAACGAACAATATCAATTATCAGTTTGGAATGTTGTACATATTTTAATAATATTATCAATTGTGCAAGTAATACTTTTCTTTAACTTTTTCAATCCGTTAATTTTTTATTATTATTACTATTGGTTACGTTCTATGGCCTAACGTGTATTCTCAAATCAATCGAAAGTTGAACACGTCACACAAGGAAACGGTGACGTCATACTCTCTCCATCGGGAAGTGTTTACATCATGAGGCGCTAAGTGGTTACAGCGGTATCACGATCTAGATATTACGCGTGGCTGGCATTTTTACAGTGAGCCAGAAAGTTGCTTTATTTGTTCTGTTTTCTCTTTAAAAACTGCAATCACTAAGGCTGATATCCTTGGTTGGGGATATGAACATAGACACATTATACAGACCCCTCCAGTTATGTGTAGTGGGATGTTAATGCGACAGTGTGATTGGTGAGTGGTTAATGCTCTGGCCTTGCATTCGGGAGAACGCTGGTTCGAATCCCCGTCCGGGCATACAGATTTGGGTTTTCCATGGTTTCCCCAAATCACTCCTGGCGAATGCCAGGATGCTTCCTTCAAAAGGCCATGGCCGAACTCTTTCCTGTTCCTTGTACCAATCCCATCCCTCCTCTAATCTCTAATGACCTAGACGTTGATGAGCCATAAGAAAAAAAAAATAACATTAATGTGTGCTGCCAAACTGGTGTGTATGAGATGGAAATGAACTACCCAAATTAAAAATTTCATAAGAATACTGTGGTTTCTCTGCAAACATTTCTCTGGACTGAATCCCAGGATTTGGGACTCAAACTTTGCTGGTTTAAATTTTTAATCTTTTTACTACTAAGCTAAGTCTTAGTATTCTGTTCCAAAAATAATAATACTGCATGTTACTGATTTTTTTCTGGTTGATTTATGTTCCAGATATATTATCTCCATTGAAAATCCTAGAGATCTGAAAGAATATTTGTCCACTTTGATAAATCTTGATGATCAACAAAATGTTCAGTTCTACAATGAGCTGTTACGAAGAAAACATGGAAGTAAGATTTATTTTTAAAAACTTGGTGATTTTTTCTCTCGTTAATATCATTTTTATCCCAATGGAAAACCCATTCGTGATAATTAAAAACGAAACATAACAATAACAACTTAGAAACAAGTGATTGCAGTGAACATAAGGAATGATAGTGAGGGAAAAGAAACAAAAAATATAGAAATAAAATTGTAGGAAATAAAAACAACTAGTCCCTACTTTAGAACTAACTCAAAACCAAATAGCGGATAGTTTTTTTTAAGTAGATTTTTCTATGAACTTTCGGGTGCTGTGCAAAGTACCGCTAGTATAAAAAAAACTGTTATTTTTCGATGAAAATGTGATTAATGCATTCCTTAGGCATTTCTATTCAAGTAAAAGTGTACGCAAAGTTGATAAAACAGGTAGGAAAGAAGTAATATTGTGAAAATCGTCAGGTTACCTGCAGTATTAGCCAATATGTAGCAACCATCTTTGCCAAGAATGTGCTCTTTCTCAAGCTGAACACATGTTGATTTTCAAAGAGCTATATTAGTGGACGGTGTGGTTAGGTTGAAATGCATCCTGGACCAGCATTACGACTAATTTTCAGTGGTGTATAGTGGATTTTGAGCGAATAAGGGGGCCACCACGCCGAAATCTGACTATAATTATGTCACAGGCGGAAAGAGACGTTTATTGCCGCTAATTCGGTAATATGCGTAACCGTGTTGTCTTTAGGTTGAATGGCAGCCTAGACCAGAATGACTACTAATATTCCATGGTGCTTAGTGGATTTTGGGTGAAGAAGACAGTGGTCACGCCAAATTCTGACTATAATTACGTCATAGACGGCTCTAGACGTCTATTAACGCAAAGTCAGTAATGTGAGTAACCGTATGTTTCGGCGCAGATTACACCTGTGTTACGTATTTTATGGCTTTCGGGTACATTTTCCTTAAAGAGTAGACACCAAGGAAACAGCTAGCCGTATTTTCAACCAGAATTAACAGTT
>JARYHS010009186.1:193343617-193373204 GCA_031002005.1 Vandiemenella viatica
AGGAAAAATTGTCACAATATGACATTTATTTTCTTATCACTGGCGATTACAAGTCTGAGCGAATTTACCGTTAACATTAACACAAATTGGCAAAATCATAAAAGCAACGCTCAGAGTTACAATTAGCCGTCATGAGCAAGCAAACAATTATATATTTACTTTTAAATATCTCAGAATCAAAATGCAAGAAATAATGACAACTGGAAACAATGAAAAATACAAGTTATGACTACCTCAGACAAAGGCATCATAATACTGTGACTTTACAGTTAAAAAGAAAATCATGGGCGCCAGAATGAACAATATATCATTCGAAAATAACTAGTTCTGGCAAATTATGCCGCTAGCTCAGGGGTTTTTACAATTACAAAGTGAGAACATGGACTTATCCTCTCAAAGTCGCTTACGGGTTCTGTTTCACGGAATGCACAATCACATGGCTTGGTCGTAATCAATTACCATTGTAGTTCTGCGTCTGATGTCTGTGATGAGTGTAGCGGACCCACGATATGTGAGATTATCTCACAAGTCGGCTATAGGCATCTCTGGTCTGGCAATGCGCATCATCGCATTACCGGCTGTGTTGCGGTGATACGCTCGCTCCAGCAAGGCAAGCTGCAGATAGCGAAAGAAGTCAACTTTCCAAGTCAACCTCAGACTGGTGCGATCGAAGTTAGAATGTCAGCTCCTCGCTCTTCGGTCCACGAGGAAACTTCTTGCTCCGCCATTTGTAGTCTCGAAGCTCACATACAACAAAAATTCCCAGGATTTTGAGTTATACGCTCATTTTGATTGGACCTTCAGGTCGGCACCTAATGTCACGTGATATCCTCGATATGTGATTTGGCCAAAGAATCCAACAGAGGTCGGACATATTCGGCTAAGTTCGCCGGGGCGAGAGAACATTCGGGTTTCGGACGGCAGGCTTTTCCCGCTCGGTGAGTGACCCATCCCCAGGGAGCAGTGTGTGTGGTCTGGCAAATCCCAAATCCGCGACTTTTTGTCGCCAAGGCTCGGGAACACCAAGATTAGCTTCAAGCCTACATAGCTCAATAATTCTTGAATATTCGCTTTGCTACGATACACTGTATAAGTTCACCATTTCATTACAGTCCTCACTTGGAATCTTGCGTACTTTATAAAATTACAACAAAAATCTATTCACGTGGTCGCCCAAGATTTATGTAAATTACCCTTATATTATTACATATATAATAAAAATGCACCTTGTAACGTGGCGACAGCGCGGCTCGTTACAATATATATATAATTTAATTGCGATGGAGCTCACGCTCCGGTGGCAGTTCCCTTTGTCATTTAATTCTTCATCCCATACTTCTGAATTCAACTAAAGCCATATGTTCATTTTTCAAAGGTGCCGTTCACTAGGTAAACTTTTATAACCTAGCTAAGAAAACCTCTTATGCGGACAGTTAGAAATATTCCGTGGACTGTAGCAATAGGTGCAATTATCATAATACCGATGTTCGCATCAATTCGTTACAAATTTCAGAATATGCATCAGAGAATTTGTGGAACGCCTGCTCAGTGGGTCCTGGAAAAAAGTTTACTGTAAAACACATGACATCATACAAACTGAAATACTTTTTTCACCTACTATTGCAAAGACTAGTAAAACTCGTATTTCGAAGTAGTATGTTAAAGAAACTTGGTTAACATGGAGTAACGACAGGGCCGTAACTATAAACTTGGAGGCCCCGGGGCAAAACTTCATAGTTAGGCCCTCAATATTTCTTTCTTTTTATATGCATGGGGGTTTTTACCTATTGGTCCATGCTATGGTAACAAAACTATCTACAAAAGGTTCACTATGCCAAATGTTCAAGTATTTATCTAGCTTATACAATTAAAAAAATATTAAATGGATTATTTTTATGATACAAGTTTAGGAAATTAAATATTCAGTGTGTATGGTTGTAAAAAGAATAAGGTTAATAATACAAAAGCAAAATACTTACAAAAAGTACAATTTCTAAAAAGAGTGTATGTTTATTAAAAATTTATAATATCTTATATCTTTAAACGAGCAATTCTTGTATATATATATATATATATATATATATTTCGGATCTCGGAAACGGCTGTGATGATTTGGATGAAATTTGGTATTTAGATAACGTTTTGACTTTTAAGATTACCTAAATAGTTGTCTTCCCTACAAAAAAGCGAGTTTACAAAATACGAACAATTTTGTCACTCCGTATATCGAAAACGGCACTAGCGCCATCTCGTAGACAATTCAGGTACCAGAAAGCCTACAAATTGATTTTCTTTGATTTCAAAGAATAATTAAACGAACAGTTCTTGTATACTGGCTGACCCGTGGAAATATTAACACTGCAAGTTTAATTGTAAAACATTTAAAAAGGAAGATAATTAAAAATTTATCAATGGTTTTATCAGAAACTTCTTTATAAAGTAATCATCGTTTACTTTTTGACCGTAAAAAGTGGTTGTTAGTTAGTCATTAAATACTACCTCCTTAATTATAAAACATCTTTCGATTTCTGTTCAATGTACAAGATTTCGAGTAGAGTTTGATAATAAAGTAAAAAGCCGCGTGCAAGTGCACATACGAAAAAAAGGGTTCTGATAAATAGAATCTTGCCTTTTGAATCGTCTGACCTTGTGCTTTATTAATGTTTATAACGAAGGTTACTTCTTATGGGAATTGTTTTATTAGCATTTTGAAATGCTGATCAGAAGATGTGAGATTACTGCCATGTATGAGCATAGTTTTTTTTATCAGAGTGAATAAATTTAGCACAGATGATGTTCTATTAACGTCACAACCCGATGATGAATTCTTATAGAACTCGATGAAACATATCGAAAATAAAGAATAAATGTTCTTGGTTTTCGAGATATAGCATGTCAAAAATCATTTATAGGTATAGTTCCTTGTGCTTTTGGCGACGTTTCTTCTGGTCCAGGCTGTATTTCAACTTAACAACGACCACTAGGTACAAAATAAAACATTGAAATTACATTTCCACCATATAGACATGGTCATTTTGGTGGATTTTTTTTTCTGGTCCAGGCTGGAGCTAATCCTAACCTCTTCACTTTTGAGATATAATATCCCGAGAACTAAGCGAGATATCAGAAAAATTCCTTTTTTTCGATTTGTCTCGACGAGTTTCATACGAATTCACCATCAAACTTGGCTATGGCGAAATATGTCTTCTGGTTCAGGTAGCATTTCAACCAACCGCGTAAATTTTGAGATACGATATCTCGAGAACTAAGCGAGATATATATAAAAAAATATTTTTTACTTTCAATTTTTCTCGTCGAGTTACATAAGAATCCATCATCAAGGGTTATCGTAGAATCCTCTGAAATACCACAAATCTCGCACCATTAATTAATAGGGCCTATCAAACTGGCATTAAGATTTCTATTTTACATAATAATAGCATTTTTTAAAAAGTAATATGTGAGGTGGTCTCGCAAATGGATCTAGCGATTTGGATGAAATTTCACATGTAGATAACGTTTTGCTTTTTAAGTTTTTAACACGATTTTTTTTAAAAAAAAAAAAAAAAGAAAGGAGCACATTTGTATTTGTTTTCTCGAAAACGGCTCTAACCTCATTACGTAGAAGTTTCAGGTACCAGTACGCCTACTGATGTTAGTTAAGCTTCTCTTTGGTGAACTGTGCACCTCAAAACGCCTAGGAAGCCTTCAAGCCTTTTACTTTAATCAAATTTTACTCGAAATCTTGGATATTGAAAAGAAATCGAAAGATACCGAGCGTAGATCGGTCACCCAGGTACTAAATATTAAAAATACATGGTAAAATATTTGCCACACTGTTGTTAACATAAAAAACCTAAAACAGTAACATTTAATAAGATTTAACTAGTGGAAAACTTTTAATTGATAATTTAAAATATGACTTTTCTAAATAAAAGTTTAAGGTAGATTAAAGATATAGTAACAATGGATTTTAATTAAGTTAGTTAAAATTCATACTTTGCGTAAAAGACGAGGAATCAGTAATTGATGCATGTAAAGTAGTGTAGACTGAAAAGATTAAAGATTAGCTACATTTGATTATTTCGTAAACATTTGTTTCGTAACTTCAAAGAAGCGAATTCATCAGTTACTTTGTCAAAGTTGTTTTATTGAGCTCGATCATTCTCAACTGAAAGCAAAGCTAAGCTGCTGAGTCTTTCTTGCGCCATTGTACTTCTCAAGAAATTTTTGATCAATTTAAGCTTAGTATATAAGGCTGAACGGTTCTTTTCTGTCACAAGAATAGTCAGATACATGATGCACGCTGTGACAACATCTGGGTAGCTTGATGAAATCGAACTGTGGTCAACTATTATATAATTAGCAAATTCCCTAACACTGTTAATTTTTTTCCAGTTTGTTTTGAAACGAATTTTTCACTGAACATATTTTGAAGGAAAGGTTGGACTCACATCATTTGGAAACTTATTAACGAAATCAACTGCTTTTTGTGAATATCAATTTCACTTGCATTGGCTAAAAATTCAGGTTGTATTACTTGATAAGTGTCAAGAACAGCTTTCATGCCTTCAAGTTGAGTACAAAGTGTGTCTACCATTGGATAGAACACAGTGACTCGGAAACAAGATTTTGGGTCTATTAATCTCTCGTCTTCACTCAAGTCATCAAAGTGTTTTTTTCACTTTCCTTAGTCTGTTCTGGCGAAATTCTTTGTATATTCCCCATCGACTACAAACATCTGATGCTTCAGAAACAAGTTCTTCAAACCATCCACGTATTTTGGTTATCCTTAACAATAAATTACCAGAAAACTGCAAAATTTTGGCCCGTTATTTTGAAAAATTACTGAACTGTGAAGAACCTCAAGACAGACTAGATTCAGTCAGTCACAAGCAAGCATTAAACCTTCAGAGCCACTAGACGAGAAATAAATCCATGAAATAATCCAAGGTCTGAAAAACAATCAAGCTGCAGGGGAATATCTGATTGCTGCAGAGTTGTGGAAAGAGGCAGGTAGTCAAGCAAGGCAGAAATTGACAAACATAGCCTACTGCAGGATATCTGTCGAACAGAAAAAATTCCTGACGAATGGAAGAACGCACTGATACACCCATTGAACAAGAATGGTGACAAAACAGATGTGAACAATTACAGAGGAATTTCCCTGGTAGCAGTGACATATAAGATACTGTCAAAAGCTCTTCGAAACAGAATTGATCCAGTAATTAACAAACAAATTCGAGAATACCGAGGTGGGTTCAGAAAAGGACGATCCTGTGTAGAACGGATTCTAAATCTGAAAACTGTAATACGAGACAGGGTTTCAAAGAACAAAAACTATGTTATAGTTTATGTGGACTTCAAGAAAGTCTACGACTCAGTAGATAGAGTCTCGTTACTGAACATTTTACAGGAATTTGGTGTTGACTCAAAATCGGTCAACATAATCAGGCAGACCCTCACGGGAACAAATTCAAAAGTGAAATTTATGGGAGAGATCTCAGAGGAATTTAAAATAAAAAGTGGTATCAGGCAGGGAGATGGGCTTTTCCCAATTCTTTTCAATTGCGTTTTGAAGAAGGTAATAAGAGTATGGGAAGAGAAACTCAAGGAAAGGGGAATTCACCATGAGATAAGATTAGGTTCAAAGCACAAAGGGGTTGGGATAAACTGTTTGGCCTTCGTTGATGACATAGCGGTTCTTTCTGAAAGTATAGAAACCGCACTCGAACAAATCAACCTTCTTAAAGATATAGCAGGAAAAGTTGGAATTGAGATCTCTTTTGAGAAGACTAAATCCATGACCAATATTAGGGATTCACCAACAGTATTAAACACAGAGTACGGAAAAATTAACAAGGTCAATAAATTTAAATATCTAGGTGAAGGAATTCACATTAATGGGCTTGATAAGGAAGCAAATATATCAAGAGCAAGAAAACTAGAACTAGAATTGACTAAAGATACATACAATAAGAAGAATCTACCCAGGATAGCTAAAATCAAACACAACAACACATTTATCAAACCAGAAGGACTGTATGCCTCAGAATGCTTGTTCTCTATGAAAACTGGAGAAATAGAAGAGAGAGAAAAGGGAAAGGAAAATCTTGAGAAAAATTTGGGGACCACTAAAATTTGAAAATGGTAAGTTTAGACACCAGAGGAATAAAGAGCTATACAAACAAGAAGAAATTGAATGGATGTCAGACACGATCAGAAAGAGGAGAACAGTTTTTTGGTCACATAATGAGAATGGATAAGAACAGACTTACAAAAACAATTTTCAATCATGTTTACAAGAGTAAGAAGGCCAACCAGTGGATCCAAGGAGTAAAGAAAGATATGATTGAGATCGGAATAACAGAAGATTTAGTACAAGATAGAGCAACTTCTAGGAGATTGATCCAAAATTTCAAGGGGAAGTAGGAGAGGAAATGTAGTAACATATGAACAGAAGAAAGGAGGAAACAGAAAAGTGAGAGGATGAAGAACTATTGGAAGTCAAGAAAAGAAGGATAGAAATGAATGCACGGGATTACTTTTCGTGGTCCTTAGATGGCCGATATCGAAGAGAAGAAGAAATTACCCAATAACTCATATGCATGCAACAGGTCCATGGTTTCAGATTGTAAGGATTTTGATACGAGGTTGAGAGACTCTAAACCTTCACACTGCCCAACCAAAAGCAATACAAAATCAAAACTTTCAAGTTTTTTCTTTAGCTGCTGTGCTTCATTTCTTTCCTTGCTTTTCCTGGAAGTCAAAATTATGCGGGTAAGGCTTTTCATCACGTCACAAAACCTGTGTTTCAGTGCAAATCCTACCTCATGCCTACCAGCCCAGCAAGTTGGATTAAGAGTTTTCAGTGTTACTATCTAAATCAGTGAATCAGTCTGAGCCTCGATGTTGTACACTGACTTCAAGTCTTGCCAGCGCAAAATACTACGACCAAAAAGCAATACACGCTTTTAATGGTTTAAAAAAAAAACTGGCAGACCTCTCGATTTCCTTCCACAGCATCCTTTAATACTAAATTAAGGTTACGTGCAGCGCAGTGCACAAAGTATGCGCGTGGGGAATTTTCTTTAATACGCTGCTATACTCCACTGTATGCACCACTCATGACTGCTGCCCCGTCGTAGCCTTGTCCACGACATTTGGTCAAATCCAAGTTTTTCTCTTCCAATGAAGTAAGTATTTCTTCTGCAAGACCTTGGGCAGACTTAACTTTTATCTCTCTAAAGCCTAAAGGATACAAAAGTTTCACATATTTTTATATCAATAGGTGTCTCTTCTTCATCATTAACTATTTTTACATACCTGTAAACTTCACTTAACTGATGAACTTTAGCAATGTCCTAAGTGGTATCAAAAATCAATGGAAAAAAACAAGCAGTTTTGAACTTCAACAATAATTTCATTTTTGATTTCTAAGGCTTATAAGTAAGTTCTGAATTTTAGGATTGAGGTATTTCACAGTCCCTTGCGGACACTGATTCAATTCTTGCAGTACTGGGTCATATTTTGACAAGAGCTGAACTATCGTGAGAAAGTTTCGTTTGTTGCTACATTCTAACTTTTTCACTAGATCCACGAAATTACATGTTGCAAGTGTTGAGGTCACAGTTAGGATTCTTTCAAGAACTTTTCGCCAGAAGCTTCTTTCATTCTCCACATTTTAGCACTAGCTCACTGCACGTCCCAGCCTGCACCTGGTGCGACATGACACATTCGACTCGACATTCTGCTGTCTGCTCTACAGCTGCTTTTGCATGCGAAGCGTGTGGAGTATATGAACGGACACGCAAAAACATTTCGTCTAACACTTTGATGGATTTTTTTTATTATTAACTTTTAGCTAGGTGCTGGGTATTTTATAGGAAGTTAGATTAGATATTAAAATAATTTTTTAACCATCAGTATGGGGCCCCTCGGGCTTGGGGGCCCCGGGGCAGTGCCCCTTTCTGCCCCGGCGGTAATTACGGGCCTGAGTAACGCCTACCATTTGAGACACTGAAGATGAACTAATGTCTTAACAAAGGAGAATTGATAACAAAAAAATTCCATGCTTTTGCTATTCAAATTCTAGCATTTGTGAAATCACATAGGGGATTTCTTCGTGTTAAACTTGATAATTTCTGATATATTAACAAACGGGTGGAAAAATTTCTTTTGCAAGCAGTTTTTAAACTCTCATCTTATTCTGAAATTCATTTGCGTTTAACGTTTGTTTCTGCTTAGAATATCCCAGGCGAAACAGTCAACAAACGTATTCTCGAGATTAATGTCAAGTCTTACATAATGACCAGAACATCCATCAAGCCCACAGTATGACAATGGTGTAGACCAGGGGTGGCCAACCCAAATGATCTTGCGGGCCTCTTTCGAAATGTATCATAACTCCGCGGGCCGCATATAAAATTATATATCCCCATATTCAATTTAGACCCACTATAGACGACATTTTTTGGAGTGAAGAATTGAAACATAATGAGTTATTATTATTGTGTTTACTATTATTCATACATATATACATAGATAATATAATAATAATGGCACTAAACGCACATTTTAAAGAAATATAGTACACTAAAAATGATACATAAAAAAATTTACAAACATAAATGAAATAAATTTTGAAAATATGGATACACAAATAATGTATTTTTAATACACTGGTTTTCAGTATTTTGGCTATTATAAAATAAATATATTTTGTAAAAGTGTGATGAATCTCGCGGGCCGAAAAGATATTCAAGCGGCCCGCGGGTTGGCCACCCCTGGTGTAGACATTCACCCGTCAGCTTGTTCTTAATTAGAAAGACGGTGAGAGACAGAAGAAGAAGAAAGCAGCGTGAAGTGAAAAACAGATTTGAAGATTTTGACTTTGTAGATGATATCTGGCACGGTACTTTGCATACATGCAGGAAAAGATGGTAAAATTAGAGCAATTGAAGCCACAGAAGCCACATTAGCAATAGTATCCAGGAAAAACGGGATGCGAATAAACTCTAGAGCCAACTCTCACAGCGGGTTGGAACTGAGGAAAGAAAGTTATTTTTTTGTTTGTATGTTTAGGAGTTTAATGAGCATCGATGCAGCTCCTAAATTTGGTGTCAAGAGAGGGTCAACAGAGCAAATGCAACTTTTGATCCAATGGACCCAATCCATTAAAATCAGGAGCAATTTTCCTGATTATTGAGCTATTACATTTTAATAGGTACGTAAATAACGTTATTGACAAACACAAAGCAATGGTTTCGCTTGGATCCGTAGGAAGGACGGCTTAGCTCTTTCAACCCAGCGAAAATTATTATAGATCAGTGTTTCTCAACCTTTTTTGGGTCATGTCCCACTTTTAACATTTTTTTTTGCCCCCCATACATAATTTTTGATAAAAAAATTATTTGTTATTAAAGAAACTCATATAGGATGGTTTTTGAAAGAAAAAACTTTAATATTGTCATAAAACACAGTAAGTAAAATTAAAAAACATTTAATGAAATACTAAAATTCAATTTCAAAAGATTTTTAATAAAGATTTTACTATGGCAGTTTAGTGTGATCCTTTTAAGAATTTGCTTTTTTGCTATATTTAGTACCTATATCTAGCATTGCATTTAAATAACACGAAGAGAAAGCGGTAAAGTCGTATCAAGTCAATTTCTAAATTGCCCCCCTAAAAAAACCAAATTGCCCCCCTGTGGGGCGTGGGCCCCACGTTGGAAAACACTGTTATAGATTGTTATGTCATTTTGTCACAATGTTAGTGATCTGCCGTAGCCCAGTGAAGTTGAAAAGTGGTAAAAAAATTAATCTTTTTGTTTTCACTAACTGTACAATAAAATGAAACTATCGTTTACTTAAATTTATTGCATCGTTTATACTACACAGCGAGGAAGGGAAATTAGTAGTAAATTGACTTGAAGCTTGAGCAAGCGTTACTTTGTAAACATACCTGTTTGTCATCGAAGTTTCTTCTTTCAATCTACGATGTGCACATTTCTCGACCGCTTCTTACTATCACTGAATTATTTTTGCTATATGAAAGTATAATGTTTCGTAGATTCTAACTGCTGCCTTTCCCTTCGCTGCTTTTATTGATGGCGTTAGTAATATGTTTTCGCTTTTCTTTAGAAAGGGGCATAAAATACTCTACTGACTAAAGAAAAAAGAAAACGATCAGAAGTCGAATACGAAAATTGACAGTTCTGATCCCAATGACTTTGAGAAATGCCATATCCTATTACTGAGGTGACAGTCAGATTACAATTATGTTTAAGTAGCTTACTGGTTATATCTTATATATGACAAAGAACTATTGAATAATTCATTCCGCGCTGAAGGTTCAGAAGCCAATGTACTCACGGACTGCACACTGGCAACGGCTGAGGCCAGAACACGAATCGAAAGCGAGGTTACGAGCAAGTGTGACGCTCTGACACGGTTTAGGACGCACTCTGAAAGCGAACTGGACACCTGCTCCTCAAAAGGGAGACACACTTGGCTGCCTTTCAACCTCGCTTATCAACCAGCGGGAACTGTTGGAGTTCATGGACTTTGAGAAACAGAATTCGGAAGGAGATTAAGGGAGATATACCTCCCACCCGAAAAATAAAACGAGATTCAAATTTTGTTGATATAGAATCGGTCAGTAGTGTTCCCTCCTTACTACCGACATAAAAATGAGTGTTACGTTTTCATGTAACGTTTAAAATTACAAAACATGCACGCTAATACAAACGAAGGATATAAGCGCGCTATTGTAATACTAAGCACGGGGAAAGCGGGGAGAGAAATAGACAAGGTGCGCTAAATTAATGTGTTTCTGTGATTGGCCGCTAACCGAAGTGTCGTTGAAATCACCTTACCGAGTACTATCTATGTAATGTGCAGTAATAGCAATAGTAGTGTTAAAAAGATTTAATAATAGTAATTAAAGTTGAGAAATTTAATGTTTCGACGAAATATAGCACTATAAGACTGTTAAACGCGTTCGAAAACATCGTAAACGTATCCAGGAGATTAGAGCAGTTAACAGTGAATCAAAAAATCCGAAAATAGTAATGCTTAGAGTCAGAGGGCTTACCGACAACTTCTGAAATACTTGATGAGTATGGTCGATCAATAGCCGAGTACATCTTCCACGGCTGAAGTTTGTATGGGAGTAGGCGATGCGCAAACCGTAAAAGACTTGTGTACCACATTAGCAACCTTCTTGCACAGGTGACGTGTTCTACGCTCTAAACATTTGCAGCCGTGGCTCTGACACAGCCCATGTCGATTTTATTTTATGCATAATTTTATTTCGCTAGAAACCATCACCACCACAGCTCTTACCCGATAGTTCAGGAAACTAACGTGCATGTGAAGACAAACATTAAGCCTGGTCAGTTTAAGAACCTCGCCTATCTCTTTTTCAACCAGACGCGTGACCACCGTGCTTGTACAAAAGTAAACATTCAAAGGAAAAGCAAGTCCCGCAGATCAGCAAAATAATATTCACGCGTTAAACGATTTAGGTAATTAACCATAACGGATAGTGAAATTTTGTTTCTTTTCAACTCGCGAAAAGTTAATACGCAGTTTTAGCGTTAGTTACTGAAGCTATTAACTGAATGAAAGGATCGTCACACACACGAAAACTTAGATATGGCATTTACTGGCACTGTTTAACATTCAGGTTGAAAGCTGTTCTACATTATCCCCCATGCACTTCCAAGGTTTCTGACCATTTCAAGGAATGTGGTAAAGGCTATGTTGCACTTACCGACAATCAGCGTTTGCACGAACCAGTGATCGCCGTTTTAAGGAAGGTCAAATTAGCACAATAGTCCACTTATATATTTATGACTCCTTATCAGTCCGTAGTATATGTCCGCTATCTGAACTGAAACAATGGGAATTGCCAAACCTCAAAAGAGAAATTACTGTTGAAGTTGTTTTTGATAAGCAAATACGATAAGATCGAAAGTGTTTACAGTGTTAACATTTGAAATATCTTGAAATGTCAGAAAAATCTCAGAGCTTTTTCACGGCGTATAATTATGGAAAAGTTTATACTCAAAAGTATTAAAACTGTGTATTTCTATGGTCGATGACTCGTACTGAACAAAAGATAGCAACAATGACATATTTTTGACTAACGAGTTTGTCACAGATAAACTGGAAATTTCACCTACAGAATAATACGTACAGCATTGTTTACGGAGATCACCTGAGCTATCTATACCTCACTGTTTTCACCAATGACCCGCTTAACGCTATAACCAGGATTATGGCCAAGGAATTGAAAGAAAATCGATATTATTAGTTATTAAAGAATTATTCGGTCTACTCCAGAAATTATTTTATAAAATTAAATTTTTCCCCTTTCCTTACCCCCCCCCCTACTTTTTCCCTCTACTGATTGCAACTTTAAAATATTTTAGCGTTTTTGGTAAATTATTCATCAATTCTCTTGGTAATTTATTCCAATCTCCGACTCCCGACACCCTTATTCCTGAAATCGATTGCTAGTTTGTGGTCATTCTCATGTTTTTCGTTCCATGCAACTGTCCTAATTCTTCCAACAATATCTTTCCACGCCTTATCACCAATATACGCCTTGTACACTTCCAAGACTGTCTTCACGCTCCTCTTGTCTTCCACTGAATCACATTTTAGTTCGTTTATAATATCAGTAAATTATTTTGTTCTGCAGTAATTTCCATAGACAAACCTAGCAGTATTTTTTTGCACCCTCTCCAGCTCCTATATTACACACTCAAAATATGAGTCCCATGCTCCCATACAATACTACCACACCTAAGAAATGATCTGACCATAGTTTTGTAACTCAGTTCTCTTATTCCTCTGGTACATCCCCTCATCACTCTCTCTAACGCGTGAAGGATTTTGAAACCTTTTCCTAGTACCTGTCAAATATGTGTTGTCCAGTTGAGTTTGTTATAAAATGTTATGCCAAGATATTTAAATTTCAAGTCTTCAACTAGCAATTATTTCCCCAAGTTATACTCATAATCAATCTTTAGTATTTTTTATTTGTGTACCTAATAAACAGACTCTTCATTGCATTTTTCTTCGGACCATGTTAACCTACCCAGCTACGAAAGGGTGTAAGAGATAAAGTACCAAGAGAAATGATGAATAATTTACCAAAAATAATTTAAAGTTCAAATTAATAGAGGGCAAAAGTAAGTGGGAAAAGGAGATAGACGGGTATGTAGGGAGATTGTCACCGGATCGTGCACTGCGTCGCAATTTTATCAATTATTATTATAACTACCCTGTACAGAACACGCTGCAACTATTAACAGTCTTCTACGTCTTGATCCTATTACATAGCGTTATGTCATCTGCTAACAACCCAACTTTCGATAGTAAACCATCAAAACAATTATTCATTAGATAATAAATAGCAATAGTCCCAATACGCTACCCTGTGGCACTTCCATTTTCACTTCCACTTCTTTTGATTCTGCATTTCCTAACCTAACTTCTTCTTACTTTCTACCTATTAAGAACTTCTTCTTCCCAGCAAATCAGTTTTTCATCGATTCCAATAGTTTTTACCTTATTTAGTATCATTTCATGGCTCATTCTGTCGAAAGCCTTTGAAAGATCTACTGCTAGACTATCACTTTGGCCTGCCCTCTCCATTTCATACGAAGTATCTCGCATATAGCCTACTAACTGAGATTTGCATGAATATCTTTGCCGAAAGCCATGTTGTCGACTTGAAAAACACTTACGTTCCTCACATACATTTCTGATATAGTTGCATATCCATCTCTCCATTAATTTACCTACGACTGATGTAAAACTGATTGACCTGTGATCTTCTACCCTACTTGTCACCTTTCCTTTATGGACCGGTACTACTATCACAATTTTCCAGTCCTCTGGTAAGCAGCAAGTATCGACTCTCAACTTAAATAACGTTTCAAGATAAGGTAAAATGTGAAATTCTGCTATCTTTAAGACATCCGTAGTAACATTAGTTACACGAGCCCCTTTATGTTATTTTAGTTTTCTTTTCAGTACCTTTTCAGTACCTTCTTCTCCAGTATTATCTATAATTATCTCACACTCTCCCTTCCCCTCAATTTTCGTAGGCCTACACAGTCATAGAAATTTCTGGATGCATCTGTCAGTAGTCCCTCCGCATCAATAATATTACCTCTGGAGTGCCCGCGTCATAGTTTTTTTTCAGGTCAAAAGAGCTTAAAAAGGGCATGAGTGCCAAATCAGTGTAAAATCGTTGTAATATTTAAAATCTCAGCCTTAATAACACCCTAGATAATCAGAAGAGGCTAACCACTGCATAAAAGAGTAGTATCGGGTATAATTATTGTATAAAGGTAACAACACTCACATTTTATCATGTAGGCGGTACGAAACATGACTTTACTTTTAAACAACTCTGTATATCTGAAAAACTATCAAAGTTACCGTGTCAAGTTGTAGTACACAGTTTCAGCGATAAAAGGGTGTATAATTTGTCTGTCTGTGACAAACGGTTGTTGAGATACGCGTGAAAACAATTACTAATGAAACAGCGCTGGGTCGAAAGCGCCGGGCACCGGGGCCCCTACGCTCAGGGGGCCCCCAAGCATACCTATGGGGCCCCCCAAGTGCAGTTCAGAGGCCCACGAGCCTTCGTGGCAAACAGGCAACCTTTTTTTTTAGCTCTACAGTCATCTATGGGGGCCCCCAACCACTGCTCAGGGGGACCCCTAAGCACAACTCAAGGGCCCCATCCTCAGCTCAGGGGGCCCTTACCAGCAACACGAAGCAAAAAAAAAGGTCGCCCATCTGGCCTGAGGGCCCAAAATAAATTTTTTGCACCGGGGCCCTTGTTGACCTAGCTACACCACTGGCCGCGCGTCGCTCCCCACGTATTACAGGTATAAACCTCAGGAAAAAAAAAAAATGTTTAGCTGAAAACTGGCACGAATGTTATTTAGTACCTAAGAAACGAGTCCAGAAAAGTTCCTGTCTTTGAGGTGGACAGGATATCTATTAACGGAGAGATTGATACGCAACCACATCAGAAATATATGTGAGGAGCTTAAGTGGTTTTCAAGTAGGCAACATGACTTTAGGCAAGGATATTCATGCGAATCTCAGTTGGTGGGATATATGCAAGATATTACAGATGAAATGGACAAGGGAGACCAAATTGATAATGTAATACTAGATCTTTCAAAGGGTTTTGACAGAGTGAGCCATTAAATGGTACTAACTAAGGTAAAAACTATTGGAGTGGGTGAGAACGTGATTTGCTGGGTAGAAGAAATTTTAAAAGGTAGAAAATAGAAAGTTGTGGTAGGAATTCAGTGTCAAAAGAAGTTGAAATAAAAATGGAAGTGCCATTGGGACCATTGCTATTCATTATTCTAATGAATAATTGTGTTAATTGTTTACTCTCAGAAATTAGATTGTTTGAAGATGATATAATCTTTATATATAAAGATGAATGTTTGTTTGTTTATTTGTTAGTTTGTTTGTTCTTCATACAAATCGACAGCTTTCATCCGATCTCGATGAAACTTTGCACTCTTATCCTTTGAAACAAGGAAAAAAATACTGTCTACATTTGATTGAAAAATTATCTGTATAAATAACACATGTTGTCGCATAACTTCGAAATACGCCGATAGACAGACACGTTGGATATGGACGTCTACGTACCGTGTTTCCGTTTAGTGGACTGGCAGCTCAGTGGTTAAAGCGCTTGCTTACGAATGTCGTGGTCTCCGGTTCAAATCTCCGTGGAGGCTAAGATTTAAAAAAATTGTTTTTCATCGTAAGAGTAAGGCCTGGGCCGTAGGTTATTCGGATTGAATGTTAAACTGTAGATATTAGAAAGTTAGGGGTGTAATGCGAGGCAAATCGTAGGTAGTCTTTCAATGTTGTAGGTGTACACTTTTTTACGTTATAATGATCAGTGTTCGCAGTCAGTGTGTGAGTGTGAACCAAGTAATATTATTATAAATACGGAAGTAAGTCACTGTCTTTTTGTTCCGTTTTGACGACTAAATGGCTATATCGTTGTGTTGGAATTTTATAAGGATATCTGTATGAAGGGCACAGGATATTTCTTCCAGTATGATTACCAGTTGTAGTCACGAAATTTTGAGACCTTATGGAATGGTGACAGAAATATGTTGGAAATTGATTCTCTTCAAGAGACAGGTTCGACGGTACAATGATATAGTGATAGCTTTCCTGTCATATTATTCCGACTCGATATTGTTTGGGACCAATACTTAGTTACCAACAACTTTCTATATTTAATTCTGGCAAAAAAATTCTTAATCCACGCGTACGAAGTCGCGGGTACGAGCTAGTGCTATACAGGGTGTTACAAAAAGGTGCGGCCAAACTTTCAGGAAACATTCCTCACTCACAAACAAAGAAAATATGTTATGTGGACATGTGTCCGGAAACGCTTACTTTCCATGTTAGAGCTCATATTGTGGACGGCTGTGATACAATACACCATTCTCCAGGGCTGCATCAGCGCATCAGGGATTCCATGCGACGGAGGGTGGATGCAGGTATCCTCGCTAACGGAGGACATTTTGAACATTTCCTGTAACAAAGTGTTTGAAGTCACGCTGGTACGTTCTGTTGCTGTGTGTTTCCATTCCATGTTTAATGTGATTTGAAGAGAAGTAATAAAATGAGCTCTAACATGGAAAGTAAGCGTTTCCGGACACATGTCCACATAACATATTTTCTTTGTTTGTGTGTGAGGAATGTTTCCTGAAAGTTTGGCCCTACCTTTCTGTAACACCCTGTATAAAAAGGATCAAAACGGTAGAGGACCGTAAACAGCTGCAGGGTGATCTGGGCAGGATATCTAGTTGGGTTAGTAAACATGGGATGAAAATAAACGCAAAGAAGAGTCAGCTTATTAGATACACAAGTAAAAAATTAAAGGTTGACTATGATTATAAGGTGGGGAAGGAATTGCCTGTTGAAGACTTGAAACATAAATATCTTGGCATTACGTTTGATAACAAGCTTAACTAGGCTGGACACATTGGTCAGGTAGTAGGTTTCAAAGTTCTGCACTTGATGGAGGGAGTGATGAGGGGATGTACAAGAGAAGTAAAAAAACTTTGGTCAGACCATTGCTTGAATATGGTAGTGTAGTATGTGACCCACATTTTGAGTATCAAATATAGGAGTTGGAGAGGGTGCAAAAAGGACTGCTAGATTTGTTTGTGGAAATTACCTCAAAACGCAATCAATAACAGATATGATAAAAGAGGATTCATATATCGTCGTATATTTGGGATGAGGCATGGAAACACATTGGAGTAAGGGCATTTTCACACACACACACCGGCTTATCTGAGCCGGAGCAGGATCCGGTGCCGGTGAGAGGGGATTTTCACACAACGGCAAAACCGGAACCGGCGCCGATCTTTTCGCACCGAGTGCAGTATGTTTGTAGCTTTGGCCGAAGAAAGATGCGTACGTCATTTAACAAACGTTACTATATTAGATTATTATACCTTAAAAGGAAGTACTGAAAACACTTAACTAACACACAGCGCTGAATAGTTGTTCTATTGTCTTAAAAATAAAAATAGGATTAGAAAAATAGTGAAATAAATTAAGTACGCAAATATTCTGCTATATTTTTATTTCTTTGAATAATTTTACTCAATTACTAAATCAACAGATTTTTTTTTTTTAAATATTATGCATTAAGCATTATTACTGCGACTGGAATGTATGAATAGGACACAAGACACTTTCAATTTATTATATTTTCTCTTTTGATTTTTAAATGTCAGGAGCAACCTTTACTAACTTACATGTCATCTACAGATTTGGAATAAGCACAAGTAAACTGTACTCGTGGAAAGAGATGAATATACTTTTGAAAGAAGATTTCAAAGTGAAAGGAAAAAAAGAACAACTGAAAGTTGATAAATTATACATTTATTATTAGTAATAACAATACAGAATAGTTAACACAATTTATTTTGTCAATTTTGTTAATTATGCTTTACTTAAAATTGTAAATGTGGTTGTGCTTCTTTTTTTTGTGTGGTATTAACTGAAAGATACTTTGTCAGTATCGAAGGGCCGTAGCAGTGGCAAATTAACAAAATAAATCGTGTAAACTATTCTGCCTTGTTATTACTAATAACAGCTTATCAACTTTCAGTTCTTCTGTTTTTCTTTTCACTTCGAAATCAAAAATGTATATATATATATATATATATATATATATATTTCTTAGTCAAAAATCCAATGGCAAAACCGAGGTTTGAGAATAAATGGAAGAAATCTCAACAACTTAAGATTCGCTGATGATATAGTTTTACTCTCAAACAGTCTGGAAGAGCTCAAAGAACTGATAAATGAACTAGAGACAGCGTGCAGTGAAGTGGGCCTTAAAATAAATATATCAAAAAGCAAAATCATGCAAAACAAATGGGCAGAAAAAGATAAAGACAAGGCGGACATGAAAGATTCTGGTATTGAGTTCGTAGATCAGTACATCTATCTTGGCCAACTGATCAATATGAATGGTGACTCAAAGCCTGAGATCTACAGACGGATAAAGCTGGGCTGGAGAGCATATGGAAGAAATTCCATAGTTTTTAAATCGAACATGCCAATACATCTTAAAAAACAGGTATTTGAACAATGTGTATTACCGGTCCTCACATATGCCTGCCAGACTTGGACCCTAAATAGTCACACGAAGCAAAAACTGAGAACTGCCCAGCGAAGTATGGAAAGAGCAATGCTAGGGTTTACAAGAAGAGACAGGAAAAGGGCTGTGCACATCCGTTCAATAACTAAAGTAACAGACATCTTAAAAAGAGTCATGACCCAAAAATGGCAATGGGCCGGTCATGTTGCTCGCAAAAGAGATGAAAGATGGACTACGGTAGTGCTGGACTGGATACCGAGAAACCTGAAAAGAGCAAGAGGAAGACCCCCGGATCGCTGGGATAAGGATATACGTCGAGTTACAGGCGTGAACTGGAAGAGGGCGGCTCAGGATCGATCGGCCTGGAAAGAACTACAGCAACACTATGTAGAATTAAATTCTAATATATAGCTCATTAGGCTTAAAGAGGCTACATCCTGAAAAAAGGATTGATATAGCTGCAATAATAATAATAATAATAATATATTTCTTTACTTGCCTTCAGTTTTTCTACTCCGTCTTTGAAATAGTCGGCTGTTTTATCCAACAAATACGGTTTAATCTCCAGAAATTCAATTAATGTCACAGTATCGTGTTACAAAACTACGAGGAAAATTGTGACTGAGATTAGATCATATAAACACCACTCCGTCAGCGGCACCAGTGTATTTAAGAAACAGTGAATTCAAAGGGCCGCCTATCTTGCCGGTCCGATTGTCGAGGTCATTGCCGGCTGCATTCGCCGGCGCCGGACGCGGACTACGTGTGGAAGCTCTCATTTGATTACATTGAATCCGGCGCCGGCACCAGAGCCGGTGTTTCCGGTGTGTGTGTATACAGCCTATGCACGGAAGGGATAAGATCACCATAACCACAAGGTGGCACTCTATTTCAGGAACAAGGGTGTAGGAAGATTCTCTTTCTTTGGTAATGGTGTCAGGGATTGGAATAAGATACCAAAAGAAATAATGAATAATTTACCAAAAACGTTGAAAGACTTTAAAGCTAAAATTTGCAGAGGGCAAATGTAGGTGGGTCCAGGATAGAGGGAAGTTGGGTGTGTAGGGAAATTGCCACCGGAGCGTGCGCTCCATCGCAATTTAATTAAATGTTATTATATTATTAATATACCATAATGTATTAACTTCGGTTAAGTAGCAACATTAGAGAAAGTTTTAATTAAATTGAAATTTAGCGTAGGCCGGACTAACAGTTTGCATTCGTAGTTACAGCAGAGACCATGAGTAATTTAAGCCTTTTAAAGTTTTTATTGTGTTGCTTTCATTGGCGACATATTACTAAAACGCAGTTCCACGTTTTTTCAGTCGTAAAGTTTTTAAACTATGAAATGCCACGAAAAGCAAACTTAATTATTGTATTATCATAATTAATCTGGCAGCAGTTGCTTAGTTATTAAATTGTGGACATAACATCGAATTTCTTCTATGACATCTGTGGTCGCTGTTAATTTGAGAGTGAAGGCTACCTCGTGACATCACCGTTCTCCAGCCAATAGCTATCGTCGTCGAGGTGAGTGAGCTTATGAAATTATATAGTAGACTAGTGTAAGTCCTTGACCATTTTTTGCGTTTCTTTTTTTTTTTACTTATGGCTTTACGCCTCGTCGACATCGAACATCCCGGCATTCGCCTGGAGTGATTTGGGGAAACCATGGATTACCCAAATCTGGATGCCCGGACGGGGATTCGAACCGGCGTCCTCCCGAATGCGAGGCCAGAACATTAACCGTTCACCCACCACATACGGTTTGCGTATCGTCATGGGTCTAGAATATTTCCAGTTTTAAGGATGATAGAGTACGACAGGTTGACCTGATTTGACAAAAAAATATTCATTTCCTGTGTTTCAGGATGAATAAATTCTCTTGACCTTGAAGAACTCGAAGCAATAGAGGTAGGTATTAAAAAACGAACAGGGACGATAGCGCAATCGTATAATTGCTTAAATACAAACTTGACTTGTATCTGACCCTTAAAGTTCACTATTAAATTTTTTAAACAATTCCTGTTTGCTTCGAAAGCATTATGTTGTTTTTTTATTGCGACTGGGCTATACTGGCGATGAGGCATGGAAAGATATTGCAGTAGGTATGAAAAGTAGTGCATGGAAGGGAAAAGATGGCCGTGACCACAAACTGGCACTCGATTTCAGGGTGTGGGAAGATTTTCTTTTTTAGGTAAGGGTGTCAGGGATTGAAATGAGTTACCAAGGGGAATGATGAATAACCTACCGAAAACGTTAAAAGAATTTAAAGTTAAAATTTTTAGAGGGCAAATGTAGGTGAGTGAAGGATAGCGGGAAGTTCGGTGTGTGGGGAAATTGCCTCCGGAGCGTGTGCTCCATTGCAATTAAATTAAATTTAAATTAAACACTCATATTGTAATCATTGGGTATAGTATCCTGTAACATTCCATATTATTAAACAGTTGAGCTGAATTGCCAAATTAGTTGATTCGGTAACATATTTGGCCTAATAACTCACGTACAGCGAACATGAACAAAGACCATTAACGAAAGTGGTCAGTAAAATATCTAAAAAGTAAATAAATCGTAATGCATAAACTTTGATCAAGCAACAGCCACATTAGTGAAAATTTTAACTAAACTGAAATTTATCCTCAGCCGGAATGACAATTGGCATTCCTGATTACAGCAGAGACCATGAGTAATTTTTTAAGTTGGGTTCATTAGTAACATGTTACTGAAAAGCAGATCCACGTTTTTTCAGCCGTAAAGTTAATCAATATTTTTTAAACTATGAAACGCTACGAACAGCAAACTTAATGATTGTATTATGGAAATTAATTTGGTAGCAATTGCTTAGCTATTAAACTGTGGACATAGCCACGAATTTTGTGAGCGAAGGCTGACACGTGACACCGTTCTCCAGCCAATAGCTATCGAGGTGGGCGAGTGAGTGAGCTTAGGAAATTATATAGTAGATTGCTCCTGATTTTTTGCTCAATGTTTTTAAATGTTTGTCCAACTCTCTTTAACAACCTCTTGTCATACTATGACATCCTTTATCACGTCTACTAATCATATTATGCCTGTATACTTAATTCCGCAAACAAGTCCAGAGTCCAGCTGTTGTGAGTCCAAAGAGATTCATTCGCTCTAATTCATCACCTGATGAAGATATTGGAAAAAAACTATTAAAACGACGTTTATAGTAGAAATTATCCGACTGAACATTCGTGGAAACTACATAAACACAGATGCTGATTTTTCATGCTCTTCTTTCTTAGCTCCATCGAAAATTATATTTTTGTTTTTTTGTTTTGTTGATTAGCATGTCTGGTGCAACTAAATTAAGATTTATTATATTGCACCAAACGGAGTAAACAAAAAAAAATTAGACAAATCTAGCTGTTCTCATTCGCGCCCTCTCAAGCTCAAGTTTCATTATGACATCCCCACTCTCCTATCATACTCGAGCAAAGCCTAACGAACGTTTTGTAGTCCAATTGCAGTTCAATGGTACATTTTCTCATTCTCCTGCCTAATAGATTCAGGATCTTGAAATCTTTTCTGACGATCTACCTAAAGTTATGGTGACCAACTATTAAATGGTAATGAGGGGAAATAGAAAAAGAGATTTTTGAAGAAGTTTTGTCTTAGTGCATTGATATTTTATGGGCTTTCACAGCTCGTCGATGCAAAGGTGTTTTTTTTTTTTTTTTTTTTTTTTTTTTTTTTTTTTTAATGGAAAAATGAAAAGAAAATGGGCATTGCCGTTACTGAATTAAACAAGCTCCCGCCTTGGATTTCAGGAAACGATTCGTGCGTTAGTTTTAACTCAATATTTCCCGATTTTAACAGCTCAGCAAATAGTTTCCTGCCCCTTCCAGGTTTTAAAATATTTCCAGTCGATTGAGGATAAGTTGAAACATAGTTTCATTTTAATTCTTGACAGGGAAATACAGAAACTATGCAATCTGTGATAAATCCTTTCCTTTTACAGTTCTTTGTTCATTTTCAGCCTCTTCTTCTGCCGCTCCCTGTCCTCTGGTGGTAACTGGAAGCTGTTGTTTATACAAGGATAGCTTTACTCTTGATTCATAGGTACGTACCTGGCGGTTAAATGATTTTTTTTGATATCTTCGCGAATGTTTTATTATGTGTGCAAAAACGGCGACGAATAAGATAAAGTGCAACGATGGAAAACAGTGAGTGCTCAAAGCAATGTCTTACTACACATATCGTCTGCATGGCGCAGAGGAAGAAATTGTACACAAGAAAAGCACGATTACTTCAAACTATTTACGTATCCCAGCCTTCAAGATATTAACTAAAGATTTGCTTTTCCATCACTCCCTGCCATGTACGTTCCCATAAGTCCCCTCGATTTCTGCTTCGAGGATGCCGTCCTCCCCACATTTTCCCATTAGATGGAAATATTCAGCTTTCATATTGATAGCTTAACTGCCGCCAGAATTATTACGAGAGAGACTGGTTCATCTAGAGAAAGAGAGAGAGGGGGGGAGGAAATCTCACCATCTAAAGCTATTGAAAATTCCCGTTCAATGTGGCGCATAAGTATGTCTTTGGTTAATAGCAATCCCATAAATTTATTCTATTAAACGTTAATAAAACGTGACCTTCAATGCTCGATATTTAAGAACCACAGGTGGGCACAGTTAATCCAAACGTTAACTTCGTTAATCATTATTCCGCTACTTAAAAAGTTAACTTGTATAATCGTTAAAGCGTTAAATGTTTATAAATTTAACGCAAGTTAAAGTTATCCGTTAAAAGTTAACTAGTCAAAAGTTGTACGGTAGGTATAACTGCTCTCTATCTCAAGGTGTTATGTACCATGATGCAAGTGTGGATTTATTTATAAAAATTAACAAATTGTGGTTACGCTATCGCCACAACAACGAAGTGGTATTCCTGTCTGTTTTTATCTTTGTTGAGACTGTAATCAACATAACACTTGCAAATTGTCTTACGAGAGACAATTAAGGTACTCGTGACTTTATATAAAAAAAAAAAAAAAAAAAAAAAAAAAAAAAAAAAAAAACATGAATGCAGAATGAAAAGCAACAATATTATAGAAAACAAGTTGGACTGGGACACCTGAATATGTGAAAACTGCGACCAGTGAAATTTGCGGCCAACCTAAAATCTACGACCAATGCCTGTTACGGTTACCTTTGTGCCATGGCCTACCTGTGACCTAAGGGCCCCTTTAGACGACCCGGCCTGGTTTCACTAAATCATGGCCTGCATGTTTTTACGTGAACAAATAGAATAGAACGGAAGTTAGTCAGTGACATCCTTTTACATTACACGGCCGAAGCTGCCAAACTAGCTTCCACTTTTTTTTTTTTTTTTTTTTTTTTTTTTAAAAAAAAGGACACAAATGTTTCGAATTAAAATTGCACATCACCTTTTTCGTAACTTATGTATTATTTCTTTGAATTTTTTCGCACTGGTTACTGAAAGTTGAGTTTTTTGCTGATCTGCAACACTGTTTGCAGACTCCAGTGCGATACTAACTATCGATCAGGCGGCCGGTCATCCACTGGCAAAGAATTTCGTCCGAGTAATGCCCGATTTGACGGCCGAACAGTTTGTCCGATTAACCTCTTCCGAGCCGGCCTCGGTAGCGTAGGGGCTAGAGTGCTAGCTCCACGTACCGATGGTCGCCGGTTCGAGTCCGGCCGAGGGCATGGGTGTTTAGGTTAAGTATATGTTGTATGTGTCCTGTGTTGTCTTACTAATTGAGCGTTCACATAATAAAAATTGGAAAGCTTCATTAACATTGACGATATATAAAAATACATTGAGTGCTGGCTGAATGGCTACAGGCCGATTGCCAAAATAAAGAAAAAAAAAAAACCTCTTCCGACACACACTGCCGATCCGTCACTGTTGCTTCAACACCAACCGATGTTTTTACCAAACGTATAATAACGACATACATTTTGTAATAATAAATACACCTCATTACAGATAATAATGTTGATTTGTCAATAAGATAGGTTATGACGCTTTTTAGTTTATTTACATTTGCAGAATTCACAATATAAAATAGTCACGCTGCCGCCGGCTGAAAATGCTCGGCGCGCCGCCGCTAGTGTTGCCAACCGGTGAGCTAGCTGCCCACCAGATTCAACTCCTAAAACCACCAGAAAACCACTAACAAAAAGCGGTGCTACTCTCTTAACCACTAAATCTTCCACTAAACAAAAATTTGGTTATTACGAAAGTAAATAATGGGTATATTACTAAAACAATTACATTTATTATTACATATTACACATTAAATTTCTGTAAAATTGATCAGTACATCAACATGCAATAAATGAGTAATTCAACAAATCATCAACCAATTATTTATTCAACTGCTAGTCTATATTAACTCATCTTCTTCAGATATAGGCCTATCATTTATGTTGGAGCCATCATCATCAGTAGATTGATATGATTCTTAGGTACCAATTTGCTTCATAACGTATTTCAAAGTCATTGTAGCATTTTCCTACCAACCTCAAGCTGCAACGTAATCTTAATATTTCACTTAAAAGATTCAAGTTCATTCTGTTCCTCCGCTTGTTTTTTATTACATTCATACTGTTAAATAGTCTTTCAACATCGGCATTGGAATGCGGGAGTATTAAAAGAGTAATTGCAAAAGTCGCTAATTCCGTAAATCTAGTACCTCCCTTGAGCGTCTTTGAAACGCAATATATTATACCTTTTTTTGGTATCTATCGTTTCATTCCATTCCAGTAAATGAATTTGTTGCCACTGAACATCGACTATTGCTATGAGTTCTGCACTTTTATTGAACTTAGCTATTATGTCAACTATATTTCTTTGTTGTGATTTAGTGCTTGTTCAACACTTATTATGAATTTTTTTTCATTAGTGTCAAATTTTCCGGCAATCTATTTTTTTTTATTTTTTTTTTTTTATCAAATACAGGAGTTGGAGGAGCGGGAATTGGAGAGATTGCAAAAAATGGCTGCTAGATTTGTTTCTGGAAATTATCGCAGAATGCAATCAGTAACAGATATGATAAATGAGCTGGAATGGGACTAATTGGAAGACCGGAGGAGGGTGAAGAAGGTCATGGGAGAGTACAAGGCGTAAATTGGCGATGAGGCCTGGAAAGATATTGGTGTAGGGGAAATGTAGGTGGGTGCAAGAATGGGGTAAGATGGGTGTGTAGGGAAATTGCTACCGGAGCATGTTCTCCATTGCATTTTAATTAAATATTATTATTTCTTCAATGAGACATCCCGATGATCGAGTAAGGGATAGTTGAAAATATTTATCTATTCAAATGTATCTATTAATAATTTTCATCAATTAATTTTTTTTGGTTGAAAATAATAAGTGTTTTCTGCACAAAAAAACCATGTTTAGTAGACCTTGAATGGTTTAATCATTTGTAAAGTTGAATATCACGAAGTCAGTGTTCATATTTGATTAAAAACAATAAATCAGTGATCATGACATTACGGAATAGTGACATTTTTTTATAATAAATGAGCATTATTAAATAAAATAAACGAATAAATCGATTAAATATTCTTAGAAACCTTAATAATCAATTCAACTAGCTCTTATTGTACCCTATAACGTAAAATGAAATAAAAAGTCAGACAACGTCAATGTTTCCTACGCAGTAAAAGTAAATGCTAGTGAAATAAGGTAGAAATATATTCCGAAAAGTGTAAGTGGCTTCGAGTTTGAGTTTCATCTTTTCACTAATTGAACTGGATTCTACTGAATCTGTAGAAAAAAACACTATAAAAAACCACTAGCCACTAAAAACAATATTTCTCCACTAAACGGGGGGTCGAAACCACCAGTTTTAGTGGAAAATCCACTAAGTTGGCAACACTAGCCGCCGCCAGGATTTTAGCAGGGGGCGCCCACTACTACAACGAACACGAGTGGTGGCGTGGCGCACAGTTCAAACAAACGAAAAGACGTCAACAACCTATGTAACGGATTAAAGTTAACGGAAGTCCAATTTAACGGAAGTTAAGAAGACCGTTAATGATTTTTTGGGTTAACTTAAAAGTTAAATTTTCGCAATTTTTTTAACTTCGTTAATTAACGATTAACGGATTAACTGTTTTGTGCCCAGCTGTGTTAAGAACCGGTCAACAGCATCCCTTATGAAACATAGTTGTCTGAAAGATGCCATTAAGACAAGATAGTGTTAGTTATATCTCGGCGAATAACCACAAAAAGTACATTGTCAGATTGGGACTCCACATTTCTGCAGTACTTCTAAAGACTCTTCCAACATCCCTTGCTGTGTCTGGTTATATAGTTACATACGGAACCACTCACGGACTAAGTCCAGTCTGTTTTTAAATTGACTTATCTGATTTCCCTCAGTAGTGCCTGAAGGCGGGAGTGAGCCAGAACCCCGGACCAAAACACCCCCGTGGTTAATTGATTTTAATTGATTTTAATTGATTTTAATTGATTTTAATTGAGTCTAATTGATTTTAATTAATTTTAATTGAATTGCGGGGAGCCTTAATTGATTTTAATTAATGCTAATTGAATTGCGGGGAGGGGGTCTCACATCTGTAACCTCAGATTGACCTTATTATTTCCTTATGGACCTGTGTGTGAGCCCACTTTTTCCCCCCATGGCGGGGAGCCTTAATTGATTTTAATTGAATTGCGGGGAGGGGGTCTCACATCTGTAACCTCAGATTGATCTTATTATTTCCTTATGTACAGCGGTCAGCGGACAGTTTTTTCCCCATGTATTCTTATGGAGGATGGAGTGAGCCCACTTTTTCCCCCATGGCGGGGAGCCTTAATTGATTTTAATTGAATTGCGGGGAGGGGGTCTCACATCTGTAATCTCAGATTGATCTTATTATTTCCTTATGTACAGCGGTCAGCGGACAGTTTTTTCCCCATGTATTCTTATGGACCTGTCTTTGCAGACAGTTTGGAGCGGAGGGGAGCCGAGGAACTAGGGGAGTTTAATTGAATGCGGGTCCGTAATTGAATGCGCCACACCCTAATTATCGCTCCCCACGCAGCTGCAGGATGCGGGTTCGTAATTGAATGTGCACAGCTGCGCTCCCCTCCGGAAGCCATCAATTATTGCTCCCCTCCGGAAGCCATCAATTATCGCTCCCCACGCAGCTGCAGGATGCGGGTCCGTAATTGAATGAGCACAGCTGCACCACACTCGAATTATCGCTCCCCACGCAGCTGCAGGATGCGGGTCCGTAATTGAATGAGCACAGCTGCACCACACTCGAATTATCGCTCCCCACGCAGCTGCAGGATGCGGGTTCGTAATTGAATGAGCACAGCTGCACCACACTCGAATTATCGCTCCCCTCGCAGCTGCATGATGGGGGTTCGTAATTGAATACACACAGCTGCGCCACTACATTCATCATCGTGGGCACAGTCTTCCCACACCAATTCTCCTTGGCTCCAGACGCGTGTATAAATAGGGCTGAGACCCCCCTTCTGCCATCCAGTCGTCTCTGAGTCGTCGAGCTGAAAACTTCAATCATCGCAATGTCTTCTGAGGATCTTAGCTTATTCAGCGATATTGGTAAGTAAATTATTGTTATTTAACTTGTTTTTCTGGCTGTTTTAAATTCTTTCACATATACTGATGAGCTTTTTTTTTCTGCTTCAGACATTGATGAAATTCTCGCTGAGGATGATTTCGGTAATGATAATATTTTTTTAACGTAACTATATTTATGAAAATGTATAGTGCTGAAGCAGTAGTCTATATTATTAATTTATTTGTTCGCAGGTGATTTGGATATTTCATTCAGCGACCTTTTTTATTTCAGTACGTATTTATCTATAGATTATTTTTTTTCCATGTCTTTATAACTATTGCTAATACATTTTTTTTTCTTTTTCAGATGAAGCATCACGCCCAGAGAAGCGTAAGGGAAATTCTCAAGAAATAAGTAGCCCAAAAAGAGCTTGTGATTCCTCACAATGGAGCATGCTCCCAAATATTGACGTGGATGTGCCGCAGAGCATGTCACCACCACATAGCATGCTGCCAACTCCGCCACCACAATGGGTTCTTCCACAACCACCAGCACACTGGAATATCGGTAAGTCCAGTACATCAGTAATTTACCTATATTATTTTATGCTTACAAAATTATGTTTTTCATGATACTAAAACATTTTTCTTCTTTTTATGTTTCAGAGGGGGCGGCGGACACCAGGACAACGAGGCAGTTCCGCCACCAATATGGCGACCATGGGAGACGTCAGGACTTAGCCGACCGCCCGCCACAGCAGCAGCACCTCGCCTGCGCAGCCGCCCATCGCCGGGCCCAAGTCAACCACAGGCCGGGGCCCAGCCGACAGTATTGCCGGTCCATCGCCGGGCCCAAGTCGACCACAGCCGGGACCCAGCCGACAGTATGCCGGTCCATCGCCGGGCCCAAGTCGACCACAGCCGGGACCCAGCCGACAGTATGCCGGTCCATCGCCGGGCCCAAGTCGACCACAGCCGGGACCCAGCCGACAGTATGCCGGTCCATCGCCGGGGTCAAGCCGCCACTTCAACAGCCCATCGCCGGGACCCAGCCGCCACTTCAACAACCCATCGCCCGGCTCCAGCCGGCAGTATGCCAGCCCTTCGCCCGGCTCCAGCCGGCAGTATGCCAGCCCTTCGCCCGGCTCCAGCCGCCAGTATGCCGGTGCAGGGGCAGCCTTATGCAGTCATGATCATGCAACAACGATAGGTGAGTCAGCAGTATCGCGCTTAGTCCTTGAAGACAGGCTTAGTGCATTTTAAAAATAGAATTTATTCCGGGACAATTTCAAATTCCCAAAATTTCATTGATCCAATGAATTTCATTGATGCTTGCTTTAAACTTGTTGCCG